>OZ059838.1:35857106-37057106 GCA_964057195.1 Orthosia cruda
GATAGACTAAGACTGTTATAGAGATAAGAATTATGTAATATTGAATTTTGATTAAAGACGAGTCCCTAAGGTCTCGGATTATGTCCGGGGAACCTCCCTAGCTCGCAGACTCCGCCTTGCGCGGAGAGGTAGGCGCAAAAAAAAAAAAAAAAAACCCTACCTACCCTACCGACCCTACCTACCCTACCTACCCTACCTACCCTACCTACCCTACCTACCCTACCTACCCTACCTACCCTACCTACCCTACCTACCCTACCTACCCTACCTACCCTACCTACCCTACCTACCCTACCTACCCTACCTACCCTACCTACCCTACCTACCCTACCTACCCTACCTACCCTACCTACCCTACCTACCCTACCTACCCTACCTACCCTACCTACCCTACCTACCCTACCTACCCTACCTACCCTACCTACCCTACCTACCCTACCTACCCTACCTACCCTACCTACCCTACCTACCCTACCTACCCTACCTACCCTACCTACCCTACCTACCCTACCTACCCTACCTACCCTACCTACCCTACCCTACCTACCCTACCTACCCTACCTACCCTACCTACCCTACCTACCCTACCTACCCTACCTACCCTACCTACCCTACCTACCCTACCTACCCTACCTACCCTACCTACCCTACCTACCCTACCTACCCTACCTACCCTACCTACCCTACCTACCCTACCTACCCTACCTACCCTACCTACCCTACCTACCCTACCTACCCTACCTACCCTACCTACCCTACCTACCCTACCTACCCTACCTACCCTACCTACCCTACCTACCCTACCTACCCTACCTACCCTACCTACCCTACCTACCCTACCTACCCTACCTACCCTACCTACCCTACCTACCCTACCTACCCTACCTACCCTACCTACCCTACCTACCCTACCTACCCTACCTACCCTACCTACCCTACCTACCCTACCTACCCTACCTACCCTACCTACCCTACCTACCCTACCTACACTACCTACCCTACCTACCCTACCTACCCTACCTACCCTACCTACCCTACCTACCCTACCTACCCTACCTACCCTACCTACCCTACCTACCCTACCTACCCTACCTACCCTACCTACCCTACCTACCCTACCTACCCTACCTACCCTACCTACCCTACCTACCCTACCTACCCTACCTACCCTACCTACCCTACCTACCCTACCTACCCTACCTACCCTACCTACCCTACCTACCCTACCTACCCTACCTACCCTACCTACCCTACCTACCCTACCTACCCTACCTACCCTACCTACCCTACCTACCCTACCTACCCTACCTACCCTACCTACCCTACCTACCCTACCTACCCTACCTACCCTACCTACCCTACCTACCCTACCTACCCTACCTACCCTACCTACCCTACCTACCCTACCTACCCTACCTACCCTACCTACCCTACCTACCCTACCTACCCTACCTACCCTACCTACCCTACCTACCCTACCTACCCTACCTACCCTACCTACCCTACCTACCCTACCTACCCTACCTACCCTACCTACCCTACCTACCCTACCTACCCTACCTACCCTACCTACCCTACCTACCCTACCTACCCTACCTACCCTACCTACCCTACCTACCCTACCTACCCTACCTACCCTACCTACCCTACCTACCCTACCTACCCTACCTACCCTACCTACCCTACCTACCCTACCTACCCTACCTACCCTACCTACCCTACCTACCCTACCTACCCTACCTACCCTACCTACCCTACCTACCCTACCTACCCTACCTACCCTACCTACCCTACCTACCCTACCTACCCTACCTACCCTACCTACCCTACCTACCCTACCTACCCTACCTACCCTACCTACCCTACCTACCCTACCTACCCTACCTACCCTACCTACCCTACCCTACCTACCCTACCTACCCTACCTACCCTACCTACCCTACCTACCCTACCTACCCTACCTACCCTACCTACCCTACCTACCCTACCTACCCTACCTACCCTACCTACCCTACCTACCCTACCTACCCTACCTACCCTACCTACCCTACCTACCCTACCTACCCTACCTACCCTACCTACCCTACCTACCCTACCTACCCTACCTACCCTACCTACCCTACCTACCCTACCTACCCTACCTACCCTACCTACCCTACCTACCCTACCTACCCTACCTACCCTACCTACCCTACCTACCCTACCTACCCTACCTACCCTACCTACCCTACCTACCCTACCTACCCTACCTACCCTACCTACCCTACCTACCTACCTACCCTACCTACCCTACCTACCCTACCTACCCTACCTACCCTACCTACCCTACCTACCCTACCTACCCTACCTACCCTACCTACCCTACCTACCCTACCTACCCTACCTACCCTACCTACCCTACCTACCCTACCTACCCTACCTACCCTACCTACCCTACCTACCCTACCTACCCTACCTACCCTACCTACCCTACCTACCCTACCTACCCTACCTACCCTACCTACCCTACCTACCCTACCTACCCTACCTACCCTACCTACCCTACCTACCCTACCTACCCTACCTACCCTACCTACCCTACACTTTACCTTACTTTACTTACTTACTTTACTTACTTACTTGAGCTGTTACTGTTACTTTACTCACTCCCCACCCACCCCACACCCCCCACCCCACCCCCCCTCCCCCACCCACCCCACCCTCCCCTACCCTACCCTCCCCTACCCTACCCTACCAACCTACCACCCCCCACACCCTCCACCTACCCTCCTACCCCCTCCTCCCTACCACCCTACCTCCCCTACCACCCTACCTACCACACCAACCACCCCACCCCACCCCACCCTACCCTACCTACCCTACCTACCCACCCTACCCTACCTACCCTACCTACCCTACCTACCCTACCTACCCTACACCCTACCACCCCTCCCCCCTCCTACCCTCCCTCCCCCACCCCCCTAACCTACCTACCCTACCTACCCTACCTACCCTTACCTACCCTACCTACCCTACCTACCCTACCTACCCTACCTACCCTACCTACCCTACCTACCCTACCTACCCTACCTACCCTACCTACCCTACCTACCCTACCTACCCTACCTCCCCTACCTACCCTACCTACCCTACCTACCCTACCTACCCTACCTCCTACCTACCCTACCTACCCTACCTACCCTACCTACCCTACCTACCCTACCTACCCTACCTACCCTACCTACCCTACCTACCCTACCTACCCTACCTACCCTACCTACCCTACCTACCCTACCTTATCCTTTGAGATCGGGAGCCCGCCTACCCAAAGGAGCCGAGTCGCCGAGGCTAGGATAGCCTCAAACAAGATTAAGGCCCTAATGACAACCTCCAAAACAACAAGAAACGACATTAGGGCGGAGGTCAAGGCGCAGGCAGACCGGCTCTACCAGCTGGTAAAAGAGCTCGAACAGGGAAGAGCCCCCCCAACCGCAAAGACCATGGTATCGACCGGGACCCAATTCCAGGAGGAGCCAAGGGTTGAGCAAGCCCCTCCCCCGTGCTCAGAGGCTATCAGTGAGGTCGAGACAAACTCCCTCAGGCGAGCTCTAGAAGAGCATAGCCGAAACCTGGCCGAGAACACCCTAAAAATGGATAGGCTGAAAGAGGCTCTAAAAGCTGGCCGAGACCAGATGGTCTCGTATGCTAGCGTGGCAGCAAGTCGGCCATCCAATCAGGTTCCGAAACAGACTACACTACATTCCATCGTAGTGTCGGCCAGGGATGAGAAGGAAACGGGGGAGCAAGTCCTGGACCGACTTCGGAAGGTCGTAAATGCCAAGGAAGGGGGTATAGCGGTAGAGAAAGTGAGGAAAGCGAAAGATAGAAAAGTAATTGTGGGCTGTAGCACAGAAGAGCATAGGGAAAAGTTGAAGGAAAAGATTAGGAGGGCACCCGAGCTGGAAGCCCAGAACATAAAAAACAAAAACCCACAGGTTGTGTTGCGCGGCGTAATGCAGTACAACACAAATGAGGATATACTAAAGGCACTCAAAAACCAAAACGCCGCCATCTTTCGAGATCTTAAAGATGAGCAGGCGAAAATGGATATACTATACAGAAAGCGAGCCAGGAACCCGCACATGTGTCACGTAGTGATGAGGGTCGCCACAGAGGTTTGGCGGCGCATGCTCGAGGTCGGATCGGTGCATGTGGAGTTTACGCGGGTGACGGTCGAGGACCAATCCCCGCTTGTCCAGTGCTCGCTCTGCCTCGGGTATGGGCATAGCCGACGCCTTTGCACGGAGTCTGTGCCAAAGTGCAGCCACTGTGGCGGTCCCCACATGAGGACGGAGTGCGCGGACTGGGCCGCTGGCCTACCTCCAAAGTGCTGCAATTGCGTGCGCGCCAAGACTGACAGCACAGACCATCATGCTTTCAGCTCGGAGTGCGTAGTTAGGAAAAGGTGGGATGCAATAGCCCGATCAGTAATAGCGTATTGCTAAGGGCAACACGGAGACTCCTGCCCAACAAAACGCAAGACCATACCGTGTGGCCCAAGCAAACCTACAACGTAAGGACCTGGCAACGACCGAACTCTTTTTAGAGGCCAGTAAAAGGAAGATCGCATGGGCACTTATTCAGGAGCCGTACGTGGGAGGGGCGCGAGGTATGAAGAGCTACCGAGGTTCGCGAATCTACCAGTGCGAGGTTGATGGAAGCGGGAGGGTAAAGGCGGCAATTGCCGTCTTTGACGATGACCTTGATGTCATTCCCTACCCGAAACTCACCACAAACAACATCGTTGTGGTGGGGATCCGGACCAAAGCCTGGGAGATCGCAGTAGTTTCTTACTACTTCGAGCCAGACCAACCCATAGGGCCATACCTGGACCAGTTGACCCAGATCAAATCGGAAGTGGCCACCGGTAGATTGCTTATTGGTGGCGACGCTAACGCTAAGAGTCCTTGGTGGGGCAGCATCGTCGAAGACTCCAAGGGCGAGGAAATGTCCGGAACCCTGGAGGACTTAGAGCTTCAGGTGCTGAACACTGGTGACGCTCCCACATTTGACACTGTCCGAGGTGGTCGAGTGTATAAAAGCCACGTGGACGTCACGGCATGCTCGCTCGACCTTTTTGACCTGGTGGACGGCTGGCGGGTCGACACAGGAGCAACATCCTCGGACCATAACACAATATTTTTCGAAATTAAAGTTAAAAGGGATAAAGGGGTAAATATCACCAGGACGACCAGGAAATTTAACACAAGAAAGGCGGACTGGGATACATTTAAAGATAAATTAGGGGCAATTAAAATTGAAAATAATATAAATTTGAATAGTATAAGGGGAATAACTAGTAAAGTAGATTTAGAAGAATTAATTGTAAATTACAGAGATAGTATTTTAAAAGCATGCGAAGATTCTATTCCCAAGACTAGTATTAAAAGTAAAATCACTTGTCCGTGGTGGTCCGAGGAGCTCACTGTGAAGAAGAAGGAGTTTACCAGACTTAAGAACCGCATCCGCAATGCCGCGCCGGTCCGGCGAGCGATGGTCGTAGACGAGTACCTGAAGGCCAAAGAAGAGTACGAGATGCTAGCGAAGAGCGCCCAATTCGCAAGTTGGAAGGAGTTCTGCCGGAAACAGGATCGGGAAGGGGTCTGGGAGGGAATCTTCAGGGTGATTGGTAGGACCGCCAGAAGACAGGAGGAACTGACCCTACGCAGCGATGGTGTATTCCTCAACCCAAGTGAATCGGCCGCCCTACTCGCAGATACGTTCTACCCCGAAGACAGAGTAGACCAGGACAACGCTGAGCACAGGCGAATAAGAGAAGCGGCCAGTCGAGTAAATGAGTGGGTTCATGATGAATATCATGATCCACCATTTACCTCGCTGGAACTGAAGACCGCCGTGGCAGGTTTCAATCCCAAAAAGGCACCAGGAGGGGATGGACTGACGTCTGATATCTGCAGTCGAGCGATCCACCAGGACCCGGATGCGTTCCTTGCCCTCTACAATAAGTGCCTTGAATTGGCACACTTCCCGAACATCTGGAAGGAGGCTACAGTCGTGGTCCTCAGAAAACTGGGCAAGGACGATTACCTAAACCCCAAGGCATACAGACCAATAGGTCTACTGCCGGTTCTGGGGAAGGTCTTGGAGAGGATGGTAGTAGCGCGTTTAAAATGGCAGCTTGTACCGTGGTTTAGTACTCGCCAGTTTGGTTTTATGCCCCAGAGAAGCACTGAGGACGCCCTCTATAAGCTAGTGAAGCACGTACAGGACAAGTTGAGGCTGAAGAAGCTAATTGTCCTGGTGTCGCTGGATATAGAGGGAGCCTTCGATAGTGCTTGGTGGCCAGCCATCAAGGTCAGACTGGCTGAGGAAAAGTGCCCGGTGAACATAAGAAGGCTGCTAGACAGCTACCTCGACAGTAGGAAAGTCAAGGTTCGTTACGCTGGGGAGGAATGCACGCGAGTGACTAGCAAGGGCTGTGTTCAAGGGTCAATAGGTGGCCCCATTCTGTGGAATCTCATTCTAGACCCACTATTGCAGGAATTGGAACAGCGCGGTATCTTCGTGCAGGCGTTCGCTGATGATATCGTCTTGGTTCTGGATGGGGACTCAGCGACTGAAGTTTCAACATCTGCCAATGCAGCCCTCGCCCATGTTCAGAGTTGGGGCGTCAAGAACAAGCTGAGGTTCGCACCGCACAAAACCTGTGCGATGGTCGTAACCAACAAGCGCAAGTATGATACCCCAAGGCTGAGCATGGCCGGGGTCGACATTGATATGGTTAAGAAGATGAAGTTGTTGGGTCTAACCATAGACGAGAAGCTCACCTTCAATGAGCACACCGCGAACGTCTGCAGGCGGGCAGCTAACATTTATAAGCAGCTGTCCCGCGCCGCTAAATTGAGTTGGGGATTGGACGCACAGATCATACACACAATCTACACTGCTATGATTGAGCCCATAATAACGTACGCGGCCGCAGCCTGGGCTCCCGCTACGAAGAAGCTGGGAATACGGAAGAAGCTAGGCTCGGTCCAACGAGGATTCGTCCAGAAGATCTGTAAATCCTACCGTACTGTCTCCCTGAACTCGGCACTGGTACTGTCCGGAATACTACCTCTAGATCTACGCATACAGGAGGCAGCCGCCCTGTATGAAGCGAGGAGAGGGTCATCCCGGTTTGTGCCAGGAGATAGGGAGATCGAAGGTGCGGTAGGGTTTGCAGAGGCTCCTCATCCAGCTACACAGATGCCCCTGGAGTTCATGTGCCTGGCAGACCAACAGTTGCTAGACAGCAACAATGTGCAGACGGTGCGAATCTTCACCGACGGCAGCAAGATTGAGGGGAAGGTCGGAGCCGCATTATCCATATGGGATAATGATGGCGAAGTCCGGAAGCTCAAACTTAGCTTAGCCGCGTACTGCACAGTCTACCAGGCGGAACTCCTGGCCATCTGTAAAGCGACGGACGTGATACTCGCGCGGCAAGAGACGAGCTTTGGTTTGTACAGCGACTCAATGTCAGCATTGGAGACGCTTGCAAATCATGGCTCTCTCCATCCCCTGGCAGTTCACGCGCGCGCCAATTTGGCTCAAGCCCTGGGCCAGAGCAAAGCTGTGTCTTTGTTCTGGATCAAGGCCCACGCGGGCCTGCCGGGGAATGAGCGAGCGGACGAGTTAGCAAAGGAAGCAGCATTGTCGTTACGGAGGAAGCCGGACTACGACCGGTGTCCGGTTTCATTTATCAAGCGACAGATCCGTTTGGAATCGCTTGATGAATGGAATCGAAGATATGTGTCGGGCGAGACGGCCTCTGTGACGAAAATGTTTCTTCCGGATGCAATAGCGGCTTTCCGTATTATAAAACAGGTGCGGCCCACAGGCGTTCTCACGCAAGTTTTGACGGGGCACGGTGGGTTCTCTGAATACTTGAATCGCTTCAAGTGTAAGGAGAGCCCATCGTGCGTCTGCGATCCAGGCGTGGCAGAGACCGTCCAGCACATACTTGTAGATTGCCCGATATTTACCAGGGAACGCTACCAACTCGAATGTGAGCTGGACGGGAGACTGACGAAGGAGAGCCTGCATGGGTTCATGATTAAGCAACACAGGGAAAAGTTCCTGGTGTACTGTGTAAAAGTGGCTTCCACAGTCATTGCACGAAACCGAAGTTGAAGCGGCCCTATGCTTCACCAGTATTATGAGAATATTTTGTAAGAAGCATAGAAATAGCACGCACAAAACTGCAATGACAAAATGTGCACTGGGGTAGTACCTAAGAAAAACAGATTGTCTGTGTGGTGAAAAGCACTATTGTGCTTCTTATCCCTAAATTGTAAGGCATTATTTATACTTTTTGATGTTCCTGTGATAAATAGCTCTTTTGTATTCCGACTGTGATAAACAGCACTTCTTGCACATTTTAGCGATAAACCGCATTTTTTGTATATATTTGCATTCTTTGTATTATCTTAACCAAAAATTTTGATCACTATATAAAGATGCCCGTAATTAAATTAGTTTGCACAGAATAGGCACCAACTTCGTTGGCGGGATTATGTAAGGCAGGAGGGGTTTTAGTCAGTTGGAGCCTGACACTATCCAGACTGGCTCACTTTTTGAGGCACTTTGGGTGTAAGTCCGACCGGATTTCCCCTCCTGCCACAAAAAAAAAAAAAAAAAAAAAAAAAAAAAAAAAAAAAAAAAAAAAAAAAAATACCTACTCTACCTACCCTACCTACCCTACCTACCCTACCTGCCCTACCTGCCCTACCTACCCTACCTACCCTACCTACCCTACCTACCCTACCTACCCTACCTACCCTACCTACCCTACCTACCCTACCTACCCTACCTACCCTACCTACCCTACCTACCCTACCTACCCTACCTACACTACCTACCCTACCTACCCTACCTACCCTACCTACCCTACCTACCCTACCTACCCTACCTACCCTACCTACCCTACCTACCCTACCTACCCTACCTACCCTACCTACCCTACCTACCCTACCTACCCTACCTACCCTACCTACCCTACCTACCCTACCTACCCTACCTACCCTACCTACCCTACCTACCCTACCTACCCTACCTACCCTACCTACCCTACCTACCCTACCTACCCTACCTACCCTACCTACCCTACCTACCCTACCTACCCTACCTACCCTACCTACCCTACCTACCCTACCTACCCTACCTACCCTACCTACCCTACCTACCCTACCTACCCTACCTACCCTACCTACCCTACCTACCCTACCTACCCTACCTACCCTACCTACCCTACCTACCCTACCTACCCTACCTACCCTACCTACCCTACCTACCCTACCTACCCTACCTACCCTACCTACCCTACCTACCCTACCTACCCTACCTACCCTACCTACCCTACCTACCCTACCTACCCTACCTACCCTACCTACCCTACCTACCCTACCTACCCTACCTACCCTACCTACCCTACCTACCCTACCTACCCTACCTACCCTACCTACCCTACTTACCCTACCTACCCTACCTACCCTACCTACCCTACATACCCTACCTACCCTACCTATATATATATCATTCATATATATATCCTACCTATATATTATCATTTTATTGATTATATGTAATTCCGCAATAATCCTGTGATGGCCCACTTTAACTTTAGAGGTATCAATTGTTTGCCCAGATAATCTCCAAAATTAAGATCTTAATCTGTATTTTGAACATGATATTTTTGATATTATTATGAAAAGTATTTATGTATGAGTAGTTTGATAAGGAGATCATCATCATCTTCGTTTTATTCTTCCATACCGTCCTGTCCCCCGTTATGCTATCACTGACTCCCTTTTCCTTCATATCACTCCTCACACAGTCCATCCATCTTTTCTTTGGTCGTACCTTCCCTCTCCATCCAGTAGTTTGATAAGGAGATGATTTGCGATTAAATTGTTTTGATTTTGCCATAAAATGAAAGTCAGTTTGAATCTCATTTCTTTGTTTTATTTTATCTAGCATATAACATGCTTATCAGTCTTCATATATTTTAAAGTTAAACAGATAATGTTAAAAAATAACCATAAAAATAATAAAATAATAAAAATAACATAATAAAAAGCGTTCCATTTTGTATAACAATAACATTATTTTATGAAGTCGGTTAAAATGATTAGTATACCTTCACCCCTAACCTTAAAAAAATATCGGATCTGCAGTCATCTTCATAACAGGCGCTGCTTATTTTCATTCAGCTTGTAGAACAGATCCCAGAAAGCCATCCTGTCGTGATAAGGTCTGCTGCCCAGAGACAGTTCAGTATCTATGCGCATGTAGGTAAAGGCTTCCTTTGTGAGCGGTACCCATTTCACTGGAAGCAATTCAGTTGTCTGCGGGGTTGGGTCGCTGAAAGAGTTTTCTTTTTAAACAATTGAAGAAGGGAACGTTCTGCGTCCAACCCAAGTAAAATAGAAAACGGGTAGGATGATGATTATGATGTTTAATACAGAATTTGACAGCCTGGAAAAACTTAAATTTAACTATAGTGTAAAATGCCAAAATAATCAAACTGTTGGACTTTTTAAGACTTTCTTTGTGAAACACAACTTCATTAATATAAATGCTACTTACCTGAATTTTGCAAAATTAGTCCATATAGTAGTCATCCGTTCAATCATAACTTCATCTTCTGGTGTAGGGTCTGGTTGGAAGCTCGTATCAAACAAGTAGCTGTTTTCATCAGAATGCGAGGCACAGCATGGCCCATTATACTCCTCATCTTCCAGGACGACGGCACTCCTTCCACCAACGTAGGAGAACATGTAATAGAAAATGTTTCCAGCTCTGGCCTCTAAAAATTTCTTAATAGACCTTTGTGCAGGATGAATATAGGTGAAATCGGAATCAAAGTTCATAATACCCCATTTCACATCTTCACTCAACACTTCGTCCCCAAAATAGAAATGTGATATCAAGTCCTTCATTTCTTGTAATTCCTCATCTTCAAAATTAAATATTCTTTCCAAATAGTTGGATACGATGTCCAAATTTTTAAAATACTCAGCATCCTTATTGAAATGGAAAACCACATTTTCGTGTTCAGTAAAACCAATTAATATTGGCATGTTTCTTGCATTTGGTGTCCCAGCTGTAAGCCAAGAACTAGATATAAAGGGTTCCACTCCTTCAAATTCTTTTTCTATACACGGTTTAAACATTGTACCTAGATCGGTTGCAATTTCAACTACTGAATTCGAATCACTGTGAGCAATGTATGAAATAGCTTTATTTATGTCTGTGGTTTCAAAGCCCAAACGCTCTGCTATTTTTATAGGAAGTAATCGATCAGGTTCGTGCAAAACCGTTGCGGCTACAGTGCTACCACTTTGCATTATCACATTGTTGTATAATATTTCTGTTGAGGACATTAAGTGGAATTCTATCGAGTGTCCTCCAGCACTTTGTCCAAACAAAGTTATCTTATCGGCATCACCTCCAAATGCTTCTATATTATCTTTTACCCATTTCATTGCTAAATATTGGTCTTTGAGACCTTGGTTACCAGGTACTTCAGGAGTGTCAAGACACATGAAACCGTAAGGCCCAACTCTATAGTTGAACGTCACAACAATGACGTCATGTTTCACTAAGTAACTTGGTCCAAATAATTCCTTTCCAAAGTATCCTCTGCGGAAGGCTCCTCCGTAGAACCAGATCATGACTGGGAGACGGTTGTTGGAAGTGGCTGTGGTTGGTACGTAGATACTGAGGTGCAGACAGTCGGGAGTGCCCAGAATAGTGCCATTAAGTTGGTACACTTGAGGGCAGATTTTTGGGGGCCGAGTCACCCACGTCCGTAGGAACGTACCCTTTTTCTGATTCCCTACACGTGGTCCCCGGGTGGTGCAAATCAGGTGACACTAACTGGTGGGAGGCTTCGGCCGAAGGCTTGTGACCACCCACCGGGCAAAGACGTACCGCCAAACGGCCTAGCCGTGTTCCGGTTCGATGCTTGGTGTAGCCAACTAGAGGAGTTGGGTCGAGATAGCTGTTCCACTGCAGGTTGACCAGCCTGATGCGCGCTGTTAGGGATGTATCGGGAGACTAGTCGCGGAGGGTAGCGGGATCCGAGGCACGGTGCGCCGCTGGCCGACCGCAGGTAGTTGGGGGCCCAAGTAGTGTGCCAGCCACACACGAAAGGCTGCCCCGCCAACTGTCGAAAAATCCCGAAATGCGCCATCGTGCTGGTTGGCGACCAGATGGGGAGGGCCCGATGGACATTCCGGGGGGGCTCGGGCGTCCCCGCAGTCTCCAGACTAGTACCCCAATGATGCTGTCCTTTCAGTGCGTGTCTGAAGGTTAGCTGCGTGGAACCTCGTCTCACTTCCAACTCCTCTCCTCCGTTCACTCTTATAAAACCATAAAAGATGTCAAGGAAAAGGAAGATTAGTTTTAAACAGCGGCTGCACCCCCTCCCCCACAAAGTGCACCTCACCAACATTAGGGGTCTGCACTCAAATCTCTCTGCAGTCCACTACCACCTGGAGACTGAGAAACCAGCGCTGTTTTTCCTTACGGAGACGCAGATAGCGAGTCCGTCAGACGTGTCGTACCTGTCTTACCCAGGATTCACCCTGGAGCACAATTTTAGACCACGGGCGGGCGTATGTATGTACGCCCGTGACGATCTTTGCTGTCGGCGTCTCCGTAACCTTGAGGACTCAAGATTCACAACGCTCTGGGTTCTGGTGGACACAGGTCTGGATAAAATTATCTACGCCTGTGTCTACCGTTCGCACAGTGGAGATCAGGAGGCAACCAGGCTCACAGAGTACCTCAGTGAGGCGGCTGATGCAGCACAGCAGCGGTACCCTTCTGCCCAATTAGTGTTACTGGGGGACTTTAATGCCCACCACCAGGAGTGGCTCTTCCCATACCAGTGCACTGATCATGCTGGACGGGAGATGCGTAAGCTTGCGCTAGCGCTAAACCTCACCCAGCTGGTCCAGGGGGCAACGAGGGTACCGGATGTTGATTCGCACACGGCGAATTGCTTGGACCTTCTGCTGACAACAGATCCAGACAGATACTCTGTGTCGATAGCATCACCATTGGGTAGTTCCGACCACTGTCTGGTGAAGTCTGTGTCCGTCTATTCCCCGCCCGATCCCAGCCCAAGGGGCACCCGGCGGGTTTGGCGGTACAGGTCGGCAGATTGGGATGGCATGCGATCTTTCTTCGCATGCTATCCTTGGCAGCCTACTTGCTTTTCTTCGACTGATCCATCGTCGTGTGCGGATGCCGTGACGGATGTGTTGCGTCGGGGAATGGAGTACTACATTCCGTTCACTGACGTAACAATGTCTAGCGAAGACCGGCCATGGTTTGGCGCCGAATGTAAGCGCGCCGACGCGCTTAAACATGGGGCGTACCTGGCTTGGGTCGACGCTCGATCGCGTAAGGCGAGTGACGTGGGTCAGAAGAAGAAGGCCTTCAACAGGGCTGCCAAGTCCTGCAAGATGGTGTTGCGAAGGGCTCGGTTCGATCACATTGGCCGAATAGGGACCAAACTTGCTTCTTACCCAGCAGGTAGTAAAGCGTTTTGGTCTCTGGCTAAGTCGGTCGAGTCGAACTTCTGCCGTCCCTCACTGCCACCACTGCTGAAACCCGACGGGTCACTGGCCCACTCCGCTGAGGAGAAAGCAAATTTATTTGCCTCTCTTTTTGCGGAATCTTCACGTCTGAATCCTGGTGATTCGCGGCCCCCTCCTCCTCCTGATGGATGCGAGACGAGTATGTCGGACATTCGTATCCATCAAAAGGACGTCCGTAGGGTGCTGCGAAACCTTGACGTGAACAAGGCTAGCGGCCCTGACGGAATACCAGCACTTGTTCTTAGAACCTGTGCGCCTGAACTGTCTCCGATCTTGACACGCCTATTCCGTCTTTCGTATGAGGCTGGAAAAGTGCCGAATGCTTGGAAGCAGGCTAACGTACAGCCCGTGCCCAAGAAGGGCAGTCGAGCTGACCCGGCCAACTACAGACCCATATCTGTAACCTCCATACTCTGTAAGAGTATGGAACGTGTACTCAATACTAAGCTCCTGGCATACCTAGAAGCAAACGATATCCTTAGTGAGCGCCAATACGGCTTCCGCCGAAATCGGTCTACTGGGGATCTTCTAGCGTATGCCATTCACATCTGGAGTGAGGCTATCGAGAGGCACGGGGAAGCGCTTGCCGTCTCCCTAGACATCTCGAAGGCTTTTGATAGGGTCTGGCACGAAAGCCTTATTGCTAAGCTTCCTTCATTCGGTTTGCCCGGTGGTCTGTGTGAATGGATTGCAGACTTCCTGAGAGATCGGTCCATTCGAGTGGTTATCGATGGCTGCTCGTCGGACTACTTGGATATTAATGCCGGGGTCCCTCAGGGGTCGGTACTCTCGGCAACTTTATTCTTGCTGCATATTAACGATCTGCTAAAACCCGGCACCTTTGGGTATGCAGACGACAGCACCGTTACTGAGAGATACTTGTCCAACGCTCGTGCTACCGGGCCTCAGATCCAGTCTCTCCGGGAGGCCATGGTGGAGCGCTTAAACCTGTCCTTGCAGGCAATCTCCGAATGGGGCGATGCCAATCTGGTCAGGTTTAATGCTGCTAAAACCCAGGCGTGTCTTTTTTCCGCAAAAAAGAGTCAATTTCACCCGGCTCCAACTTTCCGAGATGTGACCGTGCCAATAGCTGACCATCTTGAGCTTCTTGGCGTTACGTTGACATCGACTCTCAATTTTGGGCCATACATTGAGGCAAAGGCTCAGCTGGCCGCCAAAAAGCTGGGGATCCTTGCAAAGGTGAGAAGGTATTTCACGCCAGAACAGCTGCTCAGCTTGTATCAAGCGCAAGTTCGATCATGCATGGAGTACTGTTCTCATCTCTGGGACGGATCTGCCAAATACCAGCTTGATGCACTGGAGTCGATCGAAAAGCGGGCCAAGAGACTCATCAGCGATGAGGCACTGGTTAAGTCAAAGCTCCAGAGCCTTGAACATCGTCGCCGAGTTGCCAGCTTGTCGGTTTTTTATCGGTTACATTTCGGGGAGTGTGCGATGGAATTGCATGATTTAATTCCACCCAGCCCGTTCCATCATCGGACTACCAGACGTACGGCGATGCGTCATCGATATATGGTGGACATCCCACCCATACGCACTAAACGTTTTGGGAATACTTTTATTATGCGTACAGCTAAGGAGTGGAATTCCCTGCCGGAGTCTGTGTTTCCCGATAGCTACAATCTAGGGGTCTTTAAGTCAAGAGTGAATAGGTTACTTCTAGGCAAGCGTGCTCCACCATCGACCACATCATCGCTTACTATCAGGTGAGATAGTGGTCAAGCGCGAGCCTATAATAGATAAAAAAAAAAAAAAAAAAAAAAAAAGATCGCTGAGCCATCGTATGCTTCGAATATTTCTTCGAACTTTGGTTGTGGCGTTGATTTCTGAAATAAATAGTGTTAAATATTTTAGGAGGAAAATAGTTGTAAAAATTGATGATGACATATTTTTATTTATAGTAAAATACATTGGATCTTCGTAAAGAGCCTCTGCAAAAGCATGGTACCTTTAATGGTTACGTAATAAATACATGTTGTTTAATTTATAAAGTGTCTTAAGATACGATTTCCAAGTGGTGATAAAATTATTTAATGACTATTTCATCACCACTCAGAATAACGTCTATTCAAAGCAGTCTGAATAGATAATCTCGTATTTGCTAACAATTAGTTGTATCTTTCCGATAATATCACTATATATATATTTATCTAATATATGCGATTACTTTAAAAATAGCAAGGATTTCTAGAGTTAATAAGATGTTGCTGGTTATTTAACTAAAATGCAAAAAGAATATCAATAATAACAAAGCACTTACTCCAAAGGGATTTTCTGGGTCCACTTGAGCATAAGGTATTCCCAAAAACATAGCATAGTCTCCATCATCAGCTCTCAACCCTCGAATGAGGCCCACATTGCTATCAACAAGAGGATCGATTCTAGGTAAACTTGTTACATAATTAATGAACAAAAAAATTAAAAAAACTAAATTTCCTGCAAACATGGTGATTTGTGAAAAAATAGTGGCAAAAATTCAGAATTTACATGACATTTTATATTAAAGATTATATTTTTACAGATAGTGTTTAAGATAATGTTGGAGATAATAACCAGATAGAATAGAGTACATATAAATACCGATAATTTCAATTTTCGTAAAGGACATTTTGCCGAAAATGGGTTATATATATTTGGAATCAGCAGTGCAAACTCTATCGATTTGTAAATTTTAAATATTCCTATCTTTTTAAAAAAGCTCTTACGATCTGCATTTTCAACAGCTCTAGCTCGTTTTTTTTACTTTTTGGGATGTATCCTAAAAATATATTTAATAGGGAGCGTAAAGTCATGTTTTAATTATTTATGTGGTCGTTAATCTTATTTTTGCATTGAACTTTTTATACGACATTATAAACAATATCAATACAGAAAATTCCAATTGTCGTTAAGGACAAACAAACGCGCGTTGTGAGTAGGGCCCAAAAAGAAACAAAAAATATTGTTTTTGTCTAATAACTTCTTCAAACAAAATACAATCTGCATTCAAGATGTCAAAAGAAAACCCAACTATTTTTTCGTGTTCTATCCATAAAAAATGTCAAAATAAACCAAACTTAATTAATGATGAAAATGAGAGTACTTTACAGCCAGAAAACTTGGTTATGATAAAGTCATATGTGTAGAATCAATAGGTAGTACAAATCAATTAAATCAGGGACTAAGGGAGTAAAAGGAACAAAAAAACTAAAGATCTAGTTAAGAAATACCTACAATAGATAGTAAAACTAAGTGAAATAAAAAGGTTTTTTTTTTAAATTATTTGTTATTAATTAAAATAGTTTGTAACATAGTGACAAAATTTATATTCTAAAAGGAACTCGAAATTTAAACAAAATGTGATGCCGTTTTTTATCTAAATTGCTAGTTATCGGTGCCGAAACTGAATAACAATTTAATTTATAGAATAATTAGCTAATAAACTAATCTACTAACTAGTTTTTTTCATCCAGTTTTTTAAACTCGAACAATATTTATCAAAAAAGTATTAAACTTAATAATAAAACTAAAATAACCAAAATAATAACACATTGACATTCTAAAGTATTAATTAAATGGTAAGTAACTTCAGTATTTTAGAATTATTAGTAATGTAACTATTTTTTTTTCACTTTTTAGTCTTGTATGATACAAAATTAAAATAACCACTAAATTATAGCATTGACAAAATCCTTTTTGTTCCAAAATGCAATGCTCCCAGCGGGGTTATGGATTCGTGAACCGTTAGGAACATTGTATGAATATTTTAAAAGTAAAATCTTTAAGATCAATTGTGTCGAAATCGTCTTCCTCGTTAATTTTAGGAACAATGTATTTATCAGTTCCTAAATATGGTAAATCTAAATACTCCTTACGACGCGGCGACGCTTTCGTTAGGGGTTGTTAAAAAAAACTAGTTAGTACGTTAGTTTATTAGCTGATTATTGTAAAAAAATGTTTTTTTTTCAGCATTGTAACGATTACTTGCGATTTGAATAAAAAACAAAAACTTTTTAACAAAAGAGAAATGAATAAAAGACATTTTAACAAAAAAACAAACCGACTTCCAAAAAAAAACACTGCCAAGAGAAACATTACTTTCTTTTTCGAAGTCGGTGTCTTTGGTACCTATTGATTTCCCTGTTTCCACATTTGACACGATTTTTTTGTAAGTCTGTTTGGTTTTTGTTAAAATGTCTTTTATTTACATACATACATAAACTCATGCCTTATTCACATGGGGGTAGGCAGAAACTACAGAACACTACCTGCTACGATCCTTACATACTTCTTTTGCTTCACTCACATTCATAAATCTAGTAATACACACACGCTGGTTGTCTTTTATTTATATCTTTTTAGTTTTGCTAACAAAACTACCTACCTACTACCTATCTACCTATGTACCTCCAATTTCCAAAGCACATCTCACGACGATTCCAAAAAGCCCAAACACGACTAGAATACATGGTTTTATTTCGGAGTTCCAGTGCCTACCTGCCAGCTTCATCATCAGATCAGTTCGATGGTACCATTTTCCTCAGTACTATTTATTTATAAGTATTTGCTTCATCATAGTCCTTTAACTATTCGAGATATCTTATACCCGTGACATACTTAGCATTAAGGAGTTCCTTTGGTCATCTGTAGTCTTCTTCACCGGTTCCACTCCACCAAATAATACTTTCTAAGTGCAAATTATTGCATTGTTGATGAAAATACCACAATTGCTATATCGATGCTAAAAAGGTATGTTGTATTAACAACCATTTCATAAATTGTTCAAAAAACTGATTTGAAGTTCAACTTTTTGGTACAGACAGAGCACGCGGTGGTGCTTACCTTGACAGTGCGGGCAAGGATCTGACCTCTGGCAATTCCGCTGCAAATGCTGTCCTAGACAATCATAGCACCACTTGCGGCTGTTGGTGATTCCACGCCGGTCCTTAATGTTCCTTTTCAAGAACTTCGGATAGGATGTGACCAAGTAGCTATCAGTGTTGCAATATAAGCAGCGCATACTGCAGTTCCCGAGCAGTAGGGTAATTTTGATCCGTAACCGCTAAGTGGTTTTTCCACGTGGTGCTACGATTGTCTAGGACAGAATTTGCAGCGGAATTGCCAGAGGTCAGATCCTTGCCCGCATTGTCTAGGTAAGCACCACCGCGTGCTCTGTCTGTACCAAAAAGTTAGACAAAATTAATGTATTTACCTGTTAATGATAAATGATTTTATTTCTGTAAGTTGGTTTGTACAAACACTTTTACATGTCGAACATATTTTTAAAACTAGATGAGGTCGGCGTTTCCTATCTGACTACTCTGAGAAGAAAGGCCAAAACAAACTCAGAGGTCACAGTCTCTTTTAAAGTCCAGACAAAATCTTGATTAGATCATGTGAAGACCATGTAGACTGATGTCTGAAATGGTCTTTTGAGGAAAGAATCAGCCAAATTGAGTGGACTTGTCCAGTCAGTGCACGCATTTGTCAATAACCGAGCAGCTCAACTCAGAATTTAAGGAGCTCAACGATTCGACGAACAATACCAAAGAAAGGACATTCGGGTAGGCCTCAAACTGCGAGACCATGATTAAAAACTAAGAAAAATTCAAATTAAAACAAAAAAAAAAGATCCACATAGTCTTCACATTCACAATAATTAAAATAAAATAATATAATACTTTAAAAAGTAAATATTCTTGTCAGAAAACCAAAAAAATAAAAAAATATATAGTAACAAAATGCATAGTGCAAAATATAATAAAAAAAACAAAATTAATTGGAGCAGCTCAATCCCAAGCCTTTTTGTCCTCAATGTAATCTTTTGTTGTATAAAACGCTTTCTGGCACAACTTACGTTTACTGAAAGATTTGAATTTATTAAGACTTAGATCTTGTACGTGGCTTGGAAGCTTATTATAAAAGCGTACACATTGACATCTAAACGAGCCACCTATTTTCTTGAGCCTTATTGTAGGTACTACAAAATTGTGTTTGTTCCTAGTATTTATGTTATGGATATCACTGTAATTTTTAAACAATTTTATATTTTTATGGGCATATAAAAGATTTTCATAAATATACTGAGAAGGCACAGTCATTACATTAATCTCCTTAAATTTCTCTCTGAGAGAGTGTCTCGGGCTTAATTTATAAATTGATCGAACAGCTCTTTTCTGCAAAACAAAGATAGTCTGGATGTCGGCGGCATTTCCCCACAACAGAATACCGTACGACATTACACTATGAAAATAGCTAAAGTATACTAAACGGGCTGTCTCTATGTCAGTTAAATTACGAATTTTTCTAACAGCATATGCTGCGGAGCTTAGCTTCTTTGACAATTTATCTATATGTGGTCCCCACTGAAGCTTAGCATCCAAAGTTAAGCCTAAGAATACTGTGCTATTTTCAGGATTCAATTCTTCGCCCTTTATCAACACATCAGTTTTCACCTGCCTAACGTGAGGTAGGGTAAACTTAATGCATTTGGTTTTTTTTTCATTAAGAAGTAAATTATTAACATTGAACCAGTGTACTACTTTTGAAATCGCGCTATTTACATCGTCAGTAACCAGCTGCTAACGTTTAAGTTTAAACAAAAGTGAAGTATCATCCGCAAACAACACTATATCATGGTTATCCTTTATGAGGTAAGGCAATTCATTAATATAAATAAGAAACAAGAAAGGACCAAGAATCGAGCCCTGCGGGACTCCCATTGTTACCAAAGATCCAGGAGATCTTTTTCCATTAACGTCAACGGTCTGAATCCTATTACTCAAATATGAAGTAAGAAGATCCAGAGCGCTGTTCCGGATTCCGTAGTGGCGGAGTTTCCTGATTAGCGTTTCATGAAAAACACAATCAAATGCCTTGGACAAATCACAAAAGATTCCCAAGGCATCGCACTTATCTTCCCATGCATTATAAATATGTCCTAAAAGCTCAACACCAGTGGTTACCAGATCTTCCCGTTTCACTATTAATAATATTCCAAGTCGTTTTAATAAGAGGGAGAGTGTAGGTAGAGAGGGTAGGTGGCGCTGACATGTAAACAGTGTACTGTGATGTGTTCCCGTTTAAATTATTACGAAAAATACTAAAATCATTAGTTGGACCTTATAAAGTGTATAGAAGTGAATCTGGACATTCAAGCTCGCTGTGACAGTGTTGTTGGATTTTTTATTTTGTGTTTATAACTAAACAAAAAATTAAAAACTATCATATCTTTGTCTGCCTAAGAATTTTATTAAGTGCAATAGTGATAAAAACCTGGATAATCTGGATAATCATTCAACATTCTGCATTTACAAGAGTGATTCTCGTATTCAAGATCCGTTTTTTATTTGAATCACGAAGCTAATGTTGTGATCACAACACCATCTAGCGTGAATCTCTGAAATTATATCACATTAAGTATTGTCTCACTTAAAATAGTGTTACCTCCACAAATAAATAATTAACTCTGTTGATTGATACGAAACAGCGACATCTATTAGCGTGGAATACAGTAACAACACTAACACGGTCGTAAATTTCGACTGCTCAAATACTGTGCGTGTGGCGCATCGGTTCTACACTCACCTTCAACATTTAATCAGTACAGCCCGAGTTCGAATCTGACTCAAACTGATATCTGTTTTTGTGACCTCTATTTAGAATACCAAATATTTATACCATGGAGTATTTGGAAAACGTAACTTTCCGTCGTAACCGCACTAGATCAGAGCCAAACATTGATGACAGTGATATGATTTCACAAACAATGGATTGTACTACCTCAAATAGTATGCCAGACATGTCCGAGAACGAAGACGATCAAATGTCAATTTTAAAAGATGAGATCGAAAAACTAACGGCTCAATTAAATAGTGCACACACTGAAATTGAACTACTATCGTTAGAAAATAAAAATTTGAAGCGGACTAACGAAGATTTAGTGAAGAAAAATGATATTTATAAGAAGATTAATTACAGTCCAGCAAAACAGAAAAAACAAACACCAAAGAAAAATACAAATAATTTCACAAAAACAAAACAAACACAAACTGAAGAAATCATGCAAACAGACTGTACACCTTCTACACAAGGGACGTCGAAAAACAAAAGAGAAGATATCAACTTATGTCTCTCAAGCACTTCTCAAGAAAGAATATCGCATACAGATCAAACTGACTTATCTTCGAAACACAAAATATGTCTACTTAGTAATGAAACTTCCAACAGAATATACAAAATCACACAGAGAACTCAATTATGTAATTTTGAAATATGCCATTATCGCAAGCCTAACTGTAGTATAAATCATTTACTTGAAAATATTGACGAAAAAGTACGAAACTTTACCTACTGCGACTACTGTATTATTTATATAGGCGAAGTACATTTTAGAAAAACGCATAATTATATTGAACTTGTGTCGTTTGTACGCGAAAAACTAGTTGCTTTAAAACATACAAACTTTATAATATGTCTACCGACATTTAAATATATGGTTAACAATAATATTATGTATAATAGCCGAATTGATACTTTCAACAATTTACTTTATATGGATGTGGAAACATATAATTACGCATATATTTTGGACTCGAATTTAAATTTGCCGTATACTTCCGACACATACAGCCCTCGTTATGGCACTCTAAACAATAAAGGCTTATATACTATAATATTAGATCTCCAAGATCTCGTCCTAGACATAAGTGCCCTGAACTCTGCACCCTTAGAGGTTGACTGTCCTCAGGAGAATCAAATGAGTGCTGTACGGGACCCGCAAACACCAGATGGCTCTCAGTTTTTTCTATAACTGTCTCAATATTCTCCATCAAAATATAGCCGGTCTAGTGAACAAATCTGACACATTTTTAGTTAAGTTAGAAGAATTATACAATAAGGGAACTATTGTTGACGTTATCTGCATTACAGAACATTTTATGGAATCAGGTAATGAAGATTTAATGCATTTACCCAACTTCTATCTGGCTGCTTATTACTCAAGAAATTCGAAACGGGGAGGTACATGCATCTTTGTCAGAGCAGGACTGCAATATCGAGTACTAATTGACGTAGCTAAACAATCGATTTCAGGACAATTTGAATGTTGCGCTGTCGAACTTACAGCTTCTAACACTATTATTATTTGTATATACAGGGTACCTAAACATAACTACACAGTATTTTATGAAAAATTAGACAACATACTCAAAAAGCTTTGCTCCGGAGCAAAAAACATTATTCTTGCAGGAGATTTTAACATCGATGTTTTAAAGAGAAATAAAATTACAATGGAATTTGAATATTTTCTCTTACAATATAATTTAAAACTAGCGCTGTACAAGCCCACAAGACTCAGTAGTAATACCTGCATCGATAATTTTGCACATAGTTACCAAAGGGGCTGCAAGGCCGAAATCATAGATTTAGCTCTCTCGGATCATACATCTCAAACTTTGAAAGTGCCCATAAAAAAGTCTTGCAAATTACATTTCTGGAAATGCAAAAGAAAAGATTATTCTGCAGAAAATCTTATTAAATTTAAAAATCTCCTAGGTTGTTTATCTTTCGTAGAAGTTTTTACGGCTAAAGACGCAAACATATCTTTTGAAGCCTTCATGGAAGATTTTATATTATTATATAAATTATGTTTTCCAGAAAAGATAATAACTGTTAAATTAAACAGGAAAACCAAGTGGATATCTCGAGGGATAAAGATATGCAGCCAGAAACAAAGGGAGTTACTTTGGAAATATCGATTTGACCCTAGCCTTAAAAATAAAAATAATCTAAGGAAATATTCTAATGTCTATAAAAAAATTATAAAGTTGACTCAGAAAGCCCAAAACAATTATTTTATAAGCTCATCCAAAAATAAATCTAAAGCCGCTTGGCAGGTTATTAATAAATCTAAAATATGCTTACCACAGGAACAAATTATGACTATAAACAGAGACAATTTGACTTTTACACGCCCCATTGACATCGCCAATGAATTTAATAATTACTATATTGACACAATTGAAAATAATATAAATTCTGATAAGACTAGTGGTAATTTTTTTGAAAATCATTCGTCACAATCTTTGTTTATGACACCGGTCTCAGATAATGACATTATAAGAATTATCTCTGATCTTAAAAATACGAATACTGTTGGTTATGATGGCGTTTGTACTAAGGTCCTAAAGTATGTAAAGGAAGATATAGCACAGCCATTAGCTCACATTATTAATCTTTGTATTGTAGATGGCATATTTCCCAACAGATTAAAAAAAGTTATTATCAAACCTTTATTTAAAAAAGGGGACAAAACGGATATGAAAAACTACAGACCTATTGCAAAAATCTCCGTTTTTTCAAAAATTTTTGAGAAAGTTATATACAAATCCATATACACATATTTTGAAAAATATAACCTATTTTGCAATGAACAAAAAGGCTTTCGCAAAAATATAAATATTAACATGGCACTTTTTGATTTAATTAATAACATTATGCCATCAGTTGACAAAAATAATCCAATCTGTACTATATTTACTGATATGACGAAAGCCTTTGACTATGTTGACCATAAGATACTGCTACAAAAGTTACATGGCTACGGTGTAAGGGGAAATATCCTAAAATTGATAAAATCATATTTATCTGATAGAGTTCAATGCACCGAAGTCACTAGATTATGTCCTAAAACCAAATTAGAAACCGTACACCTATCAAAACAAAGATGCATAAAGTATGGCGTGCCCCAGGGCGGTGTGCTGGCATCACCTCTTTTTTTGATTTACATCAATGATCTCCCAAAAACAATCCAGCACAAGATGGTTCTTTTCGCAGACGACAGCACAGCCATAATTGAATGCAATGACATAAATAACTATGAAAATGACATTAATGAATCTCTAACTAAAATAATAAACTGGCTCAATGATAACAATTTGAAAATTAATTTAAGTAAAACCAACATCATGCAATACCATCAACGTCGTGAGAATGCTGACATTAATATAATTTATAAAGACATTAAAATACAGGAAGTTGATAATGCTAAATTTTTGGGAATCACTATTGATAATAAATTGACTTGGAACAATCATACTGACATAATATGTAAACGATTAAGTAAATCTGCCTATGCGCTATTCCAACTCTCAAAAAAGGTTAATATTGAGACATTACTGACAGCATACCATGGACTTGTGGCTTCTGTTTTGCGGTACGGTGTTGTTTTCTGGGGGCAGTCAGCTAATAGGGAGTCTGTATTTAAGATGCAGAAACGCTGCGTAAGGTCTATGTGTGGTCTAAAAACGACGGATAGCTGTATTCCATACTTCAAAAGACTAAAAATATTGACACTGCCAGCAATGTACATAATGGAAACTGCATTGTTTGTGAAAAAAAACCCACATTTATTTGTAAGCCTATCTGCAGTCAGAAGGAATCCAATGCGTTCTCAATATCGTAACAAACTTTGCAATGTTAAATGTAAAACAGCCTTAATGAGTAAAAGCTTTTTCAACAACGCCCCAAAAATATATAATATAATACCCGATGCCATTAAAAACATGCCATTATTAAAATTCAAAAAAGCACTTAATAGCTTACTTATTGATAAATGTTACTATACAATGGAGGAATTTCTGAATGATGAATCATTGAAAACCATATAAAATGTTTGTTATTGTAATGCGTCAGTATAAATAAATGTTCTTAATAATATTATAACAGAAATAAAATACTGAGTTTTGTTTGGATTAATAATGTTGACATTTAATAATTTTGACATCTCATAATCTTTGACATGGTAATTTTTTGACATTTTAAATTAAGTATATTGATTTGCGTACTTACTTGGTTTTGTTTCTTTTTACTCTCTGACTTTTTATTGTTAATTTAATTATTGGTTCTGATAATTTAATACGCATGATCTTACGACAATGTTTTTTTCTTATTTTTTCTCTAGACATTTGATTTGTTAATCTCCAGGTAGATACCTACACCTAATATTTGTACGCCTCTTGGCATGACATAGCGCTCTATTTTCATTTTAAACGCAACATCTGTATTTTATTACCTATGTGAACAAATAAATATGATTTGATTTGATTTGATTTGATTAACTTTACTACTGTTTTTAATCTTCGAGCTCAAATAACGCGACTTGGCCAAACAACAATTTTTTTAAATAATATTGAATAATTTCTAACATATAAATTAAATTCAGCAGTGTTTACATAAGTCCTTTCACTGTACAGCTCATAAAGCCGTGTTCTACTTTTATGAATACCAATGGTAGCCCAATCACTGAATGATGCGTTACCATTAACGGAGATAGTCTTTGGAACAAAGATCGAATTAAATTGTTTACAGTTTATACTAAAAAAATCATCATATAGATGATTAGGATCAGCATCAATTGACAAAATTGGTAATTTATTAATGAGATTAACTTTAAAAGCTGCCAAGCGACTTGCAGTTTTGGGGTTAACAGTGATATCCTTTTTAGCCACTTTGTTGTTTTGGTTTGGTATAGAAATCCTCTGCCCGCAATGATCAGAATCTAGTAAATTTATAATTTCTTTGAGGACTGGTATAACATTAGTATAAATATTATCTAAGCATATAGCACTAGTTGGGGTTATTCTTGTGGGCTCCAAAAATACGTTTACAAGATTGTAGGATTGAAACAGACTTATTATTTTACTACAAGAACCTGAGTTTTCTAATGAATTAACATTAAAATCACCACAAGTGATAATGGATTTATTCGAGTTACAAATCTTGTGTAATACTTCATCCATTACCTTTTCAAAGCAGTCATACAATCCTGAAGGCGGTCTGCATACGATTAATACAATAAACTGCTCTAATTCTATACAAGCTATTTCAACTGTCCGCTCAATAGATAGGCTCACAATATCCTTACGGTCTTTAAATTTAAAATGGTTACTTACTAAAATCAATGAGCCACCATGTATAGCATTAACTCTGCTGAATAAACTACCAACCTGGTGATTATTAAAATTGAACAATAACTGGTGGCTTTTAAGCCAATGTTCTGTTAAACAAAGAATATCAATACTGCTAAGGTTCATACATAATTCTACTTCTAAATCTTTGTTCATAAATTCTTGAATATTTTGATGCACCAGGTTAATACTATTTACCGAATTTAAACTTTTATTTGATTTTATTTTGCAATTTTTATCCTGTATACTTTTGCAAGAGGTTGTCACTATTGTCCTAATTTCTAATTTACATTATTATCAATATCAATTTCTGATACCAAATCATTGGCTGAATTAAATAACATTCCTTGGCATTGCTCAATAGAAGCAAGTTGTTTAGCCAAATTCTTGGCTGTAATAGAAAAATAATATGATAGCGACATACTCGTAGCTATCTGTCTTTTATAATACTTTGAAAGAAAGTACCTATCCATGAAAAATTTATCTTTTGTCAAATAAAAGTGGTTACCAACATCATTGTTAGTGTCAATTAAATGGAATAAATGACTACTATATGTTAAATTATGTAATGTCCTATTCAATTCATATCTAAGATTGTTTTCTTCCTGTGGCAAACTTTGGCTGTATGGGGAATGTGAACATCACAATTTTTTTTAAACTGAGGTTGCACAAAAATTTATAATATTGGAGTAATTCTCCTTTGTACACATTACCCCTATTACCAATAAATATTAATAATGTGGTATCCTGGTTAAAATTGCATTTTATAACTTTTTTCATTATGTCAAATAAAGAACAACCAGGCATACAGTAGTTTATTATTGAGTGTCCTGGATATCTATTTGTCAACAAGTGGCCTAAATCCTTTCCAATTTCATCACAAAATAATACTATTTCTGTATTTACATTCTTTTTAGGCAAACAGTTAGTAATTTCTAATGGCAAACTTGCACTAGACCGCGGTATGGTGGCACATATTGTCAATGAATCCGGTCCGGTGTGGGTTCAACAGATGGTGGTTGACAATGATCACATTTGTTAATTTGTGAGCTTACCAGCTCATTCATTGCCAATACATATTCCCTCATTTGGTTTTCAGAGGCTGTATATTTGATGGTCATAGAAATAAGTTTCTCCTGTAGATGGTCAAGTTCATACCGCAAGTCTTCTGTGTCAGTTTGGTATTTTCTAGTATTTTTTTCTAAGTTAAATGAATACATATCTAATTGTTTAAGTAGATGCAACCTTTCTCTATTAAATTTTACATTTTTGATGAAAAACCTTGGTTTTTTGATAATTTTCTTAGTTTTAACTACGTATTTGTTAATTTTAATGTACTTTTTTATTTTATTTTTACTAGTAACTACCCTCAATGATTTAATTGATTTTGAATCATCATGACCTGTTAAATCTAGTGTGTAAGAGGGGTTTATTGCAGTAACCATTGATGGGGCAACAAGCACCAATTCATTGAATAGACTTTGATTCAACGAGGCAGTGATGTTATGATTTGTTGTTTCAAGATGTTCAATCTGACTTTGAGCCTCATGTAGCTGCTGTTGTAGTGAATAATTGTGACTAAGAGCTTGTTCATACTCATTGCTACACTGGCTGAACCCGTCCACGACGATTTGGAGCCTGTCCCGGGCTGCTATGGAATCAGTGTGTTGAATATATATCTGAGCCATTTCTGTTTTCAGTTTACTATTCCTGTCAAGGACACTAAGGAACTCTATTTCGTTTTCATCTTGTTCCCTTATCAGTTGGTCACAGAACTCCTGAGACGCCTTTAATTCGCTCAAAGCCTGACTGAGTTTGGTCTCTTCTAGGCGAGCCCGCGCGCTGCGAGTCATAATCATGACTAAAGAGAAGAAAGATGATGTTGGAAAATAGTAGTGGAATGAGTAACAGATGATTAGTTGAACGGAAAAATGAAATCTAGATAGTTAAGAAAGAAGTTCTGTCACCAAACTAATTAAGGTTATGTTTACGTTTTATAGGTCATTGCCATCAACTTGTAACCTTAATAAAAGTGATCCAATTAATTGTAGGCAAAATATTAAAACGCAAACAATCCAATATCAAGTAAAATATATAGTATTGTACCTGATACCGAGGCGAAAAAGTAACATTCGCTTGAGCCGGTAACTGTCAACGAAACACAATTAAATTTCAACACTTATTTTGCACTTGTAGTGTCTGTATTACACAATACACTTAATTACGCTTTAAAACTGGTTAATAAATTGGAAATAGGCCTTATTATAAAGGAAATCTAATATTTAAAATTAAAATTTTTAGGACAAATTCAAATCAGCTGTTAGCTGTAGTATTGCAAAAGGAGGAAAAAAAAAATAAGAAAAAAAGTTGAACTTCAAATCAGTTTTTTGAACAATTTATGAAATGGTCGTTAATACAATATACCTTTTTAGCATCGATATAGCGATTTTGGTATTTTAGACCTAGGGCCTCTCCTCTCAAAGTGGAGAACAAATAGGCCTGCTTTTGACTAGGCGACAAGTCTCGACCTAGCTTCTACCAAACTGTTAAACAGGTCGAAGTAGGCAGTCTACCTAAATCTCCACTAAAGTGTGGCAAGTCCAAGGTAGGCAACCGTCCTAACAAAGCAGGATGGGTGGGAGACCTTGTCTCTCCCTTCTAAACACCATTTGCAGAACCCCTCAATTTTCCGGTTGCCTCAACAATGTCGTCCGAGAAATTTAAAACTGTGTGACGTCTGCCTCTACTGCAGCTGCTAACTCAGTGTCCTCGGTGGACAAAAGCGCTAAACATTCCGCATAATATTTATCTACGGCATGACGAGCCGGAAGGTCACTACATCGAGCCAACAAAGCCTCTGATCTATCAGATCTACTTAGAAGAGGCCGCCGATGTGACCCATCTCAATTCCGCTCTAATTTTACATACAAATGTATTGGCACTCATAATTCCAAGTATTAATAAATACACAAAATTTTCAACAAATTAAATTAATACTTTATGTGTGTTAGCGATCTTTATATTTAATTGAGCAAACTAAGTAATTTTTGTATGTTGGCAATAATTTTTGTCAGGTTGGTAAACGATAAGCTTGCACTTCTCGTTTCCCGCCCATTCCGAGGTTATAAATAGAGTGGCTCATGCCATCAAAGTTCCGTATGGTGCCGGACGTAAAGAATTTCACCATCCCATGTCTTCCCGTGGGTGTCGTAAGAGGCGACTAAGGGACAAAGCAGAGAATGGGCACCAGCGTTCTCTGTGCTTCTATAACAACCATACTGCGATCGCCAACCCGCCTGCCAAGCGTGGCGATTATGGCAAAACCCCCCAATGAATAGCACAAATAAAAAATGGCCCCTAGTACCCGGTAGCTTGCCTACCCTCGACTACGGTAGCGGTCGAGGCTACGGCATGGTAAGGGGTGCTAAGAATCTCCGGACGAGATCCGGCTACCCCAACAATAACCGACGACTGGACCTGGCAACGTACAACACGCGCACACTTCGGACCGACGACAAGATCACCGAACTCGAGGAAGAATTGAGCAGGTTGCGATGGAGTATTATAGGGTTATCTGAGGTCCGAAGAGAGGGGGAGGACTCGATAATCCTCAAATCCGGTAACCTGCTCTATTTCCGAGAGGATGACCGGCAGTCCCAGGGTGGTGTCGGGTTTATCGTCCACAAGTCCCTTGTGAACAACGTGGTGAAGATCGAGAGTGTGTCGACCAGGGTGGCGTACCTTATACTCAGAATATCCTCAAGATATTCGCTGAAGGTCATACAGGTCTACGCCCCAAACTCGGCACATCCCGACGATGAGTTAGAGACCATGTATGAGGATATCTCCAGAGCCATGCATGGTTTCAAAACTCACTTCACCGTTGTCATGGGGGACTTCAACGCGAAACTGGGCAAACGAGACGAGGATGAGCTGCAAGTGGGGCAATTTGGAGTTGGACAACGGAACCACCGGGGACACCTACTGGCCAGTTTTATGGAGAAGGAGGGCCTCTATATGATGAACTCCTTCTTCAAAAAGCGTGAACACAGGAAGTGGACCTGGCAGAGCCCCGATGGTGCAACAAAAAATGAGATCGACTTCATCATGTCAACCAAGAAGAAAATGTTCAATGATGTCTCTGTGATCAATTCGGTAAAAACCGGGAGCGATCACCGCATGGTAAGAGGCACATTGAACATTAATATTAAGCTTGAAAGGTCTCGACTGATGAAGTCCACGCTCCGGCCAGCGCAGATCCAGGTCCAAAGGGCAATGGAGAGGGCTATGCTCGGAATTTCCTTGCGTGATCACGTCAGAAATGATGATATCCGCAGGAGAACCGAAGTTACCGACATAGCCCGAAGAATTGCCAAACTTAAGTGGCAGTGGGCAGGGCACATTGCTCGCAGAACGGATGGCCGATGGGGCCGAAAAGTTCTGGAATGGCGACCGCGAACCGGAAGACGATACGCTGGAAGGCCTTCCACTAGGTGGACTGATGACCTGGTTAAGGTTGCGGGAAGGCGCTGGATGCGAGAAGCACGGGATCGGTCAATGTGGCGACGCCTGGGGGAGGCCTATGTCCTGCAGTGGACGTCTTTCGGCTAAAATGATGATGATGATGATGCCATCACAGGCAGTTTATTTTTGATCGAGGCGTCGTTAATAAGTATGAGGGTAAGTGCTCTATAAACTGTATTCTATAAACTGTATTTTATAAACTGTGTTCTATAAACTATTTTCCATAAACTGTGTTCTGTGTAACTGGGTATACACTGGGTGAGTAAACCCTTTTAAGCATTTTTATTTGCATCGCCATCCCCGCTGAAATACTCACACGAGATTTTAGTCTTTTGAGTAAAAGACGACATGTGTTTAACTAAAACAACAGTTCAACAGTACCCCTTACCAAAATTAAATATTTAATCATAAAGTCTGTAAGAGAAACAAAAAGTTAATTAAACAAATAGTACTGAACCTTGTTACATTTATTTAATTATTTTTCAATACAAATTTACTAAAAACCCCAAATATAAATTTATAACAATCAAAACACAAGTGGGTAGGTTGATTTTACAATAATAATTTGTTAAGGAACTTCAAATATCAATTTATAACAAAAATAAAAAATATCAAGATACAAGTGGGTAGGTTGATACTTAATAAATTCAATATTCAATTTACTTTAATAGTTAGAAAAAATCTATTCTGGCGAAATAGTTCCCTTACTAACTTGCCTATTAGGTACGTACAACTAAAAAGTGAAAAATAAAAAACTTTTTGCAAAAAAATACTACCGACTTCCAAATACAAAACTACAAAGTGAAAAATAACTTAATTTTTTGAAGTCGGTGTCATTCGTAGGTACCATTTTTTTGCGTTATGGACACCGACTTCAAAAAATTAAGTTATTTTTCACTTTGTAGTTTTGTATTTGGAAGTCGGTAGTATTTTTTTGCAAAAAGTTCACCAAACAACAAAATCAAAGCAAAACCACCGTATTAAATATTAAAAAAAATGGCCTCGTAACTAATTTATTTTAAAATTATTGTGTTTAGTTTGTTAAAATCCTTTATTTATATTATAATCAGCGTATAAAGTGACACACGTAGTGTTTGTGACCAGTTTTTATTGTGATAACTCAATAACAATTGATATTTCACTAAGTCATGTACCGCTGTCAACGTTTGAACTGTGGATTTGAATTCTTCGAACCGATCGATTTTGTTTTGATTTACATATTTTTGCTGTATTATTTACATACTATACACCACTCATACACTGCTCAGGGCTCTGAGCGACGTCCAATACACACCGGCTACGTTTATGTCTCATTTTGTTTGACAAATTGTGGAAGCAAAATCGAGGACGAAAACACTTGCCCCAGACATAATATTCACTGCAAACCCTACTTCACACATAATATATCTTTAATATAGTGTAAATATTATAGGTAAACCCCATAGCATAAGCATTGTAAATACTTTGTTTCCACTAAAACTAATGTTTTTAGCAATCCTTATACAAAAATCTAATCGAGCAATAAACACCAATGTTTAAAAAAGCCTTTCCTTAAAGTATTACCTGTAATTAAGTCCGAGAATATTAATTCAAATAGCTTTTTTTGTTCTTAGTTTTTTTCTTCTTTTTCTCATATACCTTCATATATTTTTATAATCTTTTTCTTTTTTTGTAAAGTTTCTATTGTTTTTAAAAAAAAAAAATATTTTAAACCTACCTGCTTTCTCAAGTTTTCAACTAACATAGTATTATATATATGTATATTCTCTTCACATACTCAGCTGTTTCCTGTTACTTTACAGGTGTCGCTTAAGGAAAACAGTCAATATGATGACCCGGGCAGCTACCGTTCGTGAAATGAGTAACAAACTGAAAGCAGTGCTGAGGGGCTGGATTCATCTAGAAATGAGTGCAGCAGGCTACTGCGGGAACGAGAAGAAAGTGAATTAGAAATTGAGTTAATAGTGAACAAAAACACTCAACTCAAGAACCAGCTTGCAGAATTACACTCCCAGCATATAGATATACTGGACCAGCATCACCATCTCCGTCAACTGGTGTCAGATTATCAGTAGTGCCATCACACTCATGACCAGGCACTGAAGCGTATATCTGTACTAGAAGCAGAATTGTGCAAAGCTCATAACACCATTACCTCCATCGAATCTCTAAAAGTCATCGAAGAGGTTTCTAACACCAGTAACCTTTACAATGAGCTGATGGATAATGCATCCAAACTGGAGTGTGAGCCGCCCATCATTATCATAGACCTTACATCGCTAAATGTCCAATTCTAAGTGGTCATAATAAAATTAAGAAATATATTAAAATCAATAAAAGTATTAAGAAATATAAGAAACTTATAAAAACTCAAAGTGTTTGCAAATATAATGTTAACCTTAGTAGGAAAGATTTAAGAAACTTAAAAAACCAAATAAATAACATGTGTCGCAGAATCAGCAAAGAGGCACAATTATTAGATTCACTACCTATTGATTAATGTTCATTTAGAATAACGCCATCTATTATCAGAAACGTCAAGCAGTGTGCTTGGATAAGGTCTATTCTATTCTATATTTATATATGGCAAGCAAAGCCGATGTCGACTATTCTGCCAATGTCTAAAGTTAAATGGAAGAGCAGGCAAGAGTGTGAGCCGCCCATCATTATCATAGACCTTACATCGCTAAATGTCCAATTCTAAGTGGTCATAATAAAATTAAGAAATATATTAAAATCAATAAAAGTATTAAGAAATATAAGAAACTTATAAAAACTCAAAGTGTTTGCAAATATAATGTTAACCTTAGTAGGAAAGATTTAAGAAACTTAAAAAACCAAATAAATATACATGTGTCGCAGAATCAGCAAAGAGGCACAATTATTAGATTCACTACCTATTGATTAATGTTCATTTAGAATAACGCCATCCATTATCAGAAACGTCAAGCAGTGTGCTTGGATAAGGTCGGTACGGGGCGTGGCTTGTTTGACAGCTGTCGGCTGTCATTCGTTTTGACATTGAATGAATTTGAATCGAGGAACGTCACTTTTGAGTTGGACACGAGGGTGAGAGGTCGTTCTGCCAGTCCGTACCGAACTTATCGCGTTTCTGTAGTCTTAATCTGTTCCCATCGCCTTAATCGTTAGAGATTTCTTTATTTTGTTATCGAAAGTGATCAAATAGACAATTTTAATCAGTGCTGAGACTATTATTTCATACCTACACCATGTCGAACTTGGATTCTGATGACGAGGTACCCCAAATGGGTGAACTAGCCTCGTTAAATGTAATAGTAAATTAGAAACTACTACACAAATGTATGATGTTGAAATTCAGAACCTTGAAAGGGAATTATTAAGTAGGGAAAATACACTTACGGAAATATTTTGTAAATATGAATGTAGTCAATAGATGTTGACTGAACGCATGCAGGAGGCCTGCGAGTTGGTGGACCTGGTGAAGTATAATGCAGAGAGGTGCGAATCATTGACTAACAATCTCAACTGTAGTTGTGATGCCGCTCCGTCACCTCTCATGTCACAACATGTTGCTACTACAACTTTACCCATTGATTATACTGCAACAACTTTGAACCCCACCAAAAAAAATGTCTTAGTATATTCTGATAGATTAGGAGCAGGTTTTGGATCTTTGTTAAATAACTGTTCTTAACATACAATAGTGAACCATTGTTATCATAAACTGCAATTTAATGAGCTTACTCGTATTCATATAATTCAACAGACACAATTGAATGAGCAAACTACTGTAGTACTTCTTATAAGAAATAGCCTTAGTATAACAAAAAGGGACATAGTTAATGGTATTGACACTCTACTTAAGTTAAGATTAGGCAAATTAATATTATGTGCATTGCCCTATTTTGGCAAGTTACTTGTTCATGAAAATGAATACATTTCTAGTATGAATAACTTGATGCATATTTTATCTTGTCGTCATAGTGACCGTTTATTGTTTTTTGACAACAACAATTTTGTTAGTGATTTTGTTTTGATTGGAATTCATATGTTTCTTCCAAAAAATAGTCTACATTTATTAGCTACATTGTTAGCTTTTAATATACACGCAGTTATTGATAATTTAACTGAGACTAGGTTTAGTGATTTAACAGTATTATCCAGTTTTTCTGATAATACTTTAAACGATGATTCTTTAAACGATTAGAGCCGACAAAAGAGAAGTCGAATAGTAATATTTTACTATATCATCAAAATATAAATTGCTTCTCCGACAAAATTTTAGACGTGGAATTGTTAGTAGATAAATACCACATGGATATCTTATGTTTTTGTGAAACTTTGTTAAAACCAGATAGGATGTTGTTTAATGTAAATAATTTCTCAGTTGCCAGCGTGTACAACAGATCCACAGTGGGTGGTGGTACCTTGATACTTTGTAATAGTCATTTAAAATATAAGGAAAGGAAGGATATCACTGCTTACTCTGTTGATCGCTTATCTGAGGCAGCATGTGCAGAGGTCGAGGGGCATAATATCTTGTGTGTTTATAGACCACCAGCATCAAACATGTCATTGTTTTTGATTACAATGGAATAATTATTAAGTAAACTTTTCAGAGATAATAAATTAGTTTTTGTTTGTGGTGACTTAAATATAGATCTGTTAGTCAACTCGCCTGAAAAATGTAAGCTCATTTCATTATTTAAATCTTTTAACCTAAAATATTTATTTAATGAACCAACAAGAATAACAGCAACTTCAGCTTTGTGCATAGATAATGTATTCACTAATTGTAAAGTACAAGATTCGTTTTTAATTAGTGGCGTTAGGTCAGACCATACTGGTCAACTAGTATCTATTGAGTCAGATAAAAAAAATTACCTAGCTAAATCAATCCGATTAAGACCATTTACTAAAAATAAATTAAATTCTTTTAATAATAGCAGCGTTTTACCTGAAATAAAACGCATATTAAAATACTTACCTCACTGGAAGCTTTATATTGAGAGAGCATATCCGTTTCCGTCGATTTCTTACCAGTTTATGGTACTTAAAATGCCTACTCAGTGGCGCCACCTGGTGTCCGATTGCCATTTTAGTTTCACAAAATATGGCGAGATGTTTTTCGTTCATTGGCTCAATATAACCAGGCAGAAGTAAACTTAAAGCTTCCAGTGAGGTAAGTATTTTAATATGCGTTTTATTTCAGGTAAAACGCTGCTATTAAACTACTTGACCGTCACTGGAAGCTTTATATTGAGACCTGTTTGTTATCGCCTGGTGTCGCCACTGATAACGCCAATGTGATAGGAAATTTATAGTTTAAAACAACAAAATAAGTCATCAGAAAGTATATTTATTTCATATGAGAAACGGTAGGTAGGTACATACATACATATTTATTTATAAATATTGCATGAATATTCTGGTAATGTAAACACAAAGAATACTACAACAACAACAACAGTATTTAACTAATGAAACTAAATCTCTACAATTAAGATACATAATCAGTTTTAGCTAATTAATAGGATTAAACAATTGTGTAACATTTACATCTGAATCAACAATTCTTAAGACTTCTCTTCTGTAGAAATTCTGAAATGTATTAGCCGATTGCCAATTTCCTCGGGATAGTATTTCGTCAATGGGATGATTTTCGAGCCAACTCTTAGATGCTACTGCAGATCGTGTACTTCCTGGAGTTGCTGTGATGCCAGCTTCATTCAACAGGGTTTTCACCCAGCCTGCGATGACTGTGCGGGAAGCGGGCTTTGCCACACCTCTAACTGTAATAAACAGATTAAATGATTTTGCAGCATTACGTCTTTCGTTTAATAATTGTATGGTTCTTTCTATCCAGAATATAGGATTTAGGTTACGATTGTCGGGATTCACAAGAATTTTCCACCCTGACTGTCTGTGATTACTACTATCTGTTTTTGAACCATATTCAGGCCAAAATATAAGACTATCATCTGATCTAATATAATGGTCAGGATCAACTCTAAGCAGCGTTAAGTCATGTATGCGTCTACCTGAGCAAAGTAGTAATATAATTGCAGTATGGCGCGATATTTGAAAGAGATTGTTTAGGTCTACAGTGTAATTAGTTAGAAAGGTAATCAATTTACTAACATCCCAAACTGGTGGTTTAGAGGACTTTGGATTTTCTAAAGCAATTGATTTTAAAATATGTTTTACAAGAACATGTGAACTTAATTGACTTGAACTTTCAACATTACACAAAGTGGAAACTACAGATTTGTGTAAAAGAATTGTATTATATGATAATTTATGAATTAAATGTAAATCAGATAAAAATTGGGCTAGTTGAGTACCTGTAGGATTATTCGTGTCGATCTTTTTGGATTGACACCAAGAAATCCATCGTTTCCAAGCCACCTCATAAGTTTTCAAGGTAGACTTTCGCCAGGAATTTTTGAGCAATAACTGTTGTTCAGCGGTCCATGTTTCTATCGCCTTGGACCACCCCCACATTTCCAGACTTCGAGGATGATTTCCTCCACTTGTGGTGGTGGAAGTCCCGTCGATGTGTCGACCAGGTGCATCTGTAAGTTTTTTAGAGTTAGAGGTGGTACCAGCGCTCGGGCTTTGAGGTCTGCACGCCAAAATACCTTCTCCCATCGAGGTACTACTATTAAAAATATTCCTGTTGATTGATTGAGGTGTGTCAGGACTTTTGGGATTAAGAACGGAGGTGGGAACACCCATGCGAGTTCCATGGGACACTGAATGCATCGTGAAATAGTGCTTGACGATCTCTCAGGTCTCGAGATACATAATTGTACACCACATGTGCTGTCGCTGAGGCAAACAAGTCTATTATTGGGATTCCCCATTTTGTAAACACTATTTCCGTGCAGGCTGGCATTAGGTGCCATTCCAGAGTTTTGCGAAAGCGAGACAAGTGATCGGCATGATTGTTGTACTTGCCCAGAAGGTGGTGTATGTTGAAGTGTATTTGAAATTGGTCCAGTAAATTCAGTATTTGATAGGTTAATTCTATGAGAGGTAATGATTTCGTACCTCCTTCGTTCCTTAGATAGCTGTCGACAGTCCTGTTGTCGCATTGTATCAGGATCGAGCTGTTGCTCAGAAGACGAGCGTTGTCTTGAAGGGCACGAAATATGGCCAACATTTCTTTTTGGTTGCAGTGTAGTGCTTGTTCCTCTTGCGACCAAGTGCCTGGTACAGCCAGATTGTCGAGTTGTGCTCCCCAACCCTGGTCCGATGCATCTGTTGTCAGGAAGTTTACTGGCGGAGGGTAATGCAGAGGTGTTGATAACTGACAATTCAGACTCCACCATTCCAGTTCCTTTCGAACATTTTGCGGTAGTGGGTAGAATTTCGACGAGAGGTCTGGCAGAGAGTTCATGAACATTAATAATTGCCGGTGATTGAGTCGACCTCGAGGAACAACATAGCTGGCAAAGTTCAGGAGTCCTATTATTCTCTGCAGTTCTTTTCGAGTTATTATTCCTCGCTGTAGAACGCGACTCACTTTTTTGATTAATGATAAAGTCTTCTCTTTTGGCAGCGATTTTAAATTGTCCCACGGACTCCATAATATTCCTAAATATATTATAGTCTTTTGAGGACAAAGAACAGATTTCTCGAAATTTACTTGCCAACCAAGATTTTGTAAAGTTTTTACTGTGAGCTCGACATGATCTCGAAGAACGTGGGCATTTTGATGTACTATTAAATAGTCGTCGAGATAAACGACGATTCGGATGTTCCAGCGTTCGCGTAATATTTGTGCAATCCAATTCGTTAGTATGGAAAAGGTTTTGGGTGCCGTGCTCAAACCGAACGGAAGGCAGGTCATTTCTAATAATTCTTGGTTGTATACAAGGCGAAGGAAGCGCCTGTGGGACTTTGAAATTTTCAAGTGGAAATATGCCTGCGATAGATCCACTTTGCACATCCAGTCTTGTGGTTGCAGAAAGTCCGGAATGCGATACATGTTTATTAAGCGAAATGGTTGGGTCTTTACAAATTCGTTTAACGCTTTTAGGTTGAATATGGGACGGGCTGATCTGTCGGGTTTTGGTACCAAGAATAGAGGGGAAATGAAACTCGGTGAGAGCTGAACCACTTTTAGAATACCCTGAGCTTTCATTTTCTTTATAATTGCAGACATTACATTTGAAGCAGGTGTTTGAAACGGACCATTGATTATATCTGGATATACCAGAGGAGGTTTGTGGATAAATGGTATGCGATACCCTTGAATTAATTTTAGAACAATTTCTGGCGCCCCCATGTCCTTCCATTGAGAGAGGTAGTGCGCTAACTGACCTGCTTGAAAACGGTTCGAGTCATTGTTTATATCGTTTTTGGTTCGTTCGAGACCCTTTTGGTACATTTGAATGTCCTCGACCTCTGTTACTTCCACGATCGGGCCGCGAGCCTCGGTTGTGAAATGAACCTCTTCTGTTGGTATATTGGTCGGATTGAAAAGATGATCTTGAATGACCTTGGGCTTTGTTTGTGTAATTGGAACGAAAATATCCACCCCGCGAGGGTGAGTTGTCACAGGCATGCATGTGCATAGATAGTCCTGGCTCAGGACAAAAATATCGAGTCTCACGCGATGAAACTGCTGCTCTGTGTACGCCCTGCCCCCGCGAGGGGCGGCGATTGAATTGATTAATTCTAGTTGGAATATCAGTTTTTGGAGGCCAAAAAGCTTTATGGACACCGCCTGCCTTTTCTAATGCAGCCGTGAACGATTCAGGATTAAATAAATAGGTTGAAGATGGGGGAATTTTGTTCAAAGATGCTTTAACTAATGGATCTCGAATTTGGCTAGTTATTGTTTCTCGGCGCATTTCTATACTTTCGGCTCGATGGCCACAAACTAACTGTAACAGGTCTGAAGAGATTTTGTGCAATTCACCTTTTTGAAATAACTCGTCTACCTTCCCGTTTAAATTATCAAAATTAACTGCTGTATTTTTAGCCCAGAAAAGGAGATGACGAATAGCCTCTTGTAACGATTCTTTTTGTTTTAGGATACAAAAAGTAATTGCTGCATATGATTTATCAGCAAGTGCCAAGTGGCGTAAGGTATCATACATTTTTACCTCTTCGTTTGTTTCCAAGTCTACGAAACCTGGGGTGTGACTATACAGCTTTTGAGTATCAGAATATCTTACTTCGGACCAAGATGTGCTACCTAAACGCTGGACATCTATAAGCATTTTCAAAAAACTATCTGGGGTTTTCGGAACTGAAGGTTCCTTAAGCTTTGTCTCGATATCAAAGGTGAAGTCTAAGTTGGTTAAATTTTCGCCTTCAACATCAGGGTACTGTTCGTCAATATTATGCTGGGTATATAGTTCCCCACTGACCCCAGAACAAATTGATACCCCGTCATGGCTAGGAGTGTGCATATTATTTGCTAAACATAACTGGCGTAGCTCAGTGGCGTAGGGTTGGACCGTTTATTTTTCTTTCGCCGTGCGCGGCGCGACCGCTTGCCACGTTTTGGACAAGACGAGCTTGAAGAGCTACTGCTAGTCGTGCTGCTACTAGAGCAGCTAAGCTTCCTTTTCCGGGTAATTCCACTAGGGCCAGCCACAGTTTGTGGCTAGACAGCCGAAACATATACGTGGTCATCCATTATCACAATAAAGTCACGTTAGAATATACGTATCATACGTGGATACGTATCATACGTGGATACGTATCAAAATAAATATTTTAGGCACTCACAATATAATCTCAAGACACTAAACAGAAACTTACAAGAAATAACTGGTAAATAAAGAAAACCAGTTCAAAATTTATGATCACTTACTTTTATAAAATACGGTACTTACAGTTTTTCTTCAAAAATGGCTTACCATACCATAAACCAGCACTATATTTTTAAAACGAAAATAAATTACCAGTTAAATAAATTCAATAATTTATTAACTGATAAATGATTTATATAAAGCTTAGTAGTGATCCGAACGGAAAACCCGTTAAAAGAATGATCACGTACTTTTTTATGAAATATTGGTATTGAAATACACTTGCTTATTCTTGATTATAAACATAAGAAAATATAGTGCGATTTTTTGTCATCGGTCGTGTACCGATGCGTACAAGTTGCTTCGACGGAGAACGAAACGCCAATGCACGAAAAACATCTCGCCATATTTTATGAAACTAAAATGGCAATCGGACACCAGGTGGCGCCACTGAGTAGGCATTTTAAGTACCTTAAACTGGTAAGAAATCGACGGAAACGGATATGCTCTCTCAATATAAAGCTTCCAGTGACGGTCAAGTAGTTTAATAATGTTTTAAGCAACTTTTGTAACGCCAGTTTTGATTCAAACGACCCCAATATAAATTACGGCACGTTGTTTTCTATAGTTAGCCAAGAATTCAATAAAACGTGTCCTGTTAAACAGTTAAAGTCAACAATTCCAAATCGAAATTTAGTGAATGGGCCACTGTGGGCATAAGAAAAAGCCGAGATATCTTATATAATTTATATTACGAAAAATCTTTTACTTCCGATCAAGTTTTTCACACTTATGTTAGAAACTATTCCAAAATATTCAAAAGAACTGCGCTCAAGCAAAATCCCAAATAATAATTAACAAAATTGGTGTTTCTAATAATAAAATAAAAACTGTGTGGCAATTAATTAATAGAGAAACCGGAAAGATACAACAACGCGATCAGAATGAGTTGTCTTTGAAAATAACTAATCAAACCATTTCTGATAAGCAAGAAATCGCTGAGACATTAGAAAATTTCTTTACCAACATTCCGTTAGAGGTTACGAAGTCTCTTCCTTCCTCATCTAAATTAGCTGAAGCTCTTCTTAAAGAAAACTTTACTAAAGACATAACAACCTTTAAATTTAAACCAATATGTATTGACACTGTGCCGGACGTAAAGAATTTCACCATCCCATGTCTTCCCGTGGGTGACGTAAGAGGCGACTAAGGGACAAAGCAGAGAATGGGCAGCAGCGTTCTCTGTGCTTCTATAACAACCATACTGCGATCGCCAACCCGCCTGTGAAAGCGTGGCGATTATGGCAAAACCCCCCCAATTAATAGCACAAATAAAAAATGGCCCCTAGTACCCGGCAGCTTGCCTACCCTCGACTACGGTAGCGGTCGAGGCTACGGCATGGCAAGGGGTGCTAAGAATCTCCGGACGAGATCCGGCTACCCCAAAAATCACCGACGACTGGACCTGGCAACGTACAACACGCGCACACTTCGGACCGACGAGAAGGTCACCGAACTCAAGGAGGAATTGAGCAGGTTGCGATGGAGTATTATAGGGTTATCTGAAGTCCGAAGAGAGGGGGAGGACTCGATAATCCTCAAATCCGGTAACCTGCTCTATTTCCGAGAGGGTGACCGGCAGTCCCAGGGTAGTGTCGGGTTTATCGTCCACAAGTCCCTTGTGAACAACGTGGTGAAGATCGAGAGTGTGTCGACCAGGGTGGCGTACCTTATACTCAGAATATCCTCAAGATATTCGCTGAAGGTCATACAGGTCTACGCCCCAAACTCGGCACACCCCGACGATGAGGTATAGACCATGTATGAGGATATCTCCAGAGCCATGCATGGTTTCAAAACTCACTTCACCGTTGTCATGGGGGACTTCAACGCGAAACTGGGCAAACGAGACGAGGATGAGCTGCAAGTGGAGCAATTTGGAGTTGGACAACGACCGGGGTCACCTACTGGCCAGTTTTATGGAGAAGGAGGGCCTCTATATGATGAACTCCTTCTTCAAAAAGCGTGAACACAGGAAGTGGACCTGGCAGAGCCCCGATGGTGCAACAAAAAATGAGATCGACTTCATCATGTCAACCAAGAAGCAAATGTTCAATGATGTCTCTGTGATTAATTCGGTAAAAATTGGGAGCGATCACCGCATGGTAAGAGGCACATTGAACATTAATATTAAGCTTGAAAGGTCTCGACTGATGAAGTCCACGCTCCGGCCAGCACAGATCCAGGTCCAAAACCCCGAGAGCTTTCAGCTCGAACTCAAGAATCGTTTCGAGTGCCTAGGAGCTCCGTGGATGAATATAGCAACGGGTTCGTGGAAGCTGTCCATACGGTCGGGTCTAAGTTTTTCAAGGCCCGTCGTACAGATAGAAACAAAAAGCTCTCTGATCATACCCTCAAGCTTATGAAGGAGAGGCGTGAGATGATCCTGCAGTCTTCAGATGAGGCGTGCAAATACCGCCAGCTCAATAGACAGATCTCTAAATCCTTGAAAAGAGACCTCCGCCGCTTCAATACCGAGCGTATTAAAGACGCGATCGAGCGAAATAAAGGCTCCAAGGTGTTTTCAAGGGATCTGGCTATTGGGCAGAGCCAACTGACGAAACTGACGATGGCAGGATCGTATCCGCCAAACCGGAGCTTCTCAGGGAGATCGAGACATTCTATGGGCAGTTGTACACATCGATCAGCAAGCCCGTTGCGAGTCTAGCAAACGACCCAAGAGCTAGATTGACCCGACACTATACCGAAGATATCCCGAACGTCAGCCTGTACGAGATTAGGATGGCTCTGAAACAGCTCAAAAACAACAAGGCGCCGGGTGATGACGGAATTACGGCCGAACTCCTGAAGGCGGGTGGAAAACCGGTCCTTAGGGCCCTTCAGAAGCTGTTTGATTCCGTCATACTCGAGGGCAAAACGCCACAGGCATGGTGCAGGGGTGTGGTGGTACTCTTCTTCAAGAAGGGCGACAATGCCAGGTTGAAGAACTATAGGCCCATCTCACTTCTTAGCCATGTCTACAAGTTGTTTTCAAGAGTCATCACGAATCGTCTCACACGCAGGATAGACGATTTCCAGCCCCCCGAACAAGCCGGATTCCGAAAAGGCTTTAGCACCGTAGACCACATACATACGCTGCGGCAGGTTATACAGAAGACCGAAGAGTATAACCTGCCTCTCTGTTTAGCATTTGTGGACTATGAGAAAGCCTTCGATTCGATAGAGTGTTAGCTCGTGGATGAAGAGTGGACTGTATAAAAAGGCGGTTGGTTTTAAAGCCGTTATATTTACTACAGTAACTGTCCCGGACAAACAATTAGATTTTAGGAAGAGGTGTCGACTGGTGCGGTGGAGTCCGTGGTAGCGAATGTCCGCCGAGCCGCGCCGCGTCGCCGCCGCGCTGCGCACACACACCGATGCCGTGTGAGTCACGCAGATGTGTGTGTAGCGTAGACGGCGCGCTCCGGCCGCTCGAAGTGTTGGGTAGAATTCCCAACATGCTGCCCGGGTTGAAGCGATGGCTTCAAGATATCTGGAAGGGGGCAGATGTGAGAACATGCCCCTCAAAATGATGCTGCTCTTTAGTCACCTAAGCGACTTCCGTCACTTGAGAGCTCTTCAAAATAAGCCCGTCTCGTCGCCATCAGAGACCTGTGGATGAGAGTAGAATTAAGTAGCCGTCCAATGGAAACAGAAGGAATAGGAGTAGAAGGGTTGTGGGAATTAGAGGCACAAAAAATAGGATGGGAGTTTAAACTAACTTTACTAGAGTGAGGCAGCTAGCCATTTCTCATAATGAACAGGTTTTTTTTGTTTGCAGTCCAGCCCCCCACTAGGACGAAAGACTGATGGAATCAGCCTTCAGCCCGCGAGAGACAAGGTCCGCCGTATTGTCTTTCGACCGTTTTAGGTAGCATAAGCGTGAAAGTATAAATAAAAAATAATATGTACTGTGAATGAGGGTATATCAATAATGAATTTGTGTCAAAAAATAATAATTCAATGCAGACAGCCAATCGAAGGTTCCCTGTCTTTGTACATGTATTTGAAGACAGAATCTTTAGGACAACGCTCACAAGACATGAACTGACAACTTGCATTGAATGTACCGCCTGTGACTGAAGGTAACTTTGGCGTTCCTTCAGCGGCATGGTAACCACAAGTTTCAGTCGTCCTGAATGCAGCGTCTCCTAAATCACTGCTTCTCAAGAGACAGAGAGCACTTGGCTGCGACTTGTGATGGTATCTGAAACTGGGCAATAATAGCGGATTGGTATTTACTAATGTTCAAAAAAATTATAAGCTTGAGAGAGGGTGTGAATTGAGTTTGTGGTTATTGATAGAAAATTTGTATCATTATTGTCATATTATATTTTAATTTATATCGTTATGTAGGTAGATTTGAATATTTAAATGTCTGGTTTTGTGTATAATTAATGTATTATGTTCTTGTAAGTTCCTAATAAGTCAGTTCTGTAAGCTAAAGAAATTTATAAAAAAGTCGCGGGTAGATGCCGAAATTTTTGAGTTTTGATCTCAAACGGCTGCGTTTTATAACGAGTCTTTGAGTTTTTTCGTTAGCCATTGTAATCGAAATAAATGAGCAAACTCGTAAATGTATTTTAAACCAGCTTTAGCAAGACTTTCATATAACTAACTTGCTAATGAACGGTGCATAAGAATAGGTCAGCAGCGCACAGGTAGGTAAGTTTTTGTCGCCTAGCGATCAGCTGTTAAAGATAAGAAGTAAACAAATATACTGTGTTATGAAAATGACTGGTTATAGCTTTTTAAGCATGAAATATGATTTTGGAGAAATATAAGGCTATGAAATAAGATAATTGTCAGTGTGAGATTTAAATGAAGTTATTATGATAGCACTCACTTAAATATAGCTGTTTTAACATATGAATTGAGAAAATAAGGGATGAATTGGAACGAACTCACTGAATATCTATACCCTCCACTGGACTGACGATAATCGACGATGTTCCGAAGTCCCTCGTCGGTCGACCTCTTGACGCTTTCTTCTCCTCTGGGCGTGTGCGGGTGCTCGGCGAAGTCTCCTGAGCAAGATGTGGACTCCTGCTGGAACTGCCGCTGCTGTAGACCGCAACTGTAGACGCTGCTTCGAGGTAGTTGAAATTTTCCGTAGACCGTTAATTTGAAAATAAGACGGCAAGATCCTTGAAGGACCAATGTTAGATTTGGAAGAGAGAGGTGTCGACTGACGCGGTGGAGTCCGTGATAGCGAGTGTCCGCCGAGCCGCGCCGCGTCGCCGCCGCGCTGCGCACACACACCGATGCCGTGTGAGTCACGCAGATGTGTGTGTAGCGTAGACGGCGCGCTCCGGCCGCTCGAAGTGTTGGGTAGAATTCCCAACAAGAGACTTGGGCTGTACTGCAGTCTCTCCAACGGTGCCAGATCGACTACCGGTACATTGAGGTGTTGAAGTGTTTGTACAAAAACGCCACCATGTCAGTCCGTCTTCAGGATCAGACCTCGAAACCAATCCTTCTCCAGCGCGGCGTGAGACAGGGAGACGTCATTTCTCCGAAACTGTTCACTGCTGCGCTGGAGGATGTCTTCAAGGTTCTGGACTGGAGGGGCTGAGCATCAACGTTAATGGCGAGTACATTACTCACCTTCGGTTTGCCGACGACATAGTGGTCATGGCTGAGACCATGGAGAGCCTCAGTAAAATGCTCGATGACCTCAGTAGAGCTTCCGAAAGAGTGGGTCTTAAAATGAACATGGACAAAACCAAGATCATGGTGAATGCCCATGTAACACCCACTCCTATCAAGGTCGGAGACTCTACTCTCGAAGTTCTAGACGATTATGTCTACCTGGGACAAACGGTCCAGTTGGGTAGGTCCAATTTCGAGAAAGAGGTCAACCATCGAATCCGACTCGGCTGGGCGGCGTTCGGGAAGTTGCGTGGTATATTCTCGTCCAATTTACCGCAGTGTCTCAAGACAAAAGTCTATGACCAGTGTGTGTTGCCAGTGATCACCTATGGGACCGAGACGTGGTCGCTCACAATGGGCCTTATCAGAAAGCTCAAAGTCACCCAAAGGGCAATGGAGAGGGCTATGCTCGGCATTTCCTTGCGTGATCACGTCAGAAATGATGATGTCCGCAGGAGAACCAAAGTTATCGACATAGCCCGAAGAATTGCCAAACTTAAGTGGCAGTGGGCAGGGCACATTGCTCGCAGAACGGATGGTCGATGGGGCCGAAAAGTTCTGGAATGGCGACCGCGAACCGGAAGACGATACGTTGGAAGGCCTCCCACTAGGTGGACTGATGACCTGGTTAAGGTTGCGGGAAGGCGCCGGATGCGAGACGCACGGGATCGGTCAATGTGGCGACGCCTGGGGGAGGTCTATGTCCAGCAGTGGACGTCTTTCGGCTGAAATGATGATTGACACAATTCAAAACGCGTTCAAAAGACTCAATATAAAAAATACTGAAGACTTGTGGGGGATATCCGTTAGGGTTCTTGGAGATATTATTGACTCAATTGCTCCTGTCCTAACAGTCATATTCAATCAATGTTTGGACAGCGGCACTTTTCCTGACTTAATGAAACACAGTGAAGTAGTACTAATTTTCAAATCAGTCTATAAGAGTGATCCTTCTAATTATAGACCTATTATCCGTGCTTCCAGCATTGAGTAAAATCTATAAAAAAAAAACATGCTGGAACAGATGTTGTCTCACTTCAATTCAAATGGGATCCTGCATAGTCAACAGTTTGGTTTCACGAAAGGTAGGTCGACAACGGACGCGGGAGTAAAACTCATCAGCCACATCTTGGAATCTTGGGAGAATTCCCAGGATGCCATTGGCATTTTCTGTGATCTCTCAAAAGCTTTCGACTGCGTCGACCACAACACACTGATCTGTAAATTACACCACTACGGAATTCGTGGAAAATCTGCTGATCTCGTGCTTTCCTATTTATCAAATAGACAGCAAAAAGTAAATGTTAATGGGACGACGTCCTCCGGGTTTCTAGTCAAGATGGGCGTGCCCCAAGGTTCAATTCCCGGCCCTTTCCTTTTTCTTGTTTACATTAATGGTCTTCCTTTTATGATGGCTAAATTATCGGATATAATTCTATTTGCTGATGATACTTCGCTAATTTTTGAATAGATAGGCAAGATACGGATGTCTTAAATGTCAATGAAAGCTTAATTATTCTCTCAAAATAATTCGCAGCTAACAACCTTAAACTGAATGCGGAAAAAAAACAAAATGTCTAAAGTTCTCTTTACCAAATGTACCACAACGTGACCTAAACTTAAATCTTGACAGCAAAAATCTTGAAGTTATAACGAAAACTGTATTCTAAGGGAATACTATCGATTCAAAATTGCAGTGGGGCGCGCACATTAGAACTCTTTCGGGTAGGTTCAGTTCGGCTGCATATGCAGTAAGGAAAATAAGGCAGCTAACCGATGTAGCTACAGCTAGGTTAGTATACAATGCTTATTTCCACAGTATTATGTCTTATGGCATTCTGCTGTGGGGATCAGCAGCAGACGTTGACTCAGTTTTCATCCTACAAAAGAGGGCAATCCGCGCAATCTATAAAATGGGTCCTCGCGAGTCCCTTAGAGAAAAATTTAAAGAGATAGATATACTGACTCTACCTTCTCTTTATATTATGGAATGTATTTTGTATGTCCGTAAAAATCGAGGGCTTTTCAAAACTAGAAGCGACTTCCATAATTTAAACACACGCAGTAAGCACGAAATTATAATACCCAAATTCAGGTTAACGAAAACTAGCAAGCCTTTTCTTATAAACAGTATACGCTTTTATAACAAGTTGCCAAAGTCAGTTATAGAACTGACCGATGGAAAGTTCAAAAACTACATCAAACGTATCCTTATTAAAAAAGCATATTATAAAATCAAGGACTTCGTTGAAGATAAAAACATTTGGCCTTAGCTCCTTCTGCGCATGCAGCTTCCCTGGTAACTTTTAAACGGCACAAATAAGTGGATGTCTCTAACTATTCTCCATCTCATTTTTTCTTTCCTTCTTTTAATTAGACTTTTTACAATGGTTTTCAATCATCTTTATATCCCTTTGCTAAGAATAGTTACAGCACTGATAACAACATTTGTGCCTCATGTTAAATTTAGTCTTGTTATACATTTTTTTTCCTTTGTTTAGATTCTTTGAACAGAACATTGTAGGCCTTCTAGATGTTAATTAACATTTGTTAACTTTTTTATATATTATATTTTAAAAAAAATAAGTTTCTTACGACTTATTGTCGGGCCTACGTTGTCCCTCCATAGTACTAATGCTGTAACATGGAAATATTGTAAAACCAAACCATTTTTTAAAAGAGTAACCATGGAGTTTCTTGCCGGTTCTTCTCCATAGGAAACGACCAACCCGAACCGTGCACCTTTTGTCGACGTTTTATAAGTGCCAATGTAAGCCTATGTGAAATAAAAAAAATATTTTGATTTTGATTACGTCTAGTCATATCACAACACATTTTTTCCAGTAAGTGTGAACTGTCAACTCAACCAAAACTGTCGAATCTCGATGACAGCGAGTTGACACAGTGTTGCAACAAAATAACAATAAAAAAGAACGAAACCTGTATTGGTTCCGAACACTGGGATTCCTCTGGGGTCGGTGCTCTCAGCAACATTGTTCTTGCTCCACATAAAATAACTGCTTAAACGGCACCTTTTAGTATGGAGACGACAGCATTTTTGCTGAGAGGTATGTGTCAGACACACGGGCTACTAGGCCTCAGATCCGGTCTCACTGAAAGGCTATGGTTGAGCTTAAACGTTTCCTTGAAGGCAGTCTCCAAATGGGGCAATGCTAATCTGGTCAGTTTCAATGCTGATAATACCCAACAGTGTCTTTTGCCGCAAAATGGAGTCAATTTCACCCGGCTCCTTCTTTCCAGCGTGTAACCGTTTTGATAACGGACCATCTTGAGCTTCTTGGCATTACGTTGACATTGAACCTCAATTTTGGTCCATACATTGCGGCAAAGGCTCAGCTGGGTGCCAAAAAGTTGAGGATCCTTGCGAAGGTAATTAAAGAGTGTCTGGGATCATTTAAGAGGTCTTTGTTTAAATTCCTTGCAGATTGATATCATTACTCCATCACTGAGTTTACTACTGATAAACAGAGGTATGACGATTCCGACTTGCCAATTAGACACTTATAATTTTATTTATTGATTGAGTATGAATGTGTTTATTTATCTAAAATTTTAATTAATGACCTTTTTACCTAGTTGACATATTTTAAATTGTTTTTTGGTTTTATTTTTTTATGTAATCTATTGACATGCCACCTTTGTAATTGCTTGTTTATGTTAATTTTGTACGCTAGATATTGGCAAAACATAGTGCACATATTTTAACAATATACCTACTATATTTAATCAAACTAATCAAAATCAATTGATTGATTGTTATTAAAAACTGATTTATTACAAAACTTGCAAATATACATGTTGATTAGACAAATCTAAACTACGGGTACTGTACAAAATGTTACAATAAAATTCCTCCCCAAATTCTAGAACTGAATGAGACGACATTTAAAACTTGTATAAAACGCACACTATGCAGGCAGGCATACTATAAGTTGGGGGATTACTTCACTGATAAAAATGCTTGGCTCAATGCTAGTCTTGCTCCACAACCACTAGGGCGCAAAAACAAGTGATATGCAGAACATTATTGTTTCGTAGTATTGTTGAACCTGCTGAAGACTGTATGTATATATTTGTATTATATAGACTCAATTTCTTTTAGTATTGTATAACTGCGCAGCACGTGTGTGAATACTATGTACCCAACTGTAAATCTACCATTTGCTGTACCTTGGTGTCGACTTGTGTTTGCCCTCGCAGTAGAGTGTGTCATGCTCTCTTAAATGTCTCTCTGATGGTGGCTCGTGTATTGGATCATTCGGTTCCCTTCATGATGGTTGAGCTGGGTGGTGCCGATTCATGCGTAGTGTTCGTGTACGGGCGCCGTTAGTTGGGATTGGTCTTAACTTAACTGCTTCGGATGCTAATGTTTTTCTAGTACCTATTATGTAACTGCACAGTACATGTGTGAATACTTTCAATACTTTATACCTGTACGTAGTATAGTGTGTAGTGATTCTGGGTGTATTGTCCTCACACATATGAATTTATTAATGTATGTACTTATGTAAATATTGTTTTTTTTTTTTTTTTAGTTTGTTTGTTTGGAGTTTCTTGTGCGTTCTTATCCATAACAAGCTACTTTCCGAATGCACGGTAGAATTCATTTTTATTCCTTGTGTTTCTCACGTTCAAAAGTGCCGCTTGGTGGCCTAGTTGAAAAAAAATATCTTTGTCTTTGAAACAATTATTTTTCATATTCCTGGTGATAATTGCTTACCCTGTCAAATTCTCTACGATTTATTCCAAAACTAAACAAAACAGCTGGAACCGGGAGAACCGGTTCGCCCGGTTCTAACTGCTTGGCACACCCGGTTCTCAAAAACCTGGAACCGAATGCGGTTCTTCATGCCCTACTGTCTACCATCGAGAGACAACCGTAAAGATCAGTATATTTAGGTAAGGTAAGGATATTTTTTTTTTTTTAAGTCACTATAGGCTCGCGCTTGACCACTATCTCACCTGATGACATATTTAGATATAAATCGGAATCAGTGTTTTTAATCAGTATTATCGCAATTGGCATTCACCACGCAACAACTTAAAGATTAACGATAACATTAATTAGTGACAAACATAATTAAGGTCAATTTATCTCATGTCCAATCCAATTATCATTATTATTTTATTGTTCAAGAATATAAATTGATGTTATCATGAAGAAAGCCGAGAACTGTTTGTTTTACGATAATAGATAAATACCCATTTGTTAGATATGAACAACGGAATATAGGACGGACAACAGTCAAACACGCTAGTCAATGACACACTATTATTATTATTATTATGAGCCTGTTATGTACCACTGCAGGGCAAATGCCTCCCTTCCGTCACTTTATTAAATATATAAACGGTTTACTTAGCTGGGTCACAGCCGCGGCACTTTAGACATACATACATAACATCCCCTTCCCTTTATTTTGCTACTACAAATCAACCCCAACGTTAATATACATTAGTTGTATAACTGTGCTAAGGAGTAAAGTTGTCGGGTAACAACTCTAGAGGTCGTGGGTTTATCGCTGGTATGGGCATTAACGGAGCCATCTGACTCTGCTAGTGGCGTGGCGAAGGTCACATTTCGCTCTGAACCACATTCACCTTCTTCTCCTCGGACCGGTGTGCTAGTGACTGACAGTTGTATCGTAACGTGTACTGTGATGGTGTTCCTATTTCCTCTAAATCAGAGTTGGTGTTGTTGTTGGTCGGTCGTCTTTGTTGGCGTATATTGCATGTTGGTCGTCGTCATTCAGTGTCGTCTGGTTTGCATCTGATTGCATTGATATATATTTTTAATTCTATCCTTTAAAATTTTGATTTTGAGTTTGTTTTATAATCCAGTTATCATTTATGCGACTTACGCTATAATGATGTGCATGCCTGTAAGTGACTTGCTTACACATGATCGATTCTAGATGTTTCTTTGTAATATTAATGTGTAATTGATTCGTTGGTGTGCCTTGTCATAAATCAATTGGTGGGTAATATTATCATTACCAAAACTGAAATGGAATAGAGGCTCTGTCAATATCAATTTGTCACCATTGATGTTTGATGATTTAGCCCATTTTATAAGTGCCCTGAAACATATAGAATAAGCCTAATTCCTTTGACAGTTTTTCGTATTTATGACGTTTTATGTATTTTAGTTCAAGCCTCACCCGATCAAATGAAAATTAACGGCCCTGCATGTGACACGTCTTTTTTGAACCAAATGACTTCTCCCGAAATTTTTAGATATTTTCTCGATTTTCTCTCAGCGAGCCTCTATCAAAATTTCACCCTGAATATGCTTGATCAATTACCCTGCCAGCTCCTCCTCTATGTAGTTTGATATTATAGTCAGAACTGGCCTTTGTATTCTTCTATACCCTCTAGACTGTTTCCATTTCTCAAAAATGAGTATGAAACAAGTTAAAATGTTCTTCTAAACCGAAATTACGATAGGAAGTACAGTTCGGTGTGCGCTGACACCGAAAGCCGATTCAATATACTCGCCTTCTCGTTTCAACCGAAAATCAAACGTGACGAGAATTCCTTTCATATAATAGTTAATTTCTCAAGTTGTTCCTGTTACTGGGGTACCTACTATTTTGTGGGTTGTGTTGAGAAGAACTTGAGGAGCTCGTGGCTAAATAATAACAGCCGTACGGATCGATCATCAAGGAAAAGCAACGCTTGACGAGGTCGGTCCGTGGATGGGTGACCATTTCAACATACCGAGTTTCCTCCGGGCCTCGGAAAGCACATTACGTCGTTGGTCCCTACTGTCATTTGAAGATCTTTGACAGTTGTTATGAGTAGTCAGAAGCTTGAGATCTGACATCAGTCTAGCCAAGGGGTACCGCGTTACCCAGTTACTGGGTTGTGGAGGTCAGATAGACAGTCGCTCCATGAAAAACACTGGTACTCAGCTGAATCCGGTTAGACTGGAAGCCGACCCCAACATAGTTGGGCAAAGGCTAGGCAGATTGATTGATTGTTGAGAAGAACTTCGGAAGGTTTTCAATAAGGGTGTTTACGGGATGGTCTTTAATTCATTGCCGATTTCCAGGGTCTGATAGCTTATAAATATAAACAGTTATAACGCTGGGTGTTTGGACGAATTCAAATCGTAAAGAAAATACGATTATAAGGGTATTGAGCTGATTTTTCTCATATATTAGAATTAATCTGACAGTAAAAATTGTTTACATTAATAAGCACTTTTAACCCCTAAAATATTGCTAATATTTTAAGTCTTTCGGTATTTGTATAATATTATGAATATTAGGCATGTCGTTTAAGCATAGTCTTACCAATTATGCCTGTTACCAGGTTGACTGCAGGCTGCCCTGTCTTTCTGGCTAGTTTACATAATCACGGAAAAGGGCAGTTACGTACTACACGTTCGTATCCTTGATTTGAGTTCCGAGTTCAAAATGTTCTGAATGATGACAGATTATGACGGATAGAGTTCGGATGTAGTGCGTAAGCTTCCCTACAAGAAATAGTACTGTTACTTTGGGACCGAAATTTCACGGACTCGGATCGGATATAGTGCGTAACCGCCCTAAGATAGGACATAAAAAGTTTTTTTCATTGCTAATTAGTCTTGCAGTTATATTAACAAGACACTAGGTACTAGCAAGATCGAAGGGAAACGTCCTAGTGGTCGCAGACCAATCAAATAGTCAGACCAAGTCACACATTGCTGAAGACTAAACTGCACGATGCTCTTCATGACGCAAAAGACAAACACAAACGACCCAAATCGGTGAAGGAAAAGTGATTTCTACAAACGACAAATCATGACCCTCTATAGGGCGGAGGCACTAGTGTATTTCCTCTTGTATAATTTTGATCGTCCTAAAAATATAAAATCAAATGTATTCCTTACACTATTATATTTAGGTTACTTAACAAATACATCTTCAATCTTTATAATCTAGAAATCATATCGACATGTTTATACACCAACATCTTTGTCCTTCTTCCCCACTGCTTCTGCCTGCCCCACGTTATCAGGCAGCACAACATCCGAGGTATCTGGTAGTAGTGTCACTACACATGCTGTTAGTATGGATAGGACTCCAATGATAAGTGATGGGAGACCTGGCCAGTAGTCCATCTGCAATGGGAAATATGAATATGAATCTGTGAAGGGCTGATTACGTGTTCATATGAAACCACTACCGTGGTCCTGATATGGACTGCCCTATACTGAAGCCAACTATTCACGCGATTGGCTGTTGTCGAGAGTGATTTTTAAACAGACAATCAGAATTTGCAGGAAATCAAGACGGGTTTTTGTTGCGACACTGGAATCTGTCTGAGGGCTTCTCGAATTTACTGAAGCTGACTTTACTGCTTTATGCTGAGTTTCTGTGAAAATATCAGATTCCCTATATCTAAATGCGATAATTTAATATACAGTCATTTTTACTTATTATGGTCCAGTGGCTAAGACCTTGCCTCTCTTGCTTAAGGTTGTGGGTACAAATCCGGGCACGTTCTCAAAAAGCGTCATCAGAAAGAAGTATCGTCAATAACACACACAACAACAGCCATATATTTTTGGTGGTGGCATACTGGACCCGTCCATGTACGTACTAAATCGGATATTCTTAAGAATAGCAAATCTAAATCGACTGGCATCATCAGAATCATCATATTTAAGATCTTATAATAAAAACTTACCAACAAAGGTGTCTGCGGAGCTATGATGGCAGCAGCTCTTCCCAGAGCAGAGCATAATGCATGCATAGTGTTCCGCGTATATGTAGGAAACAATTCCGAAGTGTATACGTACACGATGCGTATAGCCACAGATGAGCACAGCTTGCCAGAAATGTAGAGCAGTATGGATAGCCAGGCGTAATCTGTAAAAATAAATATTACAAAACTAGTAGAAGTAGACCCCAAACCAACTTATGAATGACGTGCTAACTTAGATGGTTATTCTAATGATTATAGTACATTAAGAGATGTGGTACAAACTCATATTTTTAGTTTCTTGGACAACAAATATTTAAAATTAATGGTGGTAAATGTCAAGGCCTACATGAATAGCCTATCACAGCATTTGTGAAAAAAATTGTGAAACCATAAAAAGTTTCAAAAACATACATGCCTGCCTTGTCGAATAATATTGCTGAAAGTCAAAACGAGGGTGTCATAACTTTGATGGCAAAATACAAGAAACCGACTTAACCCAAGATAGGTAGGTGTAAACCACAAGTATGTGCGTTTAGTGAAAAATATATAGTGAAAATATTCAGCTTGGAATGTTTCGTATTATGTAGATTTAAACAAAAAACTGAACATGTAAACAATGGCTGGTTTTCCGACTAAATTCAAATGACTACGAAAAAGCAACGGATTCTTACATATTGATGACCTTCTTAATTAGGCGTAATAAACCTAAGCTGTTGTCCGTACAGTCGCGTTCAAACGTTTGTTGGTATGACCTAATTTTGGGGGCTAATTAAAAATACATTAAATTTAACAAATGAAAGTGTTTGTTGATGTAGAAATTATTATTTTTATTCTCTTAATTTTGTTTCTTACCCTGTTGAGCGTGGCACCAACTGATTCAATAGGTGACATTTCATACGGAAACGTGACACCGACTGATTCATTCGTTTGTCACAGAAGTCGACATTTACCTTTTTTTTCTGTGACATAAAACTTGATAGCTTATTTCATCACGATTCCAACAACAAAAGTTTCATGTAGGGTTCCTATACAATAATTTCGAGATACCGGTGATTTAATAACAAACGGGCATTTCGCGCCATCGCACCCGGCTGACCTGTCACAGACCTGTCAAAATGGTCAAAATGGCCGCCACGGTCTAGTAGCTACGGTAAGTATGGCATCAAATCACAGATCAAATTACAAACATATTAATATTAGAACAAATAGTTCAATCAAATTATTTGTACCGTGTGTAGTCATTATTATTTAAAATCACAGATCAATTTTTCATTTACATAAGTCCAATTAGATTAAAATACAATCAGTAAAATTGCATAATCACAGAAAATCACAGAGACAGACCTCGGACGGAATCACGGAGACTCCGCGCCTTATTAATAGGGTCCTGTTTTTACCATTTGGGTACGGAACCCTAAAAACTCGTATGTGGATACCTTCGAAGTTTTTTTTTACTGTTGCGTTAATTGGCTTTTTATTTATAAACTGTACCTTTGGATTATTTTTTGTAGTACATACTCATCACTCATATCTTGAACTTCTTTTTTTTAAAACAGCCGACATCAAATTTTTGGTCTCCAAAGTACTTTTTCTACTAATATTATAAAGGCAAATATCTGGATGTGTCCACAAAATACTTAATGTATTTTAATGAAATTTGGTATAAAGAAGATTAAAGGTGGTTAAACCTTGGCACTACTTTTTCTAATGTACTTACCTAATCAAGTGGAAAGTCGCGGTAACAGCTAGTAGAATATAATCCAATAAACAGTTATTTTTTTTACAATGTCCCTACCTTAGTGTACTCAGGCACAACACGCTACAACCGGTTCGTGAGTAAAGTTAAGAAGGTCATCAATATGTATGAATCCGTCGCTTTTTTGTAGTTATTCGAGTTTGGTCGGATAACCAGCCTTTGTTTACATGTTTAGTTTTTGTTTAAATCTACTTAATGCGAAACATTCAAAGCTGAATATTTTCACTTTATATTTTTGACAAAACGCACATACTTGTGGTTTACACTTACCTATCTTAGGTTAAGTCGGTTTCTTGTATTTTGCCGTCAAAGTTATGACAACGTTTTGACTTTTAGCAATATTATTCGATAACGCAGGCATGTATGCTTTTGAAACTTTTTATGATTATTACAAGCGTCAAGATGGACTGAATACAGTTTTCAGCGAGCTTATACGTTTTCTCATTTAGGCGCTGCGAATTTTTTTCGGGTTTTAGAAAAACGCAATTAATTGAAAATTATAAATATTTTCTTAAATCTCATTCCGCCACAATTACGCACAAATCAAGAGCTACTCGTGTATGTTTTTTCTACAGGCGCACGTATAATGGTTTTAGAGATACAAGATTCTGCAAAACATTACCCCAGCAGGAAATGCAATATCTCGAAAACCTGATGACGCACCAATCATATTTTCGGCGCACATTTTTGCACAACTATAAGCTCTCTGCCCATTTACAATATTTCTCATTCCGATCATTCGTTTAGAATTTTTCTGCTGGAACAACGTTAGCCCAGCAGGAATCGTTTTATTCCTTTTTTTTAAAAACGACGTCACGCACTTATTTTTTATGTGGCGCACATTCACAGCAGATTACGCTCTAATTATACGTTCCACTCACTTTCCTGTTGGGGTAACGTACACTATCTCACGACTCACTCCACAGGCTTTATATTAAAACCAAAAACGCCTTACTTTTAATAATATATCTTACGTACCTGTCGGTATAATCGTATGGGCAATACAAAAGGTTCCAGTCAGCAGAAACGAGAATATTAACGGCCTTTTCCTCTGACATTTCATCAGTAAGTACAATACGATTACAGCTGCTGGTAATCCGGCCGAAACTGTCAATCCATAGTTCAGATACTTGTTGCCTTTCAACGATACTGAGTTTATTAGCAACGAGTAAGAGTTGAATAGTGCAGTAAACCACATGCAAATACAACATAGCAGTCTTAAAAACAACTTCTTTGAAGAAAACGTCATCTTTACCGAAGTCTTCAAGCTCACATTTGAGGAGTTCTCTTCGCATTTCAAGTTGGACAGTTTTATCTCATCTATGACTATTTTGTTTGTCTTAGCTGCTTGTCTCAGTATGTTATCTACTTTGTCTTTCTCACCTTTGTTCAGTAACCATCTCACGCTTTCGTCCATCCAGAATATATAGAGGATGAATATAAGTCCAGGTGCATATATGGCTACCAGAAATACCCTCCAGTTTGGTGTAAGCCAGGCTATGACAGCCAGTGTCATTCCTCCAAAAGTTGTACATAAGCCGAGTACAGATATGATTAGAGGGCGATGTTCTTTTGTGACCGTTTCTATGGCTGAAATATACAATAGATCGAGATTAATTTTAGGTACTTACGCAATGATGATCCGATAAAAAACATGCACTTTGATACTTAACTTTTAAATGTAATTTACGCTGTTTTGTGTAAAGTTTAATTATGTACTACAGTGTTGCGGATATTTTCATATATCATATTTACTGTCCATATAGTTATTATAGGAGAGCTGGCAACACTGGCACTATTGACATCGAGTCTGTATTTAAAGCGAAATAAAAATAGAAAACAAGTCAATAACGAAGCAAAAAGTGAAACATCGTTGAAACTGGACAAAGATTAACCAAAATAATACAAAGGGCCAAGTGAAAACACAGTGACTAAACCGATCGTTGTCTTTTTCAAATGAAAAAAATTTCAACGAACAACAACTTTGAGGTGTCAAGTGAAATTTTGTGAAATAAACAAAAGTGAACCAAGACATTACATGAATCGAGCGGTAACAAAAACATTAGGCGGAACTGTGATTATAAAGTGCGATAAATGAACAATTAAAAAGTTTAACGTAAATATATGAAAAACAAAAATACCCTAAAGTGACATTGATAAACAATCTGATACGTGCACTATCTCATAAAAACTTTCAGTTTGGTATAGTCAGTCTTGCAATCGTTGTATGGAATGCATGGTGCTAAGGTGTATTATATTGTCTTTTTGCCAGTATTTTGATGGTCTCTTAAAGAAAACAATGAACAAAGACTCCCCATATTCATAAACTCCGGTGATACAACTAACGCCATCTACCGAAAACCTTCGACACTACGATAACTGAACATATTGATCTCGATCGCTACCAGTGACTGAGAGGCATAACTTAGTCCACAAGTTTCACCATTCCGCTAACAGAGGGCGCTGTACACAATTATATTTAAAACAAAAGCATACAACAAAGTTATTGCCATCTTTTTATAAAAATGGATGAAATAAAAAAGATGTTGGAAAAACTATAAATAGATATGCTCGAAATGAAAGAGGATATAAAAACCACCATCAACAATAATATAAATGATAAGTTTAAGAACTTGGAAATAAAATATGAACAACTGGAAAATAAACTAGAGGAGCAATCTTCACAAATCAACAATTTCGAAAGATTTATGAGACGCAAAAATTTGGTTATCTTTGGTGTCAAAGAACGAGAAAAATCATACCATGGCTTAGAAGAAATAATAATAGACATTATGAATAAATACTTTGGTCTACATTATGAAAATGGTATAGAGGCTGTCAGAAGAATTGGGAAGAAGGGCGAAAAAATCAGGCCTGTTGTTGTTACGTTTAGCACAATGAGATTAAAAATAAAAGTCCAGCAAAATCAAAAATGCTTAAAAATATTCACCATATTATGTCAAGCAAGACTATCCTCTGGAAGTTTTGAATAAACGCAAAGACTTGCAGGCCCAACTGAGAGAGGAAAAGGAGGCAGGCAACACCGCTTTCATAAAATATGATAAGCTCATTGTTTTACCCGGCAAAAATAAACATTTAACGCAGAAAAATAACAAAATAATCTTATCCGAATCTCCTAAAATAATTAAGACAGTAAATAGCCCAAGTAGTACAGGCAGCAAAAATCATCCTGTTAAGAAAAGTAAAACAATAACAATGAAAAACTATATTCTACAGAAACCCAGACTTATATACAACTCTGAGAAGACTTTGCCTGAATCGTTACCAAGGACTGAGCATTATGACTCAGAATAGCAATCACAAAAGGCCCCTCTCAATCTCCCAATACGGTTTTTCCCCGTGGGAGATAAAGACTACAACACTCCAACACAACAAGAACAACTAAATATATGTACATAAAATGTGAGATCACTCTTATCACCACAAAGAATGAATTGCTTCAACATTCCTTAAACAAAATAAAATATGATATAATTGGATTAGCAGAAGTAAGAAAACTTGGAAGTCACATCGCGGAACTAGAAGAACATATTTTTTGCCATACAGGCGAAACAAAGGGTCTACACGGTGTTGGATTCTTGATCAAAAAGAAATATAAATCTAACATCCAGAACTACATAGGAATATCGGAAAGAGTGTGTTTATTGAACCTCCAATTTGAAAAAAACTAAATTATCATTAATACAAGTATATGCTCCCACTAATGAAGCACCTGAAGAAGAAATAAAATCCTTTTACGACCAATTGCAAACTGCCCATAACCACGCCAATGGAATAATAATTACTATGGGAGACTTAAACGCAATAATCGGACAAAGAAAGCAAGGTGAAAACATTGTGATGGGACCTTATTGTTATGGCAGCAGAAATCAGAGAGGCGAACGTCTACTACAATATGCACTGGAAAATAAACTTACAGTAATAAATACTTTATTCAAGAAACAGCAAAAAAGTTTTTGGACCTGGACTAGTCCAAATGGAAAAACTAAAAACCAAATTGATTATATTCTAAGTAATAACCCGAAAAAAATTTCAAACATAGAAACAGTAAAAAATGACACATTCCCGAGCGACCATAAATTAGACCGAGGCACACTTAACTTAGGAAAACAAACGTTAAGTAGAGCAAAATTCGGAAACCACCGAAACCCATTACAGGGAGATGAAAATATAAAAAACTTCATAAATTAATTAAAAAACGAATTACATAAAGTATCTTGTTGCGAAAAGGGTGACATGGAATCATACTATAGTAAAATAGAGTCAGCCATAACGGAAAGTATAAAAAACACAAGCGCCAAACAAGAAAACAATAATATAATATAATATCAGCAGAAACAAAGAAAAATTACCTTGAAGACAAAAAGGCTTGGGATTGAGCTGCTCCAATTAATTTTGTTTTTTTTATTATATTTTGCACCGTGAATTTTGTTTTTGTTTTTTTGGTTTTCTTGCAATGACAAGAATATTTACTTTTTAAAGTATTATATTATTTTATATTAATTATTGTGAGTGTGAAGACTATGTGGATCATTCTTTTTTATTTTTATTTATATTTATCTTAGTTTTAATCATGGTCTGGCAGTTTGAGTAGTTTATGCGGCCTACCCGAATGTCCTTTCTTTGGTATTGTTCGTCGAATCGTTGAGCTCCTTAAATTCTGAGTTGAGCTGCTCGGTTATTGACAAATGCGTGCACTGACTGGACAGGTCCACTCAATCTGGCTGGTTCTTTCCTCAAAAGACCATTTCAGACATCAGTCTACATGGTCTTCACATGATTTAACCAATATTTTGTCTGGACTTTAAAAGAGACTGTGACCTCTGAGTTTGTTTCGGCCTTTCTTCTCAGAGTAGTCAGATAGGAAACGCCGACCTCATCTAGTTTTAAAAAATATGTTCGACATGTAAAAGTGTTTGTATAAACCAACTTACAGAAATAAAATCATTTATCATTAAAAAGGATATGATAAAAAAACGAATTTAATTACAACATAAACAACCAAAAAATAGAGAATAGAGACAAGAACTTTCGAACTTATACAAAACTACCAACAAGAAATTAAAAAACGACTACAAAAACTACAGGATGAAGATAATAGAATCAATCTTATTAAAATTTGGAAGTCAAAAAAGGGCGTTTAAAAAACCTAATACTAGTAAAGAGTGGATTCCAGAGCTAAAATCAAAAGACACTCAAAAACATACGCAAACAAGGACAGACATCGTGAGAATTGCCTCAGATTACTACAAAGACCTCTACAGCTACAAAAACAATAAAATCCAAGCACTTCAATACAATTTAGAAAGTACAACAACGTCATTGTCAGAAGAACCCTTCGAAGAAGCAGAAATAATAAGACAAATAGACAGGCTTAAAGACGAAAAAAGTCCGGGACATGATAACATAACTGGGCAAGTATTTACTGGTTGGTCTCAAATCTGTTTAATAAAATCCTCCAAAAGCATAGAGTACCTGCGAAATGGGCGGAGTCAAAAATCTGTCTTCTTTACAAGAAGGGGACGCGTCGGATGTGAGTAATTACCGTCCTATAAGCTTACTCCCTACTATGTACAAATTGTTCGCGGTCTGTTTAAACAAGAGAATAGAGCCAGAAATAGAGAAGCACCAACCCATGGAACAGGCAGGTTTCCGAAAGGGTTTCAGCACAATTGACCACATTCATACCTTGGAACAAGTAATTGATTTCTCCTGTGTTGACACGCTTGTTCCGCCTCTCTCTTGTAAAAAGAACGGTACCAAAGTCCTGGAAGCTTGCAAATGTGCAACCAGTGCCCAAAAAAGGCAACCGTGCAGACCCTGTCAATTACCGTCCAATTGTGTATGTCACGCACTGCTGGGGCGAAGCCATCGAGAGACACGGCGAAGCACTTGCTGTTTCGCTGGATATCTCGAAGGCCTTTGACAGGGTCTGGCACGCAAGTCTACTCAGTAAGCTTCCTGCGTATGGCATCCCCGCTGGTTTTTGTAGCTGGATATCAGATTTCCTTTGCGAACGGTCGATCCGAGTAGTCATAGACGGCTGCTCCTCTGACCTTATGGCTATTGATTCCGGAGTTCCTCAGGGGTCTGTTCTCTCTGCAACTCTTTTCCTGCTGCACATCAATGACCTTCTTCAGCTTGGTATTGTTGGGTACGCAGATGACAGTACTGTTTCAGAGAGATACCTGTCCAGCGCAAGAACCAGCGTGGATGAAGTTCGTTCCTTGAGAGAGACTATGGTAGAGCGGACAGATTTGACCTTAAGCCTTGTCTCCCAGTGGGGTGATGACAATCTGGTCTCCTTTAACGCCACCAAAACACAGGCGTGTCTTTTTACCGCTAAAAGGAGTATTTTCGATCGGGCGCCTATTTTTCGTGGTGCGTCTGTTCCAGTGACTGATCGGATTGAGCTCCTAGGCATGAAGTTGACATACAGTCTTAACTTCGGCGCCTCCATTGAGCACAAAGCCCAAATTGCGGCCAAAAAACTGGGCATCCTAAATAGGGTGAAGCGATACTTTACGCCTGGACAGCTTCTAACCCTGTACAAAGCGCAAGTCCGATCCTGCATGGAGTATTGCAGCCACCTTTGGGATGGCTCAGCAAAGTATCAGCTTGCCGCGCTTGACTCGGTGGAACGCAGAGCTAAGAGGCTCATCGGCGACATTGAACTGGTGGATACCAAGCTTCACAGCTTGGCTCATCGCCGCAAGTTTGCCTGCTTGTCGGTCTTCTACAGACTATATTTCGGTGAGTGTGCTCAAGAACTCCACGACCTCATCCCACCAGACCCCTTCTACCATCGGACATCTAGACGCACTGCAAGTTACCATCCTTACCTTGTTCCCATTCCACCAATTCGCACCAAGCGCTTCCAAACATCCTTCATAATGCGCACAGCGAATGAATGGAACTCTCTACCTGCATCTGTGTTTCCGAACGCATTCAACCCGAATCTCTTCAAAGTTAGAGTAAACAGGCTCCTTCTGGGTAAGCTCACTCCATCGTCGACTCTGTCTCTGTCACCTATGACTTAGACTAGAGTCAAGAGCAAACACATACCAAATAAAAAAAAAATAAAAAAAATTGAAAAACATCAAGAACGTCAACAACCCTTATACCTAGCATTTATTGACTATGCAAAGGCATTCGACTCCATATCCCACGACAGCATATTGCAAGCACTATATCATCAAGATATCCCCAAACCGTGCATAAATATCCTGAAAGACATCTATAGAAAAATTTTAGCCGTGTGAAGCTCGACAGACAGGGGCCAATAATCAAAATAAGTAGAGGCGTGAAACAGGGAGACCCGCTATCACTTACAATCTTTATATCAGTTCTACAACACATAATAAAAAACTTAGACTGGAAACACAAAGGTATTAACATAAAAGGGAAAAACCTGAATAAACTCAGATTCGCTGATGACGTAGTCCTCTTCTCTAAATCAGCTAAACAATTAGAAGAGATGGTGTCGGAGCTATGCAGGCTAAGCAACAGTATAGGATTACAGTTAAACACATCAAAGACGAAAGTAATGACAAACGCCACCCAAACGCCTATACTAGCTGACAATTCATACAGTTTGGAGTATGTGCAGAGTTATATTTACTTGGGGAAATGCATTTCATTCAGCAACTCCAGAAACAAAAATGAAATTGATAGAAGAATTAACATGACATGGAGTAAGTCCTGGAGCTTAAAAGAAATAATAAAATCAAAACTGCCTGATGGGTGTCTGCTACCCTGCCTGTCATACGGATCACAAACATGGATCTACAACAATTATGCAAGGGACAGAATACAGAAGACCCAGAGGGCTATGGAAGGAGTATCCTGAATATTAGGCTGAAGAATAAGCAAAGGTCAGAAAAGATAATTAAAAAAACCAAAGTTATAGATGCTCTTCAGCATATGAAACGACTGAAGTGGAAAGGGGCAGGTCACGTGGCAAGATTGACAGATAGAAGGTGGACAGAACTAGTCACAAATTGGCTAGGCCCAAGAGGCAAGAGAACCAGAGGACGTCCTAGAGAACGTTGGATAGATAATAACTTAACTTAACTTAAAAATAAAATGTATTTAAATTTGTGTATCTAATATTAAGAAACTCTATTATGTTAAGGAAATAAAAATAATAATAGTAGTAATAAAGGAAGGAAGGAAAAAGGAAGGAAGTAGTAATAATAATAGTTATTATAAAATTATGGTCCCCTACGATACTTGAATTCGTTGGTAATAAATTAATGGGAAGAAAGTATCTATGAATATAAACAACTTAAATATTATTAATCCCAGATTAATAGTGAACATAATTTTTTTTCAGCGTAGATATTCCAAAGTAAATATTATTTATATTCATAAGTACTTTCACCCTTATTTGATCGATGTTACAACATAATTCAAGCCACAGAAGTCTTGATAAATTGATTACCTAGTGTGAAAGTACCAGAGTAACAGTCGCCCAGTATTGGCTCTAGGGTCTCTAGAGCGACGTACATCCAATAGGAGAAGGCGATACTCTTACATAAACCAACTATAGCGCAAGCGACTGCCGTGAATATAACTACAGTCTTCCTGCCAAACCTGGAATAGGAAAAGTTGAATCACTGAAATTATTTAAAACATTATTGATTATAAGGCTGCTGGGATTTGAAAGCTAGTTTCAAAATTCATATATATTAACGCGGAGCGGGGCCGCGGCGATGAGAAATAGAACAGTAAGGCTGCGGTTCCACTGAGGCGGAGTGGAGCAGAGCGGAGAAGAGCTGTGATCACATGGCTTGAAATCCACATCTCTTCTCCACTCCGCTTCAAAGGAAACAGCATTGGCGGCTCCGCACAGCTCCACTCCGCCTCAGCGGAACCGCAGCCTAAGGCGGAGCGGGGTAGCGAAGCGGGGAAACGAAGAGGAGATATGAGTGCAACTAAGCTCCGCGTATAAAAAAAAAACAGTCCGCTACTCCGCTTCGATACTCCGCTCCGCTACTCCGCTCAGCTTCTCCACTCCGCTCCGCTACTCCGCTCCGCTACTTCGCTCCGCTACTCCGCTCCACTACTCCGCTCCGCTACTCCGCTGCACTACGCCGCTGTGCTACACCGCTCTGCTATTCCGCTCAGCATTTCTTTCTCTCTCCGGTCCGCTACCTAGCTCCTTGTCTATGGACAGATACAGTCCACAACTCCACTCCGCATCTCCGCTCCGTTGCCTCGCTCCGCACAAGTGGACAGGCAGCCTTAATGGGCTTGTTGATATTGTTAATATTTATGTCGGCAAGACGACATCAGTATATATAGGGATCCTCAGCTTTTGGGTCACCAAGACACATGCGGTCAATGACATTATTAGTTTTAATTTTGTTTACCACGCTAAAGGTCTATCCACACATATCAGGGCCGTGCCAGGGACGTGGACGGACTGTGCCCCGTCAGGGGCTCAAAAAAATATCGGTGTATACATTTTATAAGAACTCGTTCACACACTTCCGGGCACGGGCCAGTGACGAATTTTCAATGCCTGGGCCCGGCCCTGTCACGTCCCGGGCACGGCCCTGATATGTGTGGATAGACCTTAATTCAATCATGAAAAAACATGTGTCCTGTATTTACATTAAAATCGCGTAATTCTAGTATATAAACACCAATTGATTGAGATAATGTGTTTGTGTGAACCAGTATATAGGTTTATATGCGCTTGTCAGCGGGCCCACCGCTTTAATATACATTTTGTGCCTGATCGATTACTGATATGTTTTCTGAAGCATTACCTTCGGGAAACTTCAGGCGCTCAGATTGCGACATGGCCGATGAACATCGACTGTACGTTCTCGATCAAACTAATTCATCAAGCGGTGGGACCGCGCAATTTTTACAAACTCAGCCGCTACCAGGCACCCCAAATACCTGAAGGCCTTCCGTTATACCCATCAGATAGTCCATTTTCCTGTCTCCCCAACCACATTTCTGTAAGGAGCCTAGCTCTGGTGCTTAGGGAGACAGCCTTCTTGCCAGGTTGCGAGGTCCCCTGAGTTTCTCGTGGAATCGGCCCTTCCAGGGTAAATACTCGTTCGAGGGTTAGAGTTGCACCCACCAAAGTGCTATCCTAGGGTAGCCTATCGGGATGGCTACCGGGTAGCGCTTAATGGTTGGAGATCCCTCAAATAGTTTAAATACAAAATAACATTTAATGTAAAAAAATTGAACCTTTCTACATTCTGATACTTTCAGGCCGGTACGTGCCTGAAAGATGTAAATACAACTATAGATTTAGCATATTTCTATAGTCTTATAGAAGGGCTTCAAGGCCCATGTAGTATCCTAGTTGCAAGCTGTATAGTTTTAGAAGAAAATAGCTTCTAAGTTGAAAAATCAACAAAAATTCCCTTCATTTCTCATTCTTCCTGGAGAATATCTTCAGGGGATATAGTTACGGACCTGTTCATTGGATGGGACATTTTAAGGCGTATCCGCCCATATATGACACGTCATAATTCCTTTGGGAATAAGGGAGGTTTTATTTATTTTGTGATGTCCGTAATGAAAATTACTTAAAATAAAAAACTAATTTGCAAGCGATTTCGGGGTCCGCAATAAAGTAAAGTGACGGGGTACGATAGTACGCATGCGCGTCAAACGATTTGTAGCCATTGACATGTAATTAGTTTATCTTTTTTTGTCTGAGGACCTGCAGAAACACTTCATATAGTCACGAAGAATCAAGTCTTTTATTACCTACTTAAGAAGCCTTCACTTATCAATACATAGCAGCCATCAATCATCATCCCAGACTCCAGGACTCTTGAAAACTGAACTTGCCTTTACTACGAAGGACCTTTACTACTTATTTGGGTAAGAGTAAATCCCATCAAAATATAAATGTGATAAGGGGGCCAAGTTCAATATTAAGAATATGCGCGGTTGATGACTACGCTGGCAAAAGAATTGAGATCTAAATGGGTGCCAAGTTCTGTATCCTGAAATTTATTTACAAGAACATAACACATTCTAAAATTAATTTAAAAACACAATTTCTTGCTTTCTCTGCTACCATAATATTTGTTATTTTAAAATCTAACTTCTTAAATTTGAAAAGTCGAATTGCAAAGCAGATAACTTAGGATCTTACTCCCCAAGCGCCACATTCACCGATCTGCAAGCAATGTGCTCTGCCCACTGCCACTTAAGTTTCGCAATTCTTCGGGCTGTAGCGGCACCGAGGCCGCCACTTACGAACTAATGACATGACGTCACACAAATCCTGCATCGAGAAAGCGAAGTTTTCAGCGCAATTTTAACACATACACAGTCCGACAATAACCTTTGGGCAATTGGACGGACCAGACTCAACACCCGTCTGGTCGGAGGATACTCCCTTTTCTATGGAGGTTTGTGGGACTTTACACTCTGTTCCACCTACCCCCAAAGGGCTATGTCAGTAACTTTGGTTTTCCTGCAGATATCCTCATTTCTGATGCGATCACGCAAGGAAACTCCGAGCATAGTCCTCTCCCTTGCCCTTTGGGTAACTTTAAGCTTTCTGATAAAGCCCATTGTGAGCGAACACGTCTTGGTCCTATAGGTAATTACTGGCAACATACACTGGTCATAGACTTTTGTCACGAGACACTGCGGTAAATTGGACGAGAAGATACCGTGCAAATGCCTGAACGCTGCCCATCCGAGTCGTATTCGACGGTTGATCTCTTTCTCGAAGTTAGATTTACCCAAGTGGACCGTTTGTCCCAGGTAGACATAATCGTCTACAATTTCGAAGTAGTCTTTGATCTTGGTAGGAGTGGGTTTTACATAGGCAATCAACATGACCTTGGTTTTGTCTATGTTTATTTATTTATTTATTTATTTATTTATTTATTTATTGCATTCATGTCGTTTACAAGGTGTTGTTATAAAATATAAGTATCGTACATGAACCCTGCGAGGGCACCGCAACATTTTGTATACTTATCTTAATATTAATTGCATGCAATATTATTTAGAAATATATCATTGTTACATTATCAAATTATATAAAATTATTAAGAAAAATACATTGTTACATTATCAGTTTATATTATATAATGTCAAAATTTCATTATTAATTAATTAAATATTGGATGTCATTTATTTGATTTCTACATTATTACATTGCGTCTTCATCTGATAATTTATATACACAATAGGTACGTACGAGTATAGTGTTAATTTGTTAAGAATTCATTTAGGCTATAATAACATTTCTGTATTAGGTGCATTTTAAGTGCATTTACAAATTTATTATCAAATTCTATGTCTTTTATGTCATTGGGCAGTTTATTATAAATTTTTATGCACATTACTAGAGGTCCTGAGTGAAACATAGCTAGTTTGGAACTCGGCAAAGCTAATTCATTTTTGACTCTTATGGAGCGTTGCAGCGGCCTTTGATTCTTAGCTACAGGGAATAGTGACGCGTGTTTTCTAACAAACTTGCTTACTTCCAAAATGTAAATGCCTGTTACAGTTAGCATTTTATATTTAATGAAATATGGTTTACAGCTCTGCATTTGGTCAATATTTGCGAGAATTCTCACGCATCTTTTTTGTAAGATGAATAGTTTTTCTACTTCAACACAATTTCCCCACACTATAATACCATAAGTTAAACACGAGTAGGCGTAGGCATAATATGCTATCATCGCTGTTTTGAAATTAGTTGATCTTTTCAGCTCATTTAAGGCATACGCGAAACTTGCAAGTTTGTTTGACACGACATTAATATGTGCCTTCCAATTTAAATTAGTGTCAACAGTCAGACCCAAGAGTTTAAATTCATCAACACATTGGAGCGGTATGTTATTGTATGAGTAATTTATAATTAATGGACGTTTTTGATAAGGTCTGTATTGCATAAGTTTTGTCTTCGAGAAATTTATTTCCAAATTGTGATCCCTTAGCCAATTCACTATTTTTGTTAGTATATCGTCCAATATTGAATTTATTTTGCTACCGTCGTCACATGGAAACACTATCGAGATGTCGTCAGCAAAGAGGACACTCTGTACTTTTATTTCACTTGGCAAGTCATTTATATATATAAGGAATAGAATGCACCCTAAGACACTGCCTTGAGGTATAGACATTGTTACGTGCTCCATTTTTGATCGCACGTGAGTCATTATGCCAGTGTCCGGGTGAAGATATTCCACTTCCACGTACTGTGTGCGTTTTTTGAGGTACGAGCAGAACCACTCATACGCGATACCTCTCACACCTATTTGGTACAACTTATTTAGTAGAACTTTATATGATACTCGATCGTAGGCTTTACTCATGTCTAACAGTAGCCCTACTGCATATTTCCTATTATTTAATATTTTTAATGCTTCATGTACGTAATTAAATACTGCTAACGTCGTTGACTTATTTTTCCTAAATCCATTTTGACTGGTATTAAAAATCTTGTACTTCTCACAAAAATTATTTAGCCGCTTAGACATTGCAGTTTCAAATATTTTTGAGAATGTAGATAATAAAGCAATAGGGCGATAATTTCCTGCATCAGTTTTCTTGCCTTTTTTATATATAGGTTTTACTATAGATATTTTTAGTAAATCTGGGACAACACCCTCCATGAATGACTGATTTATGAGAAACGTTAAAGGCATCATTAATTCGTCCATACATGATTTAACTAGCGATGGTGGTATTTCATCGTAACCAAAACTTTGCTTGTTTTTTAAGTGTTTAATTATAAATTTTATTTCATTTAGATCAACTGGTTGCAAATATATAGAGTTTTCGCTAGGAGTAACAACATGTCGACCGGGTGGGTTCTCGTTAGACCTCGTGGCGTTAGTTTTCCCTACCGAAACAAAGTAGTTATTAAAGGCATTTGCGACCGACCTCGGGTCTTCAACAAGTGATTTGTTTATAACAAGTTTTATACTTTCTCTAGTTTTTTTAGTCAGTTTGTTAGTACGACTTTTTATGATGTGCCACATTGATTTTGTTTTATTACTAGATTTTTCCATTAGGTTTATATAATTTACTTTTTTAGAAGTGGTAACTGTCCTTTTGAGGATTTTCTCGTATTTTTTGTAATATCTTCGTAGTATATCGTTATTTGTAGTATTTATTAATATTTTTAGTTCACGCTTATGTTTACAGGCTATTTTTAAGCCGGTAGTTAGCCATGATTTAGTTTTCTTGTTTTTAATCTTAATTAGCTTTTTTGGTATACATAAATTCAATAGTTTTTGTATAGTGTTATGGAAAGATACGTAATTTTCATTTATATTTTTGTCATTTTTAAGGATTTGGTTCCAATCTACTTTACAGAGTTCTGATTTGAATAGTGATATATTATGGGAATTATACAGTCTCTTTTTCGTATAACGTAGTTTTGTTCGTTCAGTTTGTATGTTGTTATTTGATAGAGTAGTTAAGACTCCTTTGTGATCTGAGAGTCCCAGTTCTTTGACATTTATCTTAATCTGATTATTATCAAAGTTGGTGAATAGAAGATCTATACACGTTGAACTGGTAGCAGTTACTCGTGTAGGTTCAGTTACTTGTTGGCGGAAGTTGTATCTATTCATTAAATTCAGTAAGGTATGTGAGATTGTTGTCTTTTCAAAAACATTTATGTTAAAATCTCCACCAATTATTATTTGTTTCATACTGTCTTTTAAGTTAATTTTTTGCAGTAGTTTTTCTAGACAACCAAAGAATGTTTCGGTTTGTCTATTACACTGTGGCCAATATATTACTATTAATAATGTGTTTGATTGAGGTATATCCACTGCACAAGTTTCGAATACATATTCAACTGTCAAGTCCCTAACATCTTGTCTTTCATTAAAATTTAGATAGTCTTTAAGGAATATACATACGCCTCCGCCCACGTATTGGTTGCGGCAGAAAGCGGTAGCCAGGTTATAACCCTCAATTTGTAGTAAATCTTTTTTTGTTTCTGATATCCATGTTTCTGACAAACAAAATGCTTCTATATCGTGACTGTCATATTTTAATGATTCTATTAAATGTCGTTTGGTTTTGATACTTTGTATATTTTGATAAAGAATATTAATTTTATTAACGAAATGTCATACTACTATTGTCAATAACTTCATCGGCGTCATTAGAATTTGTCATCAGTATAGGGTCATTTTGGGTCATTTGATAGTTAGGGTCAGCTAATGGATAGGTCAATATATCTTCGATGTTACTATTCGTTGAGGATTGTATAGAGATCATCACGTCTTTTATATTCTTAAATATTATTTGCAACCCGGCGTTATTTATGGTACCCCTACGTCTATCAAACATAGTGTCATCGTAATTTAAATTGAGATTACTATCTAGGAAGTAAGCATGTTCGTGTGTAAGTATGTCAAGATATAGCAAGTTATTAAATGTCTCTACTCTAGAATTGTAAAGATAATAATTATTAAAAAATTTAAATGTTGGCGTACAAATAATTATGTTTGTATGATTAAGTTCTTGCAATGTGCTTCTTATATGAAAGATGGTATCCAGGTAATTGTTTGTAGTTCTGAAGTCCTCTTCTCCTAGTAGTATGACACAATAGTCTTGGATAGAATAGTTTTTAAGCTTCTCCTTAATTCCTTTTAGTAAAATCTGTGAATTTCCCAAAGGTGTGATATAGTGGCAGCTTTCAAACCCATCCAAAATATTTTCCGCAATCTCAAGTAGTTTGTTTTTATTGTCTGTACTTATGATACATACTTTAGAGCGTTTTATGTAGGTAGATTTATTTTGTAATACTTTCTTACATTTTTGTTCCTCTGTGGCGTTTTGGTTCTCTTTAGTTTTTGAAGGTGTATCTTGTAGTGTGTTACTTATTCTTGGTTTTTCTATGGTAATAGGCTTAATACTGTTAGTTGTGCATTGAGAAGACACTCGTTTTTTTGTAGTATTGATATTATCTGTTTGTGTCTCCTTTGTGTTTGCATATCGGTTTGCAGTTTTCTTTGGTGTAGTTCTAAATTTAGCGGGGCTGTTAATTCTTTTGAGGAGTTCGTTTTTTTTGCCTAGTTCGTCGTTTTGTTTCTTCAATTTGCTATTCTCTAATGACAGCAATTCAATTTCCTTATGCGCACTGTTTAATTGCGATGTCAGTTTATCGATTTTGTTCTTTAATGTGTTAAGTTGTGCGTTATCTTCATCCTCAGACATGTCAGGCAAACTATTGACGGTTTCATTTTGAGAAATTATACTAACGTCTTCGGGTTCCGAACGAGTGCGCGTGCGACGGTAGGTAATATTCGCCAGAAAGTCCATTTTGTGTTAATAAATTAGAAACTTTCAAAAATATCAACTGTACCAAGATTTGAACCAGGGAACTGTGCGTACAAGGCCAGTATGTCAGCCAAATGGCTATCTGTTCAGTTGAATAATCGTCCAAATAAGCAGATCAGGTTCTGTTGATTCTTGTGTTCTTATTCCTTAGACAATAGATGTCGCTACTTGTTATGGAAATGGTAGGTGTTAAATATTTTTTTTTTTTTTTTTTGTTATTGCAACACTTTTAGTTAGGTGGTATCATTTGATGTTGTCGAAGATATGTTAGTTTGCAAACTAACCACGAGATGGCGTTATTTTGACTTCATTTCAAATAAAAAACGAAAACTTTTTGTAGCAATTTTGATTTTGAGAGATGTTTCGTGTTTATTATGTGTGTTTTGTTCGAGTTTACTTTACGTTTCCTTTATTACACTGGTTTGGACACTTCACACACATCTGATCACTGCTTATTAGTACCGATTCGAAAATAAATTGTTCATCAGCATTAGCTATCACTTTTTATAGTTTTTCACTAGGAATGTCTTTGATAACACTGACACGGTTTATTTTGGTGTTATTTCTCACTTTTATGCACTTTTTACAGTCTCTTGATCACCTTTGACATTTTTAGGAATATTTTTTTAAATTTTAAGACTCCCTCTTTCGGCAGCTCTACTGAGGTCATCAAGCATTGTACTGAGGCCATCCATGGCCTCTGCCATGACCACATTGATTGTGATGATTGTGTAACAGCTACTTACTTGTCTGATAGAGGACCAACGAAGAGCAGCCCTATCGTGTATCCAGTGCTGTGCATCGTGCCAACGAGTGTCCTCTTCCAGTCCTCACATCCCAAATTGAACTGTAATGAGAGAAAGAGATTTGTAAAGCAGTTGATGTAAAGTTTCTAAAATAAAAGTTGCAGACATCTACATTAATTAGTTACCCATGACACATTAAAATTCCTTCAGATATTTAACCTCAATCGAACAATTACTTATCAATCAATGCCATCGATGAATGAATCGGTTGATCGACAAATCAAAATCAAGTAGTTTATTTCAAATAAACCTTATAGGTATTTTTGAATTCCCAATAAAAAAAAGATGAATCTAGTTGCACATAATTATGCAAGCGTCAGTAGATCTCTATGAAGAAGAATGTGAAAGAAACTCCACGGACACTCTTTCACATCAATACGTTTCAATTAGAAGTATTTGGCTAAATCATTCTGGTTAGAAAATCACACATAAATACAGATATGCTAGCTACGTATTTTTCTATTTTCACCCCCTTCATCGGATTATTTTTGAAACTTTGCACACAAAATGCAATAATTTTAATAGTTTGTCCCATTATCCTTTCCAGGATCTTCAGGATTAGCGATTGAACTAAAAAGTAAAATATAATTATAATTAAAAAGTAAATATAGTTTTAAAAACACACTTTAATAGAAAACCAAACTAAAAAGTTGAAAATAATTTTCAATAAATTTAAATTAAGAATAGTGTGATTAACAAACAAATAAATTATATTGTATAACAGCGTGGGTTATTTTTTAAGATATTTTCAAAATGACCCTACTTTTACCAATATCTGTCAATAAAATATTATAACAATTGGCATCAAGCACCCTACGCTTTTTTACGGACTGGCATAATTCAGAACATTTTGAACTCGGAACTCAAATCACGGGCACGGACACGGACGTGTAGTGCGTAACCGCCCTAAACCAGCACCCTGAATACGTAACACGCTTTCTATTACAATCTAAAGCATCTCGAAAAAAATTGTTAATCCATTGCTGCCGACCGTAGTACAGTTTACAACTAGTACGGGGGTCAGGGAGTTTTGAATCAACCAGAGTTGCATATGTCATGAATTATAATAACATGTACTAGGCTAAGTTAAATGTGTAAACATTGACGTAAGCGTTTTATTTCGGTCAATAAAAAAAAAAATGTTTGAAATTTCGACAGCTCGAAATAAATCAGGCATTGAATATATTCAAAATTAAAGATACTGCCATTGATTGTGTGCTGTCACGCAATTACCCTGCAGACTTGTAAACTATGTAAGTAGTTATATTTTAAGGTACGAAAACAAAAAATCTTTGCTTTCTATGGAGAAATACAATCTATTACAAAAAAATACAACCGACTTCCAAATAAAAACACTAAAAAGTGAAAAATAACTTCAATTTCGGAAGTCGGTGTTGCTGTTTTGGGCTCTTCGTTTTTTGACACCGACTTCCGAAATTAAAGTTATTTTTCACTTTGTAGTGATTTTATTTGGAAGTCGGTTATATTTTTTGTAAAAAAGTTTTTTATTATTTTACACATTTTAGTTGTGGGTACATAACGGACCAATTATGCAAAGTGAAGCCAGAATAGATTAACCCAGAAACAAGAAGCTTTAACAAAAACGGTGGAATTAGAGTATACCAGGGTGAACTGTTCACACCTGCGTACCCCTTTAGAGCGTGCTAGTGTGATGTTATGTTATGAAATAATGTTAACAATAAACAGACATCCGATTGCAGCTATCCCGAGTGATTTGCCGTCATTTATTGAAGAGTTCTGATGTATATCTCCGAAGTTTTGTCATCAGATCTTGATTATATTTAAATGGGACCACATGACAAGCACCAGCTTTCAAATAAAAAAAGAATCATCAAAATCGGTTCACCCAGTAACAAGTTCTGAGGTAACACACATTTAAAAAAAAATACAGTCGAATTGAAAACCTCCTCCTTTTTTGAGAAGTCGGTTAAAAAAGGAGACTTACCTCAGCAACAAAACTGTCAGGCCTTTCATAAACCCACTCTTCACAATCAGTAGCATCTGATCCATCGAAGTTGTCTTCATCACATGTACCGTTATCATCAAATAGTTTATATTTTTGACATTTGTAGTCAAAACTTGAATTCAAGTTTAATGTAGATAGCTCTGTATAGCCGCAGTTTGGGTATTTACACCTGAAAGAGAAAAAAATCGTAACCTCAAAAAGAAAAATATTGAAAACCTTCTTCGTTGGTCCATATGCGGTCGCAAGCGTTATATACTGTTAAAGTTTGAGATCCTAGGGTTCAGTTCTCGGGTCGGGTAGGATATAATTGAGTTTTCCTTCTGGAATTTCTCAGTAGCAACCCGGAGTCTGAACTTGAATCGATTGTTAGCAATATGCTCGTCGGATTTAAACATATCTGTCAAGGTATGGGTTTATATATAAGTACTAGCTGACCCGGCAAATTTTGTTTTGCCATAAAAATACCAAACATTTATCTACCCTACCAACCCTGCCTACCCTGCCTACCTTGCCTACCCTGCCTACCCTGCCTACCCTGCCTACCCTGCCTACCCAGGTACCCTACCTAAAATAGAAATTTCATAAAAATCGGTCAAGCCGTTTCGGAGGAGTATGGTAACTAACATTGTGACACGGGAATTTTATATATAAGATATAAATATAAGTACTACAGTTACCTCTGCCTAAACCTTTAGGGAGAATAGGCGTGATTTTATGTTATAAATTAAATCTAGTTAACACTTTGCCAAATCAATTAGTGGTCGCTAAGTTGATGATGAAAACCATTATTTCTTACAAGTGGTTTTTACCTTAATTCATCTGTTTAAATAGATAAATGCGTATTGAACATTATATAGATAACATTTTAGCACACTTTTAGACCTAGCATTCCCTAAACAAGGCCTTATATGATTTAAATGTACCAGAGGTTTCTAGTTGAAGTAGACAAAATTATATTTATATTTACCTATAACCGACGTTTTCAACTGCAAACACATAGTTATTACTATGCCACATACTTTGTAAAGCTAGCATTCCAATTAAAAGCATAAACTTCAAATGATATCGCCCATACATTTTTAATTCTTGCAACACACTTTCTATATTCGTCACTTCTACTTTTGTATTTATTACAGCATCTTTTTTGAAAGAATCCATTTTCTTTTCTTCTACTGGTTTGTTTTCTACATTTTCTTTACACTTTATATTAACATCTTCGATTTTGACTGATAAATATTTTCCAACATCTTTTGAGTCTTTATCTTCTTCTTTTCCTGCTCCCATAACTGCAGCTACGAAGATGTTATTTTTGCCGCGGGTAATGTTGTACTAATTCATATCATTGTTTTAAAAGTCTAGAACTGTATTGAATAGAGTACGCTGTGTGTTTAAGTTATCGGTAGACAAAATGATAAGCGAAAACAGCCTTCAGCTTGGATAACTCTTAAAGTCACAGATTATTCTTGAATTCTACGTCGGTCACTAACTATTTTGTGTAGTCTTGTGTTGTGTTACCACACGGGGTACTAGTATTAAGTCATAATAAATAGCTTATGTACTTTTTGGTATTTTTCCATTGCTAGCGCGTATTGTTTCGGTTTTACACGTCATAATAAATTGTTCTTCTTGAAATACTTGGTCAACGTCAGTCAGTGAACTCAGTCTATCGCAGTGCACTGCTAGACGTAGCTCTTTCTCAAAGTTACCAATACCGTTGACAGGTTTTCTACGATATAACGATGGTCCATATTAATAATGTAGATTCTGCAAAAAGATTACTGTTCAGTAGAGCAGTTCAAAGTTTGTTTTGACGATATATTTTTTTTTATTAGACTTTGGATGTTCAAATTTGCACTGATTGTTTTATGTATTGTTTACTATTTACCAACAAAGACAAAATATATAATAAATTAATAGTTTAGGAAATAATATACTACCGCCATTTTCACAAGGACTATTTTCAAGGTTGTGACATTTTTGTTCGGATATTTAACAGTCCTTTATGTAGGTAGTGGTATATTCAACATTTTTAAATAGAGATAGACCATTTAAAATAGATGTATCTACCGGAACCTACATTAATAAAGAGAACATATCTATATTATGCAAAATACGAATGTTTTCATAAAAAAGTAGCCATCTTTAAATTATTGAAATGGCTGTGTAATCTAAAAACTCACTTTATCTACTTAGTAACTTTTAGGGTGCTTGGGTTAATCATGACAGTCACCTTTCAGCTGATAAATAGTTTCTTGTCTATTAGAATTTACTAGATCTAAAATCAGTTTAGAACGTTTCGACATGATGGGATCTTCATTTGTTTACACGCACAAAAGCGATAATAAATCATATAATGCAATATGGCCCGCGCGAAGATCCGCGCGCACCCGCGCTCCCTACGCCCCGCGGACTTCTTCAGTTCCGTCACGACCTACCCTGTTGCGTGGACAAGGTTATTACAACCGACAATATTAACCAAGAAACTGGCTAAATTTAATGATTTTCAATAAAATAAATTATTATTACGATAAACATATTATTACCTTCGAGTTCCAATACATAACTATACATTTGTCTCGCTTGCGCATATGCGTATGATATGTTGCTGCGTGTTTGCTCGCACAGTCATGTCCTGCCTACCTTCGGATGATTTTTACATTCTTGTTATCTTTATTTATTTTACCCACATTATATTCATCTCTCTTTTACGCGTAACTAATGATCGTATCGAAATGAATTGGCAAATTTTATTATATTATATTGTTGTTGCTGCTTATTCAATTATTCTCGGATATATGTGCAATGGCTCACAACAGTGAACAGCTTCCTACTGTCTTTTATTATTAGAACGTACGGGGATTGCGAACAAAGACAGACTCGTTCTACCGTCAGGTTTTACTGAATTCCTACGATGATATTGTTTTAACGGAGACGTGGTTAATAGATGGCATGTTAAACTCAGAGTTGTTTGATGATCGTTATTTGGTGTGGCGCCGTGACCGGGATTATGCTATGACTGGACAAACGAGAGGTGGTGGTGTGCTTATAGCGACACGTAGTGAGTTACCTGTCACTACATAACCACTCCTACACTCCTCAGTGGAGGATCTCTGGATCAAATTACGGCTTAGAAATGCGAAGTCACGAGAATACGTGAACTTATATATATGAACTGTTTACTTGTGTAAACAAAACAAAGGTTTTTCGTTTTCGGAACAGCTAAATAACTTCCTGTCCAAATTGAACCACACAGCTCTGAATAAAACTGGAGATGTGTTTTTAGTTTTAGGTGATTTTAATATGAGTGGAATCTCGTGGGCTTCATCTAATAGCCTTTCGTTAGTCCCAATGAACCCCGCCACTAGTGACGAATTTTTGTTCGCGGACGAGTTATGTACGCTGGACTTTGGACAGTAAAATGGTAGCTAGTGGGTACGGGAAACTATTAGACTTAGTCCTCTCAATTAAGTTACCCTGTGTTAGTGAGTGTGTTGGTGTTGACCCTCTAGTGCCTATTGATCCCTATCATTCTGCGTTGTTAATCAATATTGACATCTTTGAAATACCTCGCCTTGACCATGCGCCGCGATTGCGATATATCTATAACAAAGGCGATTTTGATTCCATAAATAACGAGATTTCTGGCACTAATTGGGAACATGAGCTTTCAATCAGATCACTGGATAGACACTATAAAACAGTTTCATAACAAGTATATACCACAAAAGCTAGTAAGTAATACAAAATACCCAGTCTGGTACAGTTCATCGCTCGTCAAAACAATTAAAGAAAAATATAAAAATCTAATATAATCTACGCCGGGAAGGGACGCCCTAGAAAGACATACATAGACCTTATAGGTGATCTTCTTCAAAAAGGACAGGTGCGCAGTACTCATAACCGGCGTGTGTGTATGACTAGATGCATGAATGTGAGTAAAGCAAAAGAAGTATGTAAGGATCGTAGCAGGTGGCGTAGTTTCTGCCTACCCCCATGGGAAAAAGGCGTGAGTTTATGTATGTATGTATAAAAATCTAAAAAAAAACAAGACGTATTGTTCTGGTCAACTAGCTCATAGCGCCATCACTGTTAATGTAAACGAAGTTTAAGGCATAGCATAGCACACACTGCGATTTTATTCCGCGCGAATTTTTTTGTACTATTTGTGATGTTTTTTTTTTCCACAATGCTTGCAGCTTCATACAATTCCATAGGTCGCAGAATGGGCGGAAAAAAAATTGCGCGGATAAAAATCGCAGTGCGTGCTTCGGCTTACTCCTAATTCCCTAGATGGCGTTGGTGTCAAATTAGATCGTGCTAACGTTTTCTTACCGTCATTTAGCTAAGGAATTTTGTAGTATTATTTTTTGTGTGTGTGAACAGTACTACTAATATACATTGTGATTCGGTACATATTAATATACGCGATTAGTTACCAGTCCAAGTGTTTAATTTAGTTACCACATCTCCAAGTCGACTCTCGGTTTATTCATGGTCCTTCGAGAGCCGGGTGTGGTCGGGAGTGTTTATGGTGGTTGCCTGTGGTGGTAGAAATCGCTGTCCAGATCAATCCCCTTCAGTGAGTACCAGGTGAAAGGGTGCTAGGAGTTGGAGGTGGAACGCCGGTTGATGCAGGGAGCAGCCAGTGGAGCGTGGTGCAGCGCTACTGGTGGCAGCAACATCCGGCGGAGCGAGGCAAGGTAGGAGAAGAGAAGCAGACCGTGGACTTGCAGTGGACACCACTTGTGTGGTGCAAGACATCACAACGTGACGTCAGCAGTAAGGTCAGTGAGTGAATTCAGTGAAAACTCGTGAGTACAATTATTATTTGCAATCTTATTACCAGGAAGAATTTAATTGGAGTTTCCCAAGAAGTGAAATTTAATTTGAAGTTTAATAATATTTGAAAATTAACTTAGTCATTCTTGAGTAGTTTTGGATTTGCAATAGTTTTAAAGGAAAAGTGGTTTTGATGGGGAATCCATGGCCGAATTTGAACCCAGGTAACTTTAGTTAATTGAAGACTTGTAAAATTTTACCGAATAATTGAATTTTACTTTGTTGTTTCAAATAATTGTTTGAGTTTTTATAACGTAATTAATAAAAATGGAATCGATTAATGATGTGCAGGAGGACATTAAAGCTAAAATGCTGAAAGCTAAGACAAATTTTAAGAAGTCCCCTAAAGAGCGATTAACAATTTCATATGTTGAAACCAGGCTTGATAACTTAGAGCAACAATTTAGTTTATTTACAAACACTCATACTAAAATTATAAACCAAGTAAAAAGGAGTGATTTGTATAGTTCAGATTACCATAAAAATTGTGTTTATGACGATGTGGAAGAATTGTACGTCGAATATAAGACTGAGTTAAAAGAGATGTTATGTGCATTAAAACCAACGGACCCAGAGGGTAAATTAAGTTCTAGTAGTCAATGTGAAAGTTCAGCTAGACGTTTCAAGTTGCCTAAAATAAAAATCACGATGTTTTCAGGTCAATATACTGAGTGGCAGACGTTTAGAGACTTGTTTTTAGGACTTGTGCATGAAAATCCGTCTCTGGACGATGCCCAAAGGTTCTATTATCTCAGAGGTAATTTAACAGCAGAAGCAGAACAGTTGTTGCGAAATATTAAAGTGTCATCCGATAGTTAAGTTAGTTGGATAGTATGTACAACAATAAACGGTTTTTAGCTAACGGAATCTTGAAACGGTTGCTATGTCAAAAGAATTTAGTGTCTGAATCGGCTTCGAAAATTAAGAATCTCTGATCAAGAAATACATAGTACAAATTAAGATCTAAAATACAGACTTCAAAGAGCACAAGCTGAACCTAGAAATAATTTATTTTTAAGTAAGGAATTAAGAAAAAATAATTTTGATAAAAATGTAAATCGGTTAATATATAAGAGTGGAGATTTAGTTTTAATTAAAAAATCAAGTAGGAAATAAGTTAGATAAAATTTACTTAGGACCATACAGAGTTATTGAAGAAGTGTCATCAAATGAAAAGATAATAAAAGATAACAAAGAATATGTAATTCATACAAATAATACACAACTGTTTGTAAATTAAAATACTTTGGTTAAGATAAGAAATTATTTTGTATAATGTTATGTTAAAAAGTATATCATTTTAAAAGTAGTGATGTAAGTTTAGATTATTTAAAAAAATGCATTATTAGTAAAAACAACTTTTTTTTTTTTAGTTGCGTTGGTGTAGTGTGCAGCTCGCCCAACCTTATATTTGTAACTGCACACACCAATTATGGGCATTAGGTACACGAATCGTTGAATCGAACACTTCTCTTTTATTTCGATTACATCACTCTAATACAGCTGCCTTCCCTTAGTTGTAGTAAGTCTTGATCCCCAATGCGTGTGCTAATAGTTCAAAGAGATGTAAATATCGCTCTTTTCTTATCATATGCCTTGGAGGACAGTATATGACTGCAATAGATACGTGACAATATTTGGTTTTAACAGATATTGCCACAGCTTGAATGTATCGTTCTTTATATTTACACTGCAGGTAGTGACTAATATTGTATTTGATTATAACCGCACTACCTCCTCTGGCATAGTTCTCAGAGTGGAGCGAATTATATACCATGTATCCTCTAAATTTGACAAAAGATTGTTTAGTGAAGTGTGTTTCGGAGACCAAACACACGTCTATATTTTCTTCGTCTAGGACCGCCTGCTACTCATTTTGATGTTTGAGGACCCACGCCATTATTTTAAGAGTGTTATTCATTTTGGATTATTTAAAAAAGCTGTTTTAGTTCCGGATTCTAGTTTCTCTAATCTCTTGTCAAGTGATGTAATACACTTTAAGATCTGATTAATCATTTCCTCTAGATTCAAAGGCTTTGATCTTTGTTTTGCAGCTTCCGCATAGGTACCAGTGTTGGTTACTTGCATGGGTTTTGCAATTGACTAGGCACTTGCTTTCTGTGCCTGTTTTTCAAGATTTTGTAGGGTAGGGGAAGAGATTACTGGGTATATGGTACCACAAGTTTATTTTTAATGTTTTCGTTTTTCTTATTTTGTATCTGTTTAGCTACTTCACATCCTCTAGAGTTGGCAGGGTGAGGAAGACTACAGTGAACACATTTTGGCTTCTCTTGCGGAGATTTGGTACAGTTGGCTGTAAGATGCTTGCCAGTGCATTTTACACACCTTGATTCTTTTCTGCAGTATTTATGAGTATACCTATATGCCTGGCATCTCTAGCATTGGGGAATGAGTTTAGATTTTTTGAGTGGGATTTCAATTTACACCCTAAAATGTACTTGGCATAGCCATAGTTTTTGTTGACATCTTCGTCATTATTAAACGACAAAACGAACATATTGAGTGGTTCTTTACTCTTCCAGTTCAATTTGTTGTCTACTTTTTATATTTTCATTCCTTTTGATGTTAGATCGTCTTTGATACGATCAGGTTAGCAAGAGGAATGTAATTTTTTCACAACTACTCTAATTGGTCTAGCCTGCTTATTCTCGTATGAATGCCACTGGCAATCTTTTTCTGTCAAAAGCCTGGCAATTACTCTATAAGAGTCTTATGTTTTGGTGTTCACCTTCACACAATCCCCATTCATCATTTTAGCGGTAAATGATTTAGCTGGTATTGTTTCAGTTAGCGAGTCGTAGAAGGTTTAGTAGTTCTTAACTCCGTCTTTAATGATTGGCGGTAGTGAGGGCACTTTTTTGACGGAAGTCTCTTTCGCATTTTTTTGTTGTTCTTCTTGTTGGGCTCTTGTTCCGGGTTGTAGTTTTGGATAAAGGTAGGTGTTAAGCTTCCACTTCTTCCTGCTGTTGGACCTTATCCACTCAGTCTCTTTAGCGAGTTCATCCACATCTGTAAAATATTCAACGTCACTTTTAGTACGCTGGGCAAATATTGTTGTCTTGCTTTCCTGTTTTTATAAAGGGTCCTTTAGTTTCTTTTTTTTTTCCTTCAAGGAATTTAATTCTCATTGATGGACTTGTTGATCCTGCAAGGTATTAATGTGATCATAAAGTTTACGTACCATATTAAGTTGAAGATTATCTCTATCCGTTTTCTCCTGGGTGTAACCAGCGTCGGACTGGGACTCAAAATACTACCGGGACTTTTTTAAACTACGGCCCACAAAATCAAAATCAATTTTATTTATTTTTACAAATAATAATCGGTAAAAAAATCTATACAAAGTAAAATATATATATATATATTATACATATAACAAGACTAAATTTAACATGTGGCACAAATGTTGTTATCAGCGCTGTAACTATTCTTTGCAAAGGGCTATAAAGATGATTGCGAACTATTGTAAAAAGTCCAATTAAAAGAAAAAAAACATAAAAAAAAATGAGATTGAGAATAGTCATCCACATATTTGTGCCGTTTACGAGTTACCAGGGAAGCCGCATGCGCAGAAGGAGCTATAGCCAATTTTTTTTATCTTCATCGTAGTCCTTGATTTTATAATATGCTTTTTTAATACGGACACGTTTGATGTGATTTTTAACCGACTTCCCAAAAAGGAGGAGGTTCTATGTTCGACTTCATGATTGTTTTTTTTTTTTTTTTTGTATTTTCACCGATTACCCCGTCAATTGTGGACCGATTTTGAAAATTCTTTTTTGTTTGAAAAAGTATGTTCCGAAATTGGTCCCATTTTAATTTGGTGAAGATCTGATGAAGAACTTCGGAGATATAAAACAGAACTCTTCAATAAATAACGGCAAATCTCTCGTGATTGCTGCAATCGCATGTCTGTTTGTTGTTTATAACATTTCATAACATAACATCAAGCCAGTTCGCTCTTAAGGGGTAAGCAGATCTCTCATTTCACCGGTTATGTTCAAGTTTCATGAAATCTATTCTGGCGAAATAGTTCCCTTACTAACTTGCCTATTAGGTACGTACAACTAAAAAGTGAAAAATAAAAAAACTTTTTGCAAAAAAATACTACCGACTTCCAAATACAAAACTACAAAGTGAAAAATAACTTAATTTTTTGAAGTCGGTGTCCATAACGCAAAAAAATGGTACCTACGAAAGACACCGACTTCAAAAAATTAAGTTATTTTTCACTTTGTAGTTTTTGAACTTTCCATCGGTCAGTTCTATAACTGACTTTGGCAACTTGTTATAAAAGCGTATACTGTTTATAAGAAAAGACTTGCTAGTTTTAGTTAATCTGAATTTGGGTATTACAATTTTGTGCTTACTGCGTGTAATTTAAATTATGGAAGTCGCTTCTAGTTTTGAAAAGCCCTCGATTTTTGCGGACACACAAAATACATTCCAAAATTTAAAGTGAAGGTAGAGTCAGTATATCGATCTCTTTAAGTTTATCTCTGAGGGACTCGCGAGGACCCATTTTATAAAGATAAAGATAAAGATGATTTATTTGTCAAAACATGTGTTTACATACAATAGGCATGCAAGATGTTCAATTCTTATTTAGCGCTTACAAACATGTTTTGCCTTAGAGGCGTACAAATATGTGTATTACAAATTGATTAATTTACTAAAATATAGCAATGTCAGATATTACCATACAAAAATCACAATAGATTGGCCTTTATCTTAATTAAATGTCATAAAAAAAAACAGAATGAATAAAATGAAACAATGTCAGAAATTAATATAAATAAAATCTGAAATAATCAATTCAAAAATTTTCATAAAAAGAATAAAAATAATATAATTTAACAATGTCAAAAAAGTAAAACAAATAAAATCAGATATCAATATGAATTCATAAAATGTCATGAATAATATTAGATAAATTTACATAATTACAAAAGAGCACAACATACTGAATGTCATCCTTATTAAATCAATATATCTAAATGAAAAATATAAAATTGATAAAAAGTTGAATAAATAAAATCATAATATGTTCACAAAAATGTAACGAAAAAGAAAATATAATAAAACTTAAAATGTCATAAATTGAAATTAATAAAACAAAACAAGTCAAAAAAAAATAAAAATGATGTCACGAAATCGAAATGAAATTATGGCAAAAAAAATGTCATAAATCGAATTAATTCACAAAATGTCATAAAAACGAAATAAATAAAGTTAAAAAAAAAACACAAAAAAGTAAAATATATCAATAAAATAATAAGGATGTCAAATATAAAAAAATAGAGCATAAAAAAAGAAAATAATATGCGGAATGTCAATTCAATGTCAGAAGGCCACAAAAATCGAAATTAATAAAGAAAAATAATGTTATGTAATTTTATCGTTCAAGTAGTCTCTTATATGGTAATAACACTTGTCTGCTAAAAACTCTCGCATCCTTTTTTTGAATAGATTAGTCGGCAAAGTTTTATAAGACTGTGGTAGTTTGTTGTAGATTTTTGGAGCCATACAAAAAGCACTTTTGCCCATTAAGGCAGTTTTTGATGAATGTAAGCAAAGTTGGCTATTGTCACGTCTGTTTCGGGGGAAGGTGTCTGCTAGGCGTGGAAACAGGTCAGGATTAAGTTTGACTAATGTCAACATTTCAAAAATGTATAGTGAAGGAAGAGTTAATAATCTATGTTTTATAAAAAACGGCTTACAGCTGTCTGTGGTTTTCAAATTAAACATAGCTCGCATACATCTCTTTTGGGCCTTAAACGCTATATCTTTGTTGGTGGAGTTGCCCCAAAATATGATACCATAGCGTAGCAACGATGCAACTAGTCCATGATATGCAGTTACCAATGCATCTGTACTCAGTTCTGGGGCAAGTTTATATAAGGCGTACGAAGAAGAACTCAGCCTTTTACTAAGGTATTCGATGTGTGCCTTCCAGTCCAGCTTTGCGTCTATCATAATACCAAGAAATTTCGTGTTGTCAACTTTATTAAGTAATGTGTCTTTGTACATAGCTTTAATGTCATTTCCCGCCTGGGCCCGTTGCCTAAAATGCATAATAGTTGTCTTGTCTAAATTTTTTTTTAGGTTGTTCCTTTCTAGCCATGATATTATTAATGACAAAGATTGATTAATGTCACTTTCATATACGTCATTATTGTTGCATGCTATAGTCATAGTACTGTCGTCAACAAATAGAGTCATGGGGTGGTCAATTGTAGTAGGCAAGTCATTTATGTAAATGATAAAAAGCAAGGCTCCCAGTACGGAGCCTTGGGGGACACCGTACATAGGGGTGCGTTCGTTTGATCGATATGTTTCTTCTCGCTTTGTCTTAATATTAATTCTAACAATTTCTGTGTACTGTTTTCTATTTGTAAGGTATGACTCAATAAGCTTCAGTATGTTTCCCCTTATGCCATAAGTTTCCAGTTTCTTTAATAAGATACCATGATCAACATAGTCAAAAGCTTGTGTCATATCGCAGTAAATAGCGCACACCGGGATTCTCTAGTCCATATTATTCACAACAGTATGTAGAAAATCATAAATGGCCAGATTAGTTGACTTATTTCGCCAAAACCCCTTTTGCTCGTTGCAAAAAATATTTTTCTTTTCGAAATATGAATAAAATTCTTTATAGATATATTTTTCATATATTTTTGACAGTATAGTAATTAAAGCTATTGGCCTGTAGTTGCCCATGTGTTCCTTGTTGTTTTTTTTAAATAAGGGTTTTATTACAGAAACCTTTAGGGCATCTGGATAAACACCTGATTGAATACATAGATTTATGAGGTAGCTTAAATGTGTACAAATTGTTTCGGAAACATACTTTATAACCTTAGTTGAAATACCGTCAAAACCTGTACTATTTGTGGATTTTAGAGATTTTACAATGTTTATTATGTCTGCAGGTATACTGGGCGCATCAAAAATTGAGTCCTTGAGTTTTATCATATTAGTTGTTACGTTACTGCCCGAGCCCTGGATTGGTTGGATTTTTTCTATAAAAAAATTGTTAAATGCATTAGCTATTTCTAGAGGGTCATTTATTATTTTGTCATCTACATTTATATGGCTAATAGATTCTTTAGGTAAAGAAGGTTTAGATTTATTTATAATGTTCCATGTCGTTTTGGATTTGTTGGTGGATGTTTTAATTGAGTAGTTGTTTTGAGCACGTCGAGTCAATTTCATTACCCTTTTAAACCTTTTCGAGTAGTTCACAAAGAGGTTCTTATTAGTCCTATTTGTTTTAAATCTGAAACGCCAGAGCAATAGTCGCTTCTTTTTGCTGCATAATTTAATGCCGTGTGAAATCCATTTTTGTTTTTTAATTACATTTATTGTTGTCAGCTTATATGGGAAACAAAGGTCATAAAACAGTTTAAATATGTCAATAAATGTGTCTAACGCGATATTTGGATCATTCATTTCGTATATTTCAGAAAAAGTCAATTGTTTTAAACATTCCTTAAACCTAGCCATATTCTCCAAACTGTAATCCCGTCGTTTTATGCGCCAATATTTTAAAATACATGTTTTTTTTACAGGGCAACTTATAATTTGCGCTGTGTGGTCTGATAGGGCAAACTCAATAACTTCAGTTTTACATTTAGCTTTAAAACTATGTGCAAAATTGTCTATGCATGTTTGGCTTTGAATTCTAGTAGGTTGGTTTAACGCCAATTTAAGATTGAAATTTAGTAACAGACATTCGAATTCCAACACAACATTATTTTTCTTCATTACATCTATGTTAAAGTCTCCCGCCATAATAATATGCTCATATTTTTTCCTACAAGTGATCCGTAATATTTTTTCTAATGTTTCATAGAATACATTTAGGTTATTTAGTTTTGGGACTCTATAGATACACAAAATAATAACATTGTACTGGGTGAGCTCCACACCGCAACATTCAACTACACCAGTTATTGATGATTGAGCTATTTGTGGAATTTCTTTCCATTGATGCCCATTTTTAATTAAAATACAAGCCCCACCGCGTTTACTTTCTCTCCTACAAAAAAATGCCGCTAAAGAGTAATTGGGGATATTTAAATGGCTTTCGTAACCTGCCATCAAGAAATGCTCTGTAATGCACAGTACATCAACACCACAGTCCTTTTCATCCAATTCATTTAGGCAAACAATTAGTGTATCGGCCTTATTTAGAAGTCCCGCTATGTTTTGATGCATAACGTTAAAACTCTTAGTAACGAAAAAACTGATCTTCGGTTTCTAATACGTGAGTGGGGTCGTGATGTGTTAATGTTATCAGATTATTATTAGACGACTTAGTGTTGAAGCAATTCACATCCTCAATTAAGGCTAGGAGACCAACAAAAATAGTGCGAAAACCATAATTATTTATTTGGCCAGACAATCTGAAGAAAGTGTTATAATCATAATTAATAACCGCATTTGAATCCATAACAAAGGCATATTTGTATGTCCAGATATCTTGACATAGAGACTTATTGAAGTTCATGACTCGCCAATTATACATATTTGAGTTTTTGTTGTATTTATAAGTCGGTAAACATATATGATAATGTTTGTATGCTTTATTTTACTAAGGGTGTTCCGTAATTTCAATATTAAGTCTGAGTAATTGTTACTGCTCTTAAAGTCATATTCTCCAATTAAAATAACACAGTAATCACTCATCGTATAGGACACGAGTCTCAAGTCAATCTCCTTCAGAAGCTCATCTATAGCTCCATCTGTTGCTAAATAGTGACAGAAGTTAAATTTTTTGCCAACAGTTTCTTCCGCTATGGAGAGGACCTTGTTTTGTTTATTGGCACTCAAAATGCACATTTTGTTTAGTTTGTGTTGTTGTGGAGGGTGTATCTCAGTCTGGGTTTTATTCATGGTTCCTATAGTCTTCTTTATTTCATTTAACCTTGGCTTACCTTTAGTTGCTAAATTTGAATTCTGCTGTGTTTTCGTGCACGTTGTATGAAATACTTTTTTTTTTTGCGATTTAGGAGTACAGTAATTATTATATTTCTTTATAGATCGCGCGGATTGCCCTCTTTTGTAATATGAAAACTGAGTCAACATCTGCTGCTGATCCCCACAGCAGAATGCCATAAGACATAATACTGTGGAAATAACCTAGCTGTGGCTACATCGGTTAACTGCCTTATTTTCCTTACTGCATATGCAGCTGACCTTAACCTTCCCGAAAGAGTTCTAATGTGCGCGCCCCACTGCAATTTTGAATCGATAGTAATCCCTAAGAATACAGTTTCCGTTATAACTTCAAGATTTTTGCCGTAAAGATTTAAGTTTTGGTCACGTCACGGTCACACATTTGGTAAAGAGAAATTAAGACATTTTGTTTTTTCGCATTCAGTAAGAGATTGTTAGCTGCGAACCATTTTGAGAGAATAATTAGACTTTCGTTGACATGTAAGACGTCCGTATCTTTCCTATCTATTTTAAAAATTAGCAAAGTATCATCAGAAAATAGAATTATATCCGATAATTTGGCCATCATAAATGGGAGACCATTATTGTAAACAAGAAAGAGGAAAGGGCCGAGAATTGAACTTTGGGGCACGCCCATCTTGACTAGACACCCGGAGGACGTCGCCCCATTAACATTTACTTTATGCTGTCTGTTTGATAAATAGGAAAGCACGAGATCAGCAGCTTGTCCTCGAATTCCGTAGTGGTGTAATTTCCAGATCAGTGTGTTGTGGTCGACGTTCGACGAGTCAAACGCTTTTGAGAGATCACAGAAAACGCCAATGGCATCCTGGGACTTCTCCCAAGATTCCAAGATGTGGCTGATGAGTTTTACTCCCGCGTCCATTGTCGACCTACCTTTCGTGAAACCAAACTGCTGACTATGCACTAGGTAAAAGCAAAAAATAGGGGTGAATGTAATAATTATCGGTAGTTTGAGTTAAATTGAATTATTATTTATTTATGAGTAGGTACAAACTTAACTGACATGAAATCAATCTACCTAGCCTTGTTCTCAACGAATATTGGGCTCTTCTTTCAGTCTAACTGGATACAGCTTAGTACCAGTATTTTACCTTACTGCCTATCTGACATCCACAACCCAGTAACTACGATACCCCTATATCAAGACTGGTGTCAGATTATCTGGCATGTGACCACCTATCTGATCTGTCCGCTGAATGCGAGACGCACGGAACCGGTAAATGTTGCGACGCTTGGGGGAAGCCCATGTCCGGCAGTGGACGTCTTGCGGCTGAAATGATGATGAAGACGATGACTATCTTGCATACGATGTGATCCTGAGTCTTGACCAATCTGTCGGCGTTAATATCGTTATTTACGCAGACGACACCCTGGGGTTAGCCGGCGGGGATACCTTAGACAAGACCATCCAGCTTTCCGAACTCGGGGTGGCAAGAATCGTGGCGTCGATCTGCGAGCTGGGTTTGGAGATAGCGCCTCATAAAACTGAGGCTATGGCCCCATAAACTGCAGAGGGGCAGGTAGCCACCCAGCTAGTCAGTGACAGTTGGAGAAGCGCAAGCTCAGGTGGTTCGATACATTAACTATCTTGGGTTGACCCTGGATGGTCGATAGGGCTTCGAAGATATTTTCTAGCGCCTGCAAGTCCCTCTTATTGAAAAAGCAGTGGGTGCTTAGACTGCCAATCAACGTCGCGGGAAGAAGTTTGCCGCCTCTACGCGGTGTCGTACGATCGATGGTCATTTATGGGACGCCAGTTTGGTCAAGCAGACTATCAGGTGTCCGACGCTGCAGGACTAAATATCCTGCAGCGGAAAATGATCATTCGTATCGCACGAGGTTACGGAACGGTATCCTTTGAGGCGGCAACACTCTTGGCACGCTTTCCTCTGCTGACGGATATGGAAGCGAGGGTTTACATTCGAATTCGCGCCATCCGTCAGAATGGTGATATCGTACCAGAAATAGCTGTACTCAGACAGAGGCGAAAGGAACGGCAACACGCCCTCGAGCAGTGGCGCGAGCGGCTACAAAAGCCGCAACTTTCTCGCAAGCACGTTGTCGAAGCCGTTCTGCCACTCTTCGAAGCAAGGCTGAAAAGAGAGAAGCGCATCTTCTACAGTTCGGTGAGTATCTGAATAGGATTGTGCGAGAAAACACGGAAAATTGCCACCACTGCGGAAGCGACCTTGTCTCTGCACAGCACATGCTTGAGGAGTGCCCAGTGTGGGCCTCTGAGTGGCAGTTCTTAGTCGCCAGGATCGGGCGAGACCTGTATTTGCCAACAGTTGTGAAGGCCATGCTGGCAGAGACAGAAAACTGAAGGGAAATGGCCTCCTTCTATGGGACCGTGATGGTCCAGAAGGAGGCCGCTGAGCGGAATCGTGAGAGGGCCAATCCCACTCGGAAAAGAAGGTGTCGGGGAGCCAATCGCCCCGATGCCTCAAACGTCGAAACCCTCCATGCATCATAAACAGGCGGGACTCCGGGGTCGCGGGTGCTGAGACTGGGGACTCTGTCCAACCACCAAGTGAATCCAGGAAAGACGGTGGCACAGGAATCACGTGCTGCCGTGCACAACGAGGCTCAGGGGAGACGCTATTACAATCTCCCCAGGGTTGTGCCGGGGTGGTTTTAGTGAGGTAAAAAGCCCTCACTCCCTAGTATTTTCCTCAAACGTCCAGGCGCCTTTGAAGGTAAACAAAAAAAGAAGGGGCAGAGCGCGTGCACAGATATCCACTTTCGCGATGCTGCTTGAGCTTCACGCTTCTTAATTATTCTTAATCCTTTATTGTACACCAAAAACAACATTACATACATGTGATAATAAATTATATGTACAAAGGCCACCTCGCTCCACGTCATTCGATCATCGACCTTCCACGTTTCGCACCCATAGAGCAGCACTCAATCGGTTGCGGAACCAGCTAGGCCGAGCTTGGCGTGTCCACCTACTGGCCCCAAAATATTTAAAGATGTAAAAATTAAGGGAAAATTAAGCTGGAGTCCGGCCCCGGGGCGCTCCGCGGGCTGGTCATGCAGTAGCCCGGGTCGGTCCAGTCTACCAGCCGGATCAGCCCAGGCTATAGCCTGACCACGCACATTTTGTAGCTAGCTATAGTTTAAAAAACAGTCGCGGGAAAATACCGCCAGAGCGGTCGCTTGTATTGATGACTGCGAGCGGTTAACCGCAGTGCGCCTCACTAATCACGGCTTGGCTCTTTATAAAAATAAAGGGAAAATGGAGCTGGCTCGCTCTGCGGGCCGGTCAGACAGTAGCCTGGGCCAATCCGGCTGGCGAACCAAACCGGCCCAAGGAGGGACCGGCCCACCGGGAAAAGTCCCGGTACTCCCGTATGGCCAGTCTGACCCTGGGTGTACCAGTCATACAACATAAATGACTGTGCAGCCATTATTTAGTTGTAAGGCGAGTTTAACACCTAAACAATAAATTATTGTAAACACTTCTTGATTCCCGCACTTTTAACTAGGTCATGGCAGTGACCCCGATAGATCGACGTATGTACTGAAAATGAAGATAAAATATCATCATCTGTCTTATCCTTAGGTACTTAACAATACGTTTTCTTTCTTCATTTATAGCCATGTATACCGTCACGCGTTTCAAGAATTTCATCCACTGCCTTTTCTATAATTCCAAAAATTAAGCTGGAAAGTTCCAACATGGTCACAATCATCAGCCTTTTAATGTTCTCACTACTGGAAAACAGGCCGAATGGGCCGTAACCCACCACGTGGACCCAGGGTGGGTTGGTAGATTTCACATGTCTTCGAATGTTCGGGTTGTGTTGGAAAGTGCCAACATAACCCCAATTTAATATGGGGCAAGCGTATTTCCACAACATCGACTCAAAACAAGGCTACTGTTGAAAAGTTCCTAATCGAAATAAAAAAGTTGAATTTTTGTCAGACGGTACCGAGTTCCACAACCGATCCTGTAAGTCAATCTCATCCTTCAGTCTGAATGGATGAGATTGACTTACATAATTCAATCTCATCCATTATCCATTGCGTTATTATATTAAATTAATGCGTTATTTGAGTTTGGATGCGTCTGACATTAATTTGAAGACAAAAAGACAAAAATATTAAATGTATGCACTGACAGACAGCGCATTGCAAGTACTGACACTGCAAGTACAGATCAGTGAGTGAACTCGATTAAATGAGTGAGCTCTCGGTACGGTCAGCGTCCTTGAAAACCTGATAGGATGAGAATTTATAAGGACATTTCGAATTTTTTGCCTATGGAAAACCCCATCAGGCAACCCTTGAGAGCCTACGGACAGTCTGTAAGTGGCTAAGATGAGAAAATGTCTAGAAAGGGGGTGACTTTTGAGATGAGTAGAGAAGTATGGAAGAAGAAGTCATGTGATGCCGACCCCAAATAAATGGGTTATTGGACGATTCGCACGAATTTAACTTGCCCGAAATGTGCGAATCGACCCCTTTCAGTAATATTTTTTTTTTCTGTGGCGCTTCGCACGAAGTTTGTTTATTGGTGTGCGAATCGACCACTCCAAAATTAAATAGTAGGCAATTGGCACAAATTTTGTTTTAGGAAAAAGAATATTAAAAGTACACTGTGCTCACACGTCTCAGCAATAATAAGAAGAAATAATCGAAGTTAATAGATATTTTATTTGAATCTAGGTAAGCAATGCATTAAATAAGTAATTACCACTTAAAACGTGGCGATATGCAAGATAGATAAAATAGACAGGCGACAAAACAAAAAGAGGGTGACAGCAACATTCGCTACAAATACATAAAGAGAAAGCTCTGTACGCTATCAGCTCATTCTGGTACCAGTAAATCATAACTTAAGTACCAGGAGATTATAATCACGAGGAAGCTAGGCTGAAATCATGAGCGGTAAAAAGAGTACCGGGCGAATTTCAGTTCTGAATTCCTACTACTCCGTTAGTCTCTACCGCTTATGATTCTAGACCTGGAAATACTTCTTCATGATTCTGACCACCTAGTGGTTTGCCTCTTGGTGTTACTAGTTATTCTTTACCGGTAATGTTTCCAACCCCGCAAACATTTAGACTTATTCATGATTCTGGCCTCCTGGTAGTTTGGGTTTAAATGCTTATAATGTCAACATCTACCTAAAAAAGCAAAAGCGGAAGTTATATTTTTATCATGTTATTAAACTCTCTACTGAATTTAATCGAATCTTTGATTTTGACGCCCTAAAAGAATAAGCGTCCCAACACTAGTAAGTACATACTGATCCGTAGGTGCCATTTCATTTTGTGAAATAACACTGTCAAAAATATCGATAGGGGCCGTATGTGGCATACCTCAGGTGCCATTCAATCAGTTCCCGTTTATGTGGGCGCCCAATGTGGAACGCATTCTCAAATAATATAGTACTTATTTTAATAAAGACATTTTTGATTAATTTGTGTCTCATTTCATATCAATAAAAAAAAGCCATAACACTTTTGTAGTTGAGTGTACTTTATCTCAAGGGGCTGAATTACCAAAATAGGCATTCTTTTAAAAAAAAAATTGCCAAATCTATTGAAGATGTGAGAGCGGAAAAAAGATATGTTAATCTTGATCATATTTCCGAAAACTTTGTTGTGGCCGAAACACGGTTACGCACAAGAACCTCGATACAATTGAATGGCAAAGTAACCTCTTACCGTGATCTTCAAAAAAAAATTCCGTTGATACTGACCAGCGTACATTTGTACAATTAACAACAATAACAGGACGCAAAACTTCATTGTCGTATATTTTGAAGTTTCATTCATTATTTTTAAGTATTTCATATTATTATATTTTATAAAAAAATCCATACAAATTCCATCGTGCTTCTCTTTCCATCCAGTGTAATTCAACAGTGATCGCTTTATGGCGTTGCTAGGTGGACGTATGTCACTTTTTTTCGAAAAATGCAAAAACATATTCGATTTATTACTCGTCAATTCAATGTGTCAATAAAAAAACAGGTATAATGCATCCAGATCTTGTAGCCTGGTGGCTTTAATTGGAACTAACGAAATCACAAGGAATATTGTCAAACTCTGTATTATTTTTATTCTCTGGCACTAACGCTGTCACTACAGGTCTAGCGCCTAACTGTGTCAGTTCCTGAGGTATGGGAGCGGTACGGGAGGGGTGACAAGTGACGTGTCCTAACTGTCTCGCTATACACGTGATAAATTTTAATGCAGATATCTCTTACGATATGTTTATGATATTTACGAGCGTGTACCTAAGTCAAATTGATTAATATTTCGGCATGTGACAATAAAATCACTTTCATTATCTGATTCCCCACTTCGTATATCTATACCTCTATACCAATATTATAAAGAGGAAAGATTTTTTTGTTTGTTTGTTTGTTTGTACCGAATAGGCTGCAAAACTACTGGACCGATTTCAAAAATTCTTTCACCGTTGGGAAGCTACTCTATCCCCGGGTGACATAGGCTACTTTTTATTCCTGTATTCCCACGGGAACGGGAACTACGCGGGTGAAAACGCGAGGCGTCCTCTAGTTTATAATTGATCCATGATCTCGTCACTAAGATTGTCATCTTTATAGTACCTTCCTCCACTTTCTTTGTGTGATTGACACATTTTTGCCATCTCTCCACAGAATACTCATTAATAGCAAGAGCTCGTTTCGTCTAGTTAAATTTGAATTTATATATTGTCGTGCCAGCTCACCCTTGATATCTCCCCATCCCAAATCTATAGGGTTTAAATCCGGATGATAGAGTGGCAAATAAAGTACTGTATGACTCTTTTCTTTCAATATGGCATCAATTTTGAATTGTTTTTCTGGTTTGATTTGTATTATTAACTCTAGCAAATCCCTCTTTTTCATCGCTTCAGTGTATTCAATATTACGCCGCTTTAACCAATCCTGCATTTCCTTTTTCAAGGATAACATCGTAGGTGATTTATCCAACTCATTGCAATGGTATTTCGCTTTATCTATAACTACAGAATTAGGAGGAAGGCCAGGCAATAGTTTTTCGCGAACCCACTTTTCGAAATTGTTGGAATTCATATTTCCGTGATTGTCTTCTGTATTTGGTTTGAAAATGATTAAAGCGTCATCGAAAAATCCTGAACTTCCACCAGCATGCACGATGACCAATCATTTTCCTTTACCAATAGAAGACAATGCACCTCTTTCAGCATCTGATTGCCAACACGTTGACACATTATGGGATTCATTCACGTAAGTTTAATCTTGAAAAAATATTGGTCTATCTTGTGTCCTATATTTTCTTATTGCCGTAATGTATTTGCCTCTCCATTGCTGAATTGAATGGAGTTCTATCAACATTTTCCTCTTTGATTGACATTTTCTGTATCGGATTCATAATTCACATAATAAAAGTCTCAAGTATGTACCTATAACCACATTTAATAACTCCATCTTCCGCTAAAACTTTTCTTAATTTATTGATCGTGGGGATTTATTTTCTTACTGTGTAGAATTCTGTAATCTTTCTTCTAATAACACTTTTACCGAAATCGTCAACTTCAATTTTCCTTTTTCTCGCCTGTTTAGGCCTTTATGGTGAAGAAAACTTTACATTACATTCCATACTTTTCCCCTCATTGACAATCCGTATTACATTTCTTTCCGAAAATCATGTAGCCATGGCAACTGTTTTATGTATGTTAATCAATGATATTCAAATAAACAGATACGTTATACACTCACAAAACAATTGAAAAAAGTGTGCCGCACATAGCGGCAGCACACATACACACTTTTCATTCATCTAACATTAAAAACAATTATTTTAATCAATAAATAAATAAATTACAAATACACACGATGGCATTTATTTTATTTTGTTTTTGTTTCAACAAAGCCTATCGCTCTTCGCCATGCGTGACATAAACTAAAGATTAAAGGTCACAATTGTGACCTATTCGAGTCTTCAAAATGCGCGCGCTCATAACATATCTGTTTATTTGAATATCTTTGATGTTAATGTCATCTTTAAACTCAGCAGAATTGGGTTCTATTTTTTTGTTTTAAAATATTCGTACACTTTATAAACAACTTATTTAGTTTGAGACCTTATTGGAGGACTCATCTTTGGTTGCGAATACCGTGTGCGTTTTACTTGAAGCGACCTGTCCAATTAACACGTGTTGACGACAGCGAGCCTGACGCCCAACTGAAGTTACCCGTCGTTTGACGTTTCGTAAACACACCCCTCCCGTACCGCTCCCATACCTCAGGAACTGACACAGTTAGGCGCCAGACCTGTAGCATTTAAATTTTTGTTGTATTATAAACGACTCATGTCGTTTAGTTTACTTACTAAGTCCATAACTAAAAAGTAATTAAACCTATTTAAAAATGGAACTAATGTTGTCTCAAAAACGGCACCACGTGACCTTCTCACCCCAGAGGGCTGGTGTATATCAAAACCCAGTAGGTGCTTTAAAACTATTATATTCCAGGATAGCGCAAAAACATATAATGATTTAAAGTAAGCTATGGAAAGTCATCTTGTATTAGTAACTAAATGACATCTTAATATTTTAAAAGAATATTAAACAAGGAATATGAACCTACTAGCTTTTACCCGCGGCTTCGCACGCGTAGACTACATGCTTCTCCTAACCATATTTTAACAAAAACCTTTTAAACTAACAAAACTAAGCTACAAAACCAATGAAGAAAAGAAACTGTCAAAAGCTCAAAATTCCGTTTTCGCATACAACTTTCAACGACGTCGGTCCTGTAGCGAGTACCCGCTTCAGAGCTCTGTACTCATACTGGTGCCCCCCTCGCTCCTTGCACCTTTGTTGCACCTCTCACTCCGCATTGCAGCCGTGTGGATGGAACGTATACCTAATCCCCGCCACGTGTCTTGACCCTTGGCTACCATACCGAAAATATGACAATCAGGGCAGGGCTCAAGTTACCTGCCTGTCTGTCTGTGATTATTGATTACTAGAGGACGCCTCGCGGTTTCACCCGCGTAGTTCCCGTTCCCGTGGGAATACAGGGATAAAAAGTAGCCTATGTCACCCGGGGATAGAGTAGCTTCTCAACGGTGAAATAATTTTTGAAATCGGTCCAGTAGTTTTGGAGCCTATTCGGTACAAACAAACAAACAATCAAACAAACAAAAAAATCTTTCCTCTTTATAATATTGGTATAGATTATTATATTATTTCTTTAATTATTGTTATTATGTAGTGTAGTGGTAGGTACCTAATCCAGTTATATTAATAAAGAGGATGAGTGCGCCTTATTAGTAGGTATTGCAATAATTTCATCTATCTAGCCTACCTGTAGTTTATCTACTGGAAATCAGTAGGCAGGGCGCTTGTAGGCTATGCGTTGCATTGGTAGGTAGGTACCTTTCTTAGTGCTCACCTACACCACTAAAGGAACCTACGTGCCAAGTTTCATGATTGTAGCTTCAGCCGTTTGGGCTGTGCGTTGATGGTCAGTGAGTCAGTCAGTCACTTTCTTATTTTATTTAGCTATATGTTTAGATATGGATTATGGCTTGATAGCATCTTCGCTCGTCTGAGCCGCTGTGCCTTTAGCGTTTCTTTCCTACACACTTCCAGCTCCATTTGGGAGCTAGGATATGTTTGCACATATGACTCCTCTCTAGTTCTCCCAGGAGCTCGTCATATGACTGACTACATAGCCTACATTTATCTGAAAAAACAAATAAACCGTTAAGAATTGCCGTACTTACGATAATAATAAAACCGAAAGAAAAACAAATAGGTTCTTATGACGTCCAAGCAGAGTTTCTTGTTGAATGTGGTCAATTTAGCATCTTGTACTTATATAACTTGATCATTTAGGTAACTGCTTTATAAAATTATAGGTATGTACCTAACTATAATAAGTTTATACCTAACTATCACAACATTTTTAAAGAGAAACCTAAATCTTACCAGTTACTCTTAAACCATACTTCCCGCAAGACGGGCAAAATTTGGCTTTTTTAGAATCATATATGTGTCTTCAGGCTGCAACATCATTAATACATGATTATAAAAATAAAAAATATGTAGTCGGTAGTTTGAATATTAATGTAATGTATCAAATATATTAATGGTATGTACATATACATAACTAAATTACACTATTATTTATTACTTACGATTTTTTGCATGTTCCTAATCATGTCAATATTTATGTAGGTTCACTGCATACTCCGTTATAATACGTCCTTGTGGCGTAATCATTGCCGATTAACTGAAGCAGTCACAATTATCATCGCATCTAAGAGGGATGCATCCGCAATGCAATACATCTAACTGATAGTATGGTAGCCAGACCTCACGTTAGGTGCCGCGGCTTATATCTAGGTACACTTATTTCCTATCACAGATTCATTTATTATATAGTTAGAAATTAATTACCTACATACAGAAGTAATTATTAGATACTACATTCTTTACAGAATACCTATTTTTATTTTGCTACACTGCTGACCCCTAATGCAACAGCTTAAAAGAAATTAAAATGAAATAAACTGCAAATTATTTTAATACAATTGTTACACGTAAATGTTTAACATTGATTAGTCAGTCACTTTCTTCTTTTATATTGAACCTAATCGTATGAATTGTACAAATGATATTTATAATGTCCTAAATTCTATTAGATATTTTAGATATGCCTAAAAAAGACAATGGCGAACCTATTAAGTTCTGGATATTTGTAAATTTAAGGTGTTTTACAATTTGATAGGACTTGCCTTTCCTTTCCTTTCCTAATGATTAAATTGATTAATGAAAGCACGAAATCTCAATTCAAATTTAAAGTTTCCATTACACAGTCCATTTCAGTATAGTAGAACTCATTAAAATAATATTAATAACATTATCTGGCATTATTCTTATATGTGGCAGTCGCATAGAAGCAGACATAATTATAATATTTATTCAATTTGCACGGCAAAGACTCGTATGACACTAGCCAGATTACCTATTATAGTGATCTTTATTTTCGTAGCAATAAGGTTGCATTCATAAAACAGCAAAATAACAGTGAACGATCTGATGTCAGATGCTAGCCGCCAGTTTGAAATAAGAACTTGCGCGGTTATATTTTTGTAAAAATCATCGGAAGAGTCCGTTTATGATGCGGGCCTCTGTGGTCGGCCTTGTGTATTTAATTTTCAAATCCTTTTCGCTCCAATTTAAGTTTGCCCCTAAACTATCGATGACAGTGGGCGTGGCTTAGAACCTCAGATGTCGATTGTCAACTGTTCGTTCTCAGCCCGTTAACGGTTTTGCATAAAAAACTATCAGTCTTATTAAAAAAACGAAATATACCTTGGTTTAAACCTGTACTATCAAGTCCAGGCTTATCTGCAAAACTATGGTCTAAATTTGTCCACATTACAAAACTTAAAAAAACCGTGGTCTTCATAGTACTGTCATTTGAACCATTGTCAATATATCAACCACAGATTAATACAAATATAATTCATTTACCATAATATCATTCAATTGCAACGTTCCGTATGCCCAGAAATGAAAACGATTTGATAATTACGTTTATGAGTGTTAAAAATATTGAGACTTATTATTTTGCATGGATATAAACATTTGTTATTTATCGATGGAAGTTTTGTTTAGATTTAAGCTAATTACTTAAATTCTAAATAATTACTAATAATACATCTACGTACGTGTAACAAAACGTAACATTCTCCCGCGTTATATGAAACCATAACAATAAACAAAACCATCACAAGCTGAACAAAGTTCACTAAGCTTTGGAATTTTTAAGTTATCGAAGTCTCTAATAGAACAATTGCCTCTTTGTTAACAATATATATATTGATATATTATGATGGACCAACAAAAAAAAACGATCTGAGAATTGGAGTACCGAGGAAAAAGTAATACCCTCAATAATTAATTAAATCAACCATGTTAATATTCATTTTCGGGTAAAAACAACACAATAAAAAAGATGTTACAACCAAAAAGAGAAACTTTGACAGATACGACTTAGACCATCGTTAAACTTCGGGTCGCCGAGGTTTAGCGTTAGACCATGATTTGGACTATGGTTTATCGCTAAACCATTATTTGTAATATCATTTTTGTGTAAACCACAGTTTATAGTTAGTTAAACCGCTTTTTGTAATAAGACTCTATGTGTGTGCCAATTGCCTACTACATAATTTTGAAGTGGGCAATTCGCACAAAAATAAATTAATTTCTTGCGAATCGCCACAGAAAAAATAATATTATTACAAAGGGTCGATTCGCACATTTCGAGCGAGTTAAATTCGTGCGAATCGTCCAATAACCCAAATAAATTGGGGTTTCTCTGTCATTTGAGAATAAGAAATTCGGATAAGATAAATCCGTAAAACGAGGACATATCTTTCAAGAGATAAACTTACTATTGGACTACTTTTTTGTGTCCTAGTTTTTAGGTATTTGCGTATCAGCTTTGGATAAAAGTAGATAGAATTTAAAACCAAAATGGTAACACAACGCTTTTTGCCACAATGACAGCCTAACCTAGGTATTTATTTCAGGCTGAAATGCTCTGAAGTGACTGGAGTATGTCAGTAAAAACCGGTATACCGGTACATTTGCCTTTGTATTTTAAAAGATCTTTGATAGCATCCATGCCAGTTCCACTTCATTCCTTTCTACAATACAATATGTCTGATTGAATAATGTTCAAGGTGACTAAATTATGCATTCTACTAATTAGTTTAATAGTGTTTTACTAATACTACATTTGGTAAAGAATGTTGTTCAACCAAGATCTTAAAAGCAATTAGTCAATTATGATTTGAGGAAGACGAAATTCTTTATTTCATAACCAGAAACTCTAAGACGTGATTGCGACATCCATCAACCCGCACTGGGCCCGCGTGATGGATTACGGCCCGTTTCCTCTCATAGAGAGGAGGCCTGTTTCCCAACAGTGGGTACATTAAAAGCCTGATGATGATGATTTCTGAATGCAGTGACTCACACACGTGATTTTTATGCGCACAAGTAAAATATTGTTGTCACAGATAAGTAATTATCATCATCATCATTATCAGCCGAAAAACGTCCACTGCTGGACTTAGCCCTTCCCCAAACGTCGCCACATTAACCGTTCCCGTGCATCTCGCATCGAAGAAGAAGTTGAAGATGATACGTTGGAAGGCCTCCCACTAGGTGGACCGATGAACTGATGAAGGTTGCGGGTATCCGCTGGATGCGAAAAGTAATTATAAAATACCTCAAATGTCAATTTCGCCTCGCTGCAATGACAACCTTTGCCCACTTGCATTAAAATGTACAATTCCAGATCTGTTTAAGTAGATACAGACAGAAAACTAGAAATTACGAAATGAAGGATTTCTACATTTTAAACCCGGACTTAAGACGTTAAATTTTAACTAGCGTCTCTTTCAAGCTGAGAAACAGACGAAAGAACGAAAACAATTAAAGAACTAATAAATTGTCTACAGCAAAGAGCTTCTCTAGTACTTATCCATTATTAACTCGCTTTCATTTTTTTAAAGACGTTTTTTTTATCAACTTCATGATCATATCAGCTGAAAGATGTCTACTGCTGGACATAGGCCTCTCCTAAGCCGTAAGCGTCGCCACATTGATCTGTCTCGTGCGTCATGAAAAAGAACAGTCTATTAAAGCAATGGTTGATAAAACCCATACCTATTTTAATCTGCCATATTTGGTAAAATATTCACTACAATAAAAAGTAGTCAATAAATCGCGCTAAAAGCTCAAAAATTTATGAAACTTGCCATTTTGAAGACCAAACTTTACACTAACTTCCCTAGCGGCAAAATCAAACGTTATAGCTCTCATTGCGATAAGATCAAGAGTGTGATAGATTTACACAAATATTTTACAAAAAAAATTGTGGTGAACATCGTTAAAATATATATCACCTAAATATAAAAGACCTCAACTGAATCAAATATTATCTACCGACAGATAGGAACCTATACAACTACAGTATCTCACTTTATCACAATCTCTAACAGCATCATCTTATCAATATTGTTTTTTCCAACTGATATGATTATATGATGATACCAGTGCGAGATTACAGAATAATACTATCAGGATCATCTTCATGATTCTATAAGATTATCGTAATCTATGTGGGTCTCAAATTAAGATAGGTCGTGGCGTACTTTTTACTTGTCCAATTCTAAAGTCGTTCATAATTTCTTGTTCTTGCAGGTTTAATCTAAGGTAATCGTTAAGTTTTTCAGTTATGTTTTCCACCAAACTCGAGCCATCATGTTTGTCTTCCTTTACACCAAAGAGAAGTATGTTACTTTTCGTTACCACTGCGCTTATCACGGCATTGTCGGCTCAATATTAAGGTTTGGCGTTATATTTTGGGGAAATTCCACTAATAAGGAAATCATTTTTAGGTCACAAAAAAGGTGAATTAGGGCTATGTTCGGCTTAAAAAAAACGGATAGTTGCAAACCGTATTTTATTAAATCTGCCTTCCTTGTTTATTTTTGAAGTGGCTAATTTCGTTCAAACCAATCCCAAACTATTTAAAAAAATATCAGATGTTTCAATCCGCAATCGACGGGATAGCAATAAATTATGGGGAGTAAGATCAACCACGGCACTCATGCGTAAAAGTATTTTCTCTTTAGCACCAGATATTTATAATAAAATCCCTAAAGCTATTAGATAAATGACCACAACTCAATTTAAACTACATCTAAAAAATACCTGATAGCCAAATGTTATTATAGCTTAACAGAATTTTTAAATGATCGTACTTAGTGCCTATCATTGCAACACTTCCTCAATCTCAAAACTGTACTTTTTTAGTTTAAAAGTTTTTCCTACAATATGTTTATAAATGACTGCATGACAGTAGATTATATAATTGTTTTTTTTGTTAATTATATAAATTCAAACAGTTTATATGACCAAATACAATTTTTTTGTATGCCCTGAACGGCAAAACATGTAGATCCTATTACTAAATGTTATTTTAAGACCATGCAAATCTATTGTACACTCATGTTTTACAAAAATAAATATCATATCTTATCTTTTAGCCATTTCCAATCCTTTTACTTTCTCCTTCAGTTCTTTAACTTCATTTTCAAGTTGTTTATTTTTTTCGTCTAACTTTTTAAATCGTTTGTCAATTTGTTGTACTACATTCTTAGTAACTGATTCCGTTATTGTTATGGTCTGTTGTTTCATTTGCTCTTGATTTTTTTAGTAATATTTGCATTTGGATTTCCATTTTTAATTAGTCTTTTTTTTTGTGCGCTTCTAGTAAGTTTGAGGTAATTTTAATTTAAGTCTGGCAACACTGACAAAATAGTAACTTTTTAAATTGTCGTGGTGACAGCACTATCTGTCAGTAATTTCTTGCAGTTCTATAAATATCTTTGGCACAATTTGTCTATGGTTCGGGTTGCAGATGTACTTCGCTATATACTTTATTTTGAGGTTATCTTTTTCACAATAAGAAAACCGCACTTTTGCACTGTTTATGTATTTTGATAAATAATTTTAGCACTAAATGTCTTCTAGTAACTTGAATTGTGATACTGTTCACTTTATATCCAGGATGCACTTGGTTATTATTGTAAAACTGAATATTATTGTAGGAGCAAATGACACGTCTGAGTTACTTTGACACCGGAACCGGAACCTGGAGGAAAATCGAAGTAATGAAAGCCAAAAATGAATTACCTAAAGATATATACGTGAAGGAAGACTACACAAAGGAAATATTAGAGACACGAAAAGCGTTACAACCAAAGATTGAAGACGAGCGAAAGAAGGGCAATATAGCTTACTTAAAAGTAGATAAACTGATAGTCAAAAAACAAACAGATGTAAATCGAGAAAAAAGGAAAAGGGATCCATCGCCCAACCTCAGCACACCACAGACAGAAAAACCATTTTACGCAGCGTCGAAAAAAACCAATTAAACCAATGCGTATAAATATATGGCACGTGCGAGATCAAACTCAATAAGAAAGAAGAAGACTAATGCATAACAATCACGTACACTGGAAACCGGAAAGACAACAAACCTCATCAAACAACCAAGAATAACTTCCCCCAAGCCGGCTGGTCCCCGTGGGTGAAAATGACCAAAACCCTCCAGTAAACTCAAAAAACAATAATCATATATAGCTATACCCAAAAGGGGTTCCGAAAAAAAAGGGAAAAAAAAAATTTGTGAAGACTCGAATAGGTCAAAATTGTGACCTTTAGTCTTTAGTTTATGTCACGCATGGCGAAAAGCGATAGGCTTTGTTGAAACAAAAACAAAATAAAAAAAAGCCATTGTGCGTATTTAGAAATTGTACCAATTATGATACCAAATTACATAAAACAGATGGGATCTCATACCATATGTAAGTACGCTATATGTCTCAATTCACTCATTTATTTAATATTTTTTCCTAATATTCTGATATTTGGAGGTTAGAAAAGGATAACAACATTGGTGGTTAAAATAATGTTTGTTTACATTCACACGCAAGTGACAAACACTAGCTGTCTCTTTTTTTCTCGTTGGTTTAATCAAGCCATCCCTTTCGACTTGTAGTGAAATGTCAGATGAATGAAAAGTGTGTGTGCGGAACACTTTTTCAATTGTTTTGTGTGTGTATAACGTATCTGTTTATTTGAATATCATTGGGTACAACACAAATTTAAACAATCGAGAGGCATGCCTCAGAAATATTAAACCGCGACATCTATTGGCATCAATTTTAAATGATCCGTTCAAATAAATAATGAGTGAATTAAGTAATATTAATAATATTCCATAATTTTGTGTTTAGGCGAGTTGATTAAACAAGAACATATATTTTTTATGTTCAATTCCAGAAGATGTTTATTTTACACACAATTCAATAACAAACCGGTGCATATCACGCCTTCTAGTAAGATTTATTTGAATCAAATTTTCTTTCTTTAGCGCTGGGACCTTGTGGTAAAACAGTGAAAATTAAACAATGAAAACGTTAAAATGTCAAGCAAATGTCAAATAACAATATTTTTGTCAAATTTTTGTAAAAAATATCAATTAGCGCCAAATAACAATAATTTATGTCTAATCAATCCATGTACGAAACGCCGAGATTCGATTGCCCGTTGGGTGACGGTAAGCTTTCGACGAAGTCCCGGAGAATGAATTTAACTGTCTTGGATTCCGCAACGAAATTAATCAGAAAAGAATAATGGAGGAGTAAGAAAACTACAAATTTCCACTATTAATATTTACTAAATAATATTGATCAAAAATGTTTTAAACTTTTTACATTTATAACTAGAAATAATATTCAAATTTTATTATTGTCAGAGTTTTCTGTTATATTGGTTGTAGCCAGATTGTTTTTTTTTGTATTTGTAGCAAATGCAAATATTGTACCTTTATATACGCCCAAATGAGTGCCCTGTCCGCAATGTTTTCTTGCCCTCACTGTCCTGGGTCTTGTGGTGTTCTGCTAAACAGAACCACATATTTTTAAGTCTATTTACAATTCATTACACTATACAAACCATACCTTCATATCTGTTGGTATTTTATCACCTTTTGTAATTATTTTTTATGTTTTCTTTCATACTGTTTGTACCTGAAAAGCATACTTTTAATTATATCTGATTGTTTTAATATCTAAATCTTAAATTATATTGATAATTGGTAATTCTTGCAATATTTTTCTACTGTGACATTTTCATCTGACATGACATCTGTCTGTCTATTTTATTTTTCTTAAACCATAGACTGTAACATAGGTACCATGGATTAGACCTCCTTTAAGCTAGGTTACTAGGTCTGTCTACGCTACCCTTATAATAGTATAAGGGTAGCGTAGACAGACCGCTTTGTGAACCGTTTTTATTCGTTTTGGTCTTTATTTCTTAATTGAAATTTGAATTTGATATGTAGATATATGACACAGAACGATGAAAAACGGGCGTCTATTTTTTAGTTTCGGATCTGGACTGAACGCCGAAAGTCGGTTGACTACTTAATGATACCAAGTGTATTTTCTGATCTGAAAACTCCTGGAAAACTCTAAACTATGAATTATCAGCTTATGTAAAACTATTATTATCTGAAGTGGTCCAATTAAATATATTTTGTGTGGATCCCGAGAGCATTATTTCATGGAAACACCCTCAACGGTCATCTCTTGGAATCAAAGGCCTCGCTGTTTGGTGTATTGAGCCATAGCCGGCCTCCACATCCCTTGGAACCTACGTACTTACCTGTTTGCCTGTTTATCCGACCTGCTTCCATCCTGCTGCCTACTCCACTGCCTACCTGCCCGATTACCCGCTTATCTGGCTACCACCTGTCTGCTTGTCCGCTGCTCACCTGCCTACCTCGGGCATTCCACGACTTCCTGCCCGAGCTGCTGCCTGGATAGCTGCCCACGTCGTGCGAAGCCCTACCGTTTTATCATCTATATCCTTTTTATTTTCTTAGCTTTAATTTTAATAACCTTTAATTCATAATTATTTAATTTTATTAACGTGGCTTACGTTTAGCTCCCTCTGAGCTAAACGTAACGGTACAGTCTTCACGTGTGTTTAGCTCGCATGGGCTCAAAGTCCATGTGGGCCGTATGCACAGGAGTGCGCGTCGGCCTGATGCCACTCCTCCGACGTCGTCTGCTGTCGCTGTTTTCCTGCCAGTGAGCCAGATGCCGCTGGTTTTGCACCCTTGTTCCCTGGAGCTCTCGGCCTTGAAGGTGAGTACGCCAATACTTAGGCACGTTCCTAAGGGTGCACGGAACCATTATTGATAAGTGCGTAGGCGACAACGGTGTGGAGGACTGGGGTGCGCTTCTCACTTATGCGTTTGGTGGGCTGAAGGTTCCGTCGAGGGACACTCCCGGAAACATGACGGCAAAGGTGAAGGCAAACATCGAGTCGGTTAGTGCTGGCCAGCTTGTGGATGATTCGGATTGTGCGGCATGATATTCTAAGTCGCGTGGGACTCGAAAGGCCATAGAGTCTAAGGTGTTCGAGGGGGACCTCCGAGGGGCGGTTCGGTTGCTGGTTTCGGACGACTCGTTTACGCAACACGACCCAGACACGTTAAGCGCCCTTGCGGCCAAGCACCTAAGCCCATCACGTCCGCTTAATTTTCCATCGGCGCCGGACTCGTCATTTCCTAGTGTTACTGCGTCTGCGGAAGACGTCGCGATGGCCCTGAGCTCTTTTTATAGTGGTTTTGCGGCAGGCATGGATGGAATTCGTCCCGGGGCATTTGAAAGAGCTAACATCTGGTTCGGCGGATGAAAATGGGCTTTAATTTACTTTTAAAGTTACCATGCCCTGTGAGATATTGGGCAACACAGTGATCCACCTCCAGCCACGTCCTGGCCAGCCGCAGGCAAACGGATGGAAAGAATTGGTGGAGTTGTCGGCTCTTGATGGAATTATCCCACCTCCATTGCCATTCGGATAAAAGTTCCTCCCAGACGTCAATATGTGTGGTGCGTATAACCTCTAGAAGATTACTAGTTATCACATAAATATACGCGATTGAACCTAAATTATTAGAGTAATCTAGGCTATAATTGCTGAGTCAGCAGTGCTAAATTGAAGGAGAAAAGTACGCAGATGAGACGACAGGCAATGGATAAAATTTAATTATGCCACATACCTTTGAAACAGCGATTCCCATGCAGATGCAGATGCCACGTTCGAGAAGTTCAGCTATGAGTGGAATGACAAAATTGACCCTCCCAAAGTCGGAGATCTTGTTCTTGTTAAAGAATCTAATTTGTTGCCTTTGTATTGGCGTCGTGGACGCATTGTAGATTTATTTTATGGGTCTGACGGAGTTCCCAGAGTTGCGGAGGTCATGGTCGGAGGTTCGGTTTTGAAACGAGCAGTGGCAAGTTAAGCACGCTTGCCCATTTATTAACGGACATAGCTCCTTATGTCCAAGGATGTTCGAAACCAAAAAGGTGTCGTCTTTATTTTGTTATTTTGCTGCAACTCTTGTGTCAACTCGCTGTCATGGATATTGACATTTGTTGGTTGGGTTGATGTTGACAAGACTGGTAAGATTGTCGTTGATATCGCGAGACTTAAACGGGGGTCTTAATTTGATTTTGTTGAAATTGGTATATAGCCAACCCATCGTTATTCAAAATTACGTTCGCGATCCACGAGTGGTACCGTGAGTCACCCGTGCATTTGTTTGTGTATATATTTCGGTATTGGTAGAGGTATTTTTGTCGGGAACGTGTCTAGGTGTCTGCCAGGAATCCCGAAGCAGACCACGTCAGTTGTCCCCTATTATATATATAGTTTCCCCCTACAATGGGACATGGGATTGAACGAGACCAGGAGACCACCACGGGGACAAATGTGAGTTGTAGCTGTAAGTTGTTTTTTCTGGTATCTGGTATCAATGTTATTTATGTAGATTAGAAATAGCAATGAGCTAATTATGGAGCCTTGCGGACAGCCGTACGTTTTGCATCGAGCTGTTGAAGTTATCTATCTAAACGACTTGTTTTCTATTTTGTAAATAAGAAGTGAACATACTGAGTGCGCTGCCTGAAATACCTATGTTGTTTAATTTCTGTAGTAACTTTTGATGGCTTACCGTATCGTACGATTTTTTTAGGTCAATGAAAATACCTACGTTTTTTTGATCAATATTAATTTTTATTTTCGTAATTAGATCTACTGTGGCTGTGAGAGTGCTTGACTTAGGACGGAAACCGTCTAGGCAGGCGTGTTTCACCGTCGACCACATTTTCGCTTTCCATCAGCTGAGATAGTAGCCAAGCGCGAGGCAAAAGAAAAAAAAACTTTCTCGTATAATTTTCACAAACATACTCGGATAAAAAACGCCACCTGTTGCGATCCTTACACCTTTTGTTTTAATTTCGTTCATACATCTACTCATACACGCATGCCAGTTATTTCTTACATTCTCACACTTCTCTAGATTTTATTCCTAAAACTCCAAAACTCTCACGCCGCATTTCTCACAAAAACGACCTCGGTAGACAGACAAATAAACCGCTTCATAGACAACACAAGTTTCCAGAAATAGTCCTGAACAAATCCGAGCCCCGCTCAAACATCTTAATAACCAGACCCTATTGTCCCGTTTGAAAGAAGAGGATTAAAAATATTTTCTCTTGGTAAAAACATTGCACACTTAAAAACCAATAGTTTCCGGCTCGGAGTGTATTTCCAGTGGCCGGTACCTGTTTATCGGCGCCATCATTTTCTACTCCCCACTTATTGTCTAGCTTTCTACAAATGTAGTGATTTCTTTGCTGAGGAATAAGGGTTGAGTTTCACTTGATGGTTTGGACTTTATACTGTTTTTAAATCGAAAAGATAAAAACTGATCCTTCGAACTTACTTGTGAAAAAGTTTATATTGTCCTCAGGAAGTTTCATCATCACATTAACCTTTTATGTGACCTTCTTTTCTTTTTCATTATTTGATACGAGTGCCTTCTTGGCCTTTAAAATGATCTGTTATCATCTCTGACTATAAGTAATTGAATGAAAAATTTGTAATTGAATGTACACAGAATGCCACATACAGAAAAAGGTAGCAAAATGTACCAGATGATCCAGGACCACGACCACTCCACCAATAGTGTACGATTTAGAAGAAACAAAACATTCATCTATTCATCCTCTATGGTGAGATGATTTGGTGACTTTGCCTTCGATTTAACACCATATCCTTTCATCACAGAGTTTCCAGTTTTATTGTTTTTCTCTCAGTGTATCTTCACCCTTATAATACAAGCCCGTGTCTGTATCTTTAGAGTCAGTTGCGACAATGTTCGCGCCATTATTGCGACCGGATCGGATTGGAGCGCGGGAAGTGTAGCTGTACCAGACACTCATAGAAAAATTTACTATCATTGACGTAATCTGTGCTGGATGCTCGAGGATTATTTATTTGAGAAACAAAGACAAAATTATCTAAATAGGAGGATCTTTATTTCAATAAATTTAGTATTACTTTTGAAAGGAATTTAATTATTTTGCCATGTGTAGAAAGTAAGCATCTAGTCTACAAATCAGTAATTTTTTTTTTGTGACTACTATAATTATGGCAGGTTTAAGTGATAATTGGAATGTCGTTAGAAGTTATTTATTTATTATATTATATACTTTATTGTACTCCATAAGTTACATTTATAAGGGAAACTTAAAACTAAAAACACATACAATGGGCGGCCTTATCGCATTCTGCGATCTCTTCCAGGCAACCAGGTATGGACAATAATTGCTGGACACGAAGTGGGGCTGTTATTGGTGTGACAATACCAGTGTTAAAAATAATATATAATAAAAGATATGAAGATACATACATATGCTATGTAATAAATACATACATACTAAAACATAAAGGCAATAAATAAAAATGATGACAATCAATTTATAATCACAGCGACCAGCGACAGGAAATGTTCCCTTACGAGTCTTGAACACAGGCTACGATTGGGCGCGTTTGATTGAGTCTGGCAACGCATTCCACAGACAAGTAGCCAGGACAGTAAAGGATTTATTCAGAAAATTCGTAGAATGCATTGGCATTTGTAGTCGTAAGTTATTTATTTATTTAATACTTCATGCAAACAAACGTACAGAGGCGGACTAGAGGCTGCGGGGCGAGGCGGGTTGTCTAATGACCTACGAAATTTTGTGTGGGAATCGCAGAGTTCACTGAAAAAGTTTCTTAAGATAAAGAGGGTGGAAGTAGTGAAGTGCAAATTATAAACAAGCGCAAGAATATAAACATTCCGGCGAATGTGAATTGGCAATCACCTTGAGCTTGAATTTAAAATTTATTTAAAAACTTAGATAAATTACTGATAAAATTAGAAATGAATGTGTGATGCATATAAATACATGTTAATAGATGAAGAAAAAGAGAAGGCGGCTAAAGGAAAAATGGTTGGATTGAGTGAGGATATAAATGATAAGGCAGTTAATGAAAGGGTTACGGTAGGAAAAGAATTATAAAATAAGAAAATATGTTGCGATGATGGACTGAACAGAAAAAATATTGTGTGATTTTCTAGCGCAAGGCGGGATAGATTTTTTGAATAACTGAGTTTAAAAGGACTAAAGTTTAATTTGCCTGCCCTTCATAACTTTCGTACGAAACATAAAAGGGACACACATATCCGTTTCATAGATCCGTTTTATCGTATACGTTTTTATTCGGCGCTGACGTATGTAGTTGTATGAGCGAGTTCACACACATGACAGTATACCAGATCCAGTAAAAAATATTGATCCGAAAAAATATACAGCAATCCGTTTTACAGGTCCGCTTTAACGTATACGATTTTATTTGGAAATGGCGTAGGTAGTTGTATGAGGGAGTTCACACACACAACACACGCTAAAATCTGTAAATAATTAATATCAAACAGTGGTAGGACATACATATGAATGTTTTCACAGAAATAAATGTAACTGTAACCGTGCAAAATTGGATTACGTAGATACATTTAAATATTTAAGTCTAACAATAGATAAGAACTTTAATTGGAGATTACATGTAAATGACATTTGAATAAAATGTAAAAAAGTCGTTTATTTACCTAACACAGTTACATGTTAGATGATTGTATTAGCTTGGTATTAATTAATTGAACTAACAATGACGTTAATAACTAACAATAGGCTAAGATTGGTGCTAATTAAGTTTTACCACTTAAAAAATGTATTGAACAAACAAACGTTAAGAATGGTGTATTTCGCACTTGCCGATTCGCTAATAAGCTACGGACTCCTTGTGTACGGGCGAATCTTTATTACATCATCATCAACATCATCATCAGCCTATTAATGTTTCCACTGCTGGGACACAGGCCTCCTCTCTGTGAGAGGGGATGGGCCGTAATCCACCACGCGGGCCCAGTGCGGGTTGGTGGATGTCACATGTCTTCGAATTTTTTGTTCTAGTACATGCCGGTTTCCTCACGATGTTTTCCTTCACCGTTTTGAGAGCAGTGGTGATGAAATAATTTACACAAAGTAAAGTGCCTGCCTGGGCTCGAACCCACGACCTACAACTTGTAAGTCGCGACCGATACCACTGGGCCACCACTGCTCTCTTATACTGCTTTATTACATAGTTAAGAGATATTAAAGACATACAAATAAGACTGATAAAGTTTCTGGTTAAAGAGTATTATGATAAGATATTTCTCATCAGTAGACGAATCCGTTAAAACGGTATTGCAAATGCGGTGTGAACATCACCTCCAGTAGCAACGGATCCGTTAAAAACGATCCTGGAAATACGGATGTTCTGTGTGGACGTACCTTAAGATCTGCTTGCAATACCGGCTCACAGTCGGAAATCAAATTCAAAACAGCATACACCCTACACTTCAACACCAAGAGGGGGAGACATTTTACTTTCTTTTCTGATCGTGTATAGACTGTCGAGTTAGTACCGCCATCTCCTGCATGGCGTAGCTAATATCATTTCCTTATGTCTGCTGTTTTGGTCCATGGTTTGTGCAGTATGCGAATTCCCGTACCGCCCGTGATACACACAATGTTTTTCATCACATTTGCGAGTAATACTTATGAATACACAAATTGCTTTAATACACAAGTCAGCACAGCTGTTATTACGAAATACGTGAACTTTTTTTTAAGCGGTTGGCGAATTTTTGCCCACACCACAGATTATACAGTGTTTCGTTCAGAAACTTTAAGGGCAAATACTTACGTCGGCTTACAGCCATGACGGAGTGTAAAAAGAATTAAATAATTTCGACGTTTTCATACTATAATTATTAAAATCGATTATTAAGAACATTAGTTGAGTATTTAAGTAACATTTAGCGAGATTGCAAAGAAATTCCTGTTTAGATAACATTTTAAGACAATTTTTTAATTGCGTGTAAACTCCTTGCTTGAACTTGCATCACCTGTGTGCTGTGCCATAAATTAAAAAAATATTACTTACCGCCCTAGGGTTTCATGACAAAAAGAAAGCCGGAGGGTTTTATATGGGGCATTACGGCCAAGTTAACCTGTATGTTTAGATACTTTTTACGTGCAAGTGTGATGAAAATACTAATTTAATTATGTGAGATGAAAATTTGATTTTTTTTTATTTGGTTCTTCCACCACGACATAACGATGATTTCAAATAGTTAGTAATCGTAATTCGGCATATAGTAATAAATTATTGAGGATTTATTGGATCTTATAATTTAACAATTGGACATGGATTATGTTCATCTGGAACATAATGTTAATTTAATACTAGGTATCAACGTTTACATAGACAGCGATAGCCACAAAGGTCTTAAAAGTCATAGTGCAGGTGTTACAGCACGTTAGGTTCTCGTATATTTTATTATATTCTTTGTAAAACAAGTTAGGTCAGGTTAGTAGTAAAAATCATGTCAAGTTGTTATAATATAATTTTTGTTTTAAACAGATGCATTAAAACAGTGCCGGATCTAGTCAGATAGATATATTTTATATGGAAAAAGTTTGACATAACTTTACAAAAGAGGAGACCTGCAACCAAACACAGCCTTTGCTTGCAGTGTGCTATTTGTAGCTGAAACAGAATAATTATAATTGCTACAATACTGTCACAGTAGATTTTCTGATCGGCAATCTGATAAAGCTTATCATTATGGACTGATCCTTAGCATCTTGAAATAATCGTCTCTATATCGACAGGATTAACCGGGCAATATTGAGAGATCGTCCGCTTATCTGACATACTTTTGATGTCGGAACGAGCGCAGAAGAAGATTACATTAATAAATCCGGGTTTACGTACGCACGCGGCAACTTCTAAGTTATAATGCAACGTAGACCTTTGAGTAATTCTGTGGTGCTGGTGCCATAGATTATGACTTATAGAGATGGGATAGTTGCACTATTTGTATTTATTAATATTAACGAGTTAAGTTTTAATAGAATCTAATCGATGGGCAACTTTTTATAGATTTTGGGCCCAGTAGGTGGCCACCCCGATAGCGGCGTCAGTGGCGAGCCTTAGGTTCTTCTAAAGTGCAGGTTCATGAGCACTTGGGACACTCCAGCATGTGTGCCATATTTTGCAAAGGGTCACTCACACTGGGTATTAGACGCGCGGGTCTATAAAATCCCATTTTGGGAAATTGTGTTTGCAGCGGCATACTTGAGTGCGCAAACGATTGAGTGCTTTGTAACTGTCCTATTGTATTTGTATCAATTTTTTGTGTAAAAAAAATGGAATTAGACTTACAAACACAATAACTACGAGTAACTAATTGACTGGTTTCTTAACAAACTGTTGTTATAATAAATTATTCTAATTGAAATTACCTCATGGTTTGACTTCCACCATTCCGATTAAAAACCTTTTAGTTTTTACAAAGGTACTTGAATTGTACGTAACAAAACTCAAAAGGTAGAAACTAAACAATATCTAATACAACCTACCTAACCTATCTGTACGTAGTATATATAGTATGTAGTGCTATTCTGGGTGCATCGTCCTCATATATATGAATTTATTAATGTATGTACATACGGACCCCTTCATACTTACTATTTTATTTACATACATATGTAAATATTGTAAAACACTTTTTTTTTTTAAAGAGTAAGTATGAAGGGGTCCGTGCCCACTCGACCCAATTAGACTTAACCCGAAGAATAAAACCTGCATATTTTTGTTTTGATAGGCGTAAAAACGTCGATGTATAGTCAGGCAGAAAAGTGTTGATTTAACGCTTGCACCACAGATAACGTAAAATTTTAATAATGTTTGGATAAATAAATCAATAATTAAACAAGTAAGTACTTATCCTTTTTTTGGTATAGTGTACGCTTTGTACTTTTTAGTAAAATCATAGATTTTTGATAATAATCATTACAATCTTATAGCTACTACCACGGTGGTATTTGTTGGAATAGTCTAATTTCTAACGTATAAAATATATTTACATTATATATCTTAAAGAATACTGCACTAGGTAGGAACAACAAAATTACACCATTAAAGTTTTAGCAATATAAAATCAACCATTAAAAAATAAGGCATTTTCTATAAATACTCAAAATTTAAATATGCACCAGAAAAACGGTTTAAGCGATGTAGAGGCTATCTTTATAAAGCTACATTTATGAAACGAAACCACTACTGAATACCTGGATGAAGTATGTATCATAACGAATATTAAATATTCTACGTAGTAAATTAGTAAGTTATTTAGAATTAAATATCACTTTGTCTGACTGTTCAAATGGCACTGAATTGGTAGTAAAACATCTGGTATTATTCTTCGGGTCGAATCTAATCGGGTTAAGTGGGCACGGACCCGTATGAAGCTTCTTGTCCGTTTTTCTCCGTAACAAGCTACTTTTCCGAATGTACGGTAGAATCAATTATTTTTTATTGTTGACGTTCAAAAGTGCCGCCTAATGACCTAGTTGAATTAAATATTTTTGACTTTGACAATAATATGTGTCGGTATTATCGTCCTCTAAAGTATTTTTTTGCATATTGTTGTCCACTTCTGTCACGCACTACGTATTCTACCAATAAGCTTCTCTTGAAAATTGTACTCCATAGGCATAAAACTCTGATCCATCACATACCTGTCTACTCTATGCCGCCTGTCACGTGCCATATTGGCAGAATGGGCGTCACGTCCTCTGACGTCGTCTTCGGCCAACTTTCTTGATTATCAACACGCGGCGCGCATTCCGAACCGCTAATCATGAGCGGCTTATTATTGTTGATTGGACTTGACTTACTGTTGGAGACATCATCGTTTAGTGCTATAAGGAGTTATAGTTACGTGATGTTGCAGTAAGTTGTTGAAGTGGCATGGTCTTGGGATCATTTTTCCTGTGATGCTTGCTGGTGATAAAAATGCCAAAATGTAAGAGTTTGATCACCTGGCATTTGGATTGCGCTTTTTCGACTTTTGCCATTCGCTATAAAGTAAGAATGGAATTTTACATTTCACAATGGAATAATGTTAAATTGGTATGAGAATAGTGTCTAATACAATCGAAATGTACAAGGCTTCAAGGGCCTGCGGCTCGACGCAACAACGCCTTTTCATAGATATTGTTGTTTAGATTAATAAAAATTCGTCTATGCGAACCTTTACACTGTCAATATTTACATTTTCATAAAAAATATTAAATTGTTTTTATATCTTTCTGAGAATGTATGCCAAAGTTGTTCAACGAATGTGTCACCTACAGGGAAATTAAAATATTGAAAAAAATTGAAACATATTTGCCCATAAATGTTTTAAAGTTTACAAAAACATCGTAAAGTCGTTGGAAAATATTGTTTCAACGAAAACATTTCAGGGTATGATTTTTTTTGTAGAATTATTATCAGCGACTCATGAGTTTAGTAAGTACTGTCGTTTTCAATGCAATGGCTGTCGGCGAAACGTTTCAAAGAACTGTGTGCCGAAATGACGTCACATTCCCGTTTTAAATTGGATTTTTTTTAAATTTAATTGGCTTATCACGTCAACTGGAGGTAGTTTATAAAAAATATTCATATTCAGCAATGGTCAAAATTGGTAAAATGTATGTAAAAATTCAGAGAAGTTTCAAGCAGAAAAATGCGGTTTTTGACGGTTATACAATAAATCATCACTAAGCTCCTCCTTAATTCTAAATTAATTGCCACCACCCGATTCAAACACAAGTGTAATTGATTGACATTAATCAAAGGTTATTTGCCGTCTGTAAATAACCTGACTGAGTCAATTGGAGTGGAGGAAGATTCCTTCAAAAGAACTGACAATATAGGCCTGATTTGGTGTCAAACATTACGTGCAATGTGGGTGCTGCGTATCCCTTTGGGCAACCAGATGAAGTAAGAATTTGAGGTTTAGTAAAATGTTTAATTATAATGTTATGTCTTTTTTGAGTCTATTTAAATATAATTCGTATTAAACATCGAAATTTAGATAATATTCTAAGACGTGTTTCCAACTGCTGCTTTCAAACAGACATTACCGTAATTTTACGTTTGCTACACACAAAAACAATACTAAAATTCACGAAGCTCCGCCCGCTTATAAATCAAAAAGTATTTAGTGAACAATTTGAATTACTAATTCCCAAGAGGTTGTTTCTTGCAGACGGAAGAATAATAGAGATGGGGCAAGCACTATGGAGAATGGTCGCCGAAATATGATCAAAATGGGCATGTGGATTTTGATTATTGAGCGACCTTCCCGATGGCTCTATGCGATACGATTTATATCACATTATCTTCATCAGCCTTTTAATGTTCCTATTGCTGAGACACAGCCCTCCTCTCTGTGAGAGAGAATGGGACTTAATCCACCACGCGGGCCCAATGCGGGTTGGTGAATGTCACATGTCTTCGATTTTCTGGTTCTAGGACATGCCGGTTTTCTCACGATGTTTTTCTTTACCGTTTTGAGTGCAGTGGTGATGAAATAATTTATACAAATTAAAGCGCCTGCCTGGGTTCGAAACCACGACCTACAACTAGCTAGCTAGCGAGCTATCACACTGCTCACACAGATAAGCGATGTTTATTAAGCGTAAGTACGTTTGATCATCATTTCAGCCGTCCACTGCTGGACAACAAAAAATATATACCTAACCTACTAGTACATAATTTGTTTTTTTTTGAATAGGTAGGTATCTCGCTTTTTCCATCGAGTAAAATACCTACATTAATAAATAAACAAGTGGTCAAAAAAAACTAGTAGGTAGTTTCCTAGGCTAGGCTATCTACTTACTTTTGTACTTAGCTACTTACATATATATATATTATTGAATTAGAAGAAATATCATTATGAAATGGTTAATTGCATATGAAAGTAATAAATGGTAGGAATTTACTTAGTAAGATTTAAAATAAGTATAATATAAACATACACAATATTTACCATCACAAAACTAAAAAGAAACCCAAGTAAGTAGAGGCGGTAGCCCTAACGCATGTTTACGTGAAGCGCGCTTGTAGGTAATTATTTCAGGGACATGGCCGAGTCACAATACTGTTAGATATCATTGCCGTGACCAGGTCATCGGTCCACCTAGCGGGACGATTAGAAAAAAACTTATACGATATTATCTATCGATGCAATTTAAATTGCATGGCGCTGTCAGAGGCTCTAGACAAGGGTCATTTGATGTCAGCGATGGCGATGGTCACCTGGCTGTGCTTCGAATTTGAAATAATTATTGTTGTCCTAAATTGTAAAATATATTTGTGTGATTTGATATTAATGTAACATTTATTTCATATTTTTGAAACTTTTTATTCAAACTGTAATGACCTCTATTAAAACTACTCGTATGATTCGACAAAGTACAAAATTTCAAATAAACTACTTATGGCACTTTTTATGTCGAATAATAGTTTTTTTTTTAAATAATATTTATTATATTCGGGGTCTTGCGGGGCCTCGGGGATCGAGGCACTTAGGGGATACCCTAAATTATTGAGGTGGCACAAATTAATTGCAAGTCAGGTAATGCGATTGGCTGCCGAAAATTAATTCAACCAGTCACAGTAGCTAATTGACAATTACCCAGTACACATTAATTTTGCGATATAATTTTCGCTCCAGAAACAGAGAATTTCTTTAATTAGAAAATGTTATCTCATTAAGAGCTCCTACTAGGAATAATCAATAAAGAGAATTACTGTAATTTAACAGTATGCAGAATTTCCGAGTAAAATATCTGACCACGTAAATACTCGTATCTGTCTACAAATACCGTATTGAGTGAGAAAGTATTAACACATTCATTTAATTAGTAATTAACTAATAATAACTTATTCTGACAATTTCATGCTGTTAAAATGATGAAGTTCTGACTCTGTTCAGCTTCTAATGTGATTTCTATTATATCACTATACGTATTATTTTGGTATAAAACAATGAATTAATAATATAAAGGTCTAAAATCTCAAAAAAAATAACACCACACCACATCCGCTATTTTCTGTAATGCAAGATCCACCTAAACACAGCCCGTGATAGTGCCGTCTTAATTGCGACGCAAGAACTCAGCGGTACTGAGTGCAAGAAATCTTGCTTGAGCTACGAGCACACTCGCGGAAATAACCTTGTACCAGTTTCCGACTAGGGGCACTATCGCTGTGTGTGAAAAGTGTAATTTTTGCTATGACTATATTATGGTGCATGTAAACTTGGAAAATATTGATTTCTACAAAAGTGGAAGAGAAGGGATAAATCTGACGTAAACGTTTTAGAGGTACAGTTTTGTTTAAATATAGTTATTGTCAAAGCTGAAATTTCATAAATGCTACTATTTATTTATTATAATTAATAACTTATTCAATAGAGAAAAGAGAACATGTCGTCGGGATAATTTTGTATTTGAATGAGAGGATGGCTGTAAGAGTGGGGAAACGACCGAAACTATGTCAGAAAGACACCAAAACTGACACCAGAACTGTTTGCCTGCCTTAGTCAAGGTAGTCAGTATAAGGAACATTACATTAAAATTTAACATCTGTAACTTGTACCTACTTTCTGTGCAAATAAAGAACTATTATATTCTATTTTTAAAGACAAAAGAAACAATAGCAAATTTGTACGTGACACTCTCATGGTCTGCGCGGGTGGCGGGGGACGTTACTACCCAATGACGTCACGGTGCGAAGACGCGATGTGCTCCCGTCAGGTGACCACCGTCCCAAGTGCACGTTTTACCACCCCCGCTGCCTTACGTCCCCCGCGACGCGGACCATGGGAATGTCACGTACGAATTTGCCAAGCTATAATAGAGAAGTCCTCCTTGCGTCGTGTTCCTCATTACTGAGGGTCGTGATTCCCGCGACATGAGATCAACTTTCCTCTGACGATGATTCTCCATCTGTGTCTGCCCTTGGCTTGGCGACGTGTAGTGCATCGTGCAGCTTGGTGTTGAGCGTTGCACGTATTTGGGCAAACCATCTGATCGTGCTGCGGCTCCCCAGCCTCTTGCCTTCAAATACAGATGTAAGGAAGAAGATATATTGCGCTGAATCCAAATAGGTTGGAATGAGGGTATGAAAATAATGACCATTTATTCAGTATAGTGCAAAATACACAAACCAGTATTTATAAAGAATGTTCGGGAGGACAGCCAATGAGGATTTTCCAAAACAGAAAAAAAAAGTTCTTTTAGATACAGTCGCAACCACAAAATTAGCAGCCCACTCATTGAGCACCAACCCAAACCAAAGCCAACTAGTGAAAAACATCTCCTTGCTTCGCTCGTTCATTAGCGATGTAAATCCGTCGCTGCCGGTGCGGTGGTAGACAGTCGTTAATACAATTATAGCGAGCCCTTGTAATATGCTAACTTGTGAGTGTGGAGGACGGCCTTTATTTTGCAATTTAAATTGCGTTTCTTGAACAAAGTGCGATCTTTTTAATTAAGTTGCACTTAGGAATTGTAATTTTCTTTGTAAAGTCGTTTTTTTGTTCAGAGTTACTTTTAGGGAAAAAGATGCCTTTTTTAAGTAGGTGCTTTTGTTTTTCGTAAAACTTCTTTGTTCATTATAGTCTGAAGGTAGGACCAGCTTCTTAACGTTGAACGGCCCAACCGTTCAATGTTAAGAAGCTGGTTCAGAACCTACTACGAATACGTGAAATCGAAGATTCAAATTAGGAGTGTAACGGAACCCGGCTTACCAGAGGCAAAAGTGGAGGTACAGATTTTGACCGCCACCCAAGCCCAGGTTAGCGATGCGATGGTACAATTTCTTTGCAGAACCGGGGCCTAAGTTCCATTGTAATCCTCATATAAAATCTAAATGGACCTACTTATCTACTATCTAAGACCGATGAAGAAAAATTGTACTGGGCAAGTTAAATCATATTCAGAAATTGACAATACCTTGACTTTAGGAAACAATTTTATTGGCTATTAAATTATTATCCGGGTCTCTATCAAAACTAAACAATGCCGAACAACAACCCCTGAAATTCTTAATCTATTAAACTCTGTCTGCTCCTACAATCTTGGCAATTAGTATGATGACGTTTATTGAAATTCTTCCAAACAACTTCTGTAGGAAACTCAGCGGAGTTCCTGAATAATATGAATGAAATTTAGCAATCAGCCGATTAAAGTCGCTTTTAATTAAATTGGGATCATCTTTGGGGAGTGCAGTTATGTAGATAAGATAAATTATTAAGGCACATTTCTGAAGACATGTTACACACAACAGATACAATTAAAATTGTATCATACACAAGAAAAACAATTATTTCGTGGTGTTAGGTTGGGTTGTGTTTGTGATATTTCGACCCTGATCAAAAATGTATAGCAGCAATTACCTACATGCAATTATATATTACACTTCTTTTTCTTCATCGTATCTATGATTCCTCAATTATATACGTTTTGACCAGAATTCAGCCACGGCAACAGCGTTTTCATTTGCCTCACAAAGGTCCTTCAGGATGCAGGTGTTGTTGACAGATGGTGTGTGCACAGAGAGCACGATAGAAGGTGGGGTATTGTTTGGGACGTATAGCCCTCGCCAAACTTAATGGCCGCCCTGAAGTTGGTTTACCGGATGTGCGAGGCACGAAACGGTGCTGTTTTTGTATGAGATTTTCTACTGCGCAGCCATTGTAGCCAACTTCAGGGCGGCCAGTTTGGCGAGAACTATAGCTCCACAATCACCCTGCGGATCATTGGAGTACCCCCATCTAACTAAGCTGTGCCTGCAGCGACCAACTTGGCTTTGGAGGTGGTTTAAAGATTTCCAGGCGCGCCATGGAAGGTAAGCCTAAATATAAGTTACCAGCTGTTATCACTAAATATAAGAGCCAATTAAATTATATCAAAGCCAAAGATAATGATTATCTTGATTTTTATTTCAGCCTGAACTGTCCCACTCCTAAATAAGGGTTTATTTGGCAGCTTTGGTAAGTTTATTTTCTAAGTTGATTTTTGAATTTGAGCTACACTTTCAAAGGTCTGTTAAGATCACATCAAGTCCGTCTGTATTTTGAAGAACAAATTCATGAAACAGGAAAAGCTAGGCAGGCGTTATAAGGGCAAGGGTAGCATAGGTAGATATGGTAACTGGCGTGTATGACTACATTTATGAACTTAAATGAAGCAAAAGGAGTATGTGTAGTAGTATACCAATATGGGAAAAAAGGCTTGAGTTTATATGATACTCGCTTCTGCCAGCGGCTTCGCCCGCGTGAACATCGAAAATTATCCCAAGGTAACATATTCCCGTGATAAAAAGTATCCTGGCACATAGGACCTCCTGACTATAATCTAAGATCTGTGCCAAATTTCATTCAGATTCGTCCAGCCTTCACAAACAATCGCCTGTATAGTATTAGTGTGATGTATGTGCAAAATTTTAGTAAACTGTGGAGGTTTTAATTTTTGTTTTAAACCTACACAATATTACCTCATACACATATTTCATAATATCCACAGCAAAAAAACAATGACAAAATAGCGCCCTGTTTCACGAACAAAATTCCGGTATCAGTTTTTAATCAACAGTGTAAATATATCGCCGCTGTAACGCGGCTCAGGGGAGCCGATAGTGGGCGTGTGTACACACCCCTTTATATTCTGTTTACTGTGCTTTCATAGATGTTATTAGTTGAAGGGTAAGCAGAAGTGGTTGGTGTAAACAAATTTATTTTTTAATTGATTGAAATGTATAGTTTATATCAATTCCTATTAACAAGTAGAAGTAACTCACTCTAAAATATTTTAACAGACTTAAAAAAAGGGGTAGATACCTAGGTACAATCAACGGTTTTATTAAATTTATTTTTATTTTAGTATTGGTTTTTTTTTTGGTGTTTGGAAAATTAGGAGATCCGACCCTAGATAATGAAAAATTGACGGAGAAATCGGTGAACACAAACACAAAAAAAAAACAAACACGGCCGAACATAGAACTTCCTCCTTTTTTCTGAAAAGTCGTTTGAATAATTTATTCATTAAAAAACGTTTTTTTAAACAAGCTTTTTGCGTATTCTTCTCAGCAAACCCTTTCATTTGATACCCATATCATGGCAGTGCACAAAAAATAACTAGTCCGCCATCTTGGGCTGTCCGCCATATTGGATTTAGAATGACGTCACTTAGCTAACCATTCATTGTCATCCAAACAAAATGTGTATGTCATCCAAATAAAAATCAAATAATTAAAAGTTTTTTTCATGTTTTTGTTTGCCAAGAAGTACTTGTAGTCAATAAACCTACTTTAAATTGCAAAACTTGTAGTCAATAGACCTACTTTTAATAACAAAAATTGTAGTCAATAAACCTACTTTTAATAACAAAAATTATAGTCAATAAACCTACTTTTAAAGACATTTGCGTTAGTCGAAATGAACAGTACCTATTCATTATTATTTATTTTTGTACCTATCGAAATACATTTCAAAACGTTGATTTCTTTAATTGCATTTATCTGATTTCTAGAAATTATTGCCAATATCTGGAAAGAAACGGCACTTAAAAAGTACTGTCACTAAAAAGTTACATTCAATTGTCTCGATTACACTTGACTCGATTAGAAACAAATTAAAAAAAAAATGTTGGGGTTGTCGTGTCGTGGGAACTCGCTTTGAACGCAGTTCCTTTCACCGGAAACTATGTATTAATATAGAGCCAACTAGTACGGTCTTAATTTTCAGTTGCATATTGATTCATCATGAACCTTTAAATGACAGCCCTTTTCAAGGCACAAAGGTTAACTCGTTAAGTAAAGATGGTCACCAATCACGGAATGACCTCGGCAAGCGTTATTTAACCTTGAAGATCGACCTGTGCAGCTGTTATTATTTAACCACAAGCTCCTCTAAACGCCTTGCTAAGGTATCATAGCAAAATCTTATTCTTTTACAAGTTTGTATACCTATTGATGTAGGAGTTTCTAAGATTTTATTTTCAGGATTGTGACAGTATAAAAAGTTCCTGAAACATTTTTCATGCGAAATACTAATGTTCAGCTATACAGCATTACATATTACTAGTTAAAAAGTTTATACGTTGCTAGGGCAATCGTTCATACTTTATTGAGCCATGTCCTTTGACAGAGTCAATATTCAGCAAAGACTTCTTTTAAGTTGATTGCCACTAGTCTGCTTCTATTTGTCTAAAACCAAGTAATTATTATCTTCACAAACCCAATCTCAATTTTGTAAAGACATTACTAAGTGTATGTACACGAACTTCTCCTAAATAAATACCAGCTAACCTCGACACACGACTATTTAGCGGCAAGACAAACTGAAACTTAAAACTTAGGTTAAATCAATTTAATATGTGAGATAGAGGGGAGATAACATTCGGGTGAAGTTCGTCGAGAAACAGGAGTATTTTGGTATTCTTCGGTGAAATGAGATTAATTATTTTCTTTTTTTGGAACAAACCTACTGCACTATTCTCAAACCATTGCAACTCCTGAAAACCAGAATCAACCGTGGTGACTACCAGAAAAGCACCGAGGTGGCGATGAAGCTTGACAAAATCCCTGTGAATGAATTTAACTGTCTTGGATCCCGCAACGAAATTAATCAGAAAAAAATTACGAAGGATTAGGAAAAAATACACATTTCCTTTTCTTTTTTAACAGTTTAATTTGCAGGCAAATAGTGAACTCCACTATTTTTATACAAAGGAGATAAGTGACATTCGATGTCAGCGACAGCAATAGTCGAAATGTCAAAATGTAAGGGATTAATCACGTGATTTTTCGATATCGCTTGTCAATCCCAATACAATTTCATCGCTATCGCCACGCTTTCGATGATAAAATTTCACGGTTAGTACCGCTATGCTCTAGTCCCGTTATGCTCGTCTCGAAAAATACCTCATAAAAAGTTCCGCTTTGCACGAAATCACATTCGCGGGCAGTTATGAAGAAAAGTGTTACAGTGTAATATTTTATTTAGCCATTTAAAAAGTAAATTAAGAAAACCTAGTATGTGAATGCTACTTTCGCGAAGAAAAGTAAATAAATTTTCCGTTTCATCATACTAACGCACACTCGCCACGCCGACACTCGTGTTGAGTGTCTGAGTGGCGAGTCGCATCATTCATTTTAAAAATAAAGTGTCCATACATTCCGTAGAACTATGAAAAACGAAACATTTTTCCGTACAAGAGAAACTTAACCTAAAAATATTTCGAACTATGATTTAAATATTTTTAGTTTGATTACAATATTTTTCAGCTTCCTGCTCAATTTAATTGAATTAAAGCACTTCTCTTTCCAACCTTCCATTACCAGTACCTTCCATTGTTTACGTCGAATCGAAGAATTTCGTGCATAGCGGCACTTTTTAGTAGGTATTTTTCGAGTCGAGCAATGCGGGACTAACCGGCATGTCACTTAGCTAGTGCCTTAGGTTATACATAACTGTTATAATCATGGTTAGGTGGTGTCGACCGAACATACCTTAATTTTGTACCTATGGGACCTACCCAATACTCGTACTACGAAATAATGTTGCAGTCACACGTTTCCTTATTATAATATATCATAACAAAGTATTACTCCTGTAAGGCAGAGGCGTAACTAGATATTGATAATGCACATTTTTAACCCCCGCCGTAAAAAGAGGGATGTTATAAGTTTGAGGTGTGTTGCTGTGTATCTGTGTGTCTGTCTAGCGCCTAAACGGATGAACCGATTTTGATTTAGTTTTTTTTTGTTTGAAAGGTTAGATATGTTTGAATAAAATTAGTACAGCCGTTCAATTTTACTGTTTGAATAGGGGTGTTTTCCTGTTTGAATCGGCGTGTTTTCGCAAGATATCGTGTCATAATTACGTGTTCAAAAGATTGCCGAAGCGTATCTACTATGTACTAGATAAATTATGTAGCATGAAATTAAAATCTGTCAGGGGTTATTAAAATTTTGAAATTTTACTTGTAATATGATTAGGTGTACATTAACTTTTATTGCTTAGTTGGAGCAATTTATAACCGAGTTCATAAAATAGGTTTCATTAGAACTGTATTTATTTATTTTTAGGGTTCCGTACCCAAAGGGTAAAAACGGGACCCTATTACTAAGACTCCGCGGTCAGTCTATCGGTCTGTCTGTCACCAGGCTGTATCTCATGAACCGTGATAGCTAGGCAGTTGAAATTTTCACAGATGATGTATTTCTGTTGCCGCTATAATAACAAAAACAGAATAAAATAAATATATAAGTGGGGCTCCCATACAACAAACGTAATTTTTTTTGCCGTTTTTTTTCGATAATGGTACGGAACCTTTCGTGCGCGAGTCCGACTCGCACTTGGCCGGTTTTTTTATGTGTTTTACCTCAAAACTTATTACGTTTTTATTTGAAAGCTGGCTCTCCTCATGTGGTTCCATTTAAATTTAGTTAAGATCTAATGAAGAACTACGGAGAATAACATCACGCTGGTACGCTTTAAAAGGGTACGCAGATGTGTACAGTTCACCGTGATACACTCTCATTCCACGGGTTTTGTTCAAGTTTCATGTTATTCGGGTAATCTATTCTGGCATTATAGGTACCTTACTATAGAACTTACCAATTATTTATCAAAAATAAAAAAATACTTAAAATACAACTGACTTCCAAATAAAAATACTATATAGTGTTTTACCTCAACATGAAGAAAACACAGACTGGACCACTCCACCACGCCTTGTATCAAAAACTATGGCGAAAGCGGTTTTCTCTCATGTTTCTTTTATTCTAACCTTCACCAATATGCCTGAAAACTCATACAAAACAGTTCAGGGCTATACCAAATCACTAAAATATAAATCACACAACCTTCAAAGTAACATCGAATGGCATGAAATGTGGATCGTTTTAATATTTTCCATTCTTTCCCCGGCCTGGAAATAATGGCTCGATGGAAGTGCAGTAGGTATAATAATGTAGTTACGGTAATTTGAGAAACTTAACGTTATTTCCGATAAAATATTAAAGTGATTTTTGCTAGTACACAGTTTTATGTTTGGCGCAATTTGTGAGCGAAAGCGTTTTATTATTTTTCGCTTCAGGAACTGGTTGCAAGGCGAGGGTGTTATGTAATGAAGCTGATGACAAATGAAAATAATGGCAATATAAATTATTTAATTTACTCATGTTAATTTTGACAGGTGCCTGGTAATTAAGTAGTGCCCGTAATGGCATCATCTTTATGAATTAGATGTAAATTGAAAACCATCACAGATTTATTTTTCATATCATACAATAAACGCAATCTCATTCTCCTGCCCTTTTCCCCTTTTTTTTGCGTTTCGCACAACATGTTCTTTCTTTTTTATTTTTATAAAAACGTTGATCTACACTAGGAATATCACCTGTATCGTGGATGCGTTAAAAATATTGAAACACACATACACAAATACCCAGACCCGGAACAACTATGTGTAGGCCATACAATCGCTCAACCACTGCGCCAAACGTGTCGCCAAAATTATTTTCTTTATTTAAACTGTCAACAGGATTGTTAGAGACTATTGAAGTTTTGATTGATGAGCCCAATTTAAAGTAAAGTATTCTAACTATCGAATTGAAGAACAAAGTTTACACAAAGTTTTTAGTAAAAAACGGGATCTGGAAAAAGTGACATTATAACAGCGATACGATAACGACTGGCAAAAAGTTCAAAATGGAAGGGGATTTGATGTGCGCTATCAAAATGTAACTTGGTCATTGTGGTCAAACTCTTATGTTTGACTTTTCGAAAATAATTATTGCTGATAGAATATGGCTATGTCTAGAGCCTGTTGATGTTTTGGGGATAACAAATCTCCCAACCTCTCCTTCATCTCGTGCCTTGCACCACGGCACCAACGACAGCTGATACAGTCCGCCCCCAGTGGTGTCGTTTGCCCGTCCGATGACATTTATGGCAGCGGCACACTGAATCGAATATAAACGTAATTTATGACACACGGGCCTTTTTAAAATAAACATATATTTGGGATACTCTACTATATTGCGAAAATTATCAGAAAACTGTTTTCCATTTAATAGAAGCTTCGTTTACAAATTTTAATCTTTAACTCTCTCTTTAGATAATTTTTGAAACGGCAAATAGCTTATTCGTTGAAGTATTAGACAAGCGTGTTTCATCGTCGTCCATAGTATCGCTTACCATCAGGTGAGATAGTGGCCAAGCGCGAGCGTATAAAAAAAATGAGAGAATGATAAGTACATCCTTTCATGTTTTAATTTTATCTTCTGTAGCGTCTGCTTTGCTTTCTGTATAGTCAGTAGGTCACAAAACTATTTCATACATACAGATTACCTTTTTTCCAGAGTCTTTGATCCCGTAGCCTATCCTTTAAAAACCATGAATTTTTTATTGGCTGTCCCAGAAAAATGCAAAGAAGGATTGAAGAATTTTCATAATCGTATCAGCTTACCTGTACGTTAATTATTATTGCTTCTTGTTTTACCTACAATAGTAGTTTATGAAACTGTTGCATAATGAGGGGTATTAAAACATGAGTGTGTGTTTAAAAACCGAGCCGTAGGCGAGGTTTTTAATAGCTTTCACACGAATGTTTTAATACCTAGTTATGTGCAGTTTCATACACTACTTTATCTACACTCATAAATTGGGATTGAACCTACTAAATACCTCTTTTTGCATTTTCCATGCCATAAAATCGTGATAGCATTTGTCATATACTTTTCTCGACTTTGCTGGTAATAAATTAAGAGTAATTTCCTTCGCCGCATCTAAAATATCGGGCGGTGTCAAATTTTCTTCACATTCATTGATATCAGACATTTCACACACAATAATTTAAATAACTCATGAAATTCAGTACAGCAAAACTTGCAAAACGTATGAATGGCGCCAAAACCCAGCACATCACCGCATTAACCGCGCATGCGCTAAGGCTTAGCACGCACTGCGATCTTTATTCGAGCGATTTTTTTCCGCCCATTCTGTGACCTATGTAATTGTATGAAGTTGTTCGCATCGGTAACGAAATCGTGCGGAAATAATTCCGCAAGAAATCCGTGTTTTGCCACAGAATCCACCGCACCACGGCGCGAATTTTATTCGGCCGAATATTTTGAGCTCTATGAACAGGTAGAAGGAAACAAAATTCGCGCGAATAAAAATCACAGTGCGTGCTATGTCTAAAGCGGGCATTGTCATAGACAATTTAAAATTGGAATCAAATCTTTTTATAATAGGTACTATAAAATGGCATTACAAAAAAAATATTGATGGAAACTCCTTAGTGATTAACTTCTTGGATTTGTTCTGTATCGTAATAGAAAAAAAATTGTTTTATAGCATTATTTTGTTAGAAAAATAGTGTTATAATAAGATTCTATTTTTAAATTTCGGTATTGTGTTTATAAAGTATGCCAATATAAACTCGTTTTGAATTTTATAATTCGAATATTACGATATGAGAGTAGATAAACAGATTTATGTCATTACGAAATTGGTCCAGATAGTTATGAAAAGCGTACTCCTTTCTGGTATATCAAGTTACCTCCTCGATTTTCGTGCAAAGTTAAAGTTACTAGAAGATGCATTAGCAGTGCTTGAGGCACGTGCAAATCGCGTGCATAAGTTATCACACGCTGCCAACACATAGAATATTGAACTAGTAACCGTTTTCATTGGGTACGAGATTTTACTCATGCCCATTCGCGTTAACGTAATCATCAATTTGTATTGAAACTGGATAAGCGCTGTCTGGTGACAGTAAGTAGAAACCTCTTTTTTACCCGACTGCGGGAGGGTAATGTTTTTCGAGCGTATGTAGGTATGTATGTCCATTTCTATAGCACGCTCTACAGCCCAAATGGCTTGACAAATGATGACATATGAGGTGTCGTTGGATCATCTCGATTGTAGGAGTAACATAGGCTATATATTTTTAAATAGGGCGTCAGAAAATGGGGGTAATACAATTATTTTTTCTTTGTCATAAGAATATGAGAATCAAATGAAAGCTACAAAAAAATTAAAAAAACCTAAGAAACTTCGTTTGTCACCTCATAATATTTATTCTATAAATTTTTTATACTATTACTTTTTTTCTCTTTTCTGTTAATTATTTTCTAACAGTCGGGGCTTTTGTTTACATTTCGACATAAGAGATCGTCTACGTACGAGTACGTTAAAAAACTCGGAATAAGCACAAAGAACAATAAAAGGAGGAATATTTTTACACCAGTCTAAAAAAATACTAACTAAAAGAACTGTTAAATTATCTTCTTTATAAAAGTGATGAATAAAACACTTTTACTATCTTTCAATTGTCGATTTTTTTTTCTAATTTAAAATAGGTGAGGCCAGTGCTTCCTAGCTGACTACTTTGAGAAGAAATACCGAAACAAACACTAGCAGACAAACCAGTTTGATGCTCAAGATTATCTTATCTAAAGAAAGTGACCCCTAAGGAGAGATTTTAAAGGGTTGAAGACGCTAAAATATTTGAATGAAAGTTTGGCGTTTTTGACAAGTGATAAGCTCATTGGGTTTACGACTTGTAAACACAAAGGTAATTCTTAAAAAGTCTGTAACATGATTTTTTTATTTAGAGATGTGATTTTATTTATTGGCTATGTCTAGGGTAGTTGTAATACTTATGAATATTTTTTTACTTTAGAACTAACTCCTAAATATGAAAAAGAAATTGCTGTTCCCTAAATTTGTCGAGTTTGTGATTGTTTGCTTGTTTTGTGAATGAACTGAAATACCGTTTTGTTTATCTGTATATCTTTCGCTTAGTGCCCATCAAGAGAAAAAGCAAGCTTTATTATTATTCAAACAGTACACGTCCTTCCTAACGAAGTTTTTCAAGAATATGACTGGACGCACAGTGGATTATCTGCTGCGAGCGTTACGGCGTAGCTGTCACCGTAACAGCGTAGCTGTGACGTAATCGCGTGAGCTGCGACGTAGCTACGTCCACTCCTTTTCATTTCGTTTGAAAAAGTTTCCTCTGGTGAAGACAACTTTAAATTTGTAATATTTTATCAGTACTCTCGATAACTGAATGAAACATTTGAATTTGAGAAAACCAGCATGTCATAGAACCAAAACTTCGAAGAGATGTGATATCCTCCAACCCGCACTAGAGTTGCGTGGTGGATTACGGCCCATTCCCTCTCATAGAGAGGAGACTGTGTCCCAGCAGTGAGAACATTAGAAGGCTGATGATGATGAAGATGATTTGTGAAACTCTGCTTTAGCCTGAAAATCTGTCAAACTTTAGCATTAAAGTAAACCTTACTTACACGTTCTTGACTCCATATACTAAATTCGAATACCGGTCCTTGACACGTGTGGGTTTTAGTCAGTAAAAGTATGACACGCCCTCACGCTTCACCCAGAGCAGGAGAAGTCATTGGACGATAGAAACACAAAAAAAAAAATGGTGCATTGTCTACAATTATAAAGAAAACTCACTCCTTCTTCTTCTTTTCGAGTCGATGGTAATCTCTTTAGATATTTTGGGATCAGTAGGTAGCCACGCCAATAGTTCATAGGTCCTCTAAAGTGCAGGTGTATGGACACTTTAATGTACATTCAGTCTGTATAGTTGATAGCTCCGCGTTAAAACCTACCCACCAGGTACTTGCACTTGTACTTACTTAGTGAGTTATGGAAAGGGTTATGCTCGGAGTTTCTCTAAAGGATAGAATCGGAAACGAGGTGATCCGGCAGAGAACCAAAATTGTCGACATAGCTCATAGAATAAGTATGCTGAAGTGACAATGGGCCAACCATATAAGTCGTAGAAGCGATGACCGTTGGGGTAAATGTGTTCTTGAGTGGAGACCGCGAACTAGTAAACGTAAGGTAGGTCGACCTCAGGCTAGGTGGAGCGACGATCCAGGGTGGCTGGTAGCAGCTGGATGACAGTTGCCGAAAATCGAACCAAATGGCGTGCAATAGAGAGGCCTATGTCCAGCAGTGGACTGCTATAGGCTGATGGTGATGATGATGAAGTACTTGTTACAAACAATCATGCAAAACTTACTCAGACTGATGAGGAGCAAAACAAACATCATAATAATATCCACACATGACAACGAAAAGGCATTACCAACTCTTTCAAGCAACGAAACAGAAAAATTTAACAAAGCAAGACTTAAATATACGAGTTATGAAATAAGAATTTAGTGGGTCAGAAAATGAAATTTGAAAACTTTACGCGACATCTCTGTGAGGAAACGGGCGGAAATGAGTTTTGGACTCATTCGCCCGTTTAGACGTGTGTTTCCTTTATGTTTTTTGCTTCCAGCTGTTTAATGTAAGAGTGGAATAAGAAGTGTAATCGAAAAGTATTTGTGGAAATTAATAGTCGATGTTTAAAGGACTTTGTTCTTAAGATTAAACTTTTGTGAGAGAAATATGAAATGCATGAGTTTATGAACTGATGGGTATAGACTAAAATTATAATGGCTGCCTTGTTTTTCTGGTGATTTCAAGCATAAGTATAGTCCTAAGATCGGTGCCCAGGTCAACGAAGTATCATTAGGGATCTTCTCCGTATCAAACCAAAACCTGGATTTGTACACGGATTATGGCAACAGTGCGGTTCCAAATTACATGGTGTGGTGTGCATGACACATTTTTATAACACTACACAAACTACACCTTCATATCTTTTGATATTATATTAACTCATGTTACTCACTTTTATATATTCTTTGATACTATTTAGCACCTGAAAGCATGCTTTTAATTATCTTTGATTGTTTTTTAACTTCCACAACATAATTTTACTGCTTATTTGTTATTCTTAGAATATTTTATATTTTGACATTTTCATCTGATCTGACGTCTGTCTGTCTATTTTATTTTCTTAAACCATAGACATAACATAGGTACCATGGACTAGACCTTCTTTAAGCTAGTTGTACATTATTATAAGAGCAGCGGCAGACTGACCCCTCTGTGAACCGTTTTTATTCATACTGGTCTTGATTTCTAAATTGAGATTTGAATTTGAAATTTAGAAGATATGACAGAACGAGTAAAAACGGGTCTTTTAGTTTGGTTTTGGTTGCAAAATTTGATGGACATATTTTAACCTTGATCTATAAAAGTAAATTCTTATCCACAAAGTACTCTTAAATTATAATGAATTTAGTTTGTGAACCATTGTTATAAATTCCTGGGGACTCTAAATAAATGCCTATGCCTCTCAAGTAAACTATTACTAATATAACATCAAGATGTGCCAGTCTGGCGCATGGCTTATTGAACTGCGGCAGACGGGTCCTCAGCGGTGCGGCGGTATCCTCGCGCCATCGCACCGTGCCACGCCGCCCTAGGAGAACTGAAGAGATCCTGTCCTTCCTGCTGCCTGCGTTGACTTCCTGACCTCATACAACACGTCGTACGAAGCCGCCTCTTATTTATATTTTTTTATTATCTTGGCTTACGTTTGGCTCGTCTGAGCTTACGTAACGTTACAATGGAAAAACTGCTAGTGTAACTACACTGCCAACATCTTCACAGAACACAAACGTGTTGATTGATATCTACTCCACATCTACCTAGATGTGTGTTACCATTGTTAACAATAACAAAACGTATTCGAAACACAAACGGTATCGATTTGATTGCGTTTTAGAATGATTTTATTAAATACTGTACAGTCGCGGCAGGACCGCAGACCGCGGCCCACAAAAGCCACGAACTAACTAAGCTGGAAACGATCACTGAATGACGTTTATGTGCTGCGGTTTCATTGTTTTAACTAACATAGCTGGGAAATATGATGGTCAGGTTTTGTTGAAACTGTGGGAAAAGGATGCCAAAGACAGTTTATTTGTAAAAATATGATTGTGCAGTATGTACAAAATGGAGTTTGCATTGAAGGTGTTGTGGTTTAAACAATGGCTTGCATGTTTTTTTAGAGCGTACAAATTAAAAGTGAAAATTGCACACTGTTTATGCACAAATAGGTTACGGATTCATATACCTACATAAATAAGTAGGTAATATTAAAAAATAATGCATATCTGTTGGAAAAAGTGATAGCTTTTTCATAGATATAAATAGTAAATATACGGCTGTCCCAACGTTTGCTAAGTACGTGTCCATCATACAAGAAACACGGCACATGATTGCTTTCGATGATAGCCGACCGTGTGGCGAGTACGGTCTAGTATGCTCTACAAATATGTAGGTATGACCAAAATGTAGTGTGTGTCTACCAAACGCGCGATTCACCCAGCCTGTCCATAAGACAATGTTGGCCTTGTCCTTTAATTTACATAACTTTCCTTTGAAAGGCTTGAAATCTTATCAGCAATATTATCGATCCAATAAGCAGAGGAGGTTGTATTTTATTATTTTGTTGCAAAACTTCAGGCTTGCTTAGCAGATAAGCTTGGCGTTCTTTATAAAAAATAAATAATGTTGTTCTAGTTTCCGAAATATAGATAGACCCTTAAGAGGAAATACGGTCACAGACATCCGAATGAATGTCCTAAGTAAAAATTAATAATTCGAGGTTTGGGAATTGATGATAGCGAGTGTCGAAATGCCAAAAAGTTAAGGATTGATCACGTGAAATTTCCCTGGTGGATGTCAATCCCATGTTGAGTTTTTGACAGTCGTCATAGACAGTCACAGGACACAAATTCATTGAGAAAATAGAGGACTCTAAAGATTGTTTTTCAACGAGTTCGTGTTAAATGCCATGTTCTTAGTGTGTATTGATCATAATAAACATGGATTTAAGTAACAAACATTCAAAAAGTCCCTTGCAATTTCAAAACTACCAATAAAAAATACATCACCGATAAAATGCCCCAATCTAACACAAGTATCCAAATACATCACGTCATCTAACAACAATATAAATCACTTATAATAAAACAGTGTGTTTAAAACCACTCGCTTTAAAATAAGCTATCATTATTTTGGACATATTGGTTGGTAAATTACATGTCATGGACGTCTGTGATGCTGATATGTTTTCACACAGATTGGGATATCTGTAAAAAGATTTGGAAAATGGTTTTTAGGGTCCCGTACCTCAAAAGAAGAAAAGGAACCCTTACAGGATCACTTCACTGTCTATGTGTAATTTCATCGCTCAAAAGAGTTTATCTTTTCGTTAGAGCTATGTTTGGTGCTTTCATCGCTTATTATTATTTATTTATTTCAGATATGAAATCCATAGTTTTGTTAGTACGTACAAATTCTTATATACTAGGTTAGTTAGTTAAAATAAGATACACTTACAATACATACACATCATGTCAAAATTAAAGTACACTGAAATCTAAAAAGAATAACTAACAAATTTATGCATTTTGGTACACTGTATGTAATATCATTTAAAATTAATGTCAATAAAATAAAACAAAATGCCTTGTAAAATCTAAAAAATAATAAAAATAAATAATTAAAATACATTAAGAAAAATTTTAAATTAATTATAGTTCTGCATAGTTTATAAAATTAAAGTCTGTGTTCAGTAGAGGTGAAAATGCAAATTTACAAAAACTATTTATTACTTCTCAACATGTTATCGAACACAATGCCACAATATTGGGCAGTCTGTTCGGCCCGCTACAGTTGCCACTGCCGCAGACACGACTTAGCAGGGAGGCGGCTCTTTTTCTAAGGATGGCATGAAAGCCATCGACATGTGCGTCTGAAAACATGACCGATGCGCTACAGTGCCGCGGCAGCCGCATCAGCATCCTAAAAGCGTTATTACACTGAACGCGCAGGGCGTTGATTGTCCTCTGCGTATAGTTGACTCATAGACTGCACGTGTAAAAAGATTGGCAAAAAGCCCGAAATAATGTTATCTTTACTGCCTTGGTGCAGCGTGCAAATCTACGAGCAAATATATTGCATCGAACAGCCAACGCCCGACGCTCCCTCTCAATGTCCTCAATGGCCTCCCAGGTACTTGAATCTTGAAATTCTGGTTAACGGAACGCCATCTATGAAGACGGGTAGTACGTGAGCGACCTTATAGTCAGCAGATTGAAACACCAAGAGTTCACTTTTCTTCACATTATACCTGAGCCCATGAATGTTTATGAACTTCACTAAATATTTTGGTAAACGTAGCTGTTTGTACAGAACCCTCGGTGCGCGAGTCCGCACTCGCACTGGTTTTTTTTGGTGACTGAACTTTATCATAAAGGTGAAGAGTTGAGGTCAAAGATGAAAGATGGCGAAACTTCAGATAAGCTCGTGTCGTATATTAAAAGATTATCCAGTCATGTTGTGAGCAGGTTGTAAAAGATTACTTTTACAACATATTTTTTGCGTAGTTTCAGCAGATTTATTTTAAAATAGATATGTTAAAGTTATATTTATTTTACAGAAATTTTTTTTTTTTTTACTAGCAATCGAGCTCTGTTTAAAAAAACTAGAGAGATTTTTTTGCCTATAAAAAGTATTTGAGAGGATATTTCAAAAAATATCCAGTAACTTTTTTACCTATCGAAGACAAAAACACTATTAATTAAGTTAACATTAAAACAACATAGAAGGATGGACACAACTTTTATATTATGCAGTAGCAGAAAACATAACGAGAAACTAATTTCTCTCGTAGCGCTAAGCTTTACGTGTACTTTACACCAAGTAATTACAGGTTAGACGGTAATTAAAAGGCCACTAGCAAAGTAAAAGCGGGTCCAATCGACCCGCGTAATGAGTGCCGGCTACTCGAGACTGTGCTACTTAGTAAGAATAACCAGAAGGGTCATTTTTATTAACATGCGACACGGTCGGCAATTTATAGAGAAAACTCGGTGTCGTGGTTGGTTAAAATTAAGGAAGGGACGACTGTGGACTTGCCCGACTAGTTGCTTACTATACCTGTGGCCGGATGGTGTACTTGCCCGACTATTTGGCAACTAGTCGGTCCATCTCTATTTACAATCGCGTGCTAGGAATTTTAAACACAATAACAGCGGCAATATCACAAAGATAGAAGGAACACCAAGGAATTGCTTCTTAAAAAACATTTCTATGTATTTGACTTCTAACACCTGCAAGGTGAAAATCAGATACTTGCTGTGGAAGAATCATTGTATCGAACCGATAGGTAATCTTGTAATTTGGTCGAATATGGGAAGTAATCACGCCATATTTTGATTGGTCTTACTGTGCTTGCCTATTGTGTGCCTCAATAAACAGCTGTTGAAATCCGATTACTACCCCCTTTTTTGTTTTAAGTTCCTTTTAAGGTAGTTGACTGGGTGCAAATTAAATGTATTGTTGTGAGATAAGCAGTACCTGAGAAACAGTTTGTGTTTTGCAAGATTCTGTCTGTCTTAAGGGCACTGGACGGTTTTGTATGACGACTTGCATTTCGGACTACCAGACCTACTGCATAGTACTATACTCCATATGAAATAACATTAGCCATGTTTACAACTCTTTTTACAGTCCGTTCAACCGATTTTGAGTTCTATCCCGTAAACATAAGCATGACATAAAAAGCATAAACCTGTTACCAAAACCAACTGTTTACTATAATAGCTACCATTTGTCGTATCACCAAAGCAATAGAAGTTAAAATCGGTTGAACGGGCTGTAAAATGGGCTTGTTTAATATCTAATGTTATCGCAAATGGAGTGTATAGTACTGTTTAGGAGTTTATAAGGACTATTTTCAATAATGATGCTGATTACTTGGTTTCAATTATTTATTGCTTAGCTGAAAACTTTACAATGCTCGCGGAAGATGGTCGTCTGTGTCCCGCTCCCCGCCGTGGTTCTGCCTTATATGGAGATGGCCGGCGTAGGCGCCTCTTCGCTTGCGTCCCGCTCACGCCGTGACCCCACCGACGCCGTCGCTGGTGCCACCTCCACCGACGTCATCGTTCAAAAATGTTTCAAACAGCACCATCTGAATTTAGTTGATATAGCGACCAATCTTCTTCTCCGGATATATTATGCGCACAGCTGTGTGTGTGTAACTCTCTGCCAGCATCTGGTTTCCTACCTCCTATGACCCAAAGCAAGAGTGAACTGGCATCTTTTGGGTATGGCATCTATGTTCTATCAGTCGATATTAAGGTCAAGAGTGGGACTTACAGAAATAATTAAAAAATGCCTGCACTTAAATGTGTTGCAGGTACAGTGTTGAGCTTTATTTTTCATTGTAGCTCTTATTAACATACTTTTTTTATTAAAACGTTTTCCAGGTAAATTATAATTTACCTGGAAAACTTTTACTTTGATTATTTTTGTGCTGTCAAAGTTTGCAGGGAGTCTCAGTTATTAAATGAATGCAACGGACAGTTGCTAAAGTTAATTACAGTTACAATAACTAAGAAAGTCATTTTTACTGCTTGTTTTATACTTCATAGTTCATTGCTTGAACTTTCTAATGGACTTACTTTTTTAACTAGAAACCAAGGAAGTTAAGGAGTTCCGTAAACGTAACCGAAACTATCAGACATCCGAAATAAAAATCTATCCGTAAGCGTAACCGAATCCCAAAAATAAGTTTGGAATGATTTCGGATAGGAGTCTAAATAAGACTCGTTATGACAGGTTTTTCTGCCCGACCGAGCCGACATTCTAGCCGCGCACGTCACTTGTAAGTTTTTTTTTTATTTCTAATACTTAGCCATAACTAGTCGTTGCGTTAAACTTGTATAATTATTTTAATAACCTAAAATCCGTTAATGAAATTATCGGAACCTAACTAATAATCTGAAATTGTTTCGTATCCGTAACCGTATCCGAAACCTATATAATATTATTTCGGATCTGGATTTCTATATGCGTATCTGTACCCATATAGAAATCCGGATACGAAATTTTATTTCCATAAAATCCCTGCAAGAAAAATATTTTCTTTGAACTACGTTTATTACGTATAGTTGAAAGAAAATATTTTGCTTGCTATCATAAATCACTACAAAACCAATCACAAAGGACGCATTTTTTGCTTAGAACCAAAACAGTGCAGAAATGTTAAATGAAATCTCATTGTTGCACAGGTTTTCATTAATGCACAGTGCATTAATGAAAACCTGATCCATGACCCCAAATTTATTTTTATTTAAATTTACCACAGAGGTTTAATGTCTCCCATTAAGTTTAATATAAAATGTATGCATTCGATTAAAATAATACTGGCTGAAAATAAAATCGGTTGAATAAAATCATGCGCAATGTGCGCATTTTGTACCATTGTAAAAGTTTGATAGATACTTCATATTTAGCAGGAAAAATAAAAAAAAAACGGAAATAGACAGCGATAGCGATATGAATTCATCTCCAGAAAGTATATAAACAGCTGCAAATGAAAATGTTAGTAACCATTTGCCGCAAAAGTCGCGGGATAAGTTTGTTTTCATTAACTTGAGTTTTTATTATGAGTAGGTATATTTTATCTCAGTAGGTAGATTGGTAATTGGAAGGAAATAAGATTAAGCACCTTACTAAAGTGATTAATTAATAACTCACTTTGCGCTCGATGCTACAATCTACTATTAATCAACTGTGTATTAATACTAGCAGTATCTAGCAGCAATGACAATAAGTATTTCTATTTTCGTAAATATGTATTTAAAAGACATTAATTATGATATCCCTCATCAACCCGCACTAAGCCCGCTTGACGGTACTCACCAGTACCACTCACAGAGAGAAAGCCTGCGTGTGAACATTGGCAACATTTTAGGCTGATAATGCAATTCAGGATAAAATGTGCAATAAGCTGTGGTGGCCCAGTGGTAACGGCCGCGGCTTACAAGTTGTAGGTCGTGGGTTCGAACCCAGGTAGGCGCTTAACTTTGTGTAAAAATTATTTCATCTCCGCTGCTCTCAAAACTGTGAAGGAAAACATCGTGAGGAAACTAGCATGTCCTAGAACCAAAAATAATTACGACATGTGACATCCACCAACCCGCACTGGGCCAGCGTGTTGGATTAGGGCCCATCCCCACTCACAGAGAGGCGGCGTGTGTCCCAGCTGTGGGAACATTAAAAGGCTAATTATGAATGCAATGCATAGCGAAAGACAGTTTTCAAACGATTCTTCAATAAGAGTTAAAAATCGAAACACAATCGAATCTAAAATCAACATACACTTCATTGCGCACTTGCACTCATTCAATTCCTTTGTAAAATAACCCGACTTCGTCTATCATCGGATTCTTTCAGGACTGGCACAAAAGAATTTGCAATATACACGTTCACATGGCCGCTGAGGTATCGGGGAATCGTTTAACATTGAAAACTGACGGAGTAGATTGTTTTAAATACATGGGTATTTGAATCCTTTGTTCTATAAGTTTTTATTAGCTTCCATCATTTGCTTTCCGTCTTATTCTTTTCAAGTAGATGGTTACCTTTTTAGATAGTTTAGGCCCAGTAGATGGCTACGTAAATTGCAGCATCAGTGGCGTTCTTTATATCCTAAAAAGCACACATAAATACAGAAAGAGATAAGCTATAAGATCGATTTTCTCCGTTCCAGATAATGTAACAGTTAATCACAAATTAAATTACTTACACCTTTATACGACATTCACCAAAGAAGAGCAGCAAATTATTCCTTTAAGTTTTATTATATTTTTCAAAACGAAATCGGCATGTTCAGTTAATACACATATTTCAAAAATACTCTTATGACGGTAAACGTTATAGGAGCGTTATACGTTATAGAAGCATTTCACACGTGCACTTCGGTATAAATGTTACGTTGTACTTAGGGTTGGGGGACACTAGCGGGACGTATAAGGGTTTTTTTTGTGATATTGACCACAATGGGGTTGTGTTCTGGGTAGAAAAATGATAATTCTATTTAGTCCGTCAGTGAGTTTATCAAATAATATTGAACACGTATTTTTTGCTTTACCAAATCCATAAAAATCGACAAAGATAAAGCGTATCAAAGTTCTTGTGAGGGGCTTGTGACATCACTATTTTGGTATAAGGGATACTAACGGCGTGACGTCACACGATATTTCAACGCCTTGTATCGTCGTCACTTTATGTTTACATGTCAAAAGAAAAAAACGTCTTCAATATTTTGTAATAATCTACCTGACGGACCAAAATCGAATCTTCATTTAATATCCCTATTGAGCTAAGGCCACCCAATGTTTCAGACTTCTTTTCTTGTGCTACTTAGAACCAGCTTTTGCAGTATGCGTCAAGGTCATCTCTTTTTCCAGGTATAGGACAGTCCTGAAGGCTTATTTTGGTCCTGAAAGATTACGTTAAAATATTGCGAAACTTAAACGGATAACGTAAGGAATAACATGAAAAAAGGGTAAAAAATATGGTATCGTGACTGTTGACACGGGCAAATGGTAGAAGATAACGTGTTGCACCGACCCTAAGTAATATGGGACAAGGGCAGGAAAATGAAACTGTGTTATTGTGCCAGTTAAATATTTATATTTACATTCATACACTCACGATTTTTCCCATGGGGGTAGGCAGAAACTACGGAACGCCACCTGCTACGATCCTTACATACTTCTTTTGCTTCACTCATATTCAGATTATTATTGTTATAATAATTTTATTTACATAGATAAAAGTATATGCAGTGTATAACATACATAGTTAACTAAGACTACAAATATATACACTTAAACCAAAAACTACTCACTACCTAAACCTAAAAATATACTAGACTAAAATATGGCGTCGAAAAACTCTTCCACACCTTAGTCTACTGGTAATGTGCCCAAAAGGCTGGCAGAATTGCCACGTTGTATGGCAATGCTTATTCTCTGGCCAAGGAAAAAGCCAACCCATGGGTCACGCGAAGTGTCAACTAGGCGTTTGGAAAGATCTTTAAACAAAGCGTGAGCACTTGGATCCCACGGACCAAGAGTTTCAACCCCAAATGGCTCGAAAATATAATTACCGATGAGATTATTATATTTCTACCGCTTGAGGTTCTCTACAGTCGCAGCGGCAGCGCCAGCACAGCACGACGAGCTCGGAAGATGGGATGGCGCAAGAGTATCGAAACAAGTAGCGTCCCACACTAAAGGCCTACCCATATTCCATGGAAACAAAGACATCCCGTCCGGTCGTTTGCCATCGTCACATGCCAGGCCATGGGGTTCCAATATGGCCGAAACGCCGACGGTGTCGAGAGCACTTCGGATGATGTCTTATTATTTCATATAGAAAGAGGTTTTATAATTAGCCCATTTTGTAAATTGATGAACATGATTTTAACCTGATAACGTGCTGAAGTTCTAAACATTATAAGGGGCTAAATCTAATCCATTTATAAATCCATCAACCATATTTATTACTCAAAATACAATGATTAAATTAGACGCAACATTAATTACTTAATTGTAATGGATTACTGTAAACGTGGCTAATTTACGTAAATTCAGTTGAACAAAATTATGTTAAACAAACCTTATTTATGCGACGTCGTTAAGTTAATTCGGAATAACTTAAAGTTATGGTAATCTGTTAACGTTTATCATGTTAACTTGAAACTATAATTTAGTTTTATGAAAATTAGCTTAATTGATTACGCAAATTAACGTGTCTTACTATTTATAATTATTATTACTAGTTTTCCCCCGCGGCTTCACTCCCGTGGCCCGCTCTACAGGACTCATTTTCGGAATAAAAATAGCCTATCTTACTCCGAAATAATATAGCTTTCTAGAATCGATTTTTTTAAATCGTTATTTTTGGAAATGCGGTCGCAGACATCCGACAGAATTCCCTAAGTAAAAAGCCATAACTCGAGGTTTGCCTATCGTCTATTTCCTCCTCCAATATCGGACCAATTTAAAAGATATTCCATAAACTGAACAAAAAAGATGTATACTGTGCACCTATGTTGTTCTTTTTGATAATATATTATCTTTAGAAGCACTAGAACCCTCAAAAGATGATCAAAATTGCGTTGTCAACAGAGGCCTAGTGAACCTTCCAGATCAAAAAACTTGTTAAAAACACCTAATACCTATTCTGTCTTACCTCCTACGTTACGAAATGACATAACAACTCGCACAGATCTGCACTGCACCTATCTTATCATTCTTAACCCTGCACCCGCCGAGTATTGTAACACACTGAATATTGGAACTCACGTGTTGTGTTAATATTCAGTTGTAGAAAGAGGGCGGTATAGTCCCGCATGGAGTGCCGATCGCATCCAAATGGCTGCATTTTCAAGCGAACTACATAATATTTATTTATTTATGTAGATGCTGTGGCCGGCTAACGATTACACGTCGCATTGTGTGTGTCGGCTGTGCGTATCATCCGGTGAATATTATTTTGAGTGTTAGTGGGTTATGGTTTGTTGTGAAAGGGAGGTAAGAAAAATGAATGAATGAAGAGAGACTCCCTTTGCCGCGCTTATACTCCTATTTGATCCGTTGTACATGGGGGTTCTGGCTAAAATTTTCAGCCTCCGTCCAAAATCACAGAAGCTTTCTGGGGGCTTCACAGGCTTCGCGGATCGACCTCACTGTTCCTAGCAGTGGAACAGTGAGGTGAACATGCGATTGCAGCAATCCCGAGAGATATTCCATCATTAATTGAAGAGTTCAGTTCAGATCTGCCAATTTAAATGGCCACACCACATGACAAGCAACAGCTTTCAAATAAAACATATTCATCAAAATCGGTTCACCTAGTAAAAAGTTCTGATATAAAACACAAAAAAAAAATAAAGTCAAATTGAGAACGTCCTCCTCCCAAATCTTTCATCATGTAAATCCAACTCTAAAGTAAATAATCCATGTTCAAAAAGTAAGTAACTTTAAATTCTCCATCCGATCGTCGCTGTAGTAACATTGCAGGCACGGGTCGGACATTCCGCTCAACGACTGCCAATGTGACCGCAAACTTAGTATCACGAGACTGCGGCGAGCCACTGTCTTCAGGAATTCAAAAGCATTTATTTGAGCTACTCTAGATAGACTTAGCTGATAGCTATAAATTACACTAGTTGTTTTTGTAATTCAGGTGCAGTGATAAATATGTGTCGCATCAAGACTGGCCGATAGATGCAAACCATCGGGAAGTCAGGATGTATTCCCTTAAGACATCGTGTGTGGGCAGGTCGGTTGGTACAATCGTGCAAATGAAATCACAGAAATTATTCGATACACTGGGTTTATTTATATAATAGTCACAGTTACAATCATGCTTAATAATATTACGGATCGACACTGATTCTACGACGTCTTAGCTCTAAGCCTGTCAGTACTCAACTGCCATATTCTTCTAAGTATACGGAGTATATTATTATACCATGATTCTACTGTCCCAGCACACCAGTGGTTAGAAAAAGCGCGCCAAAGCGTTGTAGTTCTTGATTTGCCGCCAGATGGCGTGCTTGCGATTTATTTTGACATCCGTACTATTGACTAAACCCGACATATGGTTAAATTATGTTTGTCGCGCCCTTTTTTATTTACGTCGTTTTGCCAAGCTATGCAGTCCAATATTTATTCGATTACAGACCAAGAGCTAAATATATTACATTTTAGCTTTGCTCAAACAGCTGTGGTAATTTTTCATAGTTTAGTTGTTTTTAGTTTATGTAGTTTGCGGCCTGCAGTCCAGTAATACAAATTACTTAGCTACGTTAAATAGGCCACTAAAACCAACATTATATTAAAAAAAATGTTTATTCAAAAATCAAAAACCCGCCTTCCTAAAGGCGGGAACCAAAAAGATGTAAACAAGAAGAAAATCATGCTGTGCATTCGGAGGATACATATTCGCGAACTTTCTGACCACCTGATCCTCCGACTGCACAGCATGATTTTCTTATTGTTCACATCTTTTTAATTCCCTTCTTTAAGCAGTCAAGTTTCTGATTATTAAATTAAGTTTTTTTATTTGCAACGTTTTAATTTTTTTTTAATAACTTTTAGCATAAGTGGTATTGGTGTATTGAAGATAAAAAAAAACTGCAATATGGCGCCCAAAATCCGCAATATTTATGTTACTTTTCTAAGAACACTCGATTGTTCAAGATGTATCTAGCAATCCGTCTAGTGATTTAAAAAGATATGAGGTAATAAAGAATATTACATACATACATACATAGAAGATACGCGCGAAAAAACATAATCTTTTCTTGCAGTCGGATAAAAATCTTTAGTCTTTAAAGTTTGCTGTCATAAATATCAATGATGATATTTTTGATAATGAGTAGGTTATTTAAAATAAACATCTCAAACTCTAGATTCTAAAGACTATTTGATTTAATTGATGAGAGATTTATAAGAAATCAATCAACAATTATCTATACTACAGTAAGCAGGTTAGTCCTATGAACACAATCCTTACATTCCTCCATTCCGTCGATTTAAACTGAGTATCCACAGCGTATCACTGCGTTGTATACTCACTTACTGATGGAAAAAGTACCAAATTCATCCACAAAAATGACTTTACGAAAGGACTAATTTTAATTTACCTGGTAAATATGACACATCAAACTCACTGCGCTATCTGGTTGGCACTGGCATGGCGGAGACGATGTGATGTGCCGATTATAAAGGTAAGATTAAATCAAAGAAATTCATTACTAAAATTTTAAAAGCCTGGTGGAAAACTGTGTTACGACTTACCCCTGTTACATCAAGCCCCAGCAATTCATCAATGTAACTGCTGACCGCAGTCCGTCACCACGTTGGGCACACTTGCTTATTGATAGGGTCCATTTGTAAACACTAATTCATTGCACGGATGTCGGTCAGTCTTCGGTCTACCGCAATATAGTTAGTGTTGGAATTAGTGACGATACTGGCCTGTCAGTAGTCCGCTAGTAACCTTGCTTCATCGGTCATCATCGGTATTCAACAGGTCATCGGTCCATAGACCGATGTGTGAGTCAGGATGTATTGGGCAGGTCGGTGGGTACAATCGTCCAAATGAAATCACAGATATTATTAGATACCCTGGGTTTATTTTAAATAGTCACAGTTACAATCTTGCTTACTAATATTACGGATCGACACTGATTCTACGACGTCTTAGCTCTAAGGCTGACAGTACTCAACTGCCATATTCTACTGTCCCACCATGCCAGTGGTTAGAGAAAGCGCGCCAAAGCGTGTTCTTGATTTGCCTACAGATGGCGTGCTTGCGATTTGTTTTGACGTCCGTACTATTGACTAAACCCGACATGGTTCAATTATGTTTGTCGCGCCCTTTTTTATTTTCGTCGTGTTGCCAAGCTATGCAGTCCAGTATTTATTCGATTACAGACCAAGAGTTAAATATATTACGTTTTAGCTTTGCTCAAACAGCTGTGGTAATTTTTCATAGTTTAGTTGTTTTTTCAATCGGTCCATAGACCGATGACCGCGTTGTTGCCGCGAGGTGACACTTGGGGGAGGGCTATGTCCACCAGTGGACGTCTTGCGGCACAAATGATAATGAAGATGACAGTCTTTTATTATTTCCAAGAGATGGTTGAAGGACTGTCGGCGGAACAACAGACAAATACGATCTAAAAGATTGCGCGTAAAACCTGGTTGAGACTCGCACATACTAGGAAATCATGGCACAAAAGGGAGACTATACTTAGCACTGGATGGAACAATGGTACCAATGAAGATGATTACAAACTTTTTGCCCATCTTAGGTGTAATTAGAAGCTTCGCAGAAAGTCTTGATGTATTCTCATTGACCCATTTGCAAAACCAAGAATTTATTCATCTTACCCAGTATAAACCCATTCCCGCCGTAATAACATTCATACAAAATGTACTCGTACTACGTAAAAGTACTCAACTATTCTATACCCTTCCTAGAATCTCCCACTTTGTACCTAAACGGGTTTTTTAAATATATATTGGTACTTTGAAGCAAAGACTCGGCAAGGGGCATCGTATTAATATTACATGAGGCTCCCCCACTAGGAAATGTCGGTAGATAGCTAGAATAACCAATTTTTGAAACGTCCGACTCAGGTGGGGACGAATTTTATTTTTGATGTCTGTGTAGGAAGTCTGAAGGCGTTTCTTTAAAAATTTCTAGCTGGATATACCTGACATTTTTAAGAGGAAGCTCCCTGTCTTGTTTGTTTTTCAATGTATTCAGTTTTCAACTTTCGTGTTTCGGGTTATGTGCTGGAATTTTAAGTGCTTTTGCGCAGTATTAAAATTGTTTTTACGTTCGTGTCATGTAGGTAAAATTTTACGGTGTGGACTGAAAATGAAATTCTATATAAGTTTAAAAGTTTTGTATATAGTTACATAACAATGAATAGAACTCTTTATAATTATATCAGAGTTTCACGAGGCGTATTAAGTAAAATACCTATAAAGTTATGGTAGGTGCACGTCTGCTTAACCCTTCGGGGAATATAATCGGTGTTTTGTAATATGTTATAAATTTAAATGATTATGTGGGCAATATTTTTTTTTAAACATAGGATTATTTCCTCGTTAAAAACCTCTAGTGGGAAAACTAATACGGTACAATAGGCAGCGTGTAAAGAAACGGAACACGTCTGCGTGGAGATTTGAACGGGGTTTCGGAATCAATTCCCTTTCGATCCAGAGTAACGGACGCGTTGCGAATAATACCCCATATGTGATGCCCGTACTATTATTTCAACTTGCCTTTGTAATATAGTGGAAAGAAAAATTTTGCTCTCAAAAAGGTGAAGGTAAACATCGTGCAGAAATCTAACCTGTCGAAGAAATAATTACAAGTATTAAACAATATCTGACATATTCCAACCCAGACTAGGCTAAGATTTAGATTAGGATTATTAAATAAAAAATCTGCAAAATTCGGAGACACTATAATATGCTTTTTGCGAAAGAAACATTTTTAATTGACGCTTGAATGCCCTACGATTTAGCTCCTTCTAACGTTTAGGCAATATGTTAAATATACTAGGCGCCATGCAGAAGAAATTTCTGCGCATGAGTGCAGTTTTTGCTGAATAGCCTTGAAGAACTATCATATCCCGTCTGTTACGCGGTACAACGTCCTGTAGACGTGGAAACAAATTAGGGTTTGTTTTAACAAACATTGTGGTTTCGAGGATATAAAGACAAGGAAGAGTTAATTAATATCTTGTACCTTTTAAAATATGGTTTACATGTATCGACCGTTTTTAGCCCAAACATAGATCGAATGCATCTCTTTTGTCTCGTAGAGACAAGTCGTCGTCTGTAGAATTTCCCCAAAATATGATACCGTATCTTAGGTGAAACGCAACTAAGCCACGCAACTAGGCCGCAATCAACATTCACAATTGCAGCTAGAGAGTGCAATGCAAATGCAGTACTTTTTAATAATTATAATAATAATAGTATTTTTTTTTGCAAAGGTTTTCGATTTGTGATTTCCAGTCAAGCCTTTTATCAATTATTAGTCCAAGGAATTTTGTTGTATTTATGATTTCAACAATTTTACTATCTATATTTTCCACAGTCAATCGGTGGCTAAAATGTATGATTTTAGTTTTGTCTAAATTAATCTTTAAGTTATTGTTGTTAAACCATTTTATTATAGATGTCAAAGTATTGTGAATGTCAAGTTTATATTAGATCATGTCATTGCTACTACTAGAAATGGTCACCGTGCTATCATCTGCAAATAAAATCATAAAGTGTGGATGTGATTTTGGCAAGTCATTAATGTATAGTGTAAGAAGTGGCGGTCCCAATACACTAACTTGTGGAACACCAAAAGTTGTTGGACGTTCCTCTGATAAGTATATCTCTTCCTTTTTAGTGGTTATATTAATTCTAGTGCTTTCTGTCTTTTGCTTTCTATTGTCTAAATAGGATTTAATTAAATGAAGAACATTGCCTCTTATACCATACTTTTCAAGTTTATTTATTAGAATGTAATGATTAGCTTAGTCAAATGCTTGAATCATATCGTAGAAGATAGCACATACAGGTGTTTTTTTATCCACTTTTATCAATACAGTGTACAAAATATCGTAGATCGTGAAAAGTGTCTAGAGATCAAGAACGTTTTAGAGTATCGCCGCAATCGAGGATTATTATTTTAACTTTTTTGGATCGTTATTGATTCTTTTTAGCGAGTTTCATTATTTGAATTAAACATTCTTTAAATATTGATTAAAAAATATTGTAAACATGGTTGATCATGATTGTTCATTGTTCGATAAACCATCACGGCGGTCATGGTACGATTCCGTCGAGCAGTATTTTGGATGTACGTACCGGTCCTGACTGCGAGTGGTGATACAATATCGTCCTCCATGTCGCTCGGCCACGCTGCTTGTGATACGATACATGTGTCCAGAAGCAGCTTATGGCCCTCTGTGTAGTGCCAAGAGCGCCAGCCACAGTACGTTGCCTGGAAGCATCTTACAGCATTCAGCTCTCATCATCTCTTCTCGTGTCAAGTGTTATCGTCGTTCCATATCGATGCAATTATTTTCAATTCCGATGCAGAAGTTGTAATCGTTTTGTAAAAACGCTATTACACACTTTTATATGAATCCTGATTGACAGTTGATTTTCTATTTTTAATCAAAATTTAAAGAAAATTCTTTATTCAAATTATAATCCTCGTTTGCGACGATACTCTAAAACGTACTTGATCTCTAGGCTCTTTTGATGTGTGTATATTTAAATTATCCTAAGTAGCTTAATAATTAATCTCTTCTGTGTGTTTTTTCAATGAGAGAGCATGGATGTTATGCTGAAACTACGTATTTTCGTGCCCTCTTTTTGCTGAATATAAATTAAACTACCAACCATGCATAAAATTATTTAAATCTTGTAAAGGTAGAGTGATTTTATTTGAACCCTTGTAACATCATTAACGCCATGTGAAATTCAATAGGATAACGGAAAAAACATTTTGTTTTATTTTTTTAATGGAAGCTTTAAATTGACGTAAAATTTTGGCTGAAATATTCTTAGTTTTTTTTTGTAAATCACACTAATATTGTAAAGGCGTAACTTTGTGAGTGTGTTTGTTACTTCGCACGCCAGAACGGCTGAACGGATCACGAAATTTGGCACAGAGATAGATTATAGGCAGGAATAGCACATAAGATACTATTTATCCCGGGCATATGTTCCCTCGGGATAATCTTCAACATTCACGCGGGCGAAGCCGCTGGCAGGAGCCAGTACTGTAATAAATGTCTGCTTACGCTTAACAAAACGTTGAGCGTATTACTGCAGACACTTTTCAAAAAACATCGGTGTCAACCTCACACCACTATATTAGCTTATAGAAATCCTTCACAATCACTGAGATAATATGTGTGCATTATTACCTCAATGTTCACAATCAAATATTAATTTAATTAGATACTCCATAATCTGCCGACTATCATCAATAAGCTCAGTACATATTGCGGTTTTGATGTTGCACGAAATTTCATCAATCCTTCGGCACAAAACCGCAGAGAATGCCAGACATGCTGTCAACCTGAGCCTGCATACTGACTGGTATTCGACCTAGGCTGAGGTCGTAGATAGATTCAGGATGGTATCGGAATCTTGGAGGTAGATGAATCTTGATGAGAGCTAGCTATATACGTATCTAGGCAAATCAATCTGGTAATTAAATGGAATATGAGGCAGCTGTGAGGCACACAATGACATTGTTTTTAAATCAATCTTTTCAGGGTTCCGTACCTCAAAAGGTAAAAAAGGAACCCTTATAAAATAACTTTCTTGTCCGTCTGTCCCTGTGTCACCACCGACTTTTTCAGGAACGGGTAGACCTAGCAAGTTGAAATTTCCCCTATTAGGTGGATAAAACCAAGGTCCTAAGTCAACACGATAAAAAGATATAAGCAAATTTAGATTTTCACGAAAACGTACCAAAATTTACCTTTATTTCCAACCTTTTTTTTATTTTTCGGAATTTGCCCTCTACTTGTGCTGTAGGAAAGCTTGGCTTGTAAGTTGGAAATTAAGGTAAATTTTGGTACTTATCAGTATTCGCGAAAATCAAAATTTGCCCATATCTTTAAAACTTAGCCACCAATAAAAATGATACCAATTTTATTATGGCGGTATAATGGGTTGGTACGGAACCCTCGGCGCACTATTTTGAATCGCATTTGGCCGATTTTTTTATAGTTGTACCTACCTACATTGTGTGTTGGATTCCGAGTGCCAAATAAATATGTTTAATTCTTTCTTTCTTTTCTTCAACGAACGGTTTTTCTCCATCTGTTACGATTAGCAGCTGAGTGGGGGGGGGGGGGGGGTTCCCCATTGTTGCGAAGTTCATTACCGCGATGCACGTTACTGCGAAAGTTTACCATTGCGAAGTACGTTGTTACGAAAGTTCTTTAATGCGATGTACGTTACTGCGAGAGTTTACCATTGCGACGTATGCTGTCACGAAAGTTCTTTACTGTGACGATTGCAGTTTCGATAACACGCTATTGCGATTTAGGTCATCTGGGAGGGTTGCTGATACTGGTGATAGTGGAAATTATATTGTTGGACATGACTAACAAATGAGCAGACATTGTAAGCAAATTTAATTATAATTGAAGAAAAGAACTTTCGCGACAGCGTACGTCACAATGGTAAACTTTCGCAATAACGTAAATCGCAGTAAAGAACTTTCGCAACACCGAACGTCGCGATAGTAAACTTTCGCAGTACCGTACATCGCAGTAATGAACTTCGCAACAATAGGGTACACCCGGAATACGGCGCTAATAGATATGTCAAGATAGTAGGTAAGATAGGTAGTCTATATATTTTTTTTTTAAAGAAATGTTGTAGCTTTACCAACTTGTAGGTTTTACCGCTAAGAAAAGCCACGGTTAAATACCATGAATATTCGTAAACGTTATTTATATTAGCCACAACAACCAACTAAACAAGACAAACAAAGAGCTTAACTTTCGCATTTATAATAATTACCAAGGATTCTTACTTCAAAGCGAGTCAATAACCACTCAAGCGAAATCAAAATCAAAGCTTGACAAAATGTCGGGAACTTCATTGTCGTTTTGAATCGACTTAAAACCGACCCTTTGGTCGAAATGAGGACCAATAAACAAATCTAATTATGAAACAACGAATTCGGATTTAACTTTTCGTTACATTATTATCTGGAAACTTTTGGCTTTATTCACAGAACAACGAAAAGTCAAAGCGGCCAATGCTTGAGACGGCTTTCTCAAAACTTTTCACACAAACCAAGCGTGTCAGTGACAATTCTAATTTTGGGTAATTGGCTATGTTCATCGATATATATGTACTACGCACTAGCCCGATCCGAACACTCACTCTGTTCGACTGAACTGTACTGCAATCCGTACACCTTGTTGTTACACTATGTTGAACGAAACGCGTAAACGCCATGAATTTCATGTTTTGATTGCGAGTAAACTAAACTCTATAAGCGATCCAGCGCTGCATTTTTTAATACTTTGATTAAACTACATAAATAATGTTTTAGTGCTGCAGCTTACTTTAGTTCTAAATCACCATCATTTGAACAAATGGTTTTCATGAATGTTCTTGCCTATCGGTAGACGTATGTCACTGGCTATGTTAGTCAAAACTTATGGTCAGAACATTTTCTGGATGATGATGCGGCAACGGTAGTGTGACGATCTGATCAAGTTTGCGATTCAAACTTGGCCAGATATCGCGCAAGACAGAAAGGTTTGGAAGGGGAAATGGGAGGCCTTGCTTAAAAACAAACTAAGCTATAAAAAATGGCATCTCTAATCGTTTCATTGTTCTGTGAATATATTAAACAAACGTTCATTCCTTGATACTTGTTCTTTGTCTCATTATAAATTCGTAAAGTTTGCGAGGAATTTATTGAATGCTTGCTGAACAATGTGTTCGCTAAGTGATAACGACGTATTTTGTTCTAAATTCATGTTTTCGAGTAAATTGTTGTTTAAATATGGATTAGACGTTTCTTCTCCGTTCTTTGATATGTTAAATATAAAACTCCTACGCACTTCAACACACTTTAAGTGCTTACCCTTGTACGACTGAAGTGACAACAAAACATAACATCATGCCTTCATGTATGCATACCCCTAAAGATTATGGAGAGGTGTACCAAATAGGACTCCCTCATTTCGCCGTTTCGAACTGAAATATTCAAAAACAAAATATAAAAAAATAAAAAAAACAACTTAACCTTATATAGTACTTTTGAATTGTCAAACAAAATATGAATCTACTTGCACATTCTCAAGCGTCAGTAGGTCTCTATGGAGAAGAATGTGCAAGAAACTCTACGAACACCCTTTTTCATCAGTTTTAATTACAATTATTTGGTTACATCATTCTTGTATGATATTTTTCCAACAAGAATGATGTAACCAAACATATACGTGAGATCGATGTAAAAAGACGTGCACGTAAAAGCGTTTAGAGTAAAACAAACAATTCAAAAATACAATCCGTACGTAATTAAAAACAGGCCGAAGCGACTAAGTTATGACCAATCCTAAATGATGGCGCCCGTTCACGAACATGGCGCATGTATTGGCACCACTGGGCTCAGCCATCATGTAGGGAACCGTATAATCCAACAAATGTGCCACCATCAGAGAAACATTAGAGAGAGCAGGTCAACAAACGACATATAGGTATAGTAAATGATAGATTTACAGTAGAAAAATAGTACTCACACATGTGCTGTGCAGTTAAATAATACTAAAAGAAATTGCTAATGTAATTCTTAATTCTTTATTGTACATCAAAACAATACATTTACACAAAGTGAAATCAATATTCATGTACAAAGGCTAGCTTAACTCCAAAATGGAGTTCTGAGCGTATTTCCTGATGGTTCGACGCGATTAAATTTTATCATACTGATAGGTGATTTAAATTGCAATAAAAGCGTTCACATGGACGTAGTTCGATGCAATTCGACCAATTTGCATTTGCAATTGCCCAAGAAATTCGTGCCACCAGGATGGTCCCGTTTATTATACTGTGCGTAAGTACCTTACCTTAGAAAAAAAAAACGAAATGATTACCCATTATACTTCTTATTTTCATTTGGAACAAAAACACTGCTGTCTAATTTATTTATCTACCCTGAAGCTTTTGATATAAACAGAACAGGAAAAACAGTAGCAGGGTAACATAAACACTCGTGGGTTCTTATAAACATAGAAACAGTCAGAATTAGGGATTTAACGGAACCTTACCTCCTCGTCTATGCTTATGCGGAATTTTCGCAAGAATTCGTACCTCCGCATCCGTATCCACAAGTTTTTATCAGAGAGACTAATCGACTCCAACTAATCGAAGATCTTTTATTATGGTGGAGATATTTAGGCCCATATTTCAAGCTCGTTTGATAAGACTATATTCAACTCTGTCTCTATGAAATACAGAAAAAAAAAAGATGATTTAGAGAAGAAGGACATTGTTTCGGACGACGTAGCTATGATAATGTAATTTTGATATGTGTAATTATGATACCGATGTAAATAAATAACCTAGATAGACATAAGTAAATAGATAACTACAATAAAGTAGGATTGCATGATTGTTTAAGGTTTAGATTTAAGTATGGAATAAAGACAGATTTAAGTAGGGCTTTTCCATGTAAATAATTAGATTAGGTTTGTATTACTCCCTTAGACGTAAGTATATGAGTAAGAATTATTGTAAGGTGGCATAGAGCGCGGTTAAAAACACCACGCGGCAATATCGGACAAGTCGAGACCTGCCCCGAGCACATGTGCAGACTACGGGAGGGGCACGGGAAGGGGCACGGGAGGGGGCGCGCGAGGCGCGCTCCGATTGGCCGAGCGGAAACTACCTGCGCTCTACGCCACCCTTATACACTAAGCCAAATTGTATAAATAATGGGAGGCTTGCTGCAAATTTGTCATTCAACATTTCGTCACTCAACCATCAGCAGCAAGCCACTCCTGGGAATAAGAAGAATAAATTAAGAAACAAGAAGCCCGAAGTTTTACTCAACAATTCAACATACATACAGTCCACCCTGACAGACATGGTTATGGTATATGGGCCTTAGAACTCGATGTTATTTTTTGTTTGCTTCCACGTCACCGCAAGCATTTCCACTAGGTTCTGTTCTACCGTAATAAATCAGCAACTGTTTAGTAGAGTCGCAAGATGATTTAATAAAATAATTGAACAAACGATTTTTAATTTTGTTAAAACTACGTTTAGAAAACGTTTAAATTTAGAAGCAGTCTAAATTTGTTTAGATCAGAATGTAGAAGGAGTTAAACTAAATAAACTTTCTTTTGTATGCCTCAATCTCTGCTTATGTTTACTTGCGCATTGGCTGATGCACAGATAATATAATACTAACATACTTTAGGTTAAGTACTACCTACGTCTCCGCCTTTACTAAGATCCCTACGTAACATCACTAGCAGTCAGAACGAACTGACCGTATTAGATTCGAATCCAAACAACGCTGATATTGTTATTTATTTTTTAGAGTTGACTGGTTCTATGAAAGCAGTGGGTATATTTGCCGGGGAAGGCGGCACGAAGTAAGCAATATAGGTTTAATTAACGGAGAACAAACATTTGTTCAGCTCTTCAGGACGTCACGCGATCGGGTTAGACTGCGGCGCTCAAAGATTTATTGTAGCTGCCTGGTAGGTCTTTAGGAAGATTATCCTGTGTTGTTTTTAATAATGGCCAATTTCAGGGTTTCAATTTTCATAACTTTTACCTAGACAGTAGCAAATAGGAAGTTCCATGTATAAATGTAAATAGCTAGCTTTGACATCTATACAGTTTTCCGTCTCAACCAAGATCAGACCAATACATAATACTACAATACTTTGCATTTACATATTAGTGAGTGATCTTAATAAAATAAATAAACGTTTTTAGGTGGGTTACCTCACTGCAAAAAATATAACTTTCAAATTAATATACAGAGAAAGACAAAGAAAATAATGAATTAATATTATATTATTATAATAACAATGAGTTTATATTGTGAGTATATGAGTATTATTTTCTGAAATAAATGTCGCTTAACTCAATATGTGTTCACATATGTACATTCATATTTACAAACTAATATTAAAACTTAAATAAGAATAAAAACAAGAACAATTACGGGGCGTCAAAAAATTCGTCCACATCGCTGTCAAGAAAATAATAAATAATTCATATTATGTACTTAGAGAATAGCTCAACAAGTAGCCTTCCTAACCGGGTCGGTGCGTTTTCGTTTCGCTACAGAGATGCCTGTATGCACTTGGTCGGAAAATCTGTGCGACTCAGTCAGGAAGCTCTCATTTAATTGCATGCGCTCGATAAAGAATCTTTACAGATGCAGTACTGAAACGAAAATGCACCGACTCTGTCAGGAAGGCGGCTTAGCTAGTTTTTAGGGAGGCAGATTCACGAAAAGTTTCTGAAGCATTTTCCTTAATGTTGTTGTAACATAACATACATTTTTACCAAACAGTTTAACAGATGGTCTCTAAGAAAAGCGAACTAACTCTTATCTTTACTTTAATTTCTCGGCTCCAGTCTAAAAGAATGAGGTCGTCGAAAGTTTGGGAGCAACTGCACTAAATGAAATCGCCGAGAGTCTTCCTGTCACGTTATTGTGGACACTGGCGTCGGCAACTAGTTACTGTTGGATTTCGTATGCTATTCGTTTCAAGATTCATTGTCGTCGAGTTTTGAAAATGAATTGTTTTAGAACTTAATGATGTTGGTTGGAGTTAAGGCTAAATTCTAAATGTATAAGAGTTTAGTTTGAGATGAGACACACGTTTATGAATGGTTATCTTATGCTACTTAGCTTAAGCAACAATACATACTTATATTGGCCACGCAATGTCTCTTGCCGTGTTAAGGAATTGAATTATTGGGTCGTGCATTCTATCCTTTGATAGTTTGACATGTGAAATATTATGATAACGTCTATCTAAGCTGCAGGATCATCATCACAGTTTTAATAACTTTAATTACCACACAGTTTAACAGATTTTCTTACAAAGATCTACGGTGTCCTCCTATGCCGCTTGTGGCGGGAACACGGGCACGCGTTAGCGCTCACCGCGAACGCGCCGCGGCCGTCACCGGACCCTGCTCTGGGGAGTACCCCACATCACGGGCGCACCAGAACAGACCGTGCGCCTTGACCATCCCAGGGACCAAACCAGCACATGGGTGCCAAACGACCCCGTGTACGGCACCCTTGGTCCCCACTGTATTCAGACATACAGTCATAATTACATCCGCATTTATAAAACGAGTATTATAGAATTACAATGAATAAATAATCTTAATTCGGACCATATTTTTTTTCGTCTTACTCGTGTTCTTCACTGCTAAATGTCTACAAGATAACATTTAAGTATGTTGAAATAATTCATAAAAATTAAAATTATGCTGGTAATCGTTATTATTTTCGTATCAAGATTATTTTTTGTACTTCTCGGTAAACGGAGTCCTCATTTATACGGTTAAGCTTCTAATAATTGTATAAAATGGATGTACGTAAGGCGCAATTTCTTCAAAATGTTGAAAACACCAACGCTCGTAAAATTAATTAAAGTTGATGTAAATATACCTACCTCATTCTACGCGGCAATGTTTCATTTCAATAATGAGTGAGCCTCCTTTGAACATTAGATATTTTAGCATCAGCATAGAAGCTTCTCCATTTAAGTTCTATTCAGGAATAGAAAGGTCTAAAGTAAACAACTTGCCTATTTCGCTATCGAACACGATAATCGTGTCTGTCAGCACGAACACATAGACACGTCAGTCAGGATTATATTTCAATTAGAATGCTGCAATATATTGCGATGGTTCCTGTTTTAGAATCACCGAATAGTCTAAACCTGGCCTCCTCTCGGGAATATAAAATTAGTTGATACACACTGTTGAGGAATTAATATAGCAAGTTTGAGAACAAGCCGGGCAACTCAAATTGTCGTCAGTAAATGATAATTCCATTTTGGAGTGCTTTAATGAATCTAATGATTTGATATTTATAGCAAACTCAATTTCATTGATTAATAAATGACGTTATATTCATAAATATATAAAAGAATATAGGATATTTGACGTCACGGATAGTCAAAAGCCCGACAAATCTAACAACCAGTGTTAGCTTAAGGGTTATCATCATTATCAGTCTTTTAACGTTCCCACTGCTGGGACACAAATCTCCTATCTGTGAGAAAGAGAATGGGCCAATATCCACCACACGGACTCGGTGCGGGTTGTAGGATGTCACATGTCTTCGATTTTTTTGGTTCTAGGACATGCCGGTTTCATTTCTCACGATGTTTTCCTTCTCTGTTTTTAAATGATGTAACCTAATTACTGGTTTGTGGTGGTTAAATAGGTGCAGTGCATCCGGCCAGACAAAAAGCCAACCCAACATAGTTGCAAAAATACTATATTTCTTTTGAAATAACATTAGAAAATTTTACAGCCCTTTTTACAGTCCGTTCAACAAATTTTTAGTTTACAGGCCCAATTTACATTGTTGTTTAGCGAAGTTGATAAGTACAGTGGTGTAAACCGATCGGACTGTAGCGAGTCAACTTGGCTTGCAAGCTGCCTTGCAAGTGGATCCAAGTAGAATCGCTTTCTATTTTTTGGGCAACTAACCAAGTCGCCAGTCGCCACTTGCCGTAGTGTAAACAGTTAAATTGAGTAAAGTGTATGGCTGGCAACAATAGGAAGCGCGTGTACTTGTTTTTGTGACCAACAGTGCAGTTTGTCAATGAATATATAAATCAAGTTAAGTTTTTGAATAACTTGTTCAGTCTTCTGAGTAACTAATTGAATGATTCCTCTGTCTTTCGCATAGAATCACGACATTCACTGCGATCTACAATAGCTAATTCGTTGAGTTATAAAGCGTTAGCACCAAGTGTTGCCCTTCTACCCATCCATTTGCGCTCCCATAATCGTTTTGGTTTATTTATTTGGTACAACATTTCTTCTTCCATTTGCTCCATAATAATGCGCAAAATCGCACGTATTTGTCGACGTCGTTCGTCCATCGCGTGTTCACGGCGGGGAAATGCTATTTGACTCGCTGTGTGTTTAAAGTCACTGTCCAGGCGCTTGCCACTCGCCACTGTACCTGCACTTGCCACTCGCCACAATCCTTGACCAATGTAAATCGGGCATTATTCTGTAAATATAAAGACGACATAAAATACAAAAACGATTTATCAATATCAACTGTTTACTACAGCTTCCATTTGTCATATCACGAACGCAATAGAAGTCAAAATTAGTAAACGGGGTGTAAAAAGGAATTATTTAGACGTCAAATGTTATTTTTAATGGAGTATAGATTCAATTATTTACGCAATCTGATCGATGAAAGCCATTGAATTTTGTCTATCTATAAGCCACTGCAAAAATTATTCAACCATCAACCGATCCATGAGTCGCAAGAAACTGACTCGAGTAGGTAATAAGGCAAATCTAGGCGCCTAACAATGCCTTTCATTATAGGTTTACTAACCGAAGCCGCTTTTGGGCTATCTCTCACAGGCGACACATTCTTGCCCGGTATTGTATTACCAAAATTCGACGTAAATTAGCCAGTTCGATTGCTTTTATAACGAACTTGTGACCTGAAAGATATTTGTGCCTACAATTGTCTGGAAACTATATCTCAGCGTGAAATTTCCAATACTAGGAATCGCAGATATTTGAAATAGGAGTTGGTAATGGGAGATGTTATTATAATTTTGGTTGGTATTCATGTATGTATCGAAGTGATTTGTCGAATACACGCATTGGCGTTGATTGGCGTCGAAAGCAGCGTACCTATGTCAAGCGGTTTGAAAAATCTGCGACATTTATTTGATTTAAGAGAGTGTATGCTTCTAGCACGTTCTTCAATATAAAACTAAATGCTTTGGAACATGCAAGCCTTCGTTTTTAGGGTTTCGTACCCAAAGGGTAAAAACGGGACCCTATTACTAAGACTCCACGGTCCGTCTGTCTGTCTATCACCATGCTGTATCTCATGAACCGTGAAAGCTAGACAGTTGAAATTTTCACAGATGATGTATACTAAAAACTGAATAAAATACATATTTAAATAGGGCTCACATACAACAAACGTGATTTTTGTGCCGTTTTTTGCGATAATGGTACGGAACCCTTCGTGCGCGAGTCCGACTCGCACTTGGCCGGTTTTTTTCCTGATAGACCGACTCCCTAACAATTTCAACATGCCTGTAAATGGTTTAATAGACAGGTATATACATCATTTCTGTATTAAGAATTGGTAGTTGTTTATTTTGTTAAATTCTGCCTCGAAACCTGTCAAACTCTGGCAATAGGGATGTTAACTGAAAATTAGTTTTTGTCCTTCAGGTAAATTAATAAATACTGGATACGTATTTTTCTTTTAACAAGTAATCAAAGTGACGACGATATAATGCATTGAAATATAGTGTGACGTCACTTTGTTAGACTGCTTTATACTGACAAAGTGACGTCACAAGCCCCTACTCCTGAACTTTGATGCGCTTTATCTTTGTCAATTTTTATTAATCTGTTAAAGCAAAAAAAACATGTGCATTATTATTTGATAATCTCACTGACGGACTTAATAGAATTATCATTTTTCTACCCAGGCAACATCCCTATTAAAGTAGAATTTGACACGTAGTACTAAACTCTAATTCCTCAATTCAGAAATCAGCCTAAATTTTTATTTAGAGTTCTTCTTCGGCTTCTTCTACTGGTATCGGTAATGGTTGCCTGTATTTAAAAAACTCATCAAAGAACGCTAGAACCTATCGCTGTAATTGTGCTCTTGGTTTTTTGACATGATGTGCTAAGACTGTCGTATATTAAGTATGTATGTATTTATGTATCTTTTATTTAGCATATGTATGTAACTGTGTTTCTAGTAAGTATTTTTGTATCTATAATATGTTTATTGTTGGTATTGTCGCACCTCCGATAACCTCATGTCATGTCCAGGTAATTTTTGTCCATTCCAGGTTGCCTGGAAGTGATCGCGGCATGCAATAAGGCCGCCCATTGTATGTTTTTAGTATTAAGTTTCATTTTTCTTGTTTATATTTGTGTACAATAAAGTGTATATAAATAAATATCGTAACTTAGCTTACTTGAGCTATAAGAAAACACGATTCGGAACAAAACGTCAGATAATGAAACACGGTAAGTACATACTGAACGGATCTATTACTCGTCGTGAACTTCAGTTTAAAGCTCAAATGATAATTTCGTTTGTTTATGCTGCGCCTATAATGGGCCACAGTGCAGGGGAACCAGAAGTATTACTTCTTTGTGTTTAAGTTTGCTGTTAAGTTGACTGTTAAGAATCTGCTTAACAGGTAAAACACAGTTCAGAGATTTTTATGAATATGACTGTTAATGAGCCAATCATTGATCGCTAAAATATTATGTATTATGATCACGTGACCATGAAGTTATCCGGACAGTTAGTTGGTAACCGTCTTTTCATTTAAATTTATATTTTACTAAGGAACCAACATTGAAATTGTGGGAAAACTCATCAGTTCAGTACATTTTGTCCGGCTATGTAAACAGAAATGTAAGGGGCAGCTGCTTTTTTTTTCGACTACGGGTTTAGTCCCATGTTAAAAGCTGTTTATAATTATGAGTACTGATACTATTTTTATTCTGTCGTACAGACCACTTTTCAAGAATTGCGTTGTTTCTGTTACTAAGGTTCCCACTGCTGGTCACACACATTCTCTCTGTGAGATGGACTGGGCCGTAATCCACCACGCGGGCCCAGTGCGGGTTGGTGGATATCACATGCCTTTGAATTTTTGGTTCTAGGATACGACGGTTTCCTCACGATGTTTTCCTTCACCGTTTTGAGAGCATAACCCGATCAAACTACTGAGATTTTCTATAGTGGCCACCTTTACCCACCTTTCGTTTTGAGAGCAGTGGTGATGAAATAATTTACACAAAGTAAAGCGCCTGCCTGGGTCCGAATCCACGACTTACAACTTGTAAGTCGCGGCCAATACCGCTGAGCCACCACTGCTCTAGCGTTCTCTGCGTTTCTGTTACGCTTTGTATAAAATATTTATAATACTTAATGCTGGTCTTGTAATGTTGCGCTACTGTAAGTCTTACCCTGTAACCCAACGAACCCACTCCACGTTTATTTAACTGTACATCTTGATGAGAAACAAGATGGTTGGCCATTCATTTTAAATGACTATTTCTCTCCATTAAAACATGGGGAGACATGGCGTATACAAAATAATTAATTATACCTCGAAGATTACGAGTTCCGCTGATATTTTAAAGGTTATTGCTGTGAGCGTTCTCGAGGGGCCTCCATGTCTGTTTTGTGAAATTATTGTATTTTAGGAATATTGTGATGAATGGCGTGAAGAGATTTGTGTTCCGAAGTGCTTTTGTTTCAGTTAACTGTAATATTTAAATTGACTGAAGCATTGGTTGTTCATAGGAAAACAAAGAGTTTGGAGTAATATTTGAACTGAGAGAAGTACAAAATAATAGGTATTATGAAGCTGATGTGCTTCACCGGCATCAAACTCAGTAATTAATTGTTATAAAAGTATTAGCGCTAGAATAGGAATTTATTTCTGCAAAATAAATAATTACTTTAGTTAAAAGGAATCTGAAGAGATCGATCATTTCTTTTATTCAAAGAGATTGGATAAGCTACTACTGTATTATAGAATACCGAAGTCTACGCAATATATGGTAGATTTCCAAAATTCCAAATCCAAAAATTATTTTCGTTATTGACAGTAATTAGCATTTTGAACTTAGAACGATCTTTCAAATCTTGAACGCACTTTTTTATAACTTTTATTTCAATACTACAGCCAAACCAATAAACTCAAAAAGGCGATGCCAGTTATGAATATTACATCAATGCAACTTGTTTAATAATTCAGAATTAATCTGAAATCGGAAGTACTCGCCAAGTTTTCTCCCCAAGTACAGATAAATTGAAAATGGACCCCGTGCCGGACGATATCCGAGCAGATTGTGAATATTTGATGACCATGTAACTTTATGGATTTGTATCTAGTTTCCTCTCTCGGCTCCCTGGGGTAGGTAGACTTTTGGCTACAGACAGACTTAAGTATGATTTATCTTGTAACGTTGTTTAAGGCAAGATCTCACTGTGGCTACGAAAGGTAATCGTTCTGTTCTAAGTATCACACACAATGCAGTTTGTTTTTCTTTTTTAAGAGCTTTGTCCCACACTAGAAATTTCGCCAGTATCGTGAACATATAAACTCACATACACAAACAGCCTGACTCTGTACAACTCTGCGAAAATTGATGTAAAGAATCTGTAGGTTATTGTCGTCAAAACCCAACGGTCCGCCTATATATTTCATAAATAAATATTGTTTTAAGTAAATATAGATTTAAAGCAACCTATCTAGCTAGCATACGTGCATTTTGAAAAAGATTTAAAACCACATCAAATAAGCTTTTTGTATATATGTTTGGCCTACTTCGCTCTTCTTCATCTTATGTAAAACGTATTTATTTTGTAATGGTTTCCGAGAAATCGCTCCCCCAGTAATAATACCATAAAAGTTCCATTTTACCAGTAAGGGACATTCTTGATGACGCAACGCCATTTAAATTGCGTCGATAGGCGATATTCTACAAATATTTTCAAAACAATTATCAAGTGCAAATAGGTCGAATTTTATCGCATTGCGTCCATGTAGGCATACTTGCAAATTCGTTTAATCTTAATTTTTTACCGACAGCCCAAAAAGGTTGTCAATTCATTTGTTTATTTTATTTTTAAATGTATGATCCGTCGTATATGAACGAATTTGCAAAATTTTTGATCAAAAGAAGTTTATTCCAAAATGGTCCCATTTAAATTTGGTAAAGATCTGATGAAGAACTTCGGAGATATACAACAGAAATCTTCAATAAATTACAAAAAATCTCTCGGGATTGTTGCAATCGCAATCGTCTGTTTATTGTTTACACCATTACATAACATACTATCACGCCAGTACACTCGGGTACTACAAACGGGTACGCAGATGTGTACAGTTCACCCTGGTACACTCTCATTCCACCGGCTAAGTTCAAGTTACATGTTATTCAGAGAATCTTTTCTGGCATCATTGTGGGCATTATATGTATCTTACTTTATAGTTACTTGTCCATTACTCGTAAGTACCACTAAAAAGTGAAAAATAAAAACTTTTTTACATAATCCCTTGAGTGCTAATTAGCAGACACAATAGATAAACAATTGTTTCTGGGAACCAAAGTACCAAAAAGGCACTCAAGGGGATAATAATAATACCACCTTCCAAATAAAACACCGAAATTTAAGTTATTTTTCAATTTGAAGTGTTTTTATTTGGAAGTGGGTTGTACTTTTGAGTAAAAAAAAAAAATTGCGTGCCGATTCGAAAAAAAAATGTAACCTGGATTGCTCTCTCGTGTGACCGCGTTCAAGTTATGGAATGTGCTGGTGGTAGTCTATGCTAGGCAGTAGAGGAGGAGGTGCATAACCTATAAAGGGGCCCAAAACGCTTAATAAAAATCGCTTATACGCGTCAAGCATCAGGAAAGTCGCTAGGGAACATTTAAAAATGAATATTTACTTAATCACGAGACTATTCTTTGCAAACTCATCTCGAGTCTTAAAAACAAAAACAAAGAACTCAACAAACAAACTTAAGGAACGGAAAACGTAATTAATATAACAGACTTCAGACGTTCATTAATTCAGTTTTTGCATCATATTTTATCTTTACCAGCATTCGTGTTTGACGGGAGAAGCCGAAGCTTCGTATTTGGATAAAAAGCACTTTTATGACAATCTATTCATCTTTGGGTATTACCGTGACATGTCTTTGTGTCTTGGCTTTGGTACGAGTACGTTATTGTTGAGGAGTTTGTGACTTACTGTCTCTTTGTTATTCGCCATTATTTATTATTCTATTTTCTGTCCCACTGCGGTGCTAAGGCCTTGCTATCTTTCTTACTTTTCGCTCGGTTTTGGGTAATTATGGACCAATCCTGTCGATAAGCGTCGAGCTCTTCACGGCATCATCGCCAAGGTCTGCAGCCTTATTCTCCATGTTAATAAATAATGTATTTTAGAGAGCAGTGGTGGTCCAGTGGTAACGGCCCCGACTTAAGTGTCGGAGGTCATGGGTTCGATGCCAGGCAGGCGCTTTACTTTATGTAAATTGTTTCATCACCACTGCTCTAAAAACGGTGATGGAAAACATCGTGAGGAAACCGGCATGCAGTGCCGGCAGTGGGGATATTAAAAGTCTGATGATGATATCTGACCATATCGCTTAAACGTCAACATGTGATGTTATTATGTTACATGTTTGGCCATAATCCGAACGATCCGAAGTTCCGAACTCCAAGGCTTTTTACGTTGCTCTCGTTTATTAGGGTTCCGTACCCAAAGGGTAAAAACCAGATCCTATTACTAAGACTCCACGTTCCGTCTGTCTGTCCGTCTGTCACCAGGCTGTATCGCAAGAACCGTGATAGCTAGATAGTTCAAATTTTCACAGATGATGTATTTCTGTTGTCGTTACAACAACAAATACTAAAAACAGAATAAAATAAATATTTAAGTAAACGGCAAAAGATTCACGTTTTTTGTATGGGGCTCCCATACAAAAAACGTAATTCTTTGCGATAATGGTACGGAACCCTGCGTGCGCGAGTCCGACTCGCACTTGGCGTGTTTTTAAGTGACTTTCACAAAACTTCTTAGTTTTGTGTCGTAAAGACATTTTGGCGCATTATTATTAGTATTATTTGTCAGAATAATTGTCCACCGCCATGATGCATCACAAAATCAAAAAGACATCAGCCCATCTTACGCTATTTTACGATGTGCACTAATTTATTACCATATCATGTAAGCTATAAATGGTCGTCCATATCATGAAGTGATCAAATCTATGATCTGGCCACGACATATATAAAAGATACTGGCTTTATATATTTTGTTACTACTAAGCCCCAAAGCAACGATTAATATTACCTATTAAATAAAAAATAGCTCTCGTGTCTTGTGAAAAACAAATTTATTATCATCATTTCATTCGAAATACGTCCAGTGCTGGACAAATGTAGTCCCTACCAAGCGTTGTCACGTCAACCGGTCCTGTTATACTCGAATCCAGCTGATTTCTGAAACCTTCACCAAGCATGCAGAGGCACTAAAGTGGCAAGATTTTTTTTCTAAAATTTTCATTATATCAGGAAAGGCGATGGTCGACATTTCAATAGTGCTTGACATTCCCATAAATGTTTGCCTTTTTCCAATCGTAATTGGCACGTTTTATTTGAAAAATATCACTTGTATTAAGCCTCCGGTGGCACACACTCACATAACATCACATCATCAGCCCATTAATTGTTCCCACTGCTGGAACACAGGTCTCCTCTCTGTGAGAGGCCGTGATCCACCACGCGGGCCCAGTGCGCGTTGGTGGATGTCTCGTGTCTTCGAATTTTTGGTTCTACGACATGCCGGTTTCCTCACGATGTTTTCCTTCACCGTTTGAGAGCAGTGGTGATGAAATAATTTACACAAAGTAAAGCTCCTGCCTGGGTTCGAACCCACGACCCACAACTTGTAAGTCGCGGCCGATACCACCGGGATACCACTGCTCTAACTGAGTGGCACACTCTACACTGTGATAATATATTATGTATCTACTTTATTCTGCGAAATCAAAAACTCATCAATGACTGAAGAGCGAATTAATCTGGCGCAAACTCAGTTTAAAATTCTCTTTTTTAATTCCAAAGAAAAATAAATTAACCCGTCCAATTCAAAACTAAATTATCGCATCTCTAAATCACGTCCTACGTATTAACCCTACAATCCTTACTTAGCTTCAATTAACCCAATTCTTTCATCAAAGCTAATTAATCGCTAACGTAATGGGATATCGCACGGTCGATTCGACCCTCTAGAGGTAATGACGTGTAAAATTAACGCTCTCCAGTTTTTGACAGTTTTCTATTAACAGGGAAAATTAATAATACCAGCTGGTGGTTGTATTGATTTCTGAAGATTGAGTCTATGTGGGATTTATTGTTGGGTGTGTAGCATAGCTTGGGATGTTATTATTTCGGTTGTTCCATTTTTAGGGTTCCGTACCCGAAGGGTTCAAATGGACCAATGGACTATTGCTGTAACTCGTCTGTCCGTCGTCTGTCACACGGATTTTACGGCCAAACAGTTGGAGCTACAGTCTTTAAATGTTCACAGTTGTTGACCCAAAGTAATTTAAATTGTCAAAAAATATATTTTTATATTTTTAAGGGTGGCTCCCATACAGCTAAAGGGAAGAGGAAAAAAAACCTAAACCATCGATTAGGGTATCGCTGTTTAGAGCCCGTTGAGTAGATACTCGTATATACTCTATTTTCTGTTTAAATAAATGTTGAAAAACAAAGTGAAAGATAAATGAGAAATGGAAAACAAATGAGAAGCCACCATAGCCAGATTTTGAAAAAGAAATTGTACCGAAGATTTTTTTCACTTACAGTGACCTATGAACTTGAAAACAATTATTATGGAAATATAGAAAATCGCCTTCAATAGAAAACAAAAATAATTTCAAATTATATTCACAACGATTCAAAAAAATTGTAAAACTCACACAAAAAGCACAAAATAACCACATTATAAAAAAAACACCGAATAAGTCTAAAGCCTCCTGGCAAATAATAAATGGTAGTAACCAGACTAAGGATCCCATCAGGCAAATCAAGATAGGCAACTCTATTATTATGGATGCGAAGGAAATTGCAGATTTATTCAATAATTTCTTTGTCAATCAAGTCCAGAACTCTGCAAATAATAATAATAACGAGTTCATTAGGGTAGAGAACAATCCAAACACAATATTAATGTCTGCAGTAATACCGGCTGATATAATAAGAATAATTAAAATATTGAAAAACAAAAAAGTTTCGGATATGATGGAATAGCAATTTCTGTTGTGAAATTTGTTGCTGATGTTATAGCTCTTCCCCTGTGTCATATAATGAATCTCTGTATAAACACAGGCATTTTTCCAAATAGGCTAAAACAGTAATTATAATAGTACATTACTGCAGCAGCCAGCAAAAGAAGCATTGATGGACGAACGTGTAAATGTGGGCCGAGGCGAAGCCGAGGCACATATACGTAAGTCCATCAATGCCTAGTTGTGGCCAAGGCTTGTATAGTGCTTTTCTCAAATAATGCGCGGAAATTAAAACTAAGTAGTACCTAGAACTCATTTTGTCAAATACAATTACTTTTCAAAATCAATGACGAAAACCGCGTTAAGCTTAGCATGCACTGCGATTTTCATTCGCGCGTTTTTTTCCGCGCATTCTGCGGCCTATGGAATTGTATAAAGCCGCACGCGTTGCGGTAAAATAATCACGCGGTAATAATACTACCAAAATCCGTGCAAATAAAAATCGCAGTGCGTGCTAAGCCTTAAAGTGTTCATTTGTTTTTTTTTCAATACACAGCTTTCTATTTGCAAGCCAGTTCGAAATTTAAATAAAAACTTTGATAAGTTACCTCCTTGGTTGCCATGATTCGGAGTAAAAGATCGTTCCATTTTTAAATTACACGACAGATATGAGTTTACTATGTAATTTATTTGGCCGCTGCAAACGACAGATATGGATTTACATACAACTTTTGCCGGCCGCTGCTCGCATGTATTTGGCCTGTACTGCAATTTCGATTTATCTTGAAGAAGGTTGTCAAAGTAATGCTCAAATTTCCAAGCATGTTTGAGAAAAACCATTACATAAAAAAGATTGTAAAGAAGACATGTCAAACTACAGACCAGTTGCCCTTGTCTCGGTATTCTCCAAGATCTTCGAAAAACTGATATACGAATCAATTTTTTCATTTTTAGATAAATTTAACTTTCTTATCAATGAGCAAAAGGGATTCAGAAAGAATAAAAACATTAACATGGCGATGTATGACTTAATACATAATATAATGACGAATGTTGACAAAAAAACACTAGTTTTCGCTTTATTCACTGACATGACCAAAGCCTTTGACTACGTTAATCATAATATCCTGCTACAAAAACTTGACAGCTACTGCATTAGAGGCAATGTGTTGAGCCTTATAAAATCGTACCTTAGTAATCGTAAGCAACATACAGAAATCTCAAGAGTATGTGTTAGACGTAAATTGGAATTTAAATACCATCTATCTGATAGTAGAGAAGTCAAATTCGGAGTTCCACAGGGGAGTATCATCGCGGCTCCATTATTTCTTATATACATCAATGATCTGCCGCGAAATGTGCAACAGCCGATGGTGTTATTCGCCGATGATAGTACAGCGTTAGTAAAATGCGTGGAAAAAGCAAATTATGAAAAAGACGTTAATGACACATTAAAATCAATAATTAATTGGCTAAACACTAATAATCTAATAATTAATTTACAAAAGACAAAGATTATGCATTTCTTTCAACGTTTGCACCCAGAACCTTTAAAAATTGAATATCATGTACAAAATATTGACAAGACAAATGTTGCTAAATTCTTAGGTATAGTAATTGACAGCCAATTATCTTGGAAACAGCAGGCAGAAGAAGTCTGCAAAAAGTTAAGTAGAGGAGCTTATATTCTCTATAATTTATCGAAAAAAGTTAATATTGACACGATCATTATAGCTTACCATGGTCAGGTTGCCTCTATCTTAAGATACGGAGTAGTATTTTGGGTGAATTGCAGTGAACGAGAAAGAGTATTCAGAGCCCAAAAATATTGCTTGAGATCAATGACCGGCATTAATTCAACAGACAGCTGTATTCCTATGTTTAAGTCCCTAAAATTATTAACTTTTCCATCACTTTATATTCTGGAGGTGGCATTATTTGTTAAAAAGAACCTTAATCTTTTTGAAACAATGATAAATCATTCTTCAAGACCGGCATTACTGAGATCCCAATACAAAGGTCTATTACATACAGGTAGTTTCAAAACAGCCTTATTAAGAAAGAATATTATGCATATGGGACCAGTTATCTACAATAAAATACCTAACGACATTAAAAATGATACAACTCATTATTTCAAAAATAAATTAACGAAACTACTAGTTGAAAAATGCTATTACACTGTCAGTGAGTTTTTAAATGATAACCTATGAATTTGCTGAATAATGTTTCAATTTATTAAGTTTGTTATATTCAATTTTTTAATTATTAGATATTTTCCAGTGTATTTGACTTTTAAGAATATGACATTAGAAACTTATTACCTGACAATTTTTGATTAATTGAATTTGACTTTTTAGAATGTGATATTAAAAACTGATTACCTGAGATTTTTTGATTATTATAGATTTGCATTTTATGATTATTATAATGCTAAATGTTGCATGCCATACGGTACAATGTACTGGATCCAATTGTTTGAACATTTTTACACCATCAAAACTAAGTTTTGTTAACTACATTCTTTGCAAATAAATTATTTCTGATTCTGATTTTGATTCTGAAATTTGGTGATATTGTCTATTATTACGTATATTTTACTAAGAAATACCAATATATTGATAAATCTGATTTTTCTTTGAAATTCCTTTATTTTTCCTATTACAACCATCTTCATTTTGCGGTTTGTTACTGTACGGTTCACGTACAGGCAAATTGCTTACGCCGCGACCTACTTTTAACTACTCGTTTTTATTTACTTTATTATTATATTTAGTTAGTTGACCAATAGCTGCCGTAGCGCTATAATCGCGGATTAGCATCCAACCTAACTTTCGTGTAACTTTTACGAATAAACTTTACTGTGGTGTAATCTGTGGTTTTCGTCAACTCACATCAAACAACTCAACTGTAAGTAACCGGCTACCTCTGAGCCGTACATAAAACTGGTCCTTCGAGCCGGATATAACAGGTGCGTATTCTCTCTGTTAACGTTAGCGAATCTGTCTAGCTGGAGTCCCAGAAGAGCGGATCGCGTTAGTGGGGCGCTAACGCACTTGATATCCAAAACTTGCGGAAACTTCGCAACTTTGGTGAACTAGTACCTGCGGTGATACAACTCTACTCCACCAACGGTCAAGCCAATAACTAATAACCATGGTTCAGAGCGTAACGGAACTGATAAGCCATCAAGAAACAACCTTCAGAGACTTGAAGCTTATCTGCACCAACTACAAGAAGGACAGTCCCACCAGGAAGAACTTGGCGTACCTGGAGGAGCGTCTTTCTCGGCTGAACAATAACTGGGAGAAGTTTGTTCACAACCATCATCTACTGGAAGAGTCTGGAGCAACAGACCTTCAATACTTCAACGACGACATTTTCAACTGTACGAAGAAGATGTATGAAGAAGTGCTGCAAGACATGTTGAAACGTAAATCGGAATTGCCGTCTGCACCTGCTGGTAAGACGGAACAACCACCTGCTACGCCTAAGCAAGGTAAGGGACAATCGAAATTTACTTTCGACGATATCCAATTCCACGTACCTCCTCGGGAAGCAAGCGAGTCGGCGGAAAAGCAACAAGTTCTTTTGCGTCAACAATACTGCAACTTTAGAGCGTTTGAACGCACTGTGGAAAAGGTAAACATAGCATTGGCAGTACCGATGGAAAAATGGGAATTAGAAGACAACTTAAGCACCCTGAAAACTAAATGGGAGCAAATCGAAAAGGCAAATTGGGAACTAGAGTACCTACTACAAGATGAGGACTCAATTTATCAACAGAAATACAATACAGCAGAAAACTTCTATGATGACCTGAAAAGGAAACTACAACACAACATCTGGAACAATGCACATTATGAGAAATCTACGCCAAAAATTCAAATACCCGATTTCCATGGCAACTATAACCAGTGGTTGACTTTTAGAGACCTCTACCTCGAAAGTGTACACAACAATCCGACACTTTCGAAGGCTCAAAAAATGCAACACTTGAAAACAAAACTGAAGGGTGAAGCAGAGAAACTGGTTCAGCATCTTGGCATCAGTGCTGAAAACTATGCATCTTGCTGGGACATGCTGACCCACCGCTACGATAACAAACGGCTGTTATTTACATCATACATGAATACACTCCTGAATCAACCTAGTATTCAGCAACCAACCGCAGCAAGCATACGGAAGCTTCATGACGTCATGATGGAGTGCTTGAACGGGCTCAAAAACATCGGGCTAGACATCACCAACTGGGATCCGATCATGGTCCACCTATTGATTCAAAAACTAGATAGCGTTACGTATAACGAATATATAAAGGAGATCAAACATCCCAGGGAATTTCCCGAACTGGAAGAGTTCGCCGAGTTTTTAGAATCAAAGTTCATGTCACTGGAAGCTCTGCAGGGAAGTAGCCAAAAATTCTCGTCATCAAACAAACCATGGAAATCGGAAAAGCAGCCTCATAAGGGATCAGAAAACCGAAATTACAACTACAAGAATAAAACGCAGGGGTCATCGTACTTTAACAAGTCACAAAACTCACCAAAAACCTTCTTCACGACAGCAAAAACATGCCCAATATGCAAAACTAATCACGTATTGATGAATTGCGAACAATTCTTGGCTATGGACACAAACAAACGGAATGACGCAATTCGCAACTTGCATATTTGTAAAAACTGCCTATTCAACCACGGAGAAAAACAATGCAAATCACGAAAGACGTGTAAATTGTGTCATAAGGCACACCATACACTTATGCATGAAGATGTAACTGAACTATCTAGCAAAAAACAAGCAACAAGGGAGGAAAACCCATCGTCGACCCTTTCGACTTCCTATGGGGTCAACAACATAACGAACGAACAAAGGGAAGTGTTGTTGACAACTGTACTTCTGAAAGTCAAAACAATTGATGGAAACTTCATCAACTTGAGAGGCCTACTAGACCAAGGCTCTCAAGTGAGCCTAATAACGGAAAACGCGGCACAACGCCTCCGATTACAGCGACGTAAAGTGAGCGCTGTTGTATCGGGTGTCGGAACCCTTAGCGGCAACTGCAAAGGGGCAATGAACTTAGAATGCCAGTCAATACATTCAGACTACAGACTAAACTTTGAAGCATTAATTATGAAAAAACTCATAAGCAACTTACCTACCGCATCGTTCCCAATCAGCAACTGGGACTATTTAGAAAACTTAAAACTAGCGGATCCACAGTTCAATCTGTCGGGCCCGATCGATCTACTCTTGGGCGCGGACATCTACTCAGAACTTATCCTAAACGGCGTCATCAGGAGTGAGAGATACCCCGTAGCTCAACAAACGAAAGTAGGCTGGATTCTATGCGGGAATGTAAAGACATTCAACTGCTTGGTGACACTAAACGATTTCGAAAACATGGCAAGATTTTGGGAAACCGAGGAAATTCCAGACAAGTCATCATCAACTAGTGAGGAACAACACTGTGAAGATTATTACAACGCAACTACCACAAGATTGGCAAACGGACAATATGTGGTACAAATGCCTATGAAGCCTAACTACGAATCAAACTTAAACAATGCAAGGTCACAAGCATTAGCACAGTTCCTTCAACTGGAAAGGAAAATGCTAAAAAACAAAGAACTCAGTTACGAGTACACGCGTTTTATGAACGAATACATCGCTATGGGACACATGAAACCAGTCACAGAAGAAAGTAGGGGCCGAGTTTACCTACCTCACCACGGCGTGATGAGAGCTGAGTCCACTACAACAAAACTAAGAGTAGTGTTCAACGCCTCGTACAAGACAAAAGGAGACAGCAGCAGTCTCAATGATCACATGTACTGCGGTCCGAACTTACAAAAGGACATACTGACACTACTAATTAATTGGAGAACGTACAGATACGTCTTTACGGCGGATGTAGAAAAACTTTATCGGTTCATCTGGCTAAACGAAAATCAACAACATCTGCAAACTATAATCTGGAGATCTTCCCCTAAGGAACCTCTACAAGATTGGCAGTTGGGCACAGTAACTTACGGAACAAAAAGTGCACCTTATCTGGCAATGCGCACTCTACATAAACTCGCAGAAGATGAAAAAGATACCTATCCGGAAGCTGGAAACGTCCTGAAAAACTACTTCTACATGGACGATTTGGTTTACGGACAGGATACTGTCGACGCATCGAAGACACTGGTCACACAGCTAATTGAGTTGCTGAAAAAAGGAGGATTTAACTTGAGAAAATGGAAAACTAACGAACCGAGTATCTTGGAAGACTTGCGAGATGATCAAAAGAGCCGCAATACGAACATCGACTTTAGCCCAGAACAAACAACTAATTTAAAAATGTTGGGCATGAGGTGGAATCAAGACAACGATAGCTTCACATACCAATGGGATCTACCAATCAAGAAAATACTGACAAAACGCGTGCTACTGAGCGAAATAAGCAAGCTATACGACCCACTTGGATTACTATCGCCACTTACAATAAAAACCAAACTTCTGTTCCAAAAAATCTGGATAAGCAAGACCAACTGGGATGAACGCTTAACCGACGATCTCGCTACAGAATGGGAAACAATTAGAAAAGATATCCCGTTGCTAAACAAACTTTCCATACCACGATGGTTACAATGTCAAGAAAACAATCTAGAGATACACGGGTTTTGCGACGCAAGCGAAAAAGCTTACGCGTGCGTCATTTATAGCCGAGTGAAAACTGAAGCCGGCGAATACAAGACTACACTAATTACTGCAAAAACAAAGGTTGCACCAATCAGCAACAGGATAACTGTACCTAGAATGGAACTTTGCGGGGCCGTTTTACTAGCCAAACTGCTAGAAAAGGTTCGGAACACCCTCAGCACTAAAAATCTACATTTAAGGTGCTGGAGCGACTCCAAGGTCGTTTTAGCCTGGCTGCAGGGCGATATAAACCGATGGGAGAAATATGTAGCTAACAGAGTAAAACAAATAAACAGCATTATCTCAGCAAACTGCTGGAACTATGTGAAGTCAGAAGAAAATCCTGCTGACTGTGCAACTCGAGGGCTTACACCTTTTCAACTCCTAGATTTTAAACTTTGGTGGAATGGACCACATTGGTTAAAAACAAACATGCCAAAAATTCATCAGGACACTCACCTGACCTACACAACAAACACTGAGTTGCAGGAAATAAACTGCTGCGCAGTCACATACAAGCATTGTGAAATAATTGATACATTACTTAATAAAAACAGTAATTATAAACGCGTAATACGAGTGCTTGGATGGATTGTACGAATAAGCAATATTCGTAAGCAAAAACGCACACTAAACTCAACCAATAAGTTAACCGACTGCGGTAACAAAAAGGAGGTTATGTGTTTGTCACCACAAGACATTATGGGAGCAACAGAATTGCTCATCAAAAATGTTCAAAATGAAAACTATGGCGACGAAATTGAATGTTTAAAGAAAAATCGACCAATATCAACAAAAAGCAGCTTGCTGAAGTTAACCCCAATCCTTGACGACCGTGGAATACTGCGCGTGAAGGGCCGACTAGGCTACTCAACTTTATCTCCCGAAGCTAAACATCCTATTATTCTTCCGGCTACAGGAAGATTAACGGAGCTTATTATTCAAGAGGCTCATCGCAACACTCTCCACGGAGGCGCCCGACTCACTTTGGCCCATTTACGTCAAACATTATGGGTCATTGGAGGTAGCAGAACAGTCAAGAAGGAGCTACGACAATGCGTCCGATGTCATCGTTTCAAACCAAACCGAAACGTACAACTGATGGCAGACTTGCCAAAGGAGCGTGTAACTCCATCAAGACCATTCACAAACACAGGCGTAGACTATACTGGGCATGTTGATGTGAAAATCAACAAAGGAAGAGGCGTTAAAACTTGCAAGGCTTACATAGCAATCTTCATATGCATGGTGACCAAAGCTGTGCATTTGGAATTGGTGTCGGACCTGACTACGCAAACGTTCCTCGCCGCATTCAAAAGGATGTGTGCCCGCAGGGGTACACCCAGACACGTATTCTCCGACAACGGAACGAATTTTGTGGGCGCAGCAAAACTACTTCAACAGGAATTTGAAAAACACAATACGTTTAAGAATTCAGAATTCTTCGATGAGATGAGCCACTTACAAATTGAGTGGCATTTCAATGCACCACTTTGGCCAACAGCTGGAGGCCTGTGGGAGGCTGCTGTCAAAGCCATGAAATATCACCTACATCGAGTACTGGGGGAACAGAAGCTTACTTTCGAACAATTTACTACTTTACTAAATCAAATTGAAGCCTGTCTTAACTCTCGTCCGCTGTGCCCATTAACAGAGGATGTCGAAGACCTGGAATATCTAACTCCCGGCCACTTCCTCATTGGTGGCCCCCTACTGTCACTACCGCAAGAAGAACAAGATTTTGCTGAGCACGATCTAAGAAACAGATGGAGGCTTGTTGAACAAATGAACGTACACATCTGGAAGCGCTGGTCGAACGAATATCTACATCAACTGCAAACCCGAAGCAAATGGCAGCAACCAAAAGAAAACCTGAAACTAGGAACCCTAGTATTAGTCAAAGATGAGCACTTACCTCCTGGCCGCTGGGCTATAGGAAGAGTCCAGGAACTACATCCAGGCGCTGATGGTCGAGTACGGGTTGTTACCTTAAAAACAAGGAAAGGGTCACTTAAGCGACCAATAACGAAGCTAGCACCATTACCACTTAAACCCGAAGAACCTAGGGTAAACGAAGAGGAAGAGCAAAGGAGACCTACTCCGGAAACTACAAAACGGGGAGGCACAGCAAAAAATAAGAACAATTGGCTATCACTAGTTCTCCTAGCCATGCTAGCAATGACGGGGCTTGCACAATCAGCGCCAACGAATAACTTGAACTTGAAGGTTACACCTATATCAAGCAATCATCCGATTTACTTCGATGAAGCTGGGCAAATGAAACTAATACATGACGAATGGACCCTATTGGTTTACTACAACTTAACCTCATACTGGCAAGCAACTGGTCAGATCAATGATTATGTGAACCAAATAGATAAACTATGCCAAAGAATATCACATGAGTACTCGCCTTGCGAAACAATTGTCGGCCACCTACGTCATGAACTGAGTCACCTAGCCGACTACAACTCTATGCTGCTCACTCAACACTCAAGACCAAAACGAGGTTACTTTGATGGAGTTGGGAAATTAGCAAGAACTCTTTTCGGAGTGCTCGACGCAGACTTTGCCGAAAAGTACGAAAGAGACATACAGAATCTACAATCAAATGATGACTACCTACTACAACTTATGAAAAACCAAACATTAATTGTAGAGGCTGAAAACAACGTTATAAAAAAGAACACTGCCTTTATGGATGAACAATTCAAAACATTGCGCATCTACATGAACCAAACTTGCAGCGAAATCACAAAAATAGTGAACAAGGCGCAAATGCTATTCACAATGAATGACATAAATTCCGCTGCCGTGACGTCAACTCTGATTATAAGTGATCTAAACCGAATATTGGAAATGCTGATAAACACTCTCGCCAACATTTACAAAGGACATTTAAAACTCGTACAACCAAGTTCAAGCTTCATCGCAATCAACTTTGTAAAAAACTCTTACATAACAATGGAAGACCAAGACATGCGCCAATGTACTTCATACGGAGAAGACGAATTCACTTGTGTCTCACGTAATCCAGTCTACAACATGCACGATAAAGACGCCCCATGTGAGGCCCAAGTCTTCAACCAACAAGAGTCTTTATCATGCGTCCTCAATGATGTAACATGCAAAGAAACCTGGACAAAGCTTCACAAATCGAATATGTGGCTATTTACATTGTGCGGGAAACAGCTGATGCGCGTCATATGTAACGATCAAGTTACGCCAGCGGCCATTGACGGGACTGGAGTGATTTCCTTGAAATCAAAGTGCTTACTACAGAAAAAGGACGCCACAATATTTACACACAATCAGCTGGGAAGTACTTTTAACATGGAACCAGAGATAGAAATACCAACTATTAATTCGACTATTAACCACATCTTTGACCTCGGCTGGCAGAATGCAAAATTAAATATAACTGAACAAGAAACGCCAACTGCAGTAGAAATAAGAAAAGTAGACCAGCAGTTGGAATTCCAGAAAAGCAGAGAAATATTACCGAAGGCGTCTCACATGTCAAGTCACGACATTTATCTCTACTCGGTTACTTCTTTGATGTTGGGAGGAATCGCTGCGCTTGCCCTCTATATTATTATTAAACGATGTTTGAAAACGAAAACAAAGGAAGACGTCAAAACACTCTCTGCCGAAAGAGGAGTGACACCTAGAGGAAGGGATAACTTTGGAAGGGACATCGAGCTACAAGAAATGCATTCGACAGCAGCGGAGCCCGTTTACAGCGAAGCAAGACAGCCGATGAAAGCATTTCACTTTGACTAAATTGAGTGTTATAACCTATACCTATATTTTTACATCTTTTACCAGGACACATTAACTATTGTTTACTATTTAACTTTAAATAACTACTTTTCACTTTAATTATATTATTATTTGCTTTGTAATGGATGCTCATCCCACTTTTCCCTCGGGAGCATGTACGGTTCACGTACAGGCAAATTGCTTACGCCGCGACCTACTTTTAACTACTCGTTTTTATTTACTTTATTATTATATTTAGTTAGTTGACCAATAGCTGCCGTAGCGCTATAATCGCGGATTAGCATCCAACCTAACTTTCGTGTAACTTTTACGAATAAACTTTACTGTGGTGTAATCTGTGGTTTTCGTCAACTCACATCAAACAACTCAACTGTAAGTAACCGGCTACCTCTGAGCCGTACAGTTACGGAACCCTAAATGTGCGAAGTCCGACACGCACTTGGCTGGTTTATATGTTACTGCTATCATGATTTTCCTAAATAAATCATCGTCATATTAGTCGAAAGACGTCCATTGCTGGACATAGGAGGCCTTCCCAAGGCATCGCCTCATCAACCGGTTATTTCCTACTTGCCACCAGTGGACTAAAAAATAAATTGGCGATTTTTTGGATTTGATTCGAAAACTCGAGTGGACCTGCTACTAAACAAGGAAGAGTATTTGAGAATTCTTCCAGTTATCCTATCGAATTTGGTTAGATAGGAGTGTATCACATCAACACAGAAAAGGCTTGGTTCAGCATATTGACGTATAGTGCTCGCCTAACTTCTGGGCCGCCCTGAAGTTGGCTATCCGATGTGCAAGGCACGAAACGGTGTTGTTTTTTTAAGAAATTTACTACTGCGCAGCCATTGTAGCCAACTTCAGGGCGGCCAAGAAGATTGGCGAGCACTATAAGAAGATTATGCACAGATGTTGCAGTTATTCTAAGAAGTCTGGTAATTATTTTGTAAACAACTCCGAACAGCAGATGATAAGAACTTAGAAAGTATGATACCTTTTAAAGAGATTTGAGAATAATTGAATAGATATATGATTAGATTAAACATTTGATTATTCACTCCAAAACCATGTTAACATGATATAACACAGATAAATCCTCTTCAATTTATGAGCAACATTCCAAAAAGAAGCCATCATTAAAAACAGCATCCGCTCCCTTTCGTCGCATTATACCAGCTAACTGATTTATTTGAAGTCTGACAAATTAAACTGTCGTCCGATACTGTCCAACTGATTGACAAGACATTTGTGTTAATTAAGACCAACTCATCTCCTTTATTGGACATTTTGCAAAATAAACTACTGATTAACTGGTGGATCATTTTGTTGAATGCCTCGTTGGTCTAGTGGTTACAAGCGCTATTGCTGAGCACGAGGTTCTAGGTTCAATGCCCAGGTTGGGCAATATGTTATTGGATTTTCTTTCTAGAATATCTCAGTAGCAGGCCGTGGAGTCTGGCTTGTACTCAGCTGATAGCAACAGCTCCCCGATTACATGTGGCTTAAGTATATCAGGCGAGTTGTGAGTGTACTATATGAACAACTTTGACTAAACCATCGAGGAATATCTACTGGCGTTATGTTATGATAAGTATGTTATCATTTTATTGATTACTAGCTGTTGCCCGTGTTAGTATTGGAAGTACGTGTGACGTCATTAAATCATAAATTTTCACTTTTTAAGCACAATGGTTTGCTACAAAATAAAAATTGTCATATATATTAAGCATGTACCGACAGAGGTCTAAAGTACCTACCAAAATTATTATTGTGTTGTCAAATACCTACAATTGTTAGAGTACCCACTTGAGTAAATATTGTTGTGTGTACAAGAAATAACTCTAAATTTACAATTAAGCCACAGTGATGATATATCTATAAAATATTACGTAATTTGTAATGATCATTGTGATTTATACTGGATTTCATATTGCTATTTTAGTATTATAAGTCCTTTGAGACAATTAGTACAAGACTGTCAATAAGTATCAATATTCTTTCGAATATTGATAAAGAATGACTAAATAGGCGATATTAAATTCCTTAATTGTCTTGATACGTTTTAAAAAGGTTTCATTACTCAACCTGCTCTATCCAGTGCTCTCATCCCGCTTTGCCAACTGCGCCAAACTGGGCATCTACAAGACATACCTGCGGTCTATATTAAAATACGCAGCTCCAGCTTGGTTCATCCTCACTAGCGAGAGAACAAAAACAAGCTAAGAGCACAACAAAACCTGATACTAAGACTCATCATGGACGACCCTCGCTATGTGAGGAACGACGTCATCCTGCGGGACACTGGAATAGAGAGCCTGGACGAGTTTATAGGGCGTCTCTCCAAAACTCGGTTCGTGCGGGCCGACGATTTTGCCTGGCGCCATATAGCAGATATCGCGCCGTGGCACGAGAAAGCGCCTCCCGAGAGACCTCGTCTCTGACGCCGCAACCCCATCCATCTCCCGGACTTGACGCCTGAGTAAGCAGCACCAGTATACACGCTGCTTACTCAAACAATAACAATGCCCACCCCACACTACATCCACGGCGTGAACAGCCAATCACTACTATACACTCGCCAGTACACATGCACCGAATAGCGTCGCGTGTACCTCGCACGCTATTGGTTCATGAGCGGTGTAACTCAGTACATTGCCACTCCCACATACATTTACGGCGCTAGTTGTCACTTACATTATTATACTGTAGGTTCGTCCAAGTTGGCACTCCTGCCGCTGGTTACCTTTGCTGGGCTTCCCAGGGTACGCCCTGGGTCTCACCCGGTGGAGGAGGACCGCCAGGGTGCGGTGAAAAAGCGGCGAGACGTTCAGAAACGCTCGCCACCGCGGCGCGCCTACAGTCACATACAAGCTAAGCGACTTCTACACGACGTGTTGACTTACTTTGTTGTAAACTAATAGGCAGTACGGACCAGACATTATGTTGTGGTTGTGATAGTGATATTGTTTTCCTGAATTGTTATATTTTGTGAAAGATGGACTACACAAGCTTCACGTAAGTTATTTGTTTTTTTTATTATATATTATAACTTAATTATTACTAATGGTTGTGTTGAAACTCTATCTGTATCATATTATGGCTTTTATTCCTAATGATGTTAAATTGATTTAAGAGCTAGTTATGTTCTTTGAACTTTGGACTTCCGGTTCCGGACTCACTACGCTAAGACGTGTTACCGAAGTGCTCTTCAGATTTGCGAATTGAAATTGTCTAAACGTAATCGAAAGTCCTAAAAATCGCGTGAAACTAAGTACAGAACGAGTAAAGTGTGGAAAAGTATCCTTTTCTTGCCCAGCATCAGAATCGTGAAGTGTTTTATATACGAAAAACAAATCATTATTAGTTTGGAGGTAAAGAAAAAACACCGGTTTTGACAATTGACAGTTGTCAGCTCTCGTTCATTCACTCGCCAGACAGTGCTACCAACGTAAGAAGAAATAGTAAGTTTTGGAGACTGTGGCTTTTGGGACATTAACACAAGATACGTTTCGTTTCACCATGAACACCAAACTGTCAGAAGAAATGTCACTGCTATTTGAGAAGATGAAGGAAGAATTACAAAAACAAACAATGGCAATAACAGAGAATATAACCTCAGTAATCCTTAAGAAAGTTGATGAGAAGATTGAGCCGCTTATAAAAGACAACGAGAAATTAAAACTTCAAGTGGATCAACTAAGTAATAAAGTAGAACGACTTGAACTTAACAGCAGAAGGAACAATATCGTAATCCATGGTGTTCCTGAAACAGCCAATGAAGGGGAGGTGGACCTAATGTCTTTGACTTTGGAAACGATTACCGACCTCGACGTTCCATTGGAACTTAGTGAAATCAACAGAGTTCAACGTCTCGGTAAGAATGCAAGTAAAGGTAAAGCTAGACCCATTCTCGTCTCAACTACAACACTGCAAGAGAAGATACAAATCTTGAGAAACAAAAAGAAAATGAAGCCGAGCACGTACATCACACACGACTACTCCAAGAAAGCCTTAGCCGAAAGAAAAACCAACAAATCTAACCAAAACGAAAAAAGAAAGAGAGAAGTGTCAGAAACACCAAGCCCCAAGCCCTTTCGTGAAACTAACAACGAGGCAAAAATCAAAAAGATAGATGAATTTTAGCTCATGCGGGGAAGAACAAACTCTTTATCTGGAACACATACACGTAAAAACTAATAATTGCAAGGATCCGGAAATCAAAACAACAAAAATAAAACAACATAAGCTACAAAACAAAATAAATCTCCCACCACGGCCGGTCACCGAGGGAGATCAAGACCAACACCCTCTAGCGAAACTTGAAGAACACTTGTATATTGCAACATTGAATACCAGAACACTTAGAACCCCTGAGTCCCTATTAGAACTGGAGCTAGCCCTAGAAAATATAAAATGGGATATCATAGGTATTAGCGAAATGAGAAGACCTTACGAAGCGATTGAAGAACGTTCAGACTATATACTTTTTTCAAAAGGAGAGCCGGGCGGTCAAAGAGGTGTCGGCTTTCTTATTAAAACTACCCTGAAAGGATATGTAAAGGATTTTATTGGAGTGTCGGACAGAATAGTAATCCTGAACATCGATATACCCGGTCGTAGAAAGACCCTGGACCATTATACAGATTTATGCACCAACCGAACAAGCAAACAAACTAGAAATTCAAGAATTTTATGATAAACTGTCAGAAGTACTAACAACATTTTCAAACAACTACATTGGGATCTTAATGGGAGACTTCAATGCTCAAGTTGGAATGAAACAGAGTCCTGAGGAACGAATAATCGGGAATTTCGGCCATGGGAAAAGAAGCACAAATGGCCAGAAACTCATAGACCTTTTATTGGAACAAAATTTGTATATCCTAAATAGCTTATTTAAAAAGAACAAGAACGACAAATGGACTTGGAGATCCCCCGATGGCCATCATAGAAATGAAATAGACTATATTATGAGTAACAACCCAAATTCATTTATAGATACATCAGTCTTACACAAATTAAATTTCAATACGGACCACCGCTTGGTCAGAAGCTCCCTACGATTAAAACCCTTTAAAATCTCCAGAAAACATATAAAGAATATACCAGATACTCTACACCAAGAAAACTACAAAGAAATTTCGAAATCCCTGACAAGAAATTGGTTAGAGTTAACGAATGAAGACACGGGAATTGAAACAAACTACAATATATTAGAAAAACAACTAAAATCCCACACTGCAAACAAACCTAGAAAACAAAAATACGAATTAAGTCAGAAAACACTAAAACTAATTGAAGAAAGGAAGTACCTTTTATCTGGAGCCTTTAAGAAGAGCAGTATTAAAGAAATAACAGAAATTAGTAAGGACATAAAAGAGAACATCAGGAAAGATCGAAAACATAGAAGACTAAATACCCTCAAAGCTTGGAAAGAATTAAGAGAAGTAAATAAGGAATGGATACCAAAGGTGAGAAGTAAAAATAAAACAGTGACAAAAAGGAAAGACATAATTGAAGCAGCAACACAGTTTTATAGAGACCTATACGCAGACCACTCTTTCCTGCTTCATTCAACAAGTGAAAGTTGTTTACAAGTCCGCCTAACAGATTTTGAACCAGAACCAGAAATATTACAGAGAGAGGTAGAAATTGCAATCAATAGTCTAAAGATGGAAAAAGCACCAGGTCCTGATAAAATCTCCAATGAACTGCTGAAAGGGTCCGCAGAAGAACTAGTCCCTATACTGACTAAATTATTCAACAGAATTATGTTTAACCAGTTCATTCCCGCACAATGGGAAACTTCACACATCATACTGCTTCACAAAAAAGGGTCGAAAGAGGACATAGGTAACTACAGGCCTATAAGTCTTATGTTTAACTTATACAAGATATTCTCGAAAGTGATTCTCGAAAGAATAAGCCTGAAATTGGAGGACAACCAACCAAAGGAACAAGCCGGCTTTAGGCGAAAATTCTCTACTATAGATCACATCCACACAGTGAAACAGATAATACAAAAGTACAATGAGTACAATAAAACACTTTACATGGCGTTCATCGATTATAATAAAGCATTTGATAGCATAAGTCATGAAGCTATATGGGAAAGTTTGGCCGCCCAAGGCATACCTGGAATATACATAGAACTGATCAAAACAATATACTCGAACAGCAAAGCAAAAATACAGTTAGAAGAGACAGGACCCGAGTTTGAAGTGAGGAGAGGCGTCAGGCAGGGCGATCCCATGTCACCCAAGTTATTCTCTGCTGTCCTGGAAAATATATTCCGCAAACTGGAGTGGGCACATCTGGGTCTTAACATCGACGGTGAAAAACTAAATCACCTCAGATTCGCAGACGACATAATCCTGTTTGAGGAAGACCCAAGTCATCTTGAGCTTATGATTCAAGCCTTAAGCAAAGAAAGTGCTATGGTTGGATTGTCTATGAACACATCAAAAACAAAGCTGCTAACCAATTCGGATAGAAAAACAATAGAGGTGGATACAAAGTCACTAAAGTACGTAGATGAATACACATATCTGGGCCAAATAATATCACCAAAAGATCAAACCAGCAAGGAAATCAACACAAGGATAGCAAGTGGTTGGAGAAAGTACTGGTCACTAAAAGAGGTCATGAAATCCAGAGACGTAGGAATAGCTATGAAAAGAAAAGTCTTCAACACCTGCATACTACCCTGTATTACATACGGATGCGAAACATGGGCACTCACAAAACAACACAGAAACAAACTGCAATACTGTCAAAGAGCCATGGAACGAAGCATGACAAACATACGTAAGGCAGATCATGTAAGAAATGAACAACTGAGAGCTAAAACTAAACTACCGGACATCTTGACCAGAATTGACCAACAAAAATGGAGATGGACTGGCCACATGATGAGATCAAGTATAGAGAAATGGGCTAAGGTGATGACTGATTGGTACCCAAGGGATAGTAAGCGCAGCAAGGGGAAACAGATAAGAAGATGGGAGGACGAGCTGAAACAAACAGCGGTCCCCAACTGGAGAAGAGTGGCTCGTGATAGAAATCAGTGGAAAGAGCTAGAGGAGGCCTTTGCCAAAAGGCACACTGAATTGAGGGACATACTATAACAAATACAAAACAAAAATTCAGAATAAAGGGCATTATTATTATTATTATTATGTTCTATGCCTTACCCTTGTTGTTTTGAATGTGTAATATTGTGAAATGTTACAAGATTCATCGTATAATGGTAACCCAAGTAGCAAAATTTAGTCCTGTAGTTATTCTAGGAGCATGCATTTTTTAGCCCTATAGAAATCCTATAAACGTTTATAGAACCGCATTTGGGCGCAGTTTATAGGACTATTAGGTCCTGTGATCGTTGTGTTACAGTCCGGTAAAGTGCTATCGGATTTTATAATTATCTTATTGGGTGCTTTCACAGGTTACATTATCCTATAAAAGTCCGGTAAACGGACTGACTAAGCGCGATTAGTCCTCTAACAATCTGGTGCGTGACACGTACTGGTATATTTAGTCCTGTAACGATCTAGTGCGTGCCGCTACTGGTGTTATTGATCCCACATTGATCAGCGTGATGTTATTGACAAGAGTCTTGACAAAAAAATTGTTTAAGGGGTAACTACTTAATACACAATAAAACATATTATCTATTAGCATAACATAGGTGAATTTTGTCTTTTACTTTTTTTGTAAAGAATGTCTAACCAAAATGCGAAATTAATTTTATTGATGAAGTGTTCGATGATAATAAATATATATTCATGCCCCTTCCAAATTAAACGTATTTATTAATTGTTAATTCGATAATAATTAACATACATATATAGGCCGCCATGGGACGGATCGTATGCCATTATATTGCATTTATCAAAACCTTTACAATACTATTTAGTCAAAGTTAAGTCTACTATAGGACATATCTACTTCGCCACCATATTTTAGTTTTAGGGTTCCTTTAGAGAAATACAGCAGAACTATCCCGCATGTCAATACATGTATTGTTATGTCTTAATCAGTACTAATATTTTATAAATAGTTTCAGAATTACTTTATAACACTTTCTCCATAATATTGATTTCGACATAGATGAAGAGTGGCAGTGTAGGGATGCAAAACGATAAATTTATATTTTGAATTATTCAGTACATTCGTCATCAGTACCTACTTTTACGTTATTATACGTAATTTTTATTTTTTATTTTACGTCTTGATTTGACAATAGGATCGCACACTCGATGGCTCTTTGTTTTTTACATCCTCCTGCATTTCACAATTTTTTTCAAAGTCAGGGCGGTTGTCATCATTAAATTCATTATCATTGCTTCCGCTATTACTCTCATTATCTTTTTGGTTATTAGAACTTTGAGAAATATAATTTCGCAGTCTTCTTGGACTATTTAATTTTTATGTTGTACGGAACCATCACGAACTTCACGAGATTTTCTTGTGTTTAAGAAGAATATCGACCCGCACTCCGATCCTGATTTCATTCCAAGTAACATTTTTGAAAGTCTTCTTCGATAATTGGCATTATGCTTAAATAGTTTCCATTTGTTTCCATCCGTTTTTAGTTTTTTTGCTTTCTAAAACGTATAACAAAATGGCCAGTAACTCTAGTAATAGCAAATGTAGGACACATATAAGCAGAATTTTACCTATATACGTCGGTGGGCATGCTAGTTTCGTGCTACCTATCCATTAGAAGTCATGTCTCAGATAAATCAATCCTTTAATATACTTGACCTATAGCACCCATATCTAAGACGTTTATAGAAGTGCATGTCTTATAGGAGAATGTAACAAGACGTTAACAAGCATAAACAATCTTATAAAATGCGTTTATAGGATCAAAATGCGATACTTGCTAATTAGTTTTATATTATGCGCTTATATAACTCCAAGGTCTGGTAAGATTCGTATCTCGTTTATCTGTAAACGTCTATAAAACTAAGTAATAGGATCGAAAGTACCTGTAGCGTAAATCATCTTATGAGATGCTGTTGTGCAATCAGTAATCTCAGTCAAAGCGTCTATTAGATTCTTATTAGACGTTTAGTCTTATAAGTCGATTACTATATGACTGTTTTGCTACTTGGGAATAATATAATTAGATCTTTATTGTGATAAACGATATTTATATGGTTATAAAATATATCTATAAATACTATAGAATAGCTTCCGTGGAGTTTATTGCCCTTCTTCACCACGAGAACTAGGTCTAGCGACCGGGTGGTAAGCTCTCTGAGCCTCAATATGAATGAATTGGCAAGCCTAATTAAAATAAATACCTAGTCTTGTCTGTCTTTAATTTTCTTCATAAAACCTTTCCCTTATACACCAGTTACTCTGATACACAGTAAATAACCAACAACCATCTTGACATTCCACGCTTGCTATATCGATGCTTTTATATGGAGTTCATTTATGATTCTAACTCCTGCGACTTCGTCTTTTAGTCCTTTAGCATTAGTACCTTGAATAACCATTTTTATATTACGCAATAATGTTATAGGTGTGCGGGCCATCTTACTTGATAAATTATTAGTTCACCATAAAAACTTCCAACCCCCTTTCTACAATTTTTACAATTTTTCTTTAATAATTTCTTTAAAAAATCATTTTTTTTTTAATAATTTAAAAAGAAGTGCACTTATTTATTTATTTATTATATACTTTATTGTACACCACTTAAATAATTACAGGGCAAAACAATTATAAAGATAAGTGTACAATGGGCGGTCTTATCGCACAGAGTATAGGGTGCACAATCTCTTAAGCCTGCAATACATTTTGGCCGAGCTTAGACCAACGCGAGCCTAAACAAATAGACACATGGCAAGCGCTACTGTCTAGACGTTCGGCAAGTTTGAAGAAAGCCAATGCGAATGGCCAATATGGACGAGTTTTGAGGAGACGCCCACATGTTGGGCGCTGTCAGTTTTTATTGTGCATTGAAGCAATATGGACGACGACGTCGAAATTATATCAGCCGCTGCTATTTATTTAATGAGCGCTTACAATTATTATGTTAGTATATAGCGCACTAAAGTTGCTTGATCATGATTTTTTCTTGTTTACGTCTTTTTAGTTCGCCTTTTAAGCAGTCGGGTTTTTCGATTTTTGAATTTAATTTTTTTTATTTAACACTTTTTAGTTTTTTTTTCGAATTAGGTACATTTAACCATATAAGTGTTATATATTTTTGAAATCGCCTCTTAAAACACTTTATTTTGATATCCCACACGATGAGATTGGAAGAAAAAAATAATTGGGCCCCCACAATATGGCGCAAATTTTTCATTTTACCAATTTTAATGTAGCCAGTGACACTCGCAAGATTAAGACGAATCGATTGACGTATGAATCACCAAAATCGGCCAACGCGTTTGGTCTCTGGAACGCCACATAGGAACAAACATACATACATACATACATAGACTGATAAACACATTACCCTCCTTTGGCAGTTGGGTAAAAAAAAAGATGGCATATTTTTAGAATACCAAATAACTGGTTCATCCCGGTAAAACTCCAAAAACTTAAATACATAGTCATTCGTAGAAAGCGACATTTTGTACGTGTGCCTACGATGGACGACAACCGCATAATAGCGCACAGACAAACATGTGAACACTATTGGCCGAGCGCGCGCGAGCGCCTTTGATTTGTGCAGAAAAACCGACACCGCTCCGAAGTGAGGCAAGTGATCGCGAGCGACTGCAACTTGTGCCAAGCTACGTCAAATAAGGTCTATACACGTTGGCGCTTGTCTATACTCAACCAACTAGGCAAGTGATACCGAGCGATAGCAAGACAAGGCAAATATACCGTCTACATGTTGGTATTGGCCTTCACTCGACAACGCTCGGCCAACATGTATTGCAGGCTTTACAGACAACCTTTGGATGGATTGAACGGGAGGAAATAGACATAGGGCTGCCAGTGTACAAAAACTATATTAAATAATATTACTTAGATATAACATACAAATAAAATAATACACTAATAAATAATTATCAAATATAGAACAGAGAAAGGAGAAGAATAGTTACAGAGAAAGGAAATGCTCCTTCACCATTTTTTTAAATGAAGGTAATGTTTGCTCACGCCTTACCTCAATAGGTAATGCATTCCACAAACGATCTGCTTGAACCGTGAAATATTTGTCGAAGAAGGATGTGGAATGCATACAAATGCTTAATTTTAGGTTTTCCAATGATCTCAAGGAACTGAAAGCGTTCTTTAAGATAAAAAGGAAGGCGCTTGGAAAGAGCTTGATTTGAAATTCAGAAACATGGTCATATTTGCTCAAGCCAAATATGAACATGATACAGAGATTTTGAAGTCGCTCAAGCTTGTCTAATTGATCTTGGGTGAGATCGAGATAGCTGGCATCAGCATAGTCCAGGATAGGGAGAAGAAGAGATTGTGCTAACGCAATTTTAATGGTGATGGGAAGAAAGTTACGAAGGCGTCTCAGAGAGCCCGCAGAAGCAAACAGTTTACGACTGACCTCTTGTAGTTGTTTAGTCCAGGAAAGGGTGCTGTCGATGTAAATCCCCAGGTTCTTCACAGTTTCAGCTATAGGAACAAAGGTGTTGCTGAAAGAAACCTGCGGAAGTGCCACCCAATCAATCCTAGAGACCGTTCGGGAACTTCCCACAACAGCCATTTGAGTTTTTGTCGGATTGATCTTCAGCCTAAACTCAGTGCTCCAGTCACCAATTCAAGCCAGGTCCGTATTAATAGTCTCAATAGCGTCTGATAACTCGCCGAGAGGGGGCTTAGCATAAATTTGGAGATCATCAGCATAAAAGTGGTAGAAAGAAGATATCCGTTGAGTGATAGCATTAATAAAGAGTGCAAAAAGTAGAGGAGATAAAACGCCGCCCTGCGGCACATCGGCAGAGGTGTGACACCAAGAAGAGAAAGATTCCTCAATGCAAATACGCTGCCGGTGGCCAAACAGGTAACTATGAAACCAGTCATTTATCGAAGGAGATATGCCAAAAGAGCACAGGACGCCCAGCAAAATGTCGAAGTCAACCGTATTGAAGGCATTGCAGAAGTCAAGTAGAGCAAGTACAGTTAACTTTCCCATTTCCATGCCTGACCTTGTGTCGTCCGTAATATGCACAAGTGCTGAGGTAATGCTGGGTCCCGGACGAAAACCAGATTGGAAGGAATTTAGCAGCTTGTGTTTGGAAAGGAACGAGCTGAGTTGATGGCGGACATGTTTTTCAAGGACTTTGGATAGGAAGAATAGAAATGGGACGATAGTCAGAGAAAGATGCAGGATGAGATTTTATGGGTAGAGGAATAACATGGGCATCTTTCCAGGCATGAGGGAAGACACCACTGGAAACAGAGAAGTTGAGGATACGAAGGATAACAGGAAGAATGTCATCAAGTATGGGGATGATCACAACACAGTCACTACCAACAGCGTAGGACGAAATCGTTACCATACTCTTTTTAACATCACAAGCGGTGAATTGACTTATGAAAAAAGGAGAAAAATCAGGTACCGGAATGTTTGAAAGATTACTTAGCGTAGTAGCTTTAGCGGCCCTATCCAATACAGGCGGAGTAGAAAAATGACTATTAAGTAAATTGATATCCAAGTCCTTAGGAATCGTATTGTGAGACATTTTTCCGATACCTAATGATTTGAGAAACTTCCAGACCTTGGCTCGATCACCGTTCTAAACTGAACGGTTGTTCACGCTGTTTATGGTGTTCCCTGGTGACGACACCAAGACACTTGTAGGTCGTGATTTCATCGCAAACGCAGGTATTGTGATCGAAATAGGCCAGGAGTCATGGCATTTTGCAGATAGTCCAAGAGACCGGTTCTCGTTTATACACTCTTACGTATTGCAGCCGTGATGCACACAGACAACGGTGACGTTTCATTGCGGCCAGAGGAAGGTACGATGTTATCACCGGAGCGCAGGGCCGCACTCAACGAGTTTCTACAACATAGAGTCGCTCAGTTCGCTTCGGTCGGAACTCGTACGGACTGAGCTGTTCATAAAATTAAGGTAAGTGAAACACAAAAACTACCCCTCCCTTTAGATTATCCCCGCCTAAGAGAGGGGCACTCGAGAAGGTGCTGCATCATCTTATCAACTCTGAGGTCATTGAAGAATGCGAGTCACCGTGGGCATCGAATGTCGTTCTCGTCAAGAAGAAAGACTGCAGCTTCAGACTGTGCGTTGACTACCGTAAGCTCAATGCAGTCACTGAGCCCGTCTGTAACCTCTCCCAAGGATCGAGGACATTCTTCATGATGCAAACACAGTTAAGTATATGACCACGCTTGACCTTAGAGCCTGTTATTTCCAGTTACCTGTGGACCCTTATGACAGGGACAAGACAGTATTCACCACGCTGCTCGGCACTTAGAGATTTAAGCGCATGTTTAAAGCGGGAAGCGGGTTTGCGGAACTCAGGCGCTACTTTCCAGAGACTGTTCGACAAGTTCAAGTCAAACCTGCCAGGTATCACTCTTTTAGCATACTTAGATGATTTACTGGTAATGACGAACGAGAGCTTCGAGAAGCATCTCGCCGACATCTCGTGCAAGTAAATCGCGAGAAAAAGCACTTCGCGAGGGAATCAGTTAAGTTCTTAGGACATGTTATCCTACCAGGTGGTATTCACGTCCAGTGAAGACCGCAGCAATCGCGGAGATGCCGAAGCCTCGGAACGTGAAACATCTTAAATGTTTTCTGCAGATCTCTAGTTGGTTCCGGCGATTTATTTATTATTTATTATATACTTTATTGTACACCATTAAAAAATACATACAGGACAAACATTTTCAAGCACTGTTTACAATGGGCGGTCTTATCGCACAGGGCAATTTCTTTATTTATGCCCCACTACGCCGAAGCGCTACTGAAAAAGGTAAGTGTTTGGAAATGGGGCCCGGAACAGCAGGCTGCATTTGAGCAGATTAAGCAACTGCAGGTACCGACGCCGATCCTGCGTCAGTCTGATGTGACGTTACCCTTCGTCCTCAGAATTGATAACAGTGGGTATGCTCTCGGGACAGTTCTACTCCAGGGGGAGGGGACCAATGAGCGCCCAATTGAATATGCCAACCGATTCTTGGCAGCAGCCAAGAGGAACTACAGCACAACGGAGAGGGAGGCCCTTGCCGTCGTCTGGGCAGTCTCCAAGTTCAGGGGGTACATAGATGGTGCCGAAGTCGTGATCAAGTCAGACCATCAACCGCTTAGATGGCTGATGAGTATGAAGTCTCCGAAAGGCCACCTAGCATGGTGGGCCCTGCTTCTTCAGGAATACAACCTGAAGATAGAGTATACTCTCCAGGTAAGGCAAATGTTATAGCTGACACTCTGTCAAGCCCGGCTCGTGCGCGGGTTGTGACATGTGTTGCGCGGCGGCTGACATAACCTCTCGCAGTCTGAAAGACCTGCGCGAGAACCAAAAGAAAGGCCCGGAGGTGAGTAAGATCGTTGAAACTCTAGAGTCCTCTAGGCAAACAAAGACAATGCTCGCCGAAGGTGTCCTGTACCAGTATTGTCCTAAAAATGAGGAACACGACGACGCTAGTCTAGTGGTCCCAGAACTAGAGCGTGCCAAAGTATTGGCTGAGTACCATGATACACCCACCGCTGGTCAGATGGGCGCGGAACGTACGTTGCAACGCTTAGTCGGTAAGTATTACTTGCCAGGGATGCGTTCCTACGTTACCCAATATATAAAAAAATTGTGTACCTTGCCAACGTTACAAGGCAGACACCAGGAAACCGGCTGGGTTGTTGCAGACACCCGCTTCTATACGCCGTTTTGAGGTGTTGACCCAGCAAAGGGACACAAATAGATCCTGATAGTCGAGGACACCTGCACGCGCTGGGTAGAGCTATTTGCCCTCGCTTCAGGTACCAGCGGGGAGTGTGCAAAGGTACTTGTATCAGAAGATTATTTAACTTTCGGGGTTCCCAGGCGCCTTGTTAGTGACAACGGCGGCCAGTTTATAAGTGAGGTGATGCAGCAGACCTGCCACGCGAAGGGAATTACGCAGTCAATCACCTCGTATTACCACCCGGAAGCTAATACTGTGGAACGTAAGAACCGGGACCTCAAACCGCAGCTGCCGATCCTGGTAGGTAAAGTTCACTTACCAGCAATCCGCTTCACCATGAACTCGGCAGTCACCTCAGAAACGGGCCACTCACTCGCCTATTTGAACTTCGCGCGAGACATGCGCGCGCTAGCAGACGCCATGTCTGATTTGCGTGCCATTAGGTATCGAGAATGATATCTACGTAGGAAACCACTCTTCGTCGGTCGCCTCCAAGCTCCGATACAAGGAAAGCGTAGGAGGGGAAGGCCTCGTAAAAGCTAACACAAAAGCGAGGATGTTCGTTAGAGTTAGAGGGGGAGACTGTAACGCTAGGCTAGAGAGAGCGCTCTAGCAGATGGACACCAGATGTGAAGCATGCGCCACGCCCCCGCGCCCACGATGGCCCCAGGCCCGCTGTCCCGCTGGCCAGTAGTAGCAGTACATTCGATTTGAGTCGCGCACGCTAGACAGATCGGGTATTCACGGTTCTAGCTCGTTCCCGGCAGAACTATTGTCGTAGCTTTAAGTTATAGAATCAGTGATTAAAGTGTTTTATCGTGGCATGACCTCAAATCGTTTTATTACGACACCTAGTCGCCCTTTATAACCGACTTCCCAAAAAGGAGGAGGTTCTATTTATGTTCGTTTTTTATTTTTTTGTTTATTTTCACTCTTATCTCCGTGTGTTCTGAAATTGGACCCATTTTAATTTGGTGAAGATCTGATGAAGAACTTCGGCGATATACAACAGAACTCTTCAATAAATAACGGCAATAATATCTCTCGGGATTGCTGCAATCGCATGTCTGTTTATTGTTTATACCATTTCATAACATAACATCACGCCAGTACACTCATAAGAGGTACGCAGATCTCTTATTTCACCGGTTATGTTCAAGTTTCATGAAATCTATTCTGGCTTTATAGTTACCTTACTGACTTGCCTATTAGATAGGTACAACTAAAAAGTAAAAATAAAAAAAACTTTTTGCAAAAAAATACTACCGACTTCCTAATACAAAACTACAAAGTGAAAAATAACTTTAATTTTTGAAGTCGGTGTCCGTAACGCAAAAAAAATGGTACCTACGAAAGACACCGACTTCAAAAAATAAAGTTATTTTTCACTTTGTAGTTTTGTATTTGGAAGTCGGTAGTATTTTTTTGCAAAAAGTTTTTTTAAATATCTATAATCGGAATAATGGAGGTACAAGCTTCGATGGCCATAGATCTTCGGTCAGTTTGATCTTGATTTGCTTAAAAGCTTTTATTACTGTTATAGGGTTTATATGTGTGGGTGGGTGGGTTTTGTATTTTTTTTTTATTCAGTCGGGCAGGCTAAAACGTTAGAGTTAACCAAAAGCAAGCGAAGGCGAAGAATTTAAGGTTTCAGTAGTTTTCATTGGGATGCTGGTAAAGAAATTTACAAATTCTTGAGAAACTGTTTTGTTATCGCTAATAAGTCCATTGTAGTTTCAAGCGTGTTATCAGTATTGCCAATATATAAAGCATTAGCTACTTTACACGCATTTAATTATTTTTTAATAAGTAGCAACATACTTATTAATAGTTTCAGTGTTAATATAAGGAAAAGAAAGAAGAAAAAAAGACATTTATTTGACACAAGCCAGAGCAAACAACACAAACATATAAAAGTAAAACTTAGACTAAACAACAACAATATAAAAAAAAAACAATATAAAACTAACAAGGCTAAGGCTTAAGGCCATACAACTCGTAAAGTCTTTTCCTTCTTTTCTTAAGTCCTTCAGTCGCCCAGTCACTGAATAAAAACTTAGGGCATATAGTTTTAGTTTTCTTCTAAAACGTATTTTTATTGTTGTGTAAGAAGTTTGATAAGGAGATTATTTGCGATTGAATTGTTTTCATTTAGCCATAAAATGAAATCCAGTTTTAATCGCAGTTCTTTGTTTTATTTTATCTTGCTCATAACAAGCTTATCAGTAGCCAATCGTCATATATGTTGTAGCTAAACCGATAGTATAAAAATAAAACTATGGATCAAAAATAATATAATTCATTTTCAACTATCCATCTTGTGTAACAATAACGTCGTTTTTTGAAGTCGGTTAAATGATTAGTAAAACTGCACTTAAAAAATGTATAAGATCTCCAGTCATTTTCATAAAAAGCGCTGCTTATTTTCATTCAGCTTGTAGAACAGATCCCAGAAAACCATCCTGCCGTGAGCTGGTCTGCTGCCCAGAGACAGTTCAGCATCAATGTGCATGTAGGTATAGGCTTCCTTTGTGATCGGTATCCATTTCACTGGAAGCAATTCAGTTGTCTGCGGGGTTGGGTCACTGAAAAGGTATTTTTTGCTAACAATAGAAGAAGAGATCGTGCTGCGTCTATCCCAAGTAATATTGAAAACGGCTAGGATGATGATTATGTTGTTTAATACAGAGTTCGGCAGTCTGAATGGACTTAATTTAAATTTAATGTAAAATGCCAAAATAATTAAACTGTTGGACGTTTTAAGACTTTCTTTGAGAAACACAACCTCATTAATTATAAATTCTACTTACCTGAATTTAGCAAAATTTGTCCACATAGTAGTCATCCGTTCAATCATAACTTCATCTTTTGGTGTAGGGTCTGGTTTGAAGCTCATATCAAACAAGTAGCTCAATTCATCAGTATGCGAGGCACAGCATGACCTATTATACTCTTTATCTACCAAGACGAGGGCATTCCTTCCACCAACGTAGGAGAACATGTAATAGAAAATGATTCCAGCTCCGGCCTCTAAAAATTTATTAATAGACCTTTGTACAGGATGAATATAGGTGAAATCGGAATCAAAGTTTATAATATCCCATTTCACGTCTTCACTCAACACTTCGTCCCCAAAATAGAAATGTGATATGTAGTCATTCATTTCTTGTAATTCCTCATCTTCAAAATTGAATATTCGTTGCAAATAGTTAGGTACGATGTCCAAATTTTTAAAATACTCAGCGTCCTTATTGAAATGAGACCCCACCAATTCGTGTTCATTAAAACCAATTAATATTGGCATGTTTCTTGCTTTTGGTGTTCCAGTTGTAAGCCAAGAACTAGATATAAAGGGTTCCACTCCTTCAAATTCGTTTTCTATGCACGGTTTAAACATTATACCTAGATCGATTGCAGATTCCACTACTGAATTCGAATCACTGTTAGCAATATATGAAATAGCTTCATTTATGTCTGTGGTTTCAAAGCCTAAACGTTCTGCTATTTTTATTGGAACTAATCGATCAGGTTCGTATAAAACCGTTGCGGCTAAAGCGCTACCACTTTCTATTATCACTTTGTTATATAATGTTTCTTTTGGGGACAATAAATGCAGGTCTATCGAGTGTCCTCCAGCACTTACTCCAAACAATGTTATCTTATCGGAATCACCTCCAAATGCTTCTATATTATCTTTTACCCATTTCATTGCTAAATATTGGTCTTTGAGACCTTGGTTACCAGGTACTTCAGGAGTGTCAAGACACATAAAACCGTAAGCCCCAACTCGATAGTTGAACGTAACAACAATGACGTCATGTTTCACTAAGTAATTTGGTCCATAGATTTCCTTTCCAAAAGATCCTTCGTGGAAGGCACCTCCGTAGAACCAGATCATGACTGGGAGACTGTTGTTGGAAGTGGCTGTGGTTGGTACATAGATACTGAGGTGCAGACAGTCTGGTGTGCCAAGAATAGTACCGTTAGGTTTGTACCGTTGGGGGCAGATCGCTGAGCCATCGTATGCTTTGAATATTTCTTCGAACTTTGGTTGTGGCATTGATTTCTGAAATTAATAGTGTTAGTTGCTTTAGGAGGGAATAAGTTGTAAAGATTGATTGAAAAGTTGATGATGTTATATTTTTATTAAAAGTAAAATACATTGGATCTTCGTTAGAAGCCCCTGCAAAAGCATGGTTACGTAATAAATGCATGTTGATTCATTTAAAAAGTATCTTAAGATACGATTTCCAAGTGATGATAAAATTATTTAATAACCATTTTATCATCACTTAGAATAATTTCTATTCAAATCAGTCAGAATAGAAAATCTCGTATTTGCTAACAATTAATAAGGTCCGATAATATCACTCACTATAATTGCGTCCAGCTTATAATTTGACGTAAGCCCACCTATGAAGATCCTTAATTTTAAAAGGCAACCAAAGACAATAAAATGCAATTCTTCATGGACGCTTACAATAGTGAAGAGAAGTGCTCTGTAGCAACGATATTCATAAAAGGATTAAAATTCACAAATGAATCGAATTATCTATCAGTAAATAAAACATTCAAAATTAAATATTTTCATTGTATTACCATAAAACATAATAATCTGACTATTAATAAGCTCGGTCATCATCATTATCAGCCTTTTTATGTTCCCACTTCTGGGACACAGGTCTCCTCACTGTAAGAAGGAATGGGTAGAATCAACTTTTATTACTTGTAAATTTTAATTTGTGTTTGACGTTCAAAAGTGCCACTTAATGGCCTAGTTGAGTAAATATATTTGACTTTGACTTTGGCCGTAATCCACCACCCGGGCCCAGTGCGGGTTGGTGGATGTCACATGACTTTGAATGTTTGGTTCTAGAACATGGTTTCCTCATGATGTTTTCCTTTACAGTTTTGAGAGCATTGATGATGAAATAATTTACACAAAGTAAAGCACCTGCCTGGGTTCGATCTCACGACCTACAACTTGTAAGTCTCGGCCTTTACCACTAGGCCACCTCTGCTCCCCTATAAGCTAGGTAAGTAAGGTTAAATATTGAGAAAAGTCATATTGGATGTAGAATATATATTTCGATAGCTAAAAGTTATACAGAATGTAACAGTTCCATTTTAATACATCAAACATAGTTATTTAAACGCCTGGGTATGTTTATAAAACAATACAAAATATTGAGCAAATATAGAATACTAATGTGCTAAACCGATTAAAATTTCTTCCTAATTAAAGTCGATTGTTATAAGAAATGAATTCGGTACCGCACTAGACCTAGTGCTATCACTAAATGATTATAGTGTTTGAACGGTCAAATGTAAAATTACAAGCTGGACGGAGAATAAATGCCTCAAGGGATTTTCTTTTATTAGGATACCTGGATGTTATTACTCAACTAGATTTTTAAACATTGATGGCACAAACGTTATAAATATCGTGTTCAGTTTTCTATCATATATGGTACCAATACATAATAATTTTCACATATACATTTTCAAAACTTTTTTGTCTCGATATGAGATGTGCCTTATATATTTAGCTGTTATTCGCGGTGACTTTAAAATAGCAAAGATTTATTTGCCAATAGGATGTTGCTGGTAATTTAACTACAAGACAAAAAAAAAACAATATTAACAAAGCACTTACTCCAAAAGGATTTTCTGGATCCACTTGAGCATATGGTATTCCCAAGAACATAGCATAGTCTCCATCATCAGCTCTCAACCCTTGAATGAGCCCCACATTGCTGTCCACTAGAGGATCGATTCTTGGTGTACATGCTACATAGTTTGAGCACAAAAAAAATAGAAAAACTAAACTTCCTGCCAACATGGTAATGTGTGAAACAATTGTGGACAAAAATCAGATGTTTCATTACATTTTATATTAAAGATAATATAAATATTAATACAGATGGTGTTTCAGGCGTATGTTTGGCAATGGCCTTGAGCATCCGGCGAAGCTAAATACACACACCCGCGTGGCTCACGCACACATAGCGCGTACGGACTGTGATCAAAGAATATGCGTGGACACAGAGGTGTGACTAGCTCTCTAGACATATTTTTTATTAATAAAACATGTAGGTCAAGGTCAAGTGATACAAAATAGTTTAGATTAACCTCTTGACTGCCGGAAACACAGATTACGGCATTCAACCGATTAAAACCTACTTACGTACAGATGTCTTAAGTTATTATATTTGTAAATATAAATACTAAGTAGTAACTTTCAAATAATTTTCTTAAAAAAATAACTCAAACTGGAATGGTAACAATAAAGCATAAAGTCAAATACAGAGTTACCGCTTTCAATTTTTTTTTACTATGAGCTATTCAGGTTTTTACAGTTACATTTTCATCCCACCCTCAAAACTTCAGAAATGATTTCGAGCATTTTCTTGAGAATAGAGTTCCTAATTTGCGTAGATTTAGACAGGTTCCGCAGTCGAATAAGTATTTATGGAGGTACAGCATTGATTTTATCAACAAAAATTAAATCAAGTTTGTATTTCATAAAATAAAAAAAAAATAAAAAAAATGTAAAGTTATTTCTGCGGTTGTTACTAGAAACATTCTATGTCTCACAAACGAAACACATATATCGCGTAAAATCAAATATCAGCATATTTTAAATAAAGGTACCCACCAAAGAGAAGTACCCCAATGCTTATGAGCATTTTTTTGCATTCATCCATGAAAATAGGTGTGTGACGTATTATGGGATCCCATAATTGATAATATTATAATATTTCTAAGTGACTTTTTTATTTAAGTCAATGGTTAAAAGATACGGGATGTTTTCGGTTACAACCCTAAAGGTAACTTTGTTTTTCACATTTTGTCGAGAAATACAAACTTATTTTGGGATTGATAAAAACCAATAATATACACCCTAACTACTGAACTCTTCACTGTGAGTGGTCTGACACGCACCTAGCTGATTTTTGCAATGTCATGTCAGTGTTAACAGTTGCCTACTCAATACCCTCGTTATACGGTTACAAATCAAACACAGCTTATTCTAAAAATCAGTAAATTTTAACTCTTTTTCACAGTTCAGCTTTGCTAAAACTTGTACATTATGATCCGTTGTTTGCTTCTTATTCTTCCCTTCATATGATTCTTCTTTGATTTTTAGTATTGTGCTATGTTCTTGATTATCTGGTCCATTACCTGTTGTAAATTATGTCAATTTAAATACTTAATTGTTAGAAATTATTTAAACATAAGATCTTTTTTTTTTCAAAAACTATGTGGTTACGCACTATGAAACTTTTTGAAAGTGTTTTACTTTAATGTGAGGCTCCTAGCAGCTTGGATAGGCTATACAATTGCGACAAATCCGTTGCGTGGTTTGGAACAGCACCCTAATTACGTGCTGACAATTTTTTATTAAATCTTATTATTTAAAGAGTATTTGTCATACTCTTTCTTGGGGTGAAACCCTTTCCCTTGCTGAAATTACTTACGCAATAAGGCTGCAGGGCTATCCAGATCAGTTAAGATCGCGGGCCAATACAAAACAGTGTATAGATTGGAGGGCCGCACAAACAAATACCTAATAAAAGCTAATCATTTTTTGGAGGAAAAAAAGACTGCGATAATGTTAGATTTAGTTCGAATAATTCTTCATTCATTTATCTTTTACAATTCTATCAATATTAATATTAGGTGTAGCCAGTGCGTGTGTAAGTGAATAATCAGTAAGTTATTACCTATATTCAGATTTTATAAAATGTATAGTTAAGAACGCACTTTCACTGAGTTAGGTATTGCCCATCGTCGAACTCATATTTAAGGTTCGTTAGTTTCGAGGAAAATCACTGAATACGAGTCTTTTGAACTAATCGTACAAAGAAATACTGAAGTCTTTGTCAATTAATGTATCTATTTAAAACATTTTAGTTAATTTATTTGGGATACCATAAAAGTAAAACAATGTCATTTTTAGAAAGAAGTCGCGGGCCGGACAAATACAAGCCACGCGGAGTGCCGGCCGCATGCGGCCCGAGGCCGTGCTTTGGAGAGCCCTGGTTTAGAAGAAATTAGAGCGTAGAAACAGAAACGACGTCGACAGACGCGGACAGCGACTTTGTTTTGTACTATTTATAAATATGCTTAAAACAAACGACTAATACCGACCGCTATCATGTTATTTCTACTACTAGTATACTATATATGTATGTATAAAAATTCAATAGGTACTTACAAAACCAGATGCATTTACTTAGCCAGTATTGCATTTTTTGCTTATTTACTTGGTCTTTGCAATACTACAATATAAACAGTCTACAAATATAAATCACAAATAAAGAGTACAGTCAGTACACGCTTCCACGCACGATCATGTTGGGTTCAACTGCGGCGAGCTAGTCTATGAACGCACACTAATACAAAAACTTAGTAAATATTTGCACTACCACATACGTATTCTCTTAGTCGGTGAATAGTACGACGGAACAGCGAGTAACACAGCCTCGCCGACTCAAAGCTAACGCGTGACTGACTTCGCCCTCGTAGAAAGCCATAATATATACATTAGACCTTACTTTGTAAGAACTTCTTTGAAAAATATTGATTGATTTAGATAAGCACTGTAACATCTTAAGAACCTCTAACGATAAATTAGTCTGCATAAAAATATTTTTAAATATCATAGCCGTTGGGTGCATGAAAGGAGCCTCCCCGAGCGGCGTTTATCTAATCGCATTGCGATTCTAAACGCCCGGCGCACCCTGGACAGCTAGCACTCGGTAACGCAGAGTCTAGCTGACCAATCCTTTCACCACGATGGTACATCCAAACAGTTCATCTCAGAACCAAGATCAACGGCCCGTATTCAGGCCAAAATTTTACAAAAGCGTCTCCTCTATGGGCACCTATCACCGGCTTTCTAAGTCCGACCTCATTATTACCTCAATAAATATCGAAGGGTTCTCGGAAAACAAGTCTCAGTTACTGTCTCAACTTTGCCAGAATACAAACTATGACATTTTATGTGTCCAGGAAACGCATCGCGGCACCGAAAATCTAAGGCCACACATCCCCGGAATGAACCTTGCATTAGAGATACCCCACGCACAATATGGCAGCGCTATTTTTATTAAACCATGTGTAACTGTATTGTCTGCTACCTGGACAAATGAGAACTCTATTGAAATTCTAACAATGGATTTGGGCACTTGCTCAATCACATCCTTCTATAAGCCTCCTAACCAGCCATTTGAGTTCCATAAGCCACCTAACTTTGATAGCCAACAGACTAAAATTGTTGTTGGTGACTTTAATAGTCACAGCATATCCTGGGGGTACCGTGATTCTAACGTGGATGGTAATTTAGTCGAGGAGTGGGCTGATGCCTCTGAACTATCCCTCGTACATGATGCCAAACAACCTGCATCCTTTAATAGTCGGCGTTGGAAACGTGGATACAACCCAGACTTGATCTTCGTCAGTAATAATATTGACTCTTTGTGCTCAAAAGTCGTCTGCCAACCGATTCCAAACACTCAGCATAGACCCATCACGTGTGAGGTGAGAGCGGCAATTAGGCCCCGACAGGTTCCCTATAGACCGCGTCTCAATTTCTTAAAGGCAAACTGGGTAAAGTTTTCTGCTGATGTGGATGCAAATCTGCGCGACATAGAACCTACACCTACTAACTATGAAAATTTTGTAGATACCATAAGGACTGTGTCACGTCAATGCATACCTAGAGGCTGTCGTACTTTATACATACCCGGCCTTACTCCAGGATCTTTAAATCTTCTTAAGACCTACGAAGATCTCTACGAGAATGACCCCTTTTCTAAGGATATAATTTCTGCTGGGGATGCGTTGGTGTTCATGGTTGGTGAAAACCGTAAACAAAAATGGATCACTACAGTAATAAAACACCAACATGACCCACAGCAGTAAGAAAGCCTGGTCCACAATACGTGGACTTACTGGAGACCCACCGGACCCTGTCAACCAAGGTTACGTTACAGCCAATCAAATAGCCCAACAACTGCTACTCAACGGCAAACCTCCCCATAAACTTACAAGAGCCAAGGGTCCTGTTTATATCTGTGAAAATTCTACCGACATCAGTAAGCCTTTTACTCTCACAGATATCATTCCGGCCATCAAGGCAATAAAGAATGGCAAGGCGGCTGGTGTCGATGACTTAAATGTCGATCAGATTAAACACCTGGGGCCTTTAGCTGTATCGTGGCTCTTGCAATTCTATAACAAATGCATGGCTACCGCAAACATTCCTAAATTATGGAGAAGGACCAGGATTATTGCACTGCCAAAACCAGGTAAGCCCACCGACGATCCCAAAACCTATCGGCCTATTTCTCTGTTATGTCATACATACAAGCTGTGTGAAAGACTCCTACTTAACCGCCTCACAGTAGACATTGACTCTATTCTAATACCTGAGCAGGCAGGCTTCAGACCTGGCAAGTCTTGCTCCAGCCAGGTCCTCCGACTGACAGAGTTTATAGAGAATGGATACGAGGCTAACAGAGTCTCTGGTGTCGTATTCGTTGACCTCTCGGCAGCTTACGACACCATTAACATCAAGAGACTGCTCGGCAAAGTTAGCAAACTTACCAATGATCATGGTTTTGTGCGTATATTGAGTGAACTCTTGCACGACCGCCGCTTCCAGGTGTGCTTTCAGTCCACCAAGAGCAGATGGCGACGGCAAAAGAACGGACTTCCCCAGGGCAGTGTGCTGGCGCCGACGCTTTTTAACATCTATCCGAACGACCAGCCCACCACCCAACACACGGTGCGGTTCTTGTACGCGGATGACTTGGCTCTAGCGACACAGGCAGCGACTTTCGAGGATGTGGAACGGACACTGACAATGGCACTCGACTTACTGGGAGTCCACTATGATCACAATGCTCTGCGACCAAACCCATCTAAGACACAGTCGTGCGCATTCCACCTTCGCAACATGCACGCAAACCGGACACTCAACATCACGTGGCGGGGAACTAGGGTCGAACATTGCCCAAACCCAACATATCTGGGTGTGACGCTGGACAGGGCTTTAACTTATAAATCACACTGCTATAAAACAAAGCAGAAGATGGGGACCCGGAATAACTTGCTCCGTCGTCTTATTTCCACCAACTGGGGGGCAACACCCGATATTCTCCGCACAACCGGCATGTCTATTTGTTTCTCTGCTGGCGAGTTTGCTTGCCCAGTGTGGCACCGATCCACCCACGCAAAGCAAGTAGACACCGTCCTAAATGAGACGTGTCGGATAATATCGGGCTGCTTAAAACCCACTCCATTAAATAAGCTCTACCCACTAGCAGGTATAGCACCTCCTGCTGTACGAAGGAAAAGAAGAACCAGGAATCCGATTTCCGGCATCCCCTATACGACCACTTAACAACTCGGGGTAGACTAAAAAGTCGAAAGAGTTTCCTGCGAACCACACGGGCGATCCAAGATAGGCCGTCTAGGGAGAGGAGCAAACTGTGGTTAGAGAAGTACCCACCACCTCGTGACTTCATTAAGCCCAAGGAGCATCTTGCCCTCGGTCATGAACTGCAGTGGCCCATATGGAAGGCACTGAATCGGTTGCGCACCCAGGTAGGCCGCTGAAAATTTAATTTGGCAAAATGAGGGATTATTGGTCCATTGCACGCTGGGTGCGAGTGCGGTGCTCCTGTACAGACCATGCCCCACTTGCTGGAGTGTCCCGACTGTCCATTCACTTGCACCTTGGATGACCTGTATAATGCATCTGACGCTGCAATAAACGTGGCTACCTACTGGGCTCAAATAGTTTGATCAAATGTACCATCGAAACGAAAAAGAAGGAGGAGTATGCAAAATAGAGAATAGAGTAGCGTGTTGCTAAATATTTTTTTAAGGCAAATTTATAAGTCACACGGAAAAACCATGTTTAACAAATGATGTACATGAATCATTCATAAAAATATATTTTTTTCTAACCCTTAAACCTAGCCGTTACCAAAGAGTGCTTTAGAAAGTGACCGTTTTACGGCACTAAAGCATAGTAAGGGCCTTAATGCACTACATACGCCCCAATATTAACGCAGTACTGGCCGTGCGCCCGCTCGATGCCAAAATACCAATATTGAACCTCCTTTTGGACAGTTTTGTTTGCAAAATATTATTTGATTTACATATGCTATGTTAGTTATGAAGAAATTCCAGCCATAAATTTTTCTGTCTAAATTTAAACATCCAAGTCGTTTTGGAGGAGTTGCCAAAAGTTGCTAAAAAATATCGTGTTGTTAATTATTTTTTAAAGCGAAACTATTAGTTACACGAAAAAACCTTGTGTTCAAAATTATGTACATGAATCAATAATATATATTTTTTTTCAACACCTTTTAACCTAGCCGTTACTAAGGAGTATGCTTTAGAAAGTTACCATTTTACGGCACTAAAGGGTATGTAGGCCCTAAAGATAATGTTGGAGATAATAACAGAGTAGAATGGGAATGCATAAGTTGATCGTATGCAATATGGTTGACGCTTTAAAGCTCTTAGTCAAACACTGTATACCATCGAGAGACATGATTGATCATGCAGCTTTAAGATTATATTTGTCTTATCAAGTCTGTGTCAAAAAACTAGAGATTGATTTGAGGGTTTTAAGTCGATAATGAAGACTAAGAAATATCTATTCGTCACCTGGACCGAGAAAATCCTTGCCGAGTACATAATAACAGGGTGCTTAATGTTATTTTTTCGTATATTATTTAACTATTAAGATAGAAATCGGAATCAGTGTTTTTAGTCAGTCATAACGCAATTGGGATTCGCCACACAACAACTTAAAGATTAACGATAAAATTCATTAGCGACAAAATATGTATATGAAGTTATTGAGAAAGAATTAGTTAATAAGTTTTGTTAATTATCTACTTACTGAGTTTCATCGGTAACAATAAAATAACATTATCAGTTATTTTTAACCGACTTCCCAAAAAGGAGGAGGTTCTATGTTCGACTTCATGTTTGTTTTTTTTTTTTTTTTGTGTATGTTCACCGATTACTCCGTCAATTGTGGACCGATTTTTAAAATTCTTTTTTTGTTTGAAAAAGTATGTTCCGAAATTGGTCCCATTTTAATTTGGTGAAGATCTGATGAAGAACTTCGGAGATATACAACAGAACTCTTCAATAAATAACGGCAAATCTCTCGGGATTGCTGCAATCGTATGTCTGTTTGTTGTTTATAACATTTCATAACATAACATCACGCCAGTTCGCTCTTAGGGGTAAGCAGATCTCTCATTTCACCGGTTATGTTCAAGTTTCATGAAATCTATTCTGGCGAAATTGTTCCCTTACTAACTTGCCTATTAGGTACGTACAACTAAAAAGTGAAAAATAAAAAAAACTTTTTGCAAAAAAATACTACCGACTTCCAAATACAAAACTACAAAGTGAAAAATAACTTAATTTTTTAAAGTCGGTGTCCATAACGCAAAAAAATGTTACTGGTAATGGTACGAAAGACACCGACTTTAAAAAATTAAGTTATTTTTCACTTTGTAGTTTTGTATTTGGAAGTCGGTAGTATTTTTTTGCAAAAAGTTTTTTTAATTGATCAATAAAGATTGAAAGAATATTCTAAATCGATTCAACTTAATTTGTCGACGTAACATAAATATTTTTCCATTGTTGATGAAATCTCTTGTCTTTCATGTATTGCCGTTAAAATTCTATATTACAAAGAGATAGAATCGTTTGCTTAAAATAATGCTCTGTTTTACCCGACTGCCAAAGGAGGTTAATGTGTTTATCAGTCTTATCTTATCTTCTGGAGGGGCCGAGAGACAACTCGGACACTTCGACCCATTGGGATCTATTGTGGTCCCCTATTTATCAGTCTATGTATGTATGTTTGTTCCTATGTGGCGATCTAGAGACCAAACGCGTTGGCCGATTTTGATGATTCTTACGTCAATCGATTTGTCTTAACCCTGCGAGTGTCACTGGCTACATAAAAATAGGAAAAGAAAAAAAAATGGCGGATTTTATGGGGGATTTTTTTTCTTCCATACCGATCGTGTGGGTTAGGTTAGAAAGAATTTACATCTTTTTAGTAAAAACAGCGATAGACATAGTTATGTTACTAGAAATAGGGACCAATTAATTCAACCAGGTTTCAGGCTGGCTAAAGTAGCGTCATCTTTTAGGGGGTACTGTATAAAATGTTACAATAAATTACCGCCACACATTCTAGAATTGAATGAGACGAAATTTAAAACTTGTATAAAACGCACACTATGCAGTCAGGCATATTATAGGTTGGGGGATTACATCGCTGGTAAAAATGCTTGGCCCAAAGCTATTCCAGCTCCACAGTCACTAGGGCACAAAAACAAGTAAAAGCAGAAAAGTTCTGAAGTATTGTTGGACCTGCTGAAGACTGTACGAATAATTATAATGTATATTTGTGTTGTATAAACTAATTTATTTTTTGGATTATATAACTGCACAGCACATATGTGAGTACTATGTACCAACTGTAAATCTACCATTTACTTGACTTCAGTGTGCCCTGGCAGTTGAGTGTGTCATGCTCTCTCTAATGTCTCTCTGATGGTGGCACATGTGTTGGATCATTCGGTTCCCTTCATGATGGTTGAGCTAAGTGGTGCCGATCCATGTGTCATGTTCGTGAACGGGCGCCGTCAGTTGGGATTGGTCATATCTTAGCTGCCTCCGCCTGTTTTTAATTACCTATATATTGTATTTTTAAATGTTTGTTTTACTCTAGACACTTTTAAGTGCGTTTTTTTTACATCGTTCTCACATATATGTATTTTTCCTACAAGATTATTGTAACCAAATACTTGTAAAACACATTTTTTTTTTTTAAAAGAGTAAGTTTGGAGTTTCTTGTCCGTTCTTCTCCATAACAAGCTACATTTCCGAATGGACGGTAGAATCAATTATTATTACATTTAATTTTTATTTTTGACGTTCGAAAGTAATGGCCTAATTTTCATAATGGCCTAATTGAATAAAGAAATTTTGATTTGATTTGATTTTGATTTGTTATCAAAATATAGGGTTTTAAGAGGTGATTTAAAATATATATAGAACTTATATGTTTAAATGTACCTAATTAAAAAAAAAAACTAAAGAGTTGTAAATAAAAAAAGTAAATGTATAAAAACATACAAACAACCCGACTGCTTAAAAAGCGAACTAAAAGACGTAAACAAGAAGAAAATCATGCTGTGCAGTCGGAGGATACATCTGGTTTTAGTCAACCAGCTCGCGAATATGTATCCTCTGACTGCAAAGCATGATTTTCTTCTTGTTTACGTCTTTTTAGTTCGCTTTTTAAGCAGTCGTGTTTTTATTTGATTTTGTAAATTAACTTCTTTTTAATTTTTTTCCTCTTTTTCATTGTTGAGTGATAGGCTAATTTTTATTCCGAATAAATGCATCATCCTTTTTTAATTTTCCCACTGCTGGGACACAGGGCTTTTCTCTGTGAGAGAGGGAATGGGCCATAATCTACCACGCGGGCCCAGTGCAGTTTGGCGGATGACACATGTCTTCGATTTTTTGGTTATATGACATGCCGGTTTCCTCACGATGTTTTCCTTCACCGTTTTGAGAGCAGGGGGGTGGCTCTTAGAGTAAGGTTATTTTGAGAGTGCGTAAGGGAAAGATGAATACAAGTCATATGCATCTACACCCCACAACCTCCTGTGGTGATGAAATAATATACACAAAGTAAAACGCCTACTTGGGTTCCAACCACGTACCCACAACTTGTAAGTCGCGGCCGTTACCACTGGGCCACCACTGCTCTTGTGCAAAAGTGCAAGGATCATCTGAAAGAGGCCAGAGGAGCAAAAGCGAGGGGACAAAGTCAGTTCTACAAAATACCTAAATCGAAACACGCCAAGTTTCCATAGAACAGTGAAAATATGCTCGGATATTGAAAACAACATTGACTCAAGTGACGTTGAGTTGCAAAAACAATTGAACTCAACTGAAGAGAACATTATTCAAAGTAAAACAAAAGAATTGAATAAGTAACTTATAGAATCAAATGCTTTGTTTCTCTACATCGGCATTGTCTTCTAGATATTTAAATAACTTGAGGTATTGTGTTTAAAGACAATTATTTTGAATTGAATTGTATAGTGTCATGACCTTTTCAATTTACATTTTGTGAGTGAACTTAGGTTTTCAATCGGCATAAGCATCTTTTGAATGAAACGCATGGCTGTTCCAGTCAAGAAGAAGCGAGAAGCTCAAGAATGGTTAATGATTGAGGACTACTGTAAATACCCTCTGCCCCATTAGTTTTAAAAGATAAATAGTACTATGTGTCTTGGTTTCCTTAATTCTTTATTGTACACTAATTCATTTATGCAAAGTGAAAACGAAATTTATGTACAAAGAAATGGAGTTTCTTCTAGCAAACCTTTGAGTGATAGTGATCATAATAGATGACAGTAATTCAGTGTATAATTTTAGGGTAAAATTACATAAATTAAATAATAATGCATAAAATACCTAAGTTCATAAAAGCAAATATATATAAATATATAAAATTAATATATATATATAATATCTACTAATATAATTCATTGTATTGAAATGAAATCATCATCATCCTTTTTAATGTTCTCACTGCTGTTGGACACATGGCTCCTCTCTGTGAGATGGGCTGTAATCCATCACGGGGGCCCAGTACGGGTTGGTGAATGTCACATGTCTTCGAATTTTTGGTTCTAGGACATGTCGGTTTCCTAACGATGTTTTCCTTTACCGTTTTGAGAGCAGTGGTGCTGAATTAATTTACACAAAGTAAATTGCCTGCCTGAATTTCAACTTATAAGTCGAGGCCGTTACCACTGGGCCACCACTGCTCTCTGAAATGAAATGCTCCTTAATATTGCTTCCTCTTGAAGACGTCGAGAGAAGGGCTATCTCGTGTGGAGTGTGGGAGAGAGTTCCAGAGATGCACTGTAGTAACAGGGAAAGAGTCATCATAACGGCTGAAAGTGTGACGCAAAGTACTAAGAAGAAGTACAAAGTAGTAAGAAGAGAAGCGGAAGTGCGACAGGGTTTACCACTCGGGATGAGGTACTCAAACCGTTCACCAAGGTATTTAGGAGAAGTAGGATTGTGCAGGATAGTGTAGAGAAGGGATAGTATATGGGTGCCATTTAAATTTTTTTTGTTAACCTATATTGTCACCGCAGGGAAAAGGTATTCGCCATACTTTTCAAATGTTATTTTTGTCTTGCTACAAGTATTTTCGGCCAATCAAAAAGATGTTCAAATCGTCACGCCAGCCTTTTTTTAAGTGCCTTGGTTATGAAACCTATATTCTGGTAACCACTTTGTGAAGAGCAGTAGTGCTATTCTCTAAGGATACAGCCTTGAGACTGGAAGACGTTGCGTTGGTAGGCCTTTCACTAGGTGGACCGATGACCTGGTGAGGGTTGCGGTGATCCACTGGATGCGAGATGCGCTTGCGGGAGGCCTATGACCAGCAGTGGACGTCTTTCGGCTGATATGATGAGCTTTGAGGCCCTATCCTTAGAGAATGAGTACTGAGTCTACTGGGTCCATCTTTCTTGAATATGGCCCAACAATTCTAATTTTAGCTTCGCAGATTTAACTTCATGTTATCAGGTAGATTGTTAATACCAATTTTAGTATTAGTATAATCAATATTAGTTTTAATCAAGTTTCTGTTCGAGTCTGGCATAAAATAAATTGAAAATACTTACATATTCAAAGGCAGGTAATTTTTTTCATAGGAATCAATGGACCAAACATTATTGAAAACACAATAGGTGATGACTCAATGAGTTATTATACTTACTCATAACTAATATGGACTTAAGGTTATAATTGTATTTATTATCTAATCTAGACGGATCTTAAATTCCGAGATCCAAATTATAGATTATCTATAAGTGATTAAATCCTCTGAGATATCTTCTGCTGAAACCAAAGACATTATACGTATTTCTTACTAGTAGACTGTGTACCAAAATTTTTGTTTAGCTAAAATGAAATCTATTATCATATACCTAGGTTAGCTATTTCCTTATAAGCGGTAGCTAACCAAAAGCGGTCCTGGCGAGAGGGTTTCCGCTGGTAGTGTGTCTCTCTAGTATATAATAGTAGTCTATGAGTGTGTCCTTGTCTGACCTCTTGCTAGGTCAACTAATCATTGGATTTGGCAGAAATGGTAGAAAATTTTATATTTTTATTTTTGTGTTATATATATATATACCAAAACGAACAATTCATAGACTTTGACACGTATTTAAATATTTTTTAAAACGTATTTAAATATTTCTACAGTTTCTATATTTAATCAATTCGTTGTATTTAAAAAAATATTCATTAATACTGAGTAAGAGCAGTACTTTTAAATGTTTGGGCCTGGTAATACTAAATGTAGGATGGTGGTATGCGGCATTTTTGGTGAACTTTGTTCGAGTGAAATTCAGCGTCTGTTAATATTATTTTCAAATTGATTTCTAGAGGAACACAATAGGTGTAGTTTTATTTCTCAACTGTCTACGGAACTGGACAATATGTGAAATCATAGAGATCCTTTGAGGTATATTTAGCTGCCGGTATTTCAAAGCACCGTCTGAAAACTGCAGAGTCATCTAACGCCTCTACTTCATGAGCTTGAGAGTAGGATCAGAGAGCTTTTTGTTCCTATCTATACGATGGTCTTGAAGAATGAGACTTGAGGAAACTTGGGATTTGAGCATTTTTTGAGTCCTCCCCCTCTCTTTGAACTTCAGATAACCCTTCAATACTCCATCGTAAACTGCTCAATTCCTCTTCGAGTTCGGTGATTTTTTCGTCGGTCCGGCAAGTGCGCGTGTTGTACGTTGCCAGGTCCAGTCGTCGGTATTTGTTGGGGTAGCCGGATCTCGTCCGGGATTCTTAGCACCCCTTGCCATACCGTAACCTCGACCGCTACCGTAGTCCGCAGGCTGCCGTCCAATATGGGCTATGTTTTATTTGTGCTATAGACCGATAGCGCTAGGCTATTTTGATGTCATAAGTTTAAAAAATTCTAAAGTTGTTTATTTCTTGCCTGTGGATACAGTCGTACCTATGAAGGTTATTATTGCGTTTTGTGTCAGATCTGATACTTGTATTTTCAGTAATTCGCTGATTTGTGGTTGATAATTTTTATTCAAATCAAAACGGGCAAAAAATATTTAAAGTTTAAAATATTTATGGTATTATATCTAGGATAGTTTGCGGAGTGTGCAAACCCAATTTGTGTCATAATCGTCCAATGCAAACTGACATAGGGTCAATATGTAAAATATAGTGCAAAAAAAAAATTACAGTTTATGAAATAACTATTTCCTTTATCAGATCACTTACATATGCCTATTAAATAAATTTGTGCCAAATTAGGGCACGCAATTTTAAGATTTTTAATTATTTTGTTTTTCTAAGCTACAAACGCTTCAAAAAAATATTACAATCATTAGAGTTCACTTATTTAATATCATAAATGCATGAAAAATCGACATTGTCAATTTGTGTCATTTTCATTCACGGTAAGTATTAAAATGAATAAAACACAAAAACAATGGTTGCGGTCGAAGCGGGCGGACGCGGCGGCGGCAAACGCACGCAAACTCGTTCGTTCGGTACAATTTCTTCTTAGATGAGAAGCGTTCATAAAAAAATAACATACCTATAATATTGTGTATTGATTGACTCTTATCTTCGCTACGTAATGAACAAATGTGTAACCCATAGAGATAAAAATAATGAAGTGCTAATTTTGTACACAGCGCGTCTGCAATCTCATTACCTACGAATGTCAATGGTCAATGCTTAGAAGACGGTCAATGTGGTCAATATTATTTTAGATTGACGCTTCGATTCGCTTCGAATTTAAACCTGAAAGCGGTAGGTTGGTAGGTATGCCGACACCTACCTACCTACCACTATTTCATTATACTGCATCTCGATATCCCGCGCCCCGCTTCGGTTAGGTAGTGTACTAGGTACCGCCCTTTTTGCGTCGACCATAGCCAAATGACTTGTTTGATTTTTTGCCGTCTTTTTTTAATTACAAAAACAAGGGGCTGACAGGTACTAGAGAAACAGTCACCCGATGCTGCGATAATATTGGTTGTTGAGTATGTCGGCGTTAATTTAGCGGGCGAGCCCTGCAAGCTAAAATAGTCCTTACGGTGATCAGATATAGATTTGGCCGATTGTACCTACAGTCAGTAAGATAAATAATACACGAAGTAAAAAAATACTAGATATTTTTGTTGTGTGGTGATAGTGATTATTGGTGTAGTTTTAGTTCAGCACGGTCCTTAAAACAGTCTGCGTTTCCGTCATTCCTTACAATGCTTGATTCTATGAAATTTAACAATCCCCTTTCACAAAGGACAATTACTGTATGTAACGTCCAGTATCCACATATCAACACCCAATTTGAATAACATTATAACTTTAGTTACACATTGGTACAACTTTATGTCATATGAAATCAGCAAGGATAGACCTTTATTTCTGCCTCTTAACCGTATTTAAGAGGCAGAAATAAAGGATAAGAAAATGTGAAATTTAATAATTTTATTTGATTTGTAAAATGGAATAATTTTATTGTAATTAAAAATGAACAATGTTTCTACTGAAGTATACTTGTCGATCAAGTTCCAATACCTAAACAAAAGTTTTGGTAACAAGGGTTTCTTTGTTTTAAAGTAATTTAAATTGACATACAATGTAATACATTTTAAATTTTGCTCTATTTATATTTTACTATATTGTAATTTAATTTGAGAGCAGTGGTGGCCCAGTGGTAACGGCCGCGACTTACAAGTTGTAGGTCGTGGGTTCGAGCCAAAGCAGGCGCTTTACTTTGTGTAAATTATTTCATCACCACTGCTCTCAAAACGGTGAAGGAAAACATCGTGAGGAAACCGGCATGTCCTAGAACCAAAAATTCGAAGACATGTGACATCCACCAACCCGCACTGGGCCCGCGTGGTGGATTACGGCCCATCCCCTCTCACAGAGAGGAGGCCTGTGTCCCAGCAGTGGGAACATTAATAGGCTGATGATGATGATGATATTGTAATTTTAAGTTACAATTCTTTTCTTCTTAAATCTAAACAGTTAATTTAAATGTTATCATTGTAAAGAAAGATGCAGTGTTGACATCGAGAATAGGTTTTTAGTACATCAATTGAATATAGTAGTATAGCATAAATGGTCTTGGAGAAAAACTAAGAGTAGGAATGAAATAAACATTTTTTTAGACTCATTCAATATTACAGATATGTGGGTAAGAAGAATAATACAAAAAAATGTGTAGAAGTAATTGCAAACGATAGGCGTCGTAAGCATTAGGATAGGACAGGATAGATGGACCCCCTTTTCTGAACTTAAACTCCCATTTGGTCTATTGTGCGTTTAGGCCTCCTCTCTGTAAGAGGTAATGGGCCGAAATCAACCACGTGGGACCAATGTGGTTTGATGGATGTTACTCGTACATGTCTTAGATTTGCATTGCAATGCAATGCATTTTTACTTCAGTGTTTTGAGAACAATAGTGATGAAATAATTTACACAAATTAAAGCACTTGCCTGGGTTTGAATCCACGACCATACTTGTAAATTGTGTCCGTTACCACTGGGCCATCACTGCTCTAGGATCTACTATCCACTGCGTGGTAAGCTTTGCAATAGGGGGAATGCATTTCATTTATATTTGGTAGGCTTGCGCTAGACTACTTCCTCACCAGATGGTAAGCGATGTCGTGGTCGATGATTAAACACGCTTGCCTAAAAGTTACCTATTCACTCTTGACTTAAACACTCCTAAGTTGTAGCTATCGAGCAACACAAACTCCAGCAAGGAATGCCACTCTTTAGCTGTACGTACAATCTACGTATTCCCAAAATGTTTAGTGTGTATGGGTGGGATGTCCACCATGTACCAATGGCACATCGCCGTACGTCTTATAGTCCGATTATATATCGCACACTTCCCGAAATTTAACCGATTAAAAGCGACAAGCTCACAACTCGGCGACGTTGTTTAAGGCTCTGGAGCTACGATTCGACCAGTGTCTCATTGCCGATCTTCTTGGTCCGTTTTTTGATCAACTTAAGTGCATGAAGCTGGTTTTTGGCAGATGCGGCCCAGAAATAATAACAGTACTCCATACATCATCTAACTAGCGCTTGACGAGCTTGACACAACTTGAGCAATTGTTCTGGCGTGAAGAACCGTCTCACTTTTGTGGGGATCCCCAATTTTATGGCAGCCAGTTGAACCTTTGCCTCAATGTATGGATCAAAATTGAGGATCGTGTTAAAAGTAACGCCAAGAAGCACAAGATGGTCCATTATCGGCACGTTTACACCTCGGAAGGAAAGAGCCGAGTAGAATTGGCGCATTTTAACAGAGAAAAACACGCCTGAGTTTTAGCAGCAAAGAACCAGACCAAATTGGCATCGCCCCATTTGGAGACTGGCTTCAAGGATAAGCTCAAACGCTCCACCACAGCCTCACAAAGGACAAGGATGGAACAGTACCTCTCAGCAACAGTGCTGTCGTCTGCATACCCAAGTTTCAAGCACTTTACTTACTTTACCAACCCTTGAGGGACCCCGGTATAAATATCCAATTGGTCAGACGAGAACCCATCGATAACGACTGGAATGGACCGATCCCACAAGAAATCTGCAATCCAATCACACATACCATCACCAGGCAGACCGAATGAAGGAAGCTTACTAATAAGGCTTCCGTGCTAGACCCTATAGAAACCATTCGAGTTATCGAAGGAGATGGCAAGCACCTCCCCGCGCCTCTCGATGGCCTTACTGCAGATGTGAACGGCATAAGCTAGAAACCCTGTAGAACCGTATTGGCAATCACTTCAGGATGTCATTAGCTTCTAGGTATACCAGGAGCTTAATATTAAGCACACGAAGAGATGGGTATATAATTGGCAGGGTCAGCTCAACTTTCCTTCTTGGACACGGGCTGTACGTTAGCTTACTTCCAAGCATTCGACTCTTTCACAGTTTCACACGAAAGGCAAAATAGACGTGTCAAAATCGGAGACAGTTCGGGCGCACAAGTTTTAAGGACAAGTGTAAGTATCCCGTCCCATCCCGTCGGGATCACTAGCTTTGTTCAAGTCGAGGTTGCTACGAACATCCTTTTGATGGATGTGAATGTCCGACATATATGTCTCACATCCACCAGGAGAAAGAATACATCCGCGCATCACCAGAATGCTGACGCGAAGATTATGCAAAAAGAGGCAAAAAAGTTTGCCTTCTCCTTAACGAAGCGGGCCAGCGATCTGTCGGGTTTCAACAGTGGTGGTAGTGAGGGATGGCAGAAGTTCGACTGAACCGACTTACCCAGGGACCAAAACGCTTTACTATCTTCTGGGTAAGAAGCAAGTTATGTCCCTATTCGGCCAATGTGGTCGAACCGAGCCCTTTGCAACACCTTCTTGCAGGACTTGTCAGCACTGTTGAAGGCCTTTTTTCTGACATACGTCACTCGCATTCCCAAGGTGAAGTTATCGACACAGAGTATCGGCCTGGATCTATTGTCAGCAGAAGGTCCAAGCAATTGGCCGTGTGCGAATCAACATCCCCCGTTGCTGTTGCCTCCCGAACCAGCTGGCGGATTACCGCTAACGAAAGCTTATGCATTTCCCATCCAGCATGATTACTGCACTGGTATGGGAAGAACCACGTTACTGCTGATGGTGAGCATTAAAGTCCCCCTGGATCATTAATTGGGTGGAAGGCTACTGTGCCGCATCAGCCGCTTAACTGAGATAATCTGTGAGCCTGCTTGTCTCCTGATCGCCGCTGTGCGAACGGTAGACACGGGCATAGATAATTTTATCCAGACCTGTGTCCACCAGAGCCCAAAGCGTTGTGAATATTAATTGAATTATAATAATTATTAAAAAACGAGTTTATTAGCTCTTCCATAGTACTTTACATGTCTTTTTATCTAACATTGACACATTGTAATTGTTGCTTACAATAATATTTAACAAAGTTTTTTTTTTGTCGGTATAATTCGTAATCGTACAATAATATTCACAGAAAAAATATTTCAAATGTTTTCAAGACTCTATTGTAACCGTAGTTACAATGTTTTTCATATTAAAAATGCTAAATATCTGTAAATTGTAAAATTGCGAAAATCATACTTGCAGTGGTTTTATCAAAACTGAAAGAGCAATTAAAATTAGTAACATGAAACCTAAAATAAAGCAAATAAACTTTACAAAAAAAGAAAATAGCTGTGTTGAAAACTATGCAATGTTGAGTTACTATGTTATTCATATTGGGTGTCGACATAACACATTTATTAAATTCAATCTCCATTTTAGTCTTTCACAGCTTCATAAATAACTAACTTTTAAGGCCCACTTGCGCAAAAAACTTAACTCAGTTGCTAAGACTAGGTTAAATTGACAGTTTGTTATACAATATTGTCAATTTAACCTTTGTCTTTGACCTTTGTCAATTTCATCTCGTGTTAGCAACTAATTCTGAGTTAAATTTTTTGTGCAATGGGCCTTAATCAATCAAATACATCATAAATAACGCACGCACTTTTTTGTTGCAACATGCAAAGACCGAATGTAAACAAATAAACGCGCCGCGCGTATGGCTTGCCGGCACCCGCGCCGCTTGTGCCTGCGCTTATCCCCGCGCTCGCCCTTCGTGCGAAGAAGTCTAGATTTTTTTTAGAATAATACGATTTCGTGGATAAAAACGACACAAATTATGAATAGTGTTTTGTCACACCATAATAATGAAAAACACATAAACTCTAATAACTTGTATTTTCTTTTGTGGATTTTACAGGGTGTTGTAGTAAAAAAATAAAATATCTTTAAAAGTCGTGGATGAATTTGACACAAAATATTTTAAACAACAGATATCAGTATTCTAAAACGCGTAATACCTATTTAACCTACTTTAATATTCTTTTAGAGCTAGTTGGCTACGTGTTAGGTACTGGTTAAGTATTAGGATTCCCGTGGACAGAGATGACACAAAATGCCTATGTACATCAGTTACTACTTCGTTATTATCATGAAAGTAAAATTTTCATCTCTAATTTTCTTTTCGTCCGATACTGGTCGAAAAGACAAACAGCTAAATTTCTACCTATGCAAATACCTAGGATGACACAAACTAAGGTATTAGGTTGGGCAAATGGTCCGGCAACTATATGCGAAAAACAAACAACTTTAATATTTTTAAAACCTCAAAACCTAGCGCTATCGGTCTACTATTCATGGGGAGTGCTTTGCAGGCGGGTTGGCGATCGCAGTATGGTTGTTACGAATGCAAAGAGTCGCTGCTGCCCATTCTCTGTTTTTCCCAAAATCGCCTCTTACGACACCCACGCCACGGGCAAACATGGGATGGTGAAATTCTTTACGCCCGACACCACACGGTTAGTTATATAGATACCAAAAAATATAAACACAATTTTTTTTTATTAACTATAAATTAGGTAGGTTTAGGTAGCGCAGTTAGGTAGCATCTACATATCGGGATACTTAAACAATCGTTTTTACAATCAAGTTGTCCCGTGTTCTGTTTGGTCATGGTCACCTCATTAGAAAGAGACACACTACCAACGGGAGCCTTCTCACGTGGACCGGTTTTTGCGCCATAGTGCACAGTCTAGTAGTAAGAAGTATAAGGTCTTTGGCTGAAACAAAATAAGCTAAGAGAAAGATCATTTTGAATTGTATCGTAAACTACAGCATCAAAGAGACCGGCTCTTCTTTTGGGTATATTTATAGAAGAAGGTGGGTCTCAATATAGTTTAATCAATACTTTAATAATTTTTACCTTACCTTTTTTAACTTTAGATTCTTTATCTTGAGTTCTAATAAGTATATCAGTTTTGTCTTATGAACATTTTGTCTAAATAAATAAATTGAACCTTAAATACCCCACTGTGATTCTGGTAACCACAACAACAGTGGAATCCAATTACAGCAACATTAGTTATATTAAGATCATAAATCGCGCGGTGTTTGATACTGGTTATTAATTCAGTTGAGAGGCTGCGGCTGACAAATGATGACAGTGCCTCATGCTTGCTGTACGAGCATTGTTTTAGCACCTTGTTACTATTTATATTAAGTAAATCTATCAGGTACTAATTCGTTGAAATCTTTTCCGAAGTTAATTAATTTAATAGTGCTGTTGGATCAATATTTATCGTTCGTTGTCACTAGTACCATTAACAGTTCCATGATGGAACTACTGACTGTTTTTTTTTTATCACTAGTTCCATTTTTAAAGAATCTGAAAATAATGGAACTAATGTTGAATTTGTTATCACCAGTTCCATTTTTAAAAAAATATGAAAATAATGGAACTAATGTTGAATTTGCAGATATCACTAGTTCCACATTATTACTTTAGGCACTTGTGAAATTTTTAAGGGTGGTAAAAACACTGGAGTTAAAAACACTTAGTTTTTATAGTAATTATATTCAATAAAAACAACAAATATTTTTTTGTCTACCTTTACTTTTTTTTAATAGGTATGCAGTGATCGAATAGAATCAGTAAACATTTATTTTTTGCGAATGAATTAGTTTACATGTTTACATGGCGATACTTGATGAGACAGCCAGTGACATCTACCTGTCGTTTATTGTAATATCAATTATTTTTTTCCATATCGGGAGGTAGTTAGAAAAACGTAAGTATAAGTCGTCGCTGTAGTGCGAGAAATCAATGCAATGTGTTCGCAAGCAAATTTATTCGGCTCCTCTGTTAGAGGTTGATTATCTCTATGGTTTTTGTATTGTCAAAATAATAAAAAGAAAACTATCATGTCAATATATATTAGCTGTCTAAAGGAAAATATATGCTTTTAATTTCACGGATAAAATTCCTCACATTAAGAATACAAAAAATGAGTGCAATTCAAATTATTAAAAGGGGAAGGGGAAAAGTATTGTTATCATCAGGATGGCAGTATTACAAACATGTGATGTATAAAAATGGAACCAGCTTGTGGCGTTGCAAGCAATTTAAAAAACAAATTAAATGTGCAGGATCCGTAAATATAGACAAGGTAAGCTAAAATTAACATACGTACATCATACAATCGAAATATTTAAGTCGAGTGACTATTCCATAGAACAATTATTTAATGTTATGCTCGGATTTGCATAGTGACATTATTAAGAAATATATAATCAAATCGGCATAATGTCTTATCGGCCTAGGGCCGCTACTAGATAAAGCGGTGTACCTACATAGTATATTATTGAGTAATGGTATAAGCTGGGTGTTGATGAATCAGACATGTATATTTGCATAAATGACATTACTCTTAGCTTTATGTTTAAGTCGTATTGTGTATAATTTCATGTTCTTTGCTTTTGTAAATGTTTATCTGTAAATGCCCGTTAAGTCCAATAAACATATCATTTATTTATTTATTTTTTATGTATTATTTTTGCTCCCCCCCTCCTTTTTTAATGTATGTGCCTTTTATTGTACCTATTTGTTTTTTTGCAATGTTTCATTTTATGTTATTTTTTTAGGACCAAACAAGCATTATTAAACAAAAACCTCACGACAATAATTGTGAGCCTGATGAAACGCAAAATTTGGTTGATTTTCAAATTGAGGAAGCTTGCCTTGAAGCGGCTCAAGGCAGAGAACCGGCTCCTAGGGTGTACAAACGGGCCTTGGTTCGTATAGCAAATCAAGGATTTGATTTAGCTACAAAAAATGCTGTTCCACCATTCAAAAGTAAACAGAGTCGCATTTACCGCCTAAAAAAGAAAAATGCAAGCGTTAAAAAAATTAATACAAATGATCCAAATGAAGTTGAGGTGCCAAAACAATTTGAAAAATTTTTACTAGCTGATTTCAATCAAGATAATAATAGAATTCTGGTCTTTTCTACTCCCGAGGGAAAAACGCACATGGGAAATGTTACGAATTTTTTTATGGACGGCACATTTAAATTTTGCCCGAAACCTTTCTCACAAATGTATACTATTCATGCTGACATTGGCAGCAATAGTAATTTCACTAATGTCGTGCCCGTTCTATATGCGTTTATGACAAATAGAAATAAATATTCTTATAAAATTTTATTTTCTCTCATAAAATCGCAGATACCCCAGTGGAACCCAAATAAAGTAATGTGCGATTTTGAGGAAGCCACAATAAAGGCTCTTTTATCATTCAATGTTGGCATAGATGTTAAATGTTGTCATTATCATTATACTAACAGCCTTTTTCGAAAAGCAACCAAACTGGGCATTATATCGAAAAAGGGGTATAACAGTAGCAGAAAAAACAAAAGGATAATTTCTCTTTGTGGCAATTTAGCGTTTCTACCGCCAAGTAAAATCGAAGAAGGTTGGAAATATATACAACAGGAAATGCCCGAAAACGATGCTTTTAATAAATTTAAAAAATATTTCGATACGTTTTGGATGAAACCAGACGTACAAAAATTATGGTGTGTTTATGGTGAGATCCATAGGACAAATAATGTCCTTGAAGGCTGGCATCATAATTTGAATACAAACGTCAATAAAAACGAGTCAAATTTATTGCAGCTCTTACATATTCTATATGATGATGCAATGTTAATGAAGTATAGAACTAATTTTCTACAAAGTTATGGGCAGAGCTCCCAACCTAAACGACGAAGAATTTACAGAGACAGAAATGACTTAGTCATTGAAGCCCAAATGCAGTTATTAACAGGCGAAATATCTGTGGGTCATTTTTTAGATAAACTTCGTTGAGCGCGTACTGTAGTAAATGTAATGAATCCGAATGATACATGAAAAAAAAATTGTTGATTTTATTGAATATAATTATTATAAAAACTAAGTGTTTTTAACTCCAGTGTTTTTACCACCCTTAAAAATTTCACAAGTGCCTAAAGTAATAATGTGGAACTAGTGATATCTGCAAATTCAACATTAGTTCCATTATTTTCAGATTCTTTAAAAATGGAACTAGTGATAAAAAAAACAGTCAGTAGTTCCATCATGGAACTGTTAATGGTACTAGTGACAACGAACGATATTTATCCATACACAGGTGTTTAGTCTATTTTCATCATAATCATTTCCCAGGCCGTTTATCGCAGGTAGACAATTTGCGTAAGTTTTGAGTGTCCCAAACGTAATTCAAAAAACTATGGAGACCGGACGCTCTCAATCAACTTGTAAGTATATAAATTTATTAATACTTCTTTAATTGTTTTAAAATTGTCTTATGTAATTTGTTTTAAAAATGAGAGGAAAACTGCTAAAGCAGCTATTTTTATGGTTCTATATATTTCACACGGAAATCAAAAAACAATAAAGTATTTAGTTCTGCATTAAAATTATATGAATACACGATAAATATAATAATTGATGGACATGGAAATTTGAGTTCGTTTGTATTCGGCAATGTGATGATTGCCGAGGGACTTTGAGAAAATAGTTGTACTGTACTTCGGTTGTTCCATTTTTGATGTTACTGCTATCAAGATTTCTGCTTGTTAAGTCATCGTAATTTTATTCGAAAGACGTCCACTGTTGGACTTAGGAGGCCTCCCCCAGGCATCGTCTCATCTACCGGTTATATGCTACTTGCAACCAGTGGCTTTAAAAGGGCTTATTTATAGTTTTTAATCGAAAACCTGTGTGGACCTGCTACTAAGCAAGAGTATTTGAGAATTTTTCCAGCTGTTATGCCCCATCAAATTCGGTTAGCTAGGAGTGCAGGACATCAACACAGAAAAGGCTTGGTTCAGTATATTATGCACAGGTCATCAGGTAAGAACATTATGCACACATGTTGCAGTTATTCTAAGAAATCTGGTAACTATTTTGAAAACAACTCGGAGAAGCAGATAATAAGAACTTAGTAGTTATAAGACCTTTTAAAGAGATTTAAGAATTTATGAATCAATTTACGAGCATCATTCCAAAAATAAGCCATCATTAAAAACAGCATCCGCTCCCTTTCATCCCATTATACCGGCCAACTGACTTATTTTAAGTCTGACAAATTAAACTGTCGCCCGATTTTGTCCAACTGATTGACAGGACATTTGTGTTAATTAAGACCAACTCATTTCCTTTATTTGGACATTTTGCAAATAAACTACTGATTAACTGGCGGATCATTTTGTTGAATGCCTCGTTGGACAAGCGCTATTGCTGAGCATGAGGTTCTAGGTTCGATTCTCGAATCTGACTATTATTATTGATTTTTTCCGTCTGGTATTTCTCAGTAGCAGGCCGCGGAGTCTGGCTTGTACTCAGCTGATGGATACAGGTCTCCTATTACACGGGGCTTAAGTATATCAGGCGAGTTATGAGTGTATTATAGGAAAAAATTTGCCAATCCTTCGGGGAATACCTACTGGCGTGATATTATGTAAGCATTTTATTGATTACTAGCTGTGCCCGCGGCTTCCCTCCTACTTACCCTACCTTACCTACCCTATCCTATCTACCCTAAGCTAACTTCCTGCCCAACCTAAATTCCTATCTACCTACATACCTGCCCTACCTACAAACCTACCCTATCTACATACCTACCCTTCCTACATATCTACCCTACCTACTATTTATTTACTTATTTTTTTCTATCTAAGAAATTTCTCCTAACAATAACAAATACAACAAAAAAAGAATTAGCGAAATCGGTAAAGCCATCCTCTAGTTATAGCGTAACCAGGAGAAATAGGGGTTCATTTTATATACAAAGATATATAATTACGCAATAATCCTGTGATTCAAAGGTTAATTTAAACTTTAGAGGTATCAATTTTATGCCCAGATAATCTCAACAATTAAGATCTTAATCTGTATTTTTAACATAATATTTTTGGTATCGTTGGATATTATCAAAAGTATTTATGTATGATTAGTTTGATAAGAAGATGATTTGCGATTGAATCGTTTTGATTTTGACATAAAATTAAATCCAGTTTCAATCACAGTTCATTGTTTTATTTTATCTTGCATACTAAGCTTATCAGTAGCCACTCGTCATATATTTTGTAGCTTAACAGATAATAATAAAAAAAACTATGGACCAATTATATCATCCATTTTCAACATTCCATTTTGTATAACAATAACCTCTTTTTTTGAAGTTAGTTAAAATTGTTAGTATCACTGCACCCTTAAATATAAAAATAAAAAAAAACTTCTGTCATCTTCATAAAAAGCGCTGCTTATTTTCATTCAGCTTGTAGAACAGATCCCAGAAAGCCATCCTGTCGTGAGCTGGTCTGCTGCCCAGAGACAGTTCGGCATCAATGTGCATGTAGGTATAGGCTTCCTTTGTGATCGGTACCCATTTCACTGGAAGCAATTCAGTTGCCTGCGGGGTTGGGTCGCTGAAAGGGATTTTCATTTTATACAATGGAAGAAGAGAACGTGCTTCGTCTATCCCAAGTAATATTGGAAACGGGTAGGATGATGATTATGATGTTAAATACAGAGTTTGATAGTCAGGAATAAACTTAAATTTAAGTATAGTGTAAAATGCCAAAATAATTAAACTGTTGGGCTTTTTAGGACTTTTCTTGAGACACACAACCTCAATGATATAAATAACATGATAAATTCTACTTACCTGAATTTAGCAAAATTTGTCCACATTGTAGTCATCCGTTCAATCATAACTTCATCTTCTGGTGTAGGGTCTGGTTTGAAGCTCATATCGAACAAGTAGCTCAATTCATCAGCATGCGAGGCACAGCATGACCCATTATATTCATTATCTACCACGACGAGGGAATTCCTTCCACCAACGTAGGAGAACATGTAATAGAAAATGTTTCCAGCTCTGGCCTCTAAAAATTTCTTAATAGACCTTTGTATAGGATGAATATAGGTGAAATCGGAATCAAAGTTTATAATACCCCATTTCACATCTTCACTCAACACTTCGTCCCCAAAATAGAAATGTGATATCAAGTCCTTCATTTCTTGTAATTCCTCATCTTCAAAATTAAATATTCTTTCCAAATAGTTGGATACGATGTTCAAATTTTTAAAATACTCAGCATCCTTATTGAAATGAGACCCCACCAATTCGTGTTCATTAAAACCAATTAATATTGGCATGTTTCTTGCTTTTGGAGTTCCAGTTGTAAGCCAAGAACTAGATATAAAGGGTTTTACTCCTTCAAATTCGTTTTCTATGCACGGTTTAAACATTATACCTAGATCGATTGCAGTTTTCACTACTGAATTCGAATCAATGTTAGCAATATATGAAATAGCTTTATTTATGTCTGTGGTTTTAAAGCCTAAACGCTCTGCTATTTTTATAGGAACTAATCGATCAGGTTCATATAAAACCGTTGCGGCTAAAGCACTGCCACTTTGCATTATAACTTTGTTGAATAATGTTTCTTTTGGGGACAATAAGTGTAGTTCAATCGAGTGCCCTCCAGCACTTTCTCCAAATAAAGTTATCTTATCGGAATCACCTCCAAATGCTTCTATATTATCTTTTATCCATTGCATTGCTAAATATTGGTCTTTGAGACCTTGGTTACCAGGTACTTCAGGTGTGTCAAGACACATGAAACCGTAAGCACCAACTCGATAGTTGAACGTCACTACAATGACGTCATGTTTCACTAAGTAACTTGGGCCATAGAATTCCTTTCCAAAGTATCCTCCGTGGAAGCCACCTCCGTAGACCCAGATCATGACTGGGAGACGGTTGTTGGAAGTGGCTGTGGTTGGTACGTAGATATTGAGGTGCAGACAATCTGGTGTGCCCAGAATAGTGCCGTTAAGTAGGTGCACTTGAGGGCACATCGCTGAGCCATCGTAAGCTTCAAATGTGTCTTCGAACTTTGACTGTGGCGTTGATTTCTGAAATGAATAGTGTTTAATGTTTAGGGAGGAAATCGGTTGTAAAGATTAATTGAAAAGTTGATGATATATTTTTATTGAAAATGAAAAGCATTGGACCTTCGTTATAAGCCCCTGCAAAAGCCTGGTTACGTAAATGGTTACGTAATAAATGCATTTTGTTTCATTTATAAAATATCTATTTTTATTATTATTTTTTATCTTAACCTCTTCCCTGTCCAATGAATCATATATGACTCATGTGAGTGTTTAACTGTTGTGACTGCTATGTGGACAGTGAACCTGTTAAGATACGATTTTCAAGTGGTGAAAATTGTTTAATAACCATTCAATCACCACTTTGGATCATTTCTATCCAAAGCAGCTACAATAGAAAATCTCATCGATTAACTGGGGAGCACCGCCACAAGTTCTACGCACATCTAGCGTATGTCTGTTTTTTCTGCTGGGCCGTTCGCATGCCCAGTGTGGCATCGATCCGCTTACGCTAGTGATTTTGACATGCTAAATGATACCTGTCGCATCATAACTTGGTGTTTTAAACCAGCCTCTCTTGTGATGTTGTACCCACTGGCGGGTATATCTCCACCAGAAGTTCTACGCGAAGCCGCAGCAAGGAGAAACAGGAACAGGACAGTCGTCACCCCCTATATGAGCATCAAATCCAACCTGCGTGCCTGAAGAGTTGGAAGAGCTTCTTTAGACATACAACCTCTTCGAAAGCCAGTACAACTGACGAGAGACGTGAATTATGAAAACCTACACACCCTACTCCTCCACACTTCATTACTCCGGCAGAGCATCTGCCCCCTGAAAACGAACTTCATTGGACAATCTGGAAATTCCTATACCGACTGCGGACCTAGGTTGGCCGCTGTAGAACAACCTGGCCAAATGGACCCATCCAAAAAACAGAGCCAGTGTGGGCCCCTTCGCAAGATATGACTCACTTCCTTGTCTGCCCTTCATGGGCAGACAAGAAAGTGAGTCCTTGAAGTGAAGTGAGAAGTGAGTCCAAGGAAGGAACCTTCCACCTGCACCTTTTAGGATTTGAAAGTAGCGAATTTAGGAGCTGTCCAAGTAGCTAAAAACTGGAAGAAAAAAATCTCAATGGTTGAGTCTATAGTTTGAGTTAACACGAAAGAAAAGACTCAATAAATGCCTCAAGGGAATTCATTATAAAGGATGCCTAGTTATTTTTACTAAAAATAGGTACTCAATATTTTTAAAAATTGATGGCACAAACGTAATAAACATTATGTTCAGTTTTCTGTCATATGAAATCAACACGTAATAATTTTCACATTTAGATTTGCTGTTATACGCGGTTACTTTAAAAATAGCAAGAATTTAATTTGCTAATAGGTGGTTAGTGATACATAATTTAAATACAAGGCAAAAAAAAAAACAAAAAGCGCTTACTCCAAAAGGATTTTCTGGGTCCACTTGAGCATAAGGTATTCCCAAAAACATAGCATAGTCTCCATCATCAGCTCTCAACCCTCGAATGAGCCCCACATTGCTATCAACTAGAGGATCGATTCTTGGTGAACATGCTACATAATTTGTAAACAAAAAAATTGAAAAAACTAAACTTGCTGCGAACATGGTGAAGTGTGAAAAAATTGTGGCGAGAATTCAGATGTTTCACTACATTTTATATTAATGATAATATTATTACAGATAGTATTTAAGATAATGTTGGAGATATTAAAGATAATAACAGAGTAGTAAAGAATGCATATGTTGATAGTACGCAATATTTTTGACGATATAAAACTCTCTTTGCCAGACCCTGTCGAGAGACAACCGTCCAAAAATGTATTGTTTAATTTTATTTGTCTTATCAAATCTGTATCGAAAAACTAGACCTGGGCCAAGATAAAAAACTTTTGAACAAAAAAAATTACCGGCTTCCAAAACAAAGCACTATTTATTATCGTAAGTTGATGTCAACAACGAAAAAAATAGAAAAATAAAAACTTGTTTTAGGAGTCGGTTCATTTTTTGTGAAAAGGTTTTTATTTTTCTCTTTTTGGTTTAGATACACCAAAAGATTGACAAAATACTCATAACAACTCAATTTTCACATTCGTGCTGTTTGTCGTTAAGGAGTTCGGTTATATGTTCCATATCTTGAAAACTGATGGACCGATTTTAATGAAACTTGTATTCTATTATTATGTAAAAAGAACGATCGCGATGCCATTAAGAGTTTTGTAGAAATGCGTGGACAAACAAACATACAAACAAACATATATACATACATTTAAGAAACATTTATGTGAATATTGTGCAATTCCAACAATATTACTCCTTTTTTACCCGACTGCCGAAGGAGGGTAATGTGTTTATCAGTCTATGTATGTATGTATGCAGTGGCGTGCCTAGGGTTTCAAAATAAGGCAAGCCCACTAAAATTTAAAAAGATTTCAAAAAAAAAAAAAAAAAAAAAAAAAAAAAAATCTTTTCGTCTGTGTATGTAGGTACCTACATATGTATCATCGCAATTTTCTCATAAACTACTGGGTCAGGGTGGACTGTATGTATGTTGAATTGTTGATTGATGAGTAAAACTTCGGGCTTCTTGTTTCTTAATTTATTCCCAGGAGTGGCTTGCTGCTGATGGTTGAGTGACGAAATGTTGAATGACAAATTTGCAGCAAGCCACCCATTATTTATACAATTTAGCTCTACGCCATCGTGCGGTGAATGAGGTAACCAAAGCACACTGAAGGCATGCTAGTGCTAGATTGAATATAATAAACATATCAGCAATTGCATACCTCCGGTGGCTTTTAAAAAAGCCGTTTGGTTTGCTTCATTGCTTGAGGGAACAAAGTAATGGTAAGTAGTTGCTTGCTTCGTAACAGGACTAACAGGTTACAGACGAAAAAAAAAACAAAACCGAAAGTTAAAAAATAGCTAGATAGAATGTAAAAAGGAATTTAAATAAATTATTTATATTCTAATTGGAATCGTCTATCTTTCTTAAGAAATGATTTAATTACATCAGAGTAAAATGTTGGTGATCGTTTTAATTCTACCAACAACTGTTTTTCAATAGCTATCATTGATAATTCGGAAAGACGCTCTTGACCTTGTGTATTTCTCAGATAGGTATGGATACGTTTAAGAGACGAAAAAGCACGTTCCGCGGAAGAACTGGTAGCCGGAATAGTTACAACAAGATACGCTAACTTTAACAGCTCGGGAAAGGCATCTTCGAGGTTATTCTCATGAATGAAATCAATTAATTCGAAAACATTACGATCTTTCAGATCAGGACTAGAATACAAGCAAATCAATTGGCTTTTTAATGTTTGTTTGTCGAAATAGTTTGCATAAATGTCAAATAATGAATCTAATTCCTCTGTAGGAAAATGTGAGTGATAATTGTCAAATTTTTTGTTGTTGAGCAGTTGGAAAAACTTTAATTTATAAATTTCAGAATATCGGTCAGTAATTTCGGTATTAATGTTATCAATTACTTCTACAAAAAGTCGTCTGTATTCCGTTTTTGCACAGCGTACGTTGCGTCTCAAACGAGGAGCCGAGTTATTTTGCAAAGTATTCTCATAAATTTGATCAAATTCGGATTGAAATTCAGCACGTAACCATGCCTGAAAATCCTTTATTTTATTAATACAATAACCGACATCAACTTGTGATTTTTGTAGAATATTGTACAAGCAGTCAGTTTTTTCAAATATCCGATGAAAAATAAAAAGAAAAAAATTGAAATTAAAAGATCGCAAAGTGTTTTCAAAATTCTCCGCAGCTAAAATCGTATCCCCGTCCCAGTTCTGTGGATTGTCGCACAGATCAGAAAACAACTCAATAAGTTTAATTTTTTGTTCAAAAACCGTGTTTACAACTCGCGACATGTATGTCCAACGAGTTGCGGGAGCATTAGGCAATTTTTTGCTGCAATGAGTATCGTAAAAAGCAGCTCGTTTTGTACTATTACTAAAAAAATTACACAAAGCCTGAAGGGCTGAAAAAAATAAACTAACCTCCTGAATTCTATTGCATGATTTAGACAACACTAAGGCCAAAATATGTGCATTACACCAAATGTAAATTGCTTGTGGACAAACATCTTTAACTTTTTGTTGCACTCCATTTCTTACACCAGACATTACACTAGCACCGTCATAGCTTTGCGCTACTAATTTAGCGATGCAATCATGTCTATTCAATAATTCTAAAATAATATTAGAGAGTGAGTCTGCTGTGCGACTTTCCGAAACATTAAGAAAGCCCAAAAAACGGTCATGAATTTCATTTTTATAATAATATCTCAGAATCAAGCACAGTTGTTCTCTATGACTAACATCGGGGGTTTCGTCAATAATAATTGAAACAAATTTTGTATGCCTAACTTCGTAATCGATGCAAGTTTGCATCACATCGGCTACGGAATGAATAATATCGTTTTGAATTTTGTTAGATAAATAACTCGGCCCCGGTTTGTCAGTTTCCTGATGCTGCATATGCTTTTCTAAAACGACATCGTATTTTGAAATTAACGAGACCAGTTCTAAAAAATTGCCTTTATTTAATGAAGTTTTGGACTCATCATGACCTCTTAAAGGAAGTTCTTGTTGTGCTAAATGACAAACAATATCGACTAATCTTTGAAATACACTACGGTTGTTATCAACGCGCGTGTTATATTTTGAAATTTCCTCAGATATCTGGCGTGATATAGATGTCTCAATTCGTTGTTTACCAAAATTTCCGAAAGAAACCATTGCACACAGGTGTTTATGGGAATTTGCGTGCCTTTTAATGGCGCCAGATATGTTATTTAAATCATTATAACCAGATGTATTCCAAACGGAATCTTCATTCGAAAAAAATATGCAGCACCAGCAATACAACTTATTAGTGTGCGAACAGCCAACAATCCAACTAGTTTTATACACTGATCTATTAAATTTTCGTTTATGCGATTTACTAGTCTGAGAAATAGACAGATTAGGCGTCGGTTTTAATGAAGAAATTAACTGTTTTTTCTGAGCAAAGTTTAAAGATTTTACCTTATCTTCGCCAATCAAAACTTGAACGCATTTTAAATCCTCACAAGGTACAATTACCTCCATTGTTGTAGGTAAGTCACCAAAACAATTGTATCACCGAGAAAATCTAAGAAAACACAAAAAACTCTAACTTTTCCCACTCAAGCAAATGAAACTGACAATGACAATGGCACAGACTACTAAGACAGTGTTACCTGTGTTGTTGTGTTATAAACAAAAATATTCCCCAATTTTTCCGAATTTCCCTAAAAATCCCTAAATAGAATTTTATATGTGTTATACCTACATACTTATTTAGTACCTAAATTATTTCGTAGGTAAATATAACGTTACATATTAAGTTGATAAAAAAAAATGAAAAATACAACTATGCAAACTTGTTAATTATTTCTAGAACCACATCATCATCCTGTTGCTCCTTTCATTTGACGTCTCATTTTTGAAGTCATACATATGTACGATGAAGTTCTTGATCGTGTCCACAGTATGATTAAGTTTTACTCACGATCCATAATCCCGATTTATAAGGAAAATCGTACCATCATGATACTATGTACCTTTTTAGGGGATATGAATTACATATCGTGCGTTCCTTTCTACGCACAAAACAGAAAACACACGCTTTGTTTTCGATTTGGTAAGTTTTGTTCGAAATCCCTAAAAAAATCCCCAAAATATTCCAGTCCCCAAAAATTTCCCTTTTAACACTTCTAGTCCCTAAATTTAGGGACAAAATCCCTAAGTTGGTAACCGTGTACTAAGAGATATGAACTGAAGTGAGTTGCACTCGGGTCATTGCAGTGTTGTCATTTGGCAAAAATAAGTCGCCAGTTATATGAAAAATCTAGCTAGATGTCGCAAATTTTTTATTTTTAAGATATTGCTTGAATATTTATATTCGTTATTTTCAAAAGTCGCTGGTTTTTATTTTTGCTAAATCTTAAAAAAGTCACCAAACTCGTTAAAAATCTCCAAGATCTCACAACGTCGCTAAAACGGCAACACTGCAGAGTTGGCAAGGTGACAAGGTCACGGATACGCGTACAACTTCACATGCAAAGCCCTGCTTAAATCTTCAAACTGAACGTCTACAAAGACGCACAAGTTTCTAACTCGTTATACGACACATCGCTATAAGTGCGAAAGAGACAGATATAGTATTTGAAAGCCCGGTAAAAGCCGGTGCGTGTAAGCGAGATAGCTATATGTAGATGCTACAACTGCAAATGCGAAACTCTGCGCGCGACCAATCGCTATGTGAAGTAGTGTGGCATAGGTAGATACTTTGTGTTATTTTGATAAGAATTAAGCGCGCGAACTTTTAAATAGTTCAGGTTTGATATTGATTCTCTATCGAGCATTTTAGTAAGGCAAGCCAGGCTTTTGGGCTTCTATGAAGCTACCGCCACTGTATGTATGTTTGTTCCTATGTGGCATTCTAGAGTCCAAACGCGTTGGCCGATTTTAATAATTCTTACGTCAATCGACTCGTCTTAACCCTGGCTACATAAAAATTGGATAAGAAAAAAATAGCGGATTTTGGGCGCCATTTTGTGGGGGAATTTTTTTTCAATCCCATCGTGGGGGTATCAAAAGAAAGGGTTTTAAGAGTTGATTTCAAAAATTTATAACACTTATATGTTTAAATATACCTAATTAAATAAAAAGTTGTAAATAAAAGAAGTTTATTATAAAAAAAAACCCTACTGCTTAAAAAGCGAACTAAAAAGACGTAAACAAGAAGAAAATCATGCTGTGCAGTTGGAGGATACATCTGGTTTTGGTCAGCCAGCTCGCGATTATGTATTCTCCGACTGCACAGCATGATTTTCTTCTTATTTATGTCTTTTTAGTTCGCTTTTTAAGCAGTCGGGTTTTTTATTTTTTTTAATTAACTTTTTTTCTTAATTCTGTAATAACGGATCCATGCGGATGATGACACGGAGTATCCGTTTGTTGTATACCAAAACCTTCTCCAGAATATACCAATTAATTTTCTGAAAACTGTATCAAAATCGGTTCAGTCAAACGCGAGCAAATCGCGGATAAACATACATACGAACATACGTTCAAACTGGTAACCTCCTTTTTTTTTGAAGTCGGTTAAAAATACTTTCCGGTATCTAAGTACAAAGTTACAATTTAATCACAACAATATTTATTGTTTAATTCGGCAATTACTATATTGTACTATACGAGGTATTGTTATTTTTTCGGATATTATCTACATATCAGTATATCGCAATTGGCATTCGCCACACGACAAGTTTAAGATTAACGATAACATTATTTAGCGACAAACATAATGGGGAACAATTAAGTTATGTTAATTATTATACCCAATTATCATAATTATTTTATTGTTCATGAATAGAAATTGAATTGTTGTTATCTAGGAGAGATTCGAAAAACGCGATGTTTTACGTTAATATATAAAATACCCTTGGAAAACTGGTGACCTTTAATAATAAGCATTACTCAATGTTCCCAATGCTGGGTCGCAAGCCTCCTCTCTGTAAGAGGGACTGGACCGTAATCTGGGCCACGTGGGCCCAGAGCAGGTTGGTGAATGTCACATTTAACTTTAAATTTTTGAATCTAAGACACGCTTACCTTATAAGTTTACCGTTCACCTTTACCGTTTTGAGAGCAGTGGTAGTGAAATAATTTACACGAAGTAAAGCATCTGACTACCTACAACTCGTAAGTCACGGCGGCCATTACCAATACCAATGGGTCGCCACTCTTCTCCGTACATATAGGTAATATTTTACACCAAAATATTTCAGAGTGTTGAAAGTGAAGCATTTCTACCAAATAAATATATATCTAAAAATTTAATTAAAACTAGTTTCGTCTTTTATAACGAGCTAGACACACAATAATTACAATCAATTTTTACTAAGAAATAATTATAAGGACGTCGCAAAATGAGATCCATTTTCATTATACGCGAGAACGATATTGTTCGAGATCATTTTGCTGGAGAACAGTCTGTCGTCAGAGAAAAATAAGTAGATATCCGGCCGAGGGTGATTCATATTCATAATGTCTTGGCGAATAATTAGTTTTCATTATTCACAAGGCCAGCCTGACGTCTCCCGGGTAGGGAGCGGCCAGGAAAATATCTAGGGACAATTTTGTCGGTTGAAAATCTTGAATTAAAATTAGACTTTGCATATTTTAGGATTCATTTCAGATAAGGAACGCTAGTTGTATTTGTGCATTGGTCAAATAAAAACAATGCGATTGGAACTGCGTGGAGAAGTCAATAATAAGAATTTATTATTGAAATCGATTCATCATACGATTGTAGTAATGACCTAGACGAATCGTTTGAAAGGAGCTGTAATATGTATATGAAGAAAGAATTAGTGATTTAGTTTTGTTAATTGAATGCTTACTAAGTTTTATCGGTAAACAATAACATAACACTATCAGTTATTTTGAATTGATGAAAAGATTAAAAGAATAATCTAAATCAATTCCACTTAATTTGTTGACGTAACATAATTAATTATTTTTCCATTGTTGACGAAATCTCACGATTTTTTGTCCTTCATGTATTTTTGGTCAGATGGCGTTAAGCCTTGCTAGTTCCGGCGAAGTAGGTATTTAATTCGCTACTGTTACCGCGGAGCGAGCGGCGCGCTTGCGTGTGCGTAAAGTCAACAAAAAAGTCACAGTAAAGGTGTGTAGAGAAGGTTTATTTTACTATTGCTTTTAAAAGTTACTAAAATACGAGAGTTACAATGCGTGGTAAATAAATAGTAACTTATATTGTGTACTTATAGTTTAAAAAAATGGAATAAATCGTATTTTATTTATTCAATTATTTGACTACCTAACTATTTATGGTTTTGAAAACATAAACAGACGGAATAAAAAGAAACAAAAAAAAAATAACTGTTGTTGAATCAAAATCCAAGATGGCACCGATCGAAATTGCTGGTTGGACCGATTCGGTGAGGCAAAATGTCAGGCTATCATACTTGGGAGCCCCCATAGCTTGAGAAAGCTCGATAGCTTAACTGTTCCACCCATAACCTTCGACAACGTACCAATTCCGTTTAGCTCCGAGGTTAAGGATCTTGGTCTGCTCATCGACACTTGCCTTGACTGGCGCAAACAGGTTATGAGTGTCAGCCAAAAGGTCACCGGAACCTTGCGTTCACTGTATCGGCTAAAAATCTTCTCCCAGCTCACATAAAGGCCATGCTTGTACAGTCTCTAATCTTTCCCATTATTGACTATGGTGATGTGTGCTACTGAATGCAGATCTACTCAATAAACTTGACCGCCTTCTAAATAGCTGCATTTGATTTGTCTTCAACCTCCGTAAGTATGATCATCATCCACTCATCGATCACATTTAAAATAGTAGGTTACCCAGCAGAATGGGTAATGGTTATTGTTGGTCAGCATAGAGCGCTGAGGGCCTTGACTACCCTGTTTTCTTTTATTGATAAACCCACTTCTCCTTCTTATCTGACTTCTCATGTTCATTTCCTTTGCTCTGCTCACAATAAAAATCTTCGCTCCACCAATAATCGTCTTCTACAATGTCTCTCTCACCGCTCTGGGTTTATCCACTCGTCCTTCTTTGGCTATCTCTCTTTGGAATGCGCTCCTTCAGAATATCAGGAAGGCAAACAGTCGGTTCTCTTTCAAATTTAAGGCACGTGAGCGCATTCGCAAGAAGTTTGCAGAATCATCACAGAATTGATTTGTTGGTTTCGGTTTCTCTAAAGCATTGTTTTTGTATTTATGTATCTAAGTATATATTTGTATATATATGAATATATATTTTATTACATATGTTATTTTTTCTCAATTTATCCTTTCATTTAGTTGCACCTGCCTTATTTTATCTGTGCACCACCCTAAGGTCAACTAGTAGAAAATGCCTAAGGCATTAAGTCCGCCTTTGTACTTGTGCATAAAGTTTTTAATAATAATAATATATTGCCAAAATTTTTGTCATGAGTGTCATTTTTATGGTTTTTGGGGTCGCTAAATGCGAATTTGTGATCAAAATAAAATTCCAAGATGATGCCGACCCTAATTTTTGAAACGTTCATCATTGGTGTCATTTTCATAGTTTTCGGGTTGGGTAATTGTGAATACGTATTAAAATGAAAATATAAGATGACGCCGACCGAAAATTCTGAAATTTTCGTCATGGGTGTCATTTTCAGGGTTTCTGGGGTCGCTAAATGCGAATTTATGGTCAAAATAAAATTCCAAGATGGCACCGACCGAAATATTTCAAACTTTCGTCATGGGTGACATTTTTAGGGTTTTCGGGGTCGCTAAATGCGAATTTGTGGTCAAAATAAAATTCCAAGATGGCACCGACCGAAATATTTCAAACTCTCGTCGTGGGTGTCATTTTCAGGGTTTTTGGGGTCGCTAAATGCGAATTTGTGGTCTAGTGTTTTCATTTTGACCCCAAATTAGCATTTAGCGACCCCTACAACCATGAAAATTACACCCATGACAAAGGTTTAAAAAATCTCGGTCGGCACCATCTTGGAATTTAATTTTGACCCCAAATTCATATCTAGCGACCCCCAAAAACCATATAAATGACACACACCCGTGACGAAAATTACAAAAATTTCGGTCGGCGCCATCTTGTATTTTCATTTTGACTGCATATTAGCATTTAGCGACCCCAAAAACCATGAAAGTGACACCCATGACGAAAGTTTCAGAAATTTTGGTCGACGCCATTTTGTGTTATCATTTTGACCCCATATTAGCATTTATCGACCCCAAAAAACCATGAAAATGACACCCATGACAATCATATCAAAAATTTCGGTTGGCGCCATTTTGAATTTTTATTTTGCTAATATTCGCATTTTTTTTTTGACTGATATCTCAAAAACAAAATAAAATACACCCATGACGAATATTTCGGTCTTCTTTGAAGTCTGTTAAAAAACTTTCCTACCTACTGATTCTGTTACACTGTGGTCTCATAGTAAATCGGTCGATAGATAAGCGAGAAGTCCAGCACGAATAAAACTGGCATAGGTCCTGCCTCGTCAAGGCTTCGCGGGCGACTGAAGAGCCGTACGGTACGGCGGCCGCTGTGTTATATATAAATTTATTATTAAAACAATTAAACTATTTTATAAATATAAATTCCACTCTGAGAATAAAGTTCTTCAGGTTGTTAACTTTTTTTAGATATGTGTTTTAGGTAGTGAATCTTTCATAATCTTCCAGAAAAATAAGAATTTTTTTTGCTTTTTAACTATCACTATTTGTATGTTTATTAATGAATCAAAGAGATGTAAAAGTGAGACTACCTGCCCTTAAAATTCTTGGCGGTTAAAGTATGAAATTGCCGATTCGTAGTGAAAATTGAAATTAGTTTTTATTTAATTTAACATATTTATGTGGGAATGTATGAATGTAAGGTGTTACTTAAGTGGCAACACTAATTGAATAAGGGAATGTAAGAGGATGGAGTGACAACACTGTGTGATAGAACGAGTATGTGATAGGACGCGATTTTGAAGGCGAAAGACGTTAGGTTGGAAGCTGTAAATAAAAGAAGTTTTTCTGTTGAATAAAATATAAGAAGTGAAGTTTTATTTCGAATATCCCATAATAGACACTGTAACGTTATACGTACATTGTTTGATATAATTCCATAGTTTTACCATTTTACAAAAAAATAAATACATTCAATCCTAATCCTATTTAATATCTGTAAAAAAAATATAATAATATAACTCTTTAAAACATAAATTCATCAATACGATGCGCCATACTATTTGCGTTCGATGAGTACCTACTCGCAATTCTTTTGTCTGCGCTCGGCTGATCCCGCCACATAGATAACGGTCGCAGGCGCACCGCGCCCGCACCCGCCTTTCCCCACCTGAGCGACAGAAATACGCCACCCGGCTGCAGAAACAAACGCTCATACCTATTTGACGGTCTCTGCTACGCAGCTAAAAGTTATTCCTTTTTTCGCGCGTAACCGTCACATATAGTTGTTCGCCTCGCAATACATTGTGAAGTTATTCATAAGTGATTTTCCAACCCCAGCTTGGGTAAGTGGTGCACATTATTATATTGTATCATGATATCATCGTCACTTACTGACTTTTAGAGCTTGTTTGTTTACATTCATAAAACATGTAATTTAGTTTCATTTTCATAGTAGCTACATTTAAACATCTTCGCACATCATTGTCATCTAGCTTTGATCTATTTAGCTAACTGTGAAATGGCTTAATATATTTTCCAATTCATCTTTCATTTCTACCCACATTATTTTAAAATAATTTAAATTATTATTTCATTACATTGTAATCTCCGTGTCTGATTGTGAACATCCACGGCATCACTACTACGGGCCTAGTGCTCCCATCACGCCGTAGTCGTGGATGCTCACAGGAGTGTCTGGAACGCCCCGTAACACCCTTATTTGTTGACGCGTTCCAGGGTTCAAGGTCCGGGTTAGAAAAATACCCCACTCGGCGGCGCTTCCAGTTGGACTCACCAGCCATCAGCCTACGCCCTACTCCAGACTACTCGCCGAGCGCCTGCTTCCACCTGCGGCTTGACTCAGGACAGTACTGGACCACTGAGGGATAAATAGAATACAGCACCTAATTGTAGAACGGCCCGAACACCACCACTGTTGCCCCTCCGGCTTGACTTGGCTTTGGGAAATAAATATATTTGTAAATGGGTTCCGCCTTCTTCTTATTTCACGCCTTATCCCTAGGGACGTTGGAAGAGGGTAGGAGCATAAACCGTTTCAACACACTACATTTATTTAATCCAAATAAGTACCATTATTATCAATACATTGCTGCCATTTAATAGGAAGGTCATTTATGCCTTTGCGATAGAACACTGGTGATCTAGACTCGATAAACTGTATGAAAGTATTTTGTACTGCCTCCTGAGAAGAAAACTTTCTATCACGTAGGAAAATGTTCAAATTTCGAAAAAAATGGTAGTGCGTTGGAACAATGTCTGGCGAATACGGAGGGTGACGAATGGTTTCTAATTGCAGTTCCTGTAGAGTTAAAACGGTTTCTCGTGCTGTATGAGGTCTCGCGTTATCATGGAGCAATAATGGTGAAGATCGACTCATGATTCGGGCATGAGTCGGGAAAAAAAAAAACTTCTAAATCCATCTTGTGGGGTATCAAAATAAAGGATTGATTTTGGTGATTTCGAAAGTATATAACACTTATATGTTTAAATATACCTAACTAAAAAAAAAAAAAAAAAAAAGTAAATAAAAAAAGTTAATTATTAATTTTCCCATTGCTGGGACACAATCCTATTCTCTGTGAGAGAGAGAATGTGCCATAACACACCACGCGGGCCCAGTGCGGGGTAGTGAATGCCACATGTCTTCGATTTTTTGGTTATAAGGCATGCTGATTTCCTCACGATGTTTTCCTTCACCGTTTTGAGAGCAGTGATGATAAAACAATTTACACAAAGTAAAGCGCCTGCTTGAGTTCGAAACACAACCCACAACATGTAAGTCGCGGCCGTTACCACTGGGCCACCACTGCTCTTGTGCAAAAATGCAAGGATCATCTGAAATAGGCCAGAGGAGCAAAAGCAAGGGGACAAAGCCAGTTCTTCAAAATATCTAACACGCCAAGTTTCCATAAAACAGTGAAAATTGCTCGGATATTGAAAACAACATTGACTCAAGTGTCGTTGAGTTGCAAAAACAATTGAACTCAACTGAAGAGAACATTATTCAATGTAAAACAATAGAATTGAGTAAGTAACTTATAGAATCAAATGCTTTGTTTCTCTACATCGCCATTGTCTTCTAGATATTTAAATAACTTAAGGTAAGGGGTTTATGGTTTAAAGACAATTATTTTGAATTGAATGGTATTGTATCATGACCTTTTCAATTTACATTTCGTGAGTGAACTCAGGTTTTGAATCGGCATAAGCATCTTTTGAATGAAAAGCATGGCCGTTCCCGTCAAGAAGAAGCGCGAAGCTCAAGACCGGTAACGATGGAGGATCACTACGAATGCCTGATCGTTTTTAGGGTTCCGTACCCAAAGGGTAAAAACGGGATCCTATTACTGAGACTCCGCGGTCCGTCTGTCTGTCTGTCCGTCTGTCTGTCTGTCTGTCATCAGGCTCTATCTCTTGATTGAAATATTTCGGTCGGTGCCATCTTGGAATTTTATTTTGACCATAAATTCGCATTTAGCGACCCCAAAAACCATGAAAGTGACACCCATGACAAAAGTTTCAGAAATTTTGGTCGACGCCATTTTGTGTTATCATTTTGACCCCATATTAGCATTTATCGACCCCAAAAAACCATGAAAATGACACCCATGACAATCATATCAAAAATTTCGGTTGGCGCCATTTTGAATTTTTATTTTGCTAATATTCGCATTTTTTTTTTGACTGATATCTCAAAAACAAAATAAAATACACCCATGACGAATATTTCGGTCTTCTTTGAAGTCTGTTAAAAAACTTACCTACCTACTGATTCTGTTACACTGTGGTCTCATAATAAATCGGTCGATAGATAAGCGAGAAGTCCAGCACGAATAAAACTGGCATAGGTCCTGCCTCGTCAAGGCCTCGCGGGCGACTGAAGAGCCGTACGGTACGGCGGCCGCTGTGTTATATATAAATTTATTATTAAAACAATTAAACTATTTTATAAATATAAATTCCACTCTGAGAATAAAGTTCTTCAGGTTGTTAACTTTTTTTAGATATGTGTTTTAGGTAGTGAATCTTTCATAATCTTCCAGAAAAATAAGATTTTTTTTTGCTTTTTAACTATCACTATTTGTATGTTTATTAATGAATCAAAGAGATGTAAAAGTGAGACTACCTGCCCTTAAAATTCTTGGCGGTTAAAGTATGAAATTGCCGATTCGTAGTGAAAATTGAAATTAGTTTTTTTTTAATTTAACATATTTATGTGGGAATGTATGAATGTAAGGTGTTACTTAAGTGGCAACACTAATTGAATAAGGGAATGTAAGAGGATGGAGTGACAACACTGTGTGATAGAACGAGTATGTGATAGGACGCGATTTTGAAGGCGAAAGACGTTAGGTTGGAAGCTGTAAATAAAAGAAGTTTTTCTGTTGAATAAAATATAAGAAGTGAAGTTTTATTTCGAATATCCCATAATAGACACTGTAACGTTATACGTACATTGTTTGATATAATTCCATAGTTTTACCATTTTACAAAAAAATAAATACATTCAATCCTAATCCTATTTAATATCTGTAAAAAAAATATAATAATATAACTCTTTAAAACATAAATTCATCAATACGATGCGCCATACTATTTGCGTTCGATGAGTACCTACTCGCAATTCTTTTGTCTGCGCTCGGCTGATCCCGCCACATAGATAACGGTCGCAGGCGCACCGCGCCCGCACCCGCCTTTTCCCACCTGAGCGACAGAAATACGCCACCCGGCTGCAGAAACAAACGCTCATACCTATTTGACGGTCTCTGCTACGCAGCTAAAAGTTATTCCTTTTTTCGCGCGTAACCGTCACATATAGTTGTTCGCCTCGCAATACATTGTGAAGTTATTCATAAGTGATTTTCCAACCCCAGCTTGGGTAAGTGGTGCACATTATTATATTGTATCATGATATCATCGTCACTTACTGACTTTTAGAGCTTGTTTGTTTACATTCATAAAACATGTAATTTAGTTTCATTTTCATAGTAGCTACATTTAAACATCTTCGCACATCATTGTCATCTAGCTTTGATCTATTTAGCTAATTGTGAAATGGCTTAATATATTTTCCAATTCATCTTTCATTTCTACCCACATTATTTTAAAATAATTTAAATTATTATTTCATTACATTGTAATCTCCGTGTCTGATTGTGAACATCCACGGCATCACTACTACGGGCCTAGTGCTCCCATCACGCCGTAGTCGTGGATGCTCACAGGAGTGTCTGGAACGCCCCGTAACACCCTTATTTGTTGACGCGTTCCAGGGTTCAAGGTCCGGGTTAGAAAAATACCCCACTCGGCGGCGCTTCCAGCTGGACTCACCAGCCACCAGCCTACGCCCTACTCCAGACTACTCGCCGAGCGCCTGCTTCCACCTGCGGCTTGACTCAAGACAGTACTGGACCACTGAGGGATAAATAGAATACAGCACCTAATTGTAGAACGGCCCGAACACCACCACTGTTGCCCCTCCGGCTTGACTTGGCTTTGGGAAATAAATATATTTGTAAATGGGTTCCGCCTTCTTCTTATTTCACGCCTTATCCCTAGGGACGTTGGAAGAGGGTAGGAGCATAAACCGTTTCAACACACTACATTTATTTAATCCAAATAAGTACCATTATTATCAATACATTGCTGCCATTTAATAGGAAGGTCATTTATGCCTTTGCGATAGAACACTGGTGATCTAGACTCGATAAACTGTATGAAAGTATTTTGTACTGCCTCCTGAGAAGAAAACTTTCTATCACGTAGAAAAATGTTCAAATTTCGAAAAAAATGGTAGTGCGTTGGAACAATGTCTGGCGAATACGGAGGGTGACGAATGGTTTCTAATTGCAGTTCCTGTAGAGTTAAAACGGTTTCTCGTGCTGTATGAGGTCTCGCGTTATCATGGAGCAATAATGGTGAAGATCGACTCATGATTCGGGCATGAGTCGGGAAAAAAAAAAACTTCTAAATCCATCGTGTGGGGTATCAAAATAAAGGATTGATTTTGGTGATTTCGAAAGTATAAAACACTTATATGTTTAAATGTACCTAACTAAAAAAAAAAAAAGAAAAAGTAAATAAAAAAAGATAATTATTAATTTTCCCATTGCTGGGACACAATCCTATTCTCTGTGAGAGAGAGAATGTGCCATAACACACCACGCGGGCCCAGTGCGGGGTAGTGAATGCCACATGTCTTCGATTTTTTGGTTATAAGGCATGCTGATTTCCTCACGATGTTTTCCTTCACCGTTTTGAGAGCAGTGATGATAAAACAATTTACACAAAGTAAAGCGCCTGCTTGAGTTCGAAACACAACCCACAACATGTAAGTCGCGGCCGTTACCACTGGGCCACCACTGCTCTTGTGCAAAAATGCAAGGATCATCTGAAATAGGCCATAGGAGCAAAAGCGAGGGGACAAAGCCAGTTCTTCAAAATATCTAACACGCCAAGTTTCCATAAAACAGTGAAAATTGCTCGGATATTGAAAACAACATTGACTCAAGTGTTGTTGAGTTGCAAAAACAATTGAACTCAACTGAAGAGAACATTATTCAATGTAAAACAATAGATTTGAGTAAGTAACTTATAGAATCAAATGCTTTGTTTCTCTACATCGCCATTGTCTTCTAGATATTTAAATAACTTAAGGTAAGGGGTTTATGGTTTAAAGACAATTATTTTGAATTGAATGGTATTGTATTATGACCTTTTCAATTTACATTTCGTGAGTGAACTCAGGTTTAGAATCGGCATAAGCATCTTTTGAATGAAAAGCATGGCCGTTCCCGTCAAGAAGAAGCGAGAAGCTCAAGACCGGTAACGATGGAGGATCACTACGAATGCCTGATCGTTTTTAGGGTTCCGTACCCAAAGGGTAAAAACGGGACCCTATTACTGAGACTCCGCGGTCCGTCTGTCTGTCTGTCCGTCTGTATGTCTGTCTGTCTGTCTGTCACCAGGCTCTATCTCATGAACCGTACTAGCTAGGCAGTTGAAATTTTCACAGATGATGTATTTCTGTTGCCGCTATAACAACAAATACTAAAAACAGAATAAAATAAATATTTAAGTGGGGTTCCCATACAACAAACGTGATTTCTGTGCCGTTTTTTTTTGCGATAATTGTACGGAACCATTCGTGCGCGAGCCTGATTCGCACTTGGCCGGTTTTTTAGTTGATAGATACTACTACGAGCTTTTGTTTATGGTTTTTTTATTAACCTATATTGTCATTGCTGGGTTCTATAAAAGGTCTTCATCATACTTTTCAAATGTTATTTGTGGCTTGCTATGTCCGGCCAATCCGTCAGAAAGAAGTTCAAATCGTCACGCCAGCCTTTGTAGACGTGCCTTGGTTACGACACCATCTTCCGGCAACCACTTTGTGAAGCTCAGTAGTGCTATTCTCTAAGGTTACAGCCGAGAGCGCAGCGCTGCGCTCAAGGCTGTACCCTGGGCGTCGTCCAACACCACGCGATCACCGCACGAATACGCGACCGTCGCGTTAATTTGTATAGCAAACACGACGCTTCGTCGTGCCGACAGAGGCGCTTTTCGTTTTTGCCATACCCACAGAACAGAAAAAACGCTTGGCCATACCGATGAAAGCTACTTTCGCATGTTCGAGAGATGACGGTGACGCCGACGCCTTATAGCAACTACTGGATCTATCCGTCTTGAGAATGGCCCACTAACTCCAACTTTAGCTTCGAAGACTTAACTTCATGTAGAAAATATTATAAAGTCTCTCTATACATTATTTATTGCCAGAGCCGTAACTTTGTTTGCAGAAAAAATATGTTTATGAATATGTAGTACCCACCTAATTGTTCAGGCATTTCAGCTAGATTGTTAGTACCAATATTAGTATTAGTACAATCAATATTAGTTATAATCAAGTTTCTGTTCGAGTCTGGAGTAAAATAAATTGCGCAAATGTTTTTATTGAAAATACTTATTTATTCAAAGGCAGGACATGTTTTTTCATAGGAGTCAATAGATACAAAAATATATAAGTGAAAACACAAGAATTAATGATTCAATGAGTTTTTATTCTTACTCATAACTAATGTCAACTTGAGGTTATAATTGTATTGTATTTATTATCTAGAGAAGAAAAAGAAGAAAAGAAAAGAAAAAGAAGAAGCAAAAGAAGTGTGTAAGGATCGTAGCAGGTGGCGTTCTGTAGTTTCTGCCTACCCCCATGGGAAAAAGGCGTGAGTTTATGTATGTATGTATTTATTATCTAATCTAGAGGCATCTTAAATTCCGACATCCAAATTTTAGATTATCTTTAAGCGATTAAATCCTCTTAGATATATTCTGCTGAAACAAAAAAGCAAAGAGAAAGGTCGTTTTTAATTGTATTGTAAACTTGAGCAACTAAGAGATCGCCTCTTCTTTTGAATATATTTATGCCAGAAGGTTGGTCTAAATATAGTTTAAACTATACTTGAGATTCTTTACCTTGGGTTCGATTAGGTATATCAGATGTGGATATCTTTAGTACATTACTGCCGCGGTCTATAATGACTACTTTGCTGGTCGCGCTGATTATGGCCGACACGGCAGCGTAGCGCAGCTCCAGGCCAACACAGCGCGGTCAGCGTGCAGCACTTGATGGACGAGCTGAGATAAAGGCCGAGACCGTAGGTCGAGGCCTTTACAGCGAGGGCAGCAAGGGCTGCAATGATGGCCAAGCTGAAAGGCCTAGAGTGTAGCTAGGCTAGCTCGAGGCAATCATATCGTGACCAGCGAAGCAGTCATTGTGGGCCAAGGTTTGTATAGTGTTTTACTCAAAAATGCAAGTACCTAATCTAAATAAAACCAGCAATTAATTTAAATAAAAAATATATGAATTAACTAGATTTTTAATTAAAATGACAATTATGAAAAATACAGTTACTAAAATTCAACACTGACTTGCCCGGTTTGATGATATTACTAATAGTTTGCGATAATTATAATGCGGTGTTTGACTGCTGTATTTTATCATTTATTACTTCATTTATTTCATAATTTTTTTCTTCAGGTTCTTGAGCAGATGTTGAAGCTTCCTGGAACTCGTAAGACGTTGTTCGTTTTAAGTTTATACTTTGACCAATGTTTTGTGTAATTCTGTTTTTATTCTCTACCGATTCTTCTATATAGCTCTCAGCAACTCGATTGGATTTCCATCCTCCATGCCTTTTTAGTATAATAAGATTGGCCCCAGTATCGGCAAGAATAGTGGCCGATGAACGCCGGAAACAATGACCTGTAAATTGTTCCGGATGGGGCAGTTCTAAGTATGTAGCAATTATTTTGGGCATTTGAGCAATTTTGTGCCTCCAATCCTATCACTTGTTTGGTGCATTTGCAGTTTTTATAATTTAAAAAAATCGGTCCGTTTTTACGTCAACTGGATGTAGTGCGTAATATATTTGCACCACTGCAAATGAGGCGTCACGAACAACGAAAGTACGATCAATCTTCGTTTTTGAATCTCGCAACGTAATTATCATTACGTTGATGTGAATTTCAATGTCATAACGGTGATATTGATAATTTCGATGCATCGACATGCACCGTAAATGCCAAAAATAAGAACTACCTGTAACAATAACAATTACGAGTATTAATTATGAGAACGTGTAGGTACAGTACAAATTTGGGTTTTTAGATATAAATACTTACTTTCACCGCTAAGTACTCAGAGTCGGGGGCTTCATTTATAAACTTTCTACATTTTGTGATGTCAACACTTTTGATTTTTTACATTTATATCCATCTGACTGTCGTTTTAGCATAAAACATTAAAAATTGTGGTAATTTTTAATGTTCAAATTGTGCTTTATCAGAACCATGCACTTTAACATTGAATAGGTATTCCAGAGAGACGAAGGCTTCATTTTGTTGGAAAGATCATTGAAATACGCAAGAAAAACATTTTCGGATAAAGATTTAGATTTCCTACTGATTTTCCACTGCACTTTCCTTTGAGTTTCGCGGTATCAAATTTTCAACAACTAATTTAGCTTCACATTTAATGTCTGGCGGTGTTAAACACATTGAATCGGAAGAATTTTCGCTTTGAGAGCTCATTTTTAGCAAAAAAGTCACTAAATAAAAACAAAATTTTCGCTGAACCGCGCTTTTGTTACTTCTTTGTTTTTTTTTGTGCAATGTTAGTTGGAACTATACAGCCTAATATGGAATAAAATATTTTTGTAACTATCTCTATAGATACAAATAGCTGTGTTTTAAATAAAGTCTTTTTGGATTTGATTTTTTAAAACGTTGAAACGTCAAAATAGCGGCCGGCAAAACATTGCCGGCCTGTTAGAGCGGCCAGCAAAACTTTGCCGGCCGCTCCTTGAAACAGAACGTCAAGGTCGACTTTGCTGAAACAAGGTTGTCAAAATAATGACCACATTACATGCATTTGTGAGTAAAAAAACATTTCCTCTCAAGAATGAGGCACTTTGGCTGCTTTGGGTGAGTGTGTCTGCACTGTTGATCTTTGATAGTACGTTCCAAAGCGGTCGATTTTGTTAACAAATAAGAACGAAAACCAAACTGGTGTTCCATAAATTTGAAAGTAGTTTTTTTTTTAAATAGCGTCCATCATATCGCTGCAGTTTCACCAACCAATTAATTAAACCCTATATATCCCACTGTGATTCTGCTAACCAGTTACCTTACCAAAACAACAGTGGAATCCAATTACAGCAACATCAGTTATATTAAGATCATAAATCGCGAGGTGTTTGATACTGGTTATTAATTCAGTTGAGAGGCTGCGGCTGACAAATGATGACAGTGCCTCGTGCTTGCTGGACGAGCATTGTTTAACACCTCATCGCTATTTGTTTATGTTTATATAAAACAAATGTATCTGTAACTGATGTCCTGTTTTATGGTAGGTTTTAGTAAGTAGTAGTGGTTTTTTTTTCCTATCTAAGTCTGTTTGAAGATCCTCCACTCGGCTTAGTAGCCATGAGAAGGCCAAGAAGGGCCTCGATGAATAAATAACTTTAACTGTGAATTGGATGATTCGAGGTGGAGTCAAGTTGGATTACATGTCTTGGAATATAGGGAGGGGTTAACCTATTGAATAATTCGTAAAAATTTGAACACTTTCGTAAAAATAACTATACCTCAAGATAGTTGTAATGTTTTCAGCAAATATTGCCAATTCATCGTCCACACGTAACATCGTCTGTTGCACTTCAAAAATCAACAAACACGTGTAGAATTTATTTTAAGACGACGACATTTTTTTTTTCGTAATCCATACGCGCGACCCAAAATTCAGAAGTTTTTTTGGGTTCCGTACCCGTACCGTAAAGGTTAAAAACGGGACCCTATTACTGAGACTCCACTGTCCGTCTATCTGTCTGTCACCAGGCTGTATCTCATGAACCGTGATAGCTAGATAGTTGAAATTTTCACAGATGATGTTTTTCTATTGCCGCTATAACAAAAAATACTAAAAACAGAATAAAATAAATATTTTAGTGGAGCTCCCATACATCAAACGTGTTTTTTTTTGCCGTTTTTGCTATAATGGTACGGAACCCGTCGTGCGTGAGTCCGACTCGCAATTGGCCGGTTTTTGTACTTTCCTTATTATTCTATGACTTTAAACGAAGCCTTAGATCAAAATGTAGATGATTGAATTGGCTTTCAGATGGTATCAATTTCATTAAAATACTCTCGGCGATATTAGTGCGATTGTCGTGTTTTTGTCCGTGTTAGACATAACTTTACAAATTAATTACACTAAGTTATGCATGATTAAGAAAATAGTCTAATGTCTAATATTTTTAACCCCCGCCGAAAAGAGAGGGGTGTTATAAGTTTGACGTGTGTTGCTGTGTATCTGTGTGTCTGTCTGTGGCACCATAGTACCTAAACGGATGCACCGATTTTGATTTAGTTTTTTTGTTTGAAAGGTGATTTTGTCGCTAGTGTTCTTAGCTATATTTGAATAAAATCGGTTCAGCCGTTAAAAAGTTATGGGCGTTTTACTGTTTGAATCGGGGTGTTTTCGCAAGATAAATGTGCCCCGACACAGTTTTCTAAATTTTGAAATTTTACTTGTTTCCAAAAAACTACGACTGTTTAGACGTGATTCTCATTTGAAAATCGGCTACTGAGGGGTATCTGCGCCTTAAGGAAATATTTTAAGGGCAATTATTAAACGGGCGAAAAATATATGGGGTAGGCTCGTATTTGGAGTTCTATTTTTTTCTATTTTAGCATAATTATTTGTTTGAAAATAGCTGATAAACAACCATCGAGGCGACATCGCTGTGCAGCGTGGGAGTTCGGCAGGCGTATTACGTATCTTTTGCAAGAACAAAACGATAGCGATCAAACGCTTTATGTCATAAAAGTCGGCATTACCTGCAGTGTAGGTATGGTACACAATCGTTAACTAGTCGCTGGCTGTTTGTCAAATGCACTTATTTAAAAAAACCGCCGAAAACTCTAAAACGTTTGTATTGAAGAGCAATTATTTCACAATTATCGCTATTGTTTTGCTCTTGCAAAAGATACGTAATAAGCCTGCGGCTGTATTCGTGTTTTCAACGAATTAGTCCAAGAGCGAGCGAAGCGAGCTCGGGAGCTTAGAGAACCCCGACACGGATAGGTTAGGTTCGAAGCAGATGATGGGAGCTGAAATGAGCGAGCAAAGCGAGCGAACTCAGCTCAGCATTATTCAGAAAGCCCGGTCAATTAAATTATTTCAATCGTTTTTTATCATATTCGGAATTAAATTATTTCAATCGTTTTTTATAAATAAATAAATAAAAATAGCTTTATTCATTCCATACATGCATTTCATTTCCTTAAAGTAATCACTTGTTGGATTGGTAAAAATAAATAGTAATAATAAAATCAGTCTTTCATGTGCCCTGATTACAATCAATTAGCCAATAAAAATAATTCAAACATTCAAATGTTGCTATGATGTCAAGAGATACTCGTATGAATCAAATATAAGAGTTAAATCTGGAAGTATCAAATCAAATTAAATATCTTAAATCATAGGATTAAATTAATTTTTGATTTATAAATTAGACATCTATTGTACATTGGTTATTAAATTGGATATTAGAATTGATTGCTAAATTAAATAAATATACGAGTAAGTTTAATCAAATTAGATATTAGAAATTGATTATCAAATTATATATTAGATTAGATTTTGAAGTTGATTATTAAATTAGATATTATGATTGGATATAAATTAGTTATTAAAGATTATTGAATTAAAATACACATTCAAGTCACATGCATGGACCCCTCTCGGGTAAAAGCCTCCTCCAAAGAGTGCCAAATGTCCCTGTCCTTTGCTTTCTCAAGCCAGTTTCTGCCCGCAATTGCCTTTATCTCATCTTGCCACCTGGAGCATGGTCTACCTCTGCTTCTGGTTCCCTGTGGTCCATTCCATGTTGTTATCCTTACTGTCCATCTATCGTCAGTGTACCTAGCTACATGGCCAGCCCATTTCCATTTTTGTCTCAGGGCAAAGATTAAAGCGTCAGTTATCTTAGTCCTGCTACGTATGTCACTAGCTTTGACTCTGTCTCTCAAGGTGATTCCTAGACAACTTCTCTCCATTGCTCTCTGTGTGGTTTGAATTTTAAACTTTGCTTTTATTGCAAATGTCCATGTTTGGCAGCCATAGGTTAGACATGGTAGTATAGCTGAGTCCATAACAAGCTTCTTCAGTTTAATTGGGAGCTGAGATTTCAATATCTCTTTGTGGGCCCAAAACTTCTTCCACGTTGAGGCTATTCGTCTGTCTATTTCTTCTAAATTTCTTTTCGCTTTGAAAGACAGTTGTTTTCCAAGTTAGACATATTCCTGAACATATTCCAGTGGCTCATTGTTTACCAAGATGGGTACCAGTTTATCATTAGTCATAATTTTTGTTTTAGTTAGGTTCATCTCTAGTCCCACCTGGTTGCTTGCAGCCTCCAGATCGTTTATCATAACGTTTAGTTTTTCTGGATTATCTGAAAACAGGACTATATCATCTGCAAACCTTAGGTGGCTCATGAACCTTCCATCCATCCTGATTCCCTGCATTGACCAAGGCAGATCCTTCATAATATTCTGCAGTACCGCTATAAATAGTTTAGGTGATATAGGGTCGCCCTGTCTCACCCCTCTATTGATTTCTATGCATTTGCCTGTCTTCTCTATCCTGACTCTGCTTGTGCTTTTGTTGTAGATATTTTTCAGGATGTTTATATATTTGGTATCTATATTTTGACAAGTTAGAGCCTCCCAGATGCTGTGGTGAGAAATAGAATCAAAAGCTTTTTTGTAATCTATGAATGCTAAATACAGCGGTCTGCGGAACTCCATGTACTTTTCTATTGCCTGTTCCACCACATGGATGTGATCAATTGTACTGAAGCCTGATCTGAAACCTGCTTGCTCGCATGGTTGGTTTTCATCTATTTCAAGGGATATCCTACTCAGTAGACATAATGCGAACAACTTGTAGAGACAAGACATAAGACTTATTGGGCGATAGTTTGCTATGTCTGCCGGTGTACGGTGTACGTACATGGGTTTTAAAATAATTATATGCATTACAATAAGTTAGCCAGTAGGCTCGCATATTTGCACTTTGGACGCAACCTACATTTGGCAGTGCATTGACACTGACATATTGCATTGTTCTATGCAGTTTATGTATATTACATTTTAGTGTTCAATTAGACGTGGTTTGAGTCGGACAACTTGCATTTTCATTTAGATTCATCCCGTTGAGCATTCACTGACATTTTCTGCATTTAAGCTTAAGTTTGACATTTACAACTGCATTGACATTACTTATGTTAGGGAAGCACCCTACATAGTGTTTTTTTGGTCCTTCGAGACTATTGCAAGTACTATACAGTCCGATACGTCGGTCCGCCGCGCGGGATCTGTTTCGTGTTGTGTCATACCGTGCCACGTGTGTTGCCGTGCAGGAGCATTCGGGGAGGTAGCAGCGGTCCAGGTTCCAGAGCGTCACATTGCATTGCATTTGCATACAGGGAGAGTTCCTGAATTTCAAGTAAGATCGTTCATTATTTATTTTACGACTTTACAATGGAGGGTTTAATCGTGCGTCAAGCGGAGATCCTCGAGGAAGTGAAGAAAATCCATTCTAATTTTAAGAAGGATTCGGCGAGCAGGAAGACCACCGATTACATTCGTAAAAGGCTTGAGAGGTTAGATGTACTATGGGCGGAATGTGAAGAGAAGAACCGGGAGCTGAGTGCAGTAGAGGAGAAAGAGCATCAATATTTCACCGGAAACATTTTTGAGGTCATTAAAGGCTGGTACCATGGAACGCGTCAGGAGATTGCAACGTTCGAGATGAAGACTCTTGCTGAACCCAGTAACGCCGGCCATAGTAAGCTAAACATTGAGTTCGACAAAACCCGGTTCGAGACATCTGTAGGAGCAGAGGACAAGCTACTCGAGTTACAGCAGTTGCAACAAGCTAACTTCCGTGCATTCACTAGGTTAGTATATCGAAGCCTAGACAAGGTTAAGGAGAAATGGGAAATTGAGGATATGCTTAAGACTGTAGAGTTTCGGTGGACTGCGATTGACAAATTACATTTACAAATTGATGGCATATTAGAGGGGAATTCACAAGATTATTATGACGAGTTCTGTCGTTACGAAAATGCATTTACAAATAAGAAACGGGCGCTGAACACAAAATTAAACGCTTCTATACATCAAAAGCAAACATTGCCTAAAATTGACATACCTATCTTTAACGGCAACTATACCTTATGGCCTACTTTTATGGATCTCTACGTAGAAGCGATTCATAATAATCCAGCGATAGCAAAAACTCAGAAAATGCAGCATTTAAAGGGTAGACTTCGGGGTGAAGCGGAAAAGCTCGTGCAGCATTTACACATAGCACCCGAAAATTATGACACGTGTTGGGAAATTTTGAACCATAGATATAATAACAAGTTTCTGTTATTCACCAGAAATTTCCAGGTATTTATGCGTCAACCTAATTTGCAAAAACAATCTGCGTTCGACCTCAAGCGGTTATATGACACTACCAATGAAACAATAAACGCGATACACAACTTGGGCATTGATACAAGCTCATGGGACCCGATTCTAGTTTACGTATTGTGTGAAAAATTAGACTCCGAAACGTATTCAGAATACATGCAGTCCAGGTCGGATCCGCGAGAGATACCAACATACAATCATTTTATGGTTTTCGTCGAAAACAAGTTTATGGCATTAGAACCATTGCACAGGAAAAGGTCAGAAAACGGTGATAAACCTACATCAAAACCATTTTTTAAGACGCCACATCCATTCGGGAAAAATTCCAGGTCACAACCCAATAAAAGTTCAGAAAACTACGCTCGCAACTTCCATGCGTCAAACGCTGGACAATTCAGCAAGTCTGTTTGTCCAGTTTGCAATAAAAATCATGCATTATTTCAATGTACTAAATTCGCTGACATGCTGAGTCCGGAAAAAATGGCATTTATAGAAAACAATAAAATATGCACAAATTGTTTATATGTGCATACTAAGGGTTACTGTGCATCACAGAAAAGATGCAGAGATTGCAACGAACAACATAACACACTTCTGCACAGCGATATTGCGAAGTCAGTGCAAACGCCCTCAGCAACACAAACAGCATCGAAACTGTCGTCATCGACTTCAACTAGGTCAAATAAAAATCTACAAAACAACTTCGCATCAAATAATGATGATGAAATATTATTACCAACAGCATTATTGCAAGTAGCCACAGCTGAAGATGACTACATTACGCTAAGGGCTCTAGTTGACCAAGGCTCACAAATTACGTTGATAACGGAGAATGCAGCACAAAGATTGGGTATAAAGCGTCAACAGCTGAGTGCAAACATAAGCGGCATCGGTACTTTATCCAACAGGAGCAAAGGAAAGGTCCGTCTATCTTGCAAGTCCTTATATAACGACTTCCAGCTTACAACGGAAGCGTTAATCATGACACGGGTAGTAAACAATCTGCCTAACGTTACATTTGCAAAGAAACCTTGGCCTCATGTGACAGACATCACCCTAGCCGACCCAGATTACAACTTATCTAGGCCGATTGACATACTTCTGGATGCACACGTATTTTCCGAAATACTGATGAATGGCTTAGTCAAAGGGGAGGTTAATGAGCCCATGGCTCAACAAACACGTTTCGGGTGGATATTGTCAGGCAATGTCACCAAAACATTTAATTGCAACGTCGTAGTTAATGAAGTAAACGACTTGTCAAAATACTGGGAAGTGGAAGATATCAACGGAGATGCATGCAATTCTATGACGTCAGAGGAACGATATTGTGAGGAGTTCTACACTGCAACAACCAAGCGATTAGGTGATGGCAGATATGCAGTTCGTTTGCCAATGAAGCCTAATTTTAATCAACTGCTGGGCAAGTCAAAGCCACGAGCTGTAGCACAGTTCATGCAATTAGAAAGGAGATTAGGCAGGGATGAAAAATTATCAGACAGTTACATCAAATTTATGCAAGAGTACCTGGAAATGGGACATATGAAGGAGAGCAAACCTGGCTACAACACGGCATGCTACTTACCTCATCATGGAGTTCTAAAACAGGACTCAGTGACATCAAAATTGAGGGTGGTTTTTAACGCCTCCCAGAAAACTGACACAGGTTATAGCCTGAATGACTTGATGGAATGTGGCCCTAAGCTTCATCAAGATCTATTGACATTATTATTAGGATGGAGGTTATACAAGTGCGTCTTTACTGCAGATTGTGAAAAGATGTACCGCATGATCCTTGTCCATGAAGAAGACCAACACTTGCAGAAGATCCTGTGGAGGGAATCCAACCGAGGTCTTTTAAAGGAGTTCCAGTTGTGCACAGTGACGTAAGGCACCAAGGCAGCACCATTTCTAGCTCTTCGAACGCTGAAACAGCTTGCAGACGATGATGCACATAAATATCCGTTAGCAGCGGATGTCATTGTCAATGAAATGTACGTTGATGACGTCCTAAGCGGCAGCAACTCCATCGAACGAGCTCAAGAAATTAAAAAACAACTCATCGAAATGCTGAGTGGAGCTGGCCTTACACTACGGAAGTGGTCAAGCAACGACCAGACCTTGATTGAAAGCTTATCTTCTTCAGATCTAAACCAAACGACAATGCACTTTACAAATGATGGAATGATAAAGGCCCTGGGGGTCCAATGGAATCCTACAACTGACACATTTTCGTTTACAAACAAAATACAATTTGACAATAAAAACCAATTGACAAAAAGAAGGCTACTATCGGAAATTTCGAAAATTTTCGACCCACTGGGCTGGCTGACACCTTTGACAATAAAAGCAAAACTGCTGTTCCAAAGCGTCTGGCTATCGGGATGCGAGTGGGATGAAACCTTACCTGACAACGTGAAAGAAGAATGGAAGCAGTTTACTAGCGATTTACACAACATAACCGAATACCAAATACCAAGGTGGCTGGGAGATATTACGAAACCATTCCAAGTACATGGGTTCTGTGATGCGTCCGAAAAGGCCTACGCATGCGCTATATACCTGCTGACAACAAATGACAAAAACGAGCCTGAGACTAGACTTATCGCTGCAAAATCAAGGTTATCACCAATCAACAAAAAATTGACCCTACCGCAACTCGAATTATGTGGAGCGCTACTACTTTCACGACTCATGAAAAAGGTTCTGACAGCCTTTAAGTGGGATAGTTTGCACAAAAATACTTACGCCTGGACGGACTCTATGATTGTATTAGGCTGGCTGCATGGGGACGTCACAAAATGGAAGACGTTCGTCAGCAACAGAGTACAACAAGTGCATAACGTAATTCCAAAACAGCACTGGAATTATGTCAAGTCCGAGGAAAATGCTGCAGATTGTGCATCACGCGGAATCAGTTGTTCCCAACTATTGCAACATTCTTTGTGGTGGCAAGGTCCCTACTGGATGAAAAATAAAAGTGAAGATACTTTTGATAAAATTACAATTACACCAACAACATGCGAATCAAAACAAAAACAAATGCAAACGTGTGTTGTGAAATGTGAACCGTCTTCAATAGTAATTGAGTTATTAGACAGACACAGCGATTTGACTCGTATTACAAGGGTCATTGCTTGGATGAAACGTTTCATAAACAGCTGTTTGAACACCCACACTCATCGTACTACTACTTATTTGACATCTACAGAACTACAAAGCGTTGAAAACCTAATAATGAAACATATTCAATTGCACGTCTTCAATGGCGAGATTATGAGATTGAAGGAAAACAGAGGTTTGAGCACAAAAAGTAACCTTTTGAGTTTAAACCCATTCCTTGACAAACATGACATTCTGCGAGTAGGTGGAAGGTTACGTAACTCAAACTTACCTGAAGACAGTAAACATCCAATTCTACTACCACATGACAATAAACTGACAGAGTTACTAATTTGGCAAGCTCACAGAAGAACATTACATGGAGGTCCTAAGTTAACCCTGACACATCTACGACAAAGAGTATGGATCGTAGGAGGACATCGCGCCGTCAAAAAGGTCTTACACAAATGTGTAACATGTCGCCGATTTAATGCTAAACAAACAAACCAGATTATGGCCGATCTACCAGGGCCGAGAGTGACAGTATCTCGCCCATTTACACATACAGGTGTCGATTTTACTGGACACATTGAAATCAAGGCAAGTAAAGGCCGAGGCGTTAGAACATTACTGGCGTACGTTGCAGTATTTGTTTGCCTAGCAACAAAAGCCATTCATCTAGAACTGGTATCAGAACTATCCAGTACAGCATTCCTATCGGCTTTCAAGCGCTTCTGCGCACGTCGAGGTACGCCACGGGACATGTACAGCGACAACGGCACGAATTTCGTAGGTGCAAATCGGATCCTACTGCAACAATACAAATGCATTGTAGAAAACATTGACAACTTCTTCTTGGGAAAAATATCAGAGATGGGGGTTCAATGGCACTTCAATGCCCCAGTGTGGCCAAGCGCAGGCGGACTGTGGGAAGCCGCTGTAAAGAGCATGAAATATCATCTCAAACGGGTCATTGGAGACCAACGTCTGACATACGAAGAATTTACCACTGTGCTATGTCAGATAGAAGCTTGCTTGAACTCACGACCACTATGCACCGTTTCAGAGAACGCCGAAGAGATAAACTGTCTAACGCCAGGACATTTCTTAACCGGCACATCACTCATGACAATTCCAGAACCCGACATGGACAAGACTTACCGTTTAAACACGAGATGGCAAATTGTACAACAAATTAGCAAGGATTTCTGGAAGAAGTGGTCGCAAGAGTACCTCCAACAACTACAAGCAAGACTAAAGTGGAAACGACAGAATACTGACATAAAGAAAAATGAAATTGTATGCATTAAGGATGAAAGGTTACCTGCAGGAAAATGGGCACTGGGTCGTGTAGCGCATTTACACCCTGGAAAGGACGGCCACACTAGAGTTGTGACATTACAAACTGCAAAAGGCGAAATTAAACGACCTATTACAAAATTGGTGCCACTAGTGGAGGCTGAGGAACAGGACAACCCTGAAACTGACAAACTACCCAAAAACAGGCGAAACCGAGCTAAAAGGCTTAGCTGGAACAGCTTGGTATGTTATATGCTGATGCTAGTTATGACATTGATAGCACCTACTGTCCAGCAAGATATGAAACTTACTCAATTGACAAAAAATCAAACACTTTACTTCGACAAGATTGCAGACCTACAAGAAATTAGAGATAAATGGAAACTGGTATTCTATTACAATATGACAAATTATTGGCGCAATGTGGACACCTTGCAAGTATTCGTATCTCATATAAAGCAAGCTCGTTGCGAGGAGTGGATGATGCAAACCGAGAGCAACATTGTACAGCGTAACGAAGCAACAATGGTGAAGCAGTTCACTTTAATCAACGATCACCTCACGTCCCTGGAAAATCAGACGCTCAAAGATAAACTTGAGAGTTCACATGCATTCTATATCAGTACATCGGCCATAGCTGCAGAAAGAATGGTCCAAAACTTAAAAGATATTCAAGAATCACTCATCAACACCCTGACAAATATGTACTAAGGACATATGGACGTGCATCTATTATCACCAACACAAATGCAAAGCGAACTAGATAGAGTAGCTCGACTACAACCTCGCGATTCTACACTACCTGAAGTTCATAATGACATAAGAGACATCTACAGGCTGTTCAGAATACATGCGCGTATAACACAGCACTACCTGCTGATGGAAATAAAAGTACCGATCTTGAGTGATGCTCTGTACGAACTTAACAGACTTATCAGCATTCCTCAACGTATTGACCTAAATCGGGTAATGTATGTTATTCCCAACTCAGCATTAATAGCGTTTAACGCCAACCAATACTCATTTATACCCCTAGAACAGTATGACATTAATGAATGCCAAAAATTACATGACCAGTCTCTACTGTGCAAACTAAATCACCCTATATACAACACCGGTGATCGTCACAAATCTATTTGCGATGTACAGCTGATTCGAGACAACGAAGAACACAGCGTTTATTGCCATATGGAAATAAAAATATGCGCCGACAAATGGGTCAAATTACATAAACAAAACACCTGGTTTTATTATTGTTGTGACACGTGCGAAGTACAATTAGTGTGCGGTACTCAAATGACATCGGAGACGTTACGTCACTCGGGTCTGATATCGCTGAAACAAGGATGCAACTTGCAAGGCGACTCATTCACTCTGCACGCATACATGGAACACACAAGTGACATTTTAGTCAATGAACCATATGCGATGATCGTGCCCACGATCTCTACAATCAACAACATAATCAATACCTCGATTCGTAACTCATCTTTGCATATTGAAACGCACGAAGAGACTTTCAAGAAGATTGACATGCAACTGCGCTCTATAGAAGAACAGTCTAAGCTAGACAGCTTATCCTCTCACGACGTTCATCACTACATTGCAATCTATGTGGTTGTTGCGATTAGCATTGCACTGTTTGTAACATCGGTATATTTTTGGCGAAAGATGGCCATCCAAAGACAGGGGGAGGGTCCGCAAGACGCAAGAAGCAGAAGCAGACGAGAAGAAGATCATGACATCGAGGACAGGATCAGCAAGATCGACAAACGGGACTCAAAGGTGAACAAAGTGTCATGTGCTAACCCTACCACAAGTGAAGTGAAATTTGACACTGAAAAACATAGTGAAGTGTGCTAATTTATTATTATGACATTCTATTTATAGACTTTAGATATTCATAGTAGATCAATCATATTTACATTAGAGTCCTACATTTTTACATTATTTTTTTTATTTTTATTTTATTTTTTTACATATTTTGGGATTGTTTTATTTAGTTATTCTCTTTCTGTGTTGTGGCAATATGTACGGTGTACGTACATGGGTTTTAAAATAATTATATGCATTACAATAAGTTAGCCAGTAGGCTCGCATATTTGCACTTTGGACGCAACCTACATTTGGCAGTGCATTGACACTGACATATTGCATTGTTCTATGCAGTTTATGTATATTACATTTTAGTGTTCAATTAGACGTGGTTTGAGTCGGACAACTTGCATTTTCATTTAGATTCATCCCGTTGAGCATTCACTGACATTTTCTGCATTTAAGCTTAAGTTTGACATTTACAACTGCATTGACATTACTTATGTTAGGGAAGCACCCTACAGCCGGGTCACCTTTTTTGTAGAGTAAGACAATTTCTGACTCAGTCCAGCCCTCTGGCACTTGTTCTTCCGTAAGGATCTTATTAAATAGACATGTCAATGGGGCAAGCAATAATCCCTTTGCATGTTTAATATGCTCGTTTCTGATGCCATCTGGTCCTGGGCATTTTTCCAACTTTAGTTTTAATATGTTTTTCAAGACCTCATACTCAAACATTTCAACATTGGATTGTGTATTTCTTACTTCTTTGTGTGTCTGTATTGAATTTGGTACCATATAGCTTAGCATATAAATCAGTGGTGAGGGCGCCACTGTGCCACGGTAAACATCGTGCTCGTAATAAAATCAGTTTTAAAATCTTCCAAGTGACTAATCGGACATAATAAGTGTTAAACTATATAAACATTGTTTAATCTCACATGGATTATATAAAGAACACAGTTTTTAAGCAGTGAATATTGTGAAAAAGTTCAAAAACGTTCCGCAAACTGTTGCGCGTAAAAACTCCAAGCAAGTGATCTAACAGTGCTGAACACCATTGTTGTGAGTGTAGTAGAGCGATAAACCTGAAAAAAACCGTGTAAAGTGCCGAAAAACCAACTTTCTTTTCGTTGTAACCTCCAAAATTGGCTCATATTAAACTTGCAACTCACCCGTGTTATAATGGTAACGCCACCTAGCGACTTACGGTAGAACGCTCAACAACATTGCTACTACTGCCGCCACCTAGCTAGACTTCTGAGAACTTCCAACTAAATATTGATTGAAGTTATACGATCCTTCAAGTTTGAATTGAGTTACGAAGTGATACTTGCTAATTCCAAAAGAGGGCGCTGTCCTGACTTACACTAGCGATGGAGGAAATAAAAGAGTTACTATTAAACATGCAACAAGAAATAAGACAGCAAAAAATCGAAATGTTAGAGATTAAAGAAGACATAAAACAGACAATTAACAACAGCTTTAGTGAGAAATTTAAAAACTTGGAAATGAAAAATGAAGGTCTTGAGAAAAAAATTCAAGAACATGGCAACACAATTAGTAACTTGGAGAGACATATAAGATGTAAGAATTTGGTTATGTTCGGAGTGGAGGAAGATGAAAAATCCTACCATGAATTAGAGGAAAGAATAATAAAAATTATTAATACATATTTCAACTTCCAATATGATAGCAATCATATTGAAGGGGTCAGAAGAATAGGAAAGAAAGGCGAGAAGGTAAGACCAGTCATAATATCGTTTACTACAATCGGTTTGAAACTAAAAATACATAAAAATGGTAAACTTCTGCGAAACACGCAATATTACATAAAATAAGACTTTCCATTGTAAGTTTTAAACAAGCGCAAACAGCTGCAAACCGCACTGAAAATGGAAAAAGAACTAGGCAAAATAGCCTTCATAAAATATGACAAACTGATTGTACTGGACAGCAGTAAGAACACTTCTCGCAACTACACAAATAAAAGAATTTTGCCAGAATCTCCAGAAACAAATAATCCCAACAACCAACAAGACAAACAGACAACAAAGCCAGTTCCAAAGAAAAACAAATCTGCCAACATGAAAGATTATATCTTACAAAAACCAAAATTAACCTTCAAGCACACAGGCAGTAACCATCAACAACCAAAAGCTTCACAGCAAGATACAGCATAGCAAACAAAACAGGACCCTCCTCATCTCTATCTCCCAGTACGGCCGTACACCGAGGGAGAGTTCGACCATAACCCTCCAAAGAAAAACAAACAAAAGAATAAAGCAATACATATCTGCTCTTATAATGTTAGAACCTTATCCTCAGCAGAAAAACTTCTTGAATTGAAAACAGCTCTACAACAAATTAAGTGTGATGTACTCGGACTATGCGAAGTGCGCCGTTTTGGTGAAAAAATAATAGAAGATGAAGAATACATCATGTATTATATAGGCCAAACAAAGGGCCTTTATGGTGTGGGATTTCTAGTCAAAAAAGAACACAAAGAAAATATAATAAACTTCACAGGTATATCAGAAATAGTTTGCTTATTGGAAATTGAATTTGAAAAGAAACCTTTTGCAATTATACAGGCCTATTCTCCAACAGAGAGCTCTACGCAGGAAGAACTGGACAACTTCTACAAAGACCTAATGATAGCCCACCAAATGACTTCCGCCAAATACACAATTTCAATGGGCGACTTCAATGCTCAGATTGGATTAGCAAAGCCCTATGAAAACAAGGTCGCTGGATGATTCGGATGTGGAAAAAGAAGCACAAGAGGTGGGAATTTGATCCAATATGCACATGAACATAACCTGAAAATATTAAATACCAAATTTCAATTAAAAAAGAAAAACAGATGGACCTGGATCTCTCCAGATAAAATACGAGAAATGAAATAGACTATATGATGACAACAACACCATACTTGTTTTCCAAATATGAAGTGTTAACCAACTTTAACTTTGGATCAGACCACAGGCCAATCAGAGCAACTCTAAACCTAGCAACAAATAGAAGCCGACGACACTTTGGTACGCAACAAGCCTCTTTGAAAATAATAGAAGAACAAAAAGCCTACATCACGCATCTAAATGACCATATACAAAGTCTACAAACAATTCAAGAAGAGTTCACAATCAACCAATATTGCCAAAAGATTGAGATCTCTATAAAATACAGTTTAAAAAACATAAAAGGAAAACGAAGAAAAAATATTTTGAGTGAAGAGGCTAAGGAACTTATTAAAAAAAGAAGTAAACTGCAAAATAAAACTAAATTATGCAAAGAAGACAAAGAGGAGTTGAAAGAACTATACAAAAAAACAAATAAAGCAATAAAAAAATGCTATGAAACCTACCGATCAAGTATAATATGCAGACACCTGGAAACTTCAAGAAGTGCCAAGAAAGCATTTAAAGAGCTAGACAACTCAAAAACTTGGATTCCATTCTTAAATTCTGGTCCTAACAAGAGCAAGTCCCGCAAGGAAGTTATCAACATTTTTATAAATAATGCCGTATTATTCACTTGGTCCATAACATATACACAGATAACGTTCGATGACATAAACTAGATTATTATCTTAAGAGACGATAAATAAAGAGGTAAACTTTTAATCAGAGAAAGGTTCAGTACTCCTGAGTGCCATGGACTACTTCTTATCCCTAAATCAAAAGCAGTGTGGGCCACGTAAGTGCAGCCGTGGGAAAAGCCTTGTAATTTATACTCCTAGAACCATTTAATATGTTTACGGTTCAGAAAAAGGAAAACGAAATTAAACCTATCATTGGTAATGACAATTTATTATACCTTACCATTTTTATTGAGTCATTATTATAATGCGCACAGCGAATGAATGTAACTCACTACCTGCGTCAGTGTTGCCGAACGCATTCAACCCGAATCTCTTCAAAGTTATAGTGAACAGGCTTCTTCTGGGTAAGCTCACTCCATCGTCGACTCTGTCTTTGTCTATTGACTAGAGTCAAGAGCAAACCCATAACAAATAATAAAAAAAACCCTTCACAACTACGTCAAATTATATCCAAACTTAAGAATCTGATTTTGCACTAAAGACGAAAAACAAATCTTTTCGGAAAGTTTAATTTCCATTTTCTTCCTAAAATTGCACCGAAATCAGTTCCCAAAGGTACCCCGGTACACCCGGGGTGAAAGTGGGGTATATTAATAACTTATAATAGGGGCAAGGTACAGGTGTTCTTCGAGCCCAACTCTACCCAACAGTCGTCTGTTACAAGGGATTTGTAGGCTTATTGTCTCCTTACAAATTAATAAAACGGTACACTTTTTGTTCCCTTCTTATTAACTACGAAACTTGAATTTATGTTCCTTGTTTTTGGGTAATTTGCAGTTTGGAATTTCGTTTATTTGGGCATAGGAAATGGGGAAAAAGTTTGCCCATTTTAACGGGGAAAATAGCAAATAATGAGAATGTAATACTTTTAATTTTAAAAGTTGGGAAATATTCTGTCGTATATATCTAATGAATAATTATTTATACATGAGAAGGCAGGTGTATGGTGCTTAAATAATAATATATAATTTATTTTCAGAAAGTTATTCAAGCCTTTCTCATTTGTCTAGCCATAGACACTGATTTGAAAAGTTGCTAATATATACTTTTTAGGAAAATGTTATGTTTAGAATTCTTCGACGCTTTTAACAGTATCATCAAACTAAGAGTGGAACGCCCACAAGTATTAGATGGGCAGACGTCCTTTATAAAGTGGCTGAGGCAGACTGAATGCATAAGATAAAAGCGGCCGGATGCATTGTGACCAGCTACAATCTGACAATCCGAAAGTTTGTTTTACTGTGCTGACATTGCCATTGGTCGTGGATCTTTGACCAATATACGTAGATGTGATTGGTGGTGTGACTACCTAACTGAACAGCGTAAAAATTATCGCCGAGCGCGTAAACATCTTAACAAGCTTAAAAAACGTAAGGTTACCGGTGACCCTCTTTCCATTGCGTTAAATACGTTTAGAGTTGCCAGGTCCCGCTACAGAGCATCGGTGGAAAAATCAAAGGGTAATTTATTGCGTAAAGTAGTAGAAAAATTAGATAAAGAAGGTCCGTGGTCTCCTTTATATCATGAGTTTAAAGCCAATCGATCAGTCGACCTCGCGTTTGTTCAGAATATTAAAGTAAATAATAAACACACTACCGGTATTGAGGAAACAACTGAAGTTTTGCTGAATACTCTTATACCTGATGACGTACTAGCTAATGGCAACGAATACCATCAACAGATCAGAGCGTGGGCAGCTGTACCACCTGAATCACCAGCGTCAGACCTTCCATCCACTGACGAATTTATTAACGTTGTCAAGAGGTTACCACTCAACAAGTCATCAGGTGAAGATAAAATATCTAATCGGATGATTATAGAAGCGTGTAAAACAGCCGGTGATGCGATTTTAACCATTTACAACCGTTGTATTGCGGAGGGCGTATTTCCTCGTATTTGGCGACGCGGATTTATACGAATAATCCCGAAAAGTGGCGACAAACCCCCGGACGACCCGAAGTCGTACCGGCCCATAACATTACTTCCATCTTTGGGAAAAACTCCTGGAGCGCCTTATCGTTCCACGGTTGCTACCGGACGGACCAAAATTTCATAATAATCAATTCGGTTTCACAATTGGAAAATCTACCGTAGACGCGGCCCTTACTGTTAGGAAAATAGTTAATACATCTGAACATAAGTATGTAATTGGGATTTTTCTAGATATTTCTGGGGCTTTTGATAACGCATGGTGGCCAATGCTATTACTTAAAATGAAAAAATCGAGGCTGCTATAGAAATATATACAATTTAGTTTACTCTTACTTTTTAAATGGCTCCGCGAAACTCAAACTCGGCCATCATTCCATGTCGAAGTCTCTCACCATGGGATGTCCTCAGGGTTCGGTTATTGGTCCACCTTTATGGAATTTTTTTGGCTTTGATGATTTCCTCGCGATTCCGCTTCCAAGCGGCTGTTCATTAACCGGTTACGCGGACGACGGTCTTCTGCTCATTCAATCAAGTACTCGAGCTGGACTCGAGAACTTGGCTGACACTTGCCTACGATTAATATCTCAGTGGGGCGATCGTAACCGCCTGACCTTTGCTTCGCATAAAACTTATCAGCTCATATTGAAATGTAATCTTAAATCGTGTCCTACTATTAAATTTAATAACGTTCCGGTAAAAAGGAAGCAGTCCGTGTGCTATCTTGGTCTTGTGTTAGAAAGGAATTTTGCATTTATAGATCATATTAAAATCGTCGGTGAAAAAGCAAACAAGAACTTCTATGCCTTAACGAGAATATCTAAATCTACGTGGGGTCTGTCTTTTTTGACTTTAAAGACTATTTATGGGGCTACTTACTTGGGTTGTATCAGCTATGGGGCGCCTGTTTGGGCTGATAGGGCCACAATAGGGGCGGTACGACGTAAATTACTTCAGAGTCAGCGTTTGGCTTTGATATTCTTATGCAAAGCATATAGGACGGTTAGTACTGAGGCCTTACCGGTAATTGCTGGCGTACTTCCGGTCGACCTTGAAGTGCAGCGACGTGCTGCAATGTACTATTCCGCAAAAGAGACCATGGACGCGGACTTTTTAACGCGGAGTGACCGTGCCAAAATCTCTAGATTATTTAAACCACATATTGACGTCTGGGAGGAAATTTTATCCGAATGGCAATGTAGGTGGGATAATTCCATCAAGGGCCGACACCTCCACCAATTCTTTCCATCCGTTCGCGTGCGGCTGGCCAGGACGTGGCTGGAGGTGGATCACTGTGTTGCCCAATTTCTCACAGGGCATGGTAACTTTAAAAGTAAATTATTTTCCTTCAAGCTTGTTGCCTCGCCATTATGTCAGTGTTCTACATCTGACTGTGAATATGTACAATCTGCACATCATATCTTATGGGAGTGTATTCTTTGGCAGAATGAACGCGATACTATGTTGAATAATGTACAGGTTATATCAGGAGCGGTTTACTATACGGACCTTGTGGAAACTAGAACAAATTTCCGTGCGTTCAAGCGCTTTTGCCATACCTATTATTGGAATCAAATATAACAACTCACAATGTTAGGACCCATTAATATTAATGCTAATTTATATCCGTGGTGCTAGGCAACTGGGCTTATCCCAGTTGTTAACGACCCTTTGTGCCTATTGGTCTTGTTTGTTCTGTCTCCTGCTTGATATGGAGGGAAGTGAAAATTTGTATTTTTCTTACTCCTCCATTTTCTTTTCTGATTAATTTCGTTGCGGAATCCAAGACAGTTAAATTCATTCTCCGGGACTTCGTCGAGCTTCATTGCCTCGGCGCTTTTCTGGTGGTCGCCACTGTTGATTCTGGCTTTCAGGAGTTGCAGTGGTTTGGGAATAGTGCGGTGGGATTGTCCCAATCCGAAAGTTTGTATGTTTCATTCACATTTCCGACGCTTTTAACAGTATCATCAAACTTAGAGTGGAACGCCCACAATCATTAGATGGGCAGACGTCCTTTATAAAGTGGCTGAGGCAGACTGAATGCATAAGATAAAAGCGGCTGGATGCATTGTGACCAGCTACAATCTGACAATCCGACAGTTTGTATGTTTCATTCACATTTCCGGTCGCAAAATTATCAAAGATGTCGCAATTTATGCAAATTCTTAACAACAAACCTGTGACAAATAGAGTTTCATTGACTTACCTGTTGAATGTTGCTTGTCCGATATGAAATATAATTTATTATTATTATATTTTTTTTATATTATACTGGTGTTTTGGAAATTTTTTAGAAGAATCCTAAGTATGTCCATTATGCAGCATTGGTCAGAAATAGGTTAAGGTCCAAGGTAAGGTATAACTCTCAACGACAAAATTTTAAGACAACTTCACATTAATTTCACAAAGTTTTCCCTTGTCTCAATGTCTTCTCAAGTTCATCTCACGCTCTCCAGACATAATAAAACGCATATTAAATGCAGTCTAGATTTTATAACTAAACTATTTTATAATCCCCAGGGGGCCGGGTGGTGTTGCCATAAATTAATACCTAAGGCTTAGCTTTCTAATGAGTACGTAGTGGTGTTGTTTGCAGTCATAATTTTATAGTTGTTATAATATGAGGCTGGTTTCAGATACTTGATGTGGTTGGCAATTTATGTTTGAATGGAATTTCATATATTTTCATGATAATGACGTGTTAATTATTTAAATAATTGAAAACATGTCTTGTAGCATATAAAACGTTACAAGTGTTGATATAATTATGACAGATTGAAAATATAAGTATTTTCAGTTGATTATTCTGAGCTGTAGACACGCAACGATGTTCGGATGTTCTTGTTCTTCGATGTTCTTTATAAACGGAAACTTCTGGTAATTTATTTTGATGACTTCATTTTGAAAAAAAGGGCATTTTAGTTTCAGACGGTAACAGTCCCAGGCGTGAAAAAACTACTGGATACTACAATAAATTAATGAGCAAGTCTGTAAGTAGAACTAATTAGTACGTACCCACCGGTGCAAGCCGCTGGTAACTCGTCGGTCATGTGAGACTGTTCAGTTAACTTGTTGTTATTATAATCTCCGGCTTCCCTAGCCAACAGGCGTAGCAGTTTAAAGATTAAATTACCTGTATGGTACTTTGGAGGAGCCTTCACCAGATTCTTACCTACTTAGTATAAAAGCATCATCTTGCCCCAATTATGTTGGGGTCAGCTTCTAACCGGATTCAACTGAGTATAGCCAGTATTTTACATAAAGCGACTGCATATATGTGAGAACCATGTTCCTATTTATCAAATGAAATAAACTGTTAGTGCTTGTCATACTTTAAACCTATACGTAGTATAGTAGTGTTAGTTTGGGTGCATCGTCCTCACGTGAATGAATTTATGTATGAGTGTAAATTTTGAAAACACTTTTTTTGAAGAATAGGTGTGGAGTTTCTAGTCCGTTCTTATCCATGCCAAGCTATTTATCCGAATGGACGGTAGAACCAATTATTATAACTTTTAAATATAATTTTTTGACGTTCAAAAGAGCCGTTTAATGACGCATTATTTTACATAAAGCGACTACATATCTGTGAGAACCATGTTCCTATTTATCAAATGAATTTAACTATTAGTGCTTGTCATACTTTAAATCTATACGTAATATAGTAGTGTTAGTTTGGGTGCATCGTCCCTTACGTAAAAGAATTAATGTATGTGTGTAAGTGTTGTAAAACACTTTTTTTATAAGAATAATTTTGGCATTTCTAGTCCGTTCTTCTCCATAACAAGCTATTTATCCGAATGGACGGTAGAATCAATTATTATAACGTTTAAATCTAAATTTTTGACGTTAAAAAGAGCCGTTTAATGGCCTTATTAAAATAAATAAGTTTGGCTTTGACCTGGTGGTTAGATAGGCGGTGTTTAGGCAGGTTACTGGGTTGTGGTCAACCCTGTAACTGGGTAACCCCTTGGCAAGACTGGTATCAAATTTTGTATGGCTTTTGACTACTGTAACGACTGTCTGATCTACAAATGACAGTCGAGACCAACGGCTTAGCTTGCGTCCCGAAGCACAGAGTAGGAGTAATATGTCGATACCCGTCCATTGACTGCCCTTGCAAAGCTTTGCTTAACTTTGAAGATCGACCCGTGCGGCTGTTATTTCATAACTGTAGTTCTCTCCAAACTTCTTGGCCGTTGGCTATAATTATCACCTACACCGGGTGCAGTGTTGCTGATAACTCGTCGGTCACGTGAGACTGTTCGGTTAACATGTTGTAACTATGAGCGCCGGATACCCGCCAGCCAGTCTGGGCGTAGCAGTTTGTTAGTAAATTACAAGTAAATCAATCTATTTTCACCACGGCTCAAGTGCTAATCTGACGAGGCGCGAGGAAATAGTTGATGAATTGATCGGATATGAGAGTTGAGATAAAATAAATGTATTTTTATATTGATAACAGTAGACTTATCAAAACTGCACGATCAGTTGCTAGTCCACAAGTGGTCTTATCTGAAAGTAGACTTGCTTTTCATATTGACAGATGAGTAGATAGAACTGGTATTTACCAGTTATATCTACTTTTAATAATGACCTGTTTATATAAAATTTTATTTACATAAATAGAGATCACGCCTTATATAATTGATTCTTTGTCTATCTTTGAATGTATGCTGCGAATGAAATAAATTTTTGAAATTAATGAAAGCCTATATTTTATGTCGATTTGAAGGAAATACCCTCGACTCAATCACCATGACAACAGAAACAAACCCTCGATAATGTCAATATATAACTGTCAATATCATAGTTTGTATATCTATGGTCAATATGGTTGATTCTATTGGTGGTACAACACTGATTAGCAGATTTTGAATTCAAATGCTCCTTAGAAAATTTGAATTAAGAATGTCCTATACGGTACCACAAAGTACGTAACCGGCGGCGCGCAATTCTATTTTATGACAGTGCTAACCTCAGGGTTTGGCTACATGTTCAATCATACATGCGCAAACAGTTTATGCAAAAATTACATCTAAACTAAATTACATCTAACCTAAATTTGTGCGGTATATCGTTTTGCCGTCTTAACGCTCTTGTTTGCTTGTACAAACTAAAAAAAAATTAAAAATAAAAATGTGTGCAAGTAGGATTAAGGGTGTAGCCATAGAGTTTCGTATTAATGTGACTGTTAGAATATATAAAGAGGGATAAGTGTCAAGTTATTCTCAACTAACCCAACTAAAAAGATTTATTTTCCATGATAAATAAGCTTTTATACCTGTAGCCTCTAATGTGTCCTCTTGTGATTAAATTTCGTATCTAACGCAGTTTTTACCTACCTATTTCCTTTCATAGTAATTAATTTAGCCTCATTTTCATATCCAATCAACTTTGATTATAATTTTCTTCTTCATTATTTCTTTGATTCTCGTTCCTATATTTTTAATTTCGATTAATTACAGGTCTCATTGTATTAATTAGTCGAATCAACTTCATTAATGCCCTAATTCATTTCAATTACAATCTAATTTACATTAATTTGTCAAATAAAGATCCCTAATTTTTCATTTCCGATTAATTTTTCGCAGTAATTTTATAAATGGTTTCGGTCTGAATTAATTTATATTGTAATTAATATGGATAAATTAACGAGTAGGTTGGTGTTTTAAAAAACCTGCGGTAATTATTTTACTTAAAAGGTCAAATTCTAGAGACTAATTGGATAGTATGGTGATTTTAATAATTGAAAGAAATTGGCAACGGCGACATTTCAATAAAAATGCTCCTTCAAAAAGAATGGAATCAAATCTGAAAAGCCTACTAAAATAATAAATGTGAAAGTAGTATTGCAGGTTCTTTCACGCAAAACTACGAAATAGATTTTATTAAATTTAACAGTATTATACAGATAGGCTTAGTACAGATAGGATTAGTACTTATCAAGAAATTGTATTTATATTTTTTTTGACTACTCTGAATATTTCCTTTGTTTGTGTTTTTAAAGTATATCTCTTAAGTCAGCATGCCTCTTGACAAATACCTCCTCTAGCTATTTCCATTGTATTCTATCTCGGGCCACTCACCTCTAGTTATGGCCCGCTGTTAGTCTTTATCTCGTCCTCCCAAATCCTTACTAGTTTTCCCCAGCTCGGTTCACCATTTCTGGGATACCAATCCGTAATTATTTAGCTCCATTTCTCTCTTTGTTCTCCTCATACGGCCAGTCCATAAAGAAATTAAGAAATACTAATGCTAAGTGGGTGGAGCCATGTGGTGCAGCTAGTTTTTCGTAGATACTAAAAGTCAATATAGGCTTAATATTTTTTTCTATTTACAAACAACTTTCAAAAAATCTATTTCCGCCGTTGCAAATAATCGACGCATGTACAGTTAAGGATCAAAAGTGTAGTTTTTTTAGGCATAATAATTTAAACCTTTCACGGTTAGTTGTATAATCTATACTTTAATCTCTATACAACATATCATACTAAATCAGTAGTGGATAATTTAACTTCTTCTACAAAAACTAGCCATTTGAATTTTGTGAGTGTAAGACTGCACTTTAGGCCCTTGACTCTCTTGACCTGAACGAATAATATAATCAAAACGTCATACTTTGCACACGATAGACTTTTACTCTATATGCATTACACTATGGTTATCGGCATTCAACTGTTTCGGGAATAATAACTGAAATGATAAAAAGATAAAATATTCCTTTATCTGAGTCAAACATCTGCAGACAGCGTTCCTTCAAAATCGTATCCATACTTATACGTAATTAATCCATACTTTTATAAATGTGAAAGTAATTCTGTCTATCTTATGATTTAATTCTTCACCTTTTCACTTCTTAAGGCCGAATGGATATTTACGGAGCGACCAAGTCTCAATGTCATACGTTATCACTGGCAACGTACACTGGCCATAATATATTTCTTTAGGATGATTTTCCTGCGGGTGAGACAAGTCTTCAAATAAAAAAATATTATAATGTCTTTGGAAATCTACTATTTCAATTTAGCCATCAGAAACCAATTTGTGTGGAGTAATGAATTTTGTGATGAAGCTTAAATTGTAATAGAAGATGGTACTTATCAATTTCTTAATCAAATCTGTAATCTAAAAATGCGAAAAAGATTTTTCTGTTCATTATTTCATTGAAATGATAAACTTTGTTCGTATTTAGGATTTTATTGCCATATTATGTATGAGCTTTATTTTAGCTCTAAGCTTTATTTTTTTACAAAGAAAACATGCCGTGAAGAAAACCTACTTGTGTCCTTTTTGCCAGCTAAGTCGAGGTACCTTTATTCCTTCCAGCCTGTAAAATTAAAATTATACATTTGATAGCTCAAATATTTATCATTTTGTGATATCCTAATGTTTCGACCAATTGTATTTCTGAAAACAATCGACTCTACTTACGAAGAAATTTTAATAGATTTAACACATAAGTATTTTATTTTTGCTTAAGGTTTTGTATTGTTTTTTAAACATATGCAGGCATTTAAATGACCATGTTTTATGTATTCAAATGAACTGTTATATTTTTTATGTTTTTATCTATTTAAATATTTGTAGGTACTCGTATACATGTCCAATATTACTTTTTCAATAAACTTTACTTACATAACTTATTGATACTTATTTTTTGATGATGATAATTAAATGAAAATATTTTATTTACTTATTCGATTCATTTATGAATTTTGAATCATCGGAATATCGTTTTTAATGAGCACACAGATCACTTCAGTATTGTAAGCGTCAATGAACGATTTTTTTTTTATAAACTTTTGGACGCGTTTGACCACCATCTCGCCTGATGTTAAGCGATGATGTTGTCTACGTTGAAGTACGCTTGCCTAGCATTGCATTGCATGTTATTGTCCATGGTTGTCTATTAATAATTATGGAACTTCATAGGCGTACTTATGACTAATGTAAAATTATAGGCTGGACGGAGAGTAATATTATTCAGACACAAACCCAGACTCCGGAATGCCAACCAACGAGTTAGTTAAACAAAAATATTAAAAAAGTAAAAGAAAAAACATAACATCAGTGCGATATTTAGAATGTCTTCCTCAGACGCATGGGGCCGATTCGACCCCGCTCGTTCCACCTCGCATTCCGTTTATATCTACTACAAGGCCCAACAGAGCCATGTAATTCCACCCAGTGTTGCCAGCTAAGGGAGTTTCTACCTAATCCAGCGATCATAGTAAGGGTTTCAGTGTAAGGCACTTATTTTGGGATTTTTTTATTACCCTCAACTGACTAGTTTGTATGAATTTCAAATTAGTTTAGAAGAAAGGAAACATCTAGGCCTGTGGTAAATTTTTATTTGGGTAACGGTACTATCGGCTGGGGAGTATTAAAAATGGGTCGATATGAATTCGGGGCCAATTTCTGGAATGCTGAATATTAAGTTTCTTAGCTCTATGTGGTGAGAAAAGCAAGATAGTGGTATTTTTGTAGAAGAATACTTTTGTAGATAACTAAGGTTTAAGGCTTTAAGGTGAGTATGACTAGAGAATATAACAAGTAAAATTTCAAAATTTAAAAAACCCGCGTCACTTTTATCTTGCGAAAACACCCCGATTCTAACTGTAAAACGCCTATAACTTTGAACGGCTGAACCAATTTTATTCAAACATAGCTAAGAACACTCTCGATTAAGTCATCATTTAAACAAAAAGACTAAATCAAAATCGGTTCGCCCGTTTGGACGTTATGATGCCACAGACAGACACACAGATATACAGATATACAGATACACAGATACACAGCAACACACTTCAAACTAATAACACCCCTCTTTTTCCGGCGGGGGTTAAAAATTAGTAAGGTGTGACGTTGACATTTAGCATCATTTTAGCCATACCAGGTCCATTACTGGGCAAAGGCCTCCACTAAACTTCGCCAATCGACCGGTCTTGCTACTTCCATCCAGCAAACACATGGGTCTTCTATATCAGTGTTTTACTTGTAACATGACATCGAGCATTCGCTGTTTTTAAATTTACCACACTTCGAACACAACGCTCGGTGTTTTACTATAACCCAGTCAATAATGAACGCAAAGTACAAATAATAGTTACAGGTAAATGCTCACTCGCCGTGAGCATTACGTCATTTGGAAAATTTGTTGAATCATTGAAAAAGATGTGATCTCGGTAAAGTCGAGGTGAATTTATATTGTAGTGTTAGCTACCTCAGCGAAGCTTGCCAAAAAGTTTGACACTTGCCAATATGTTTACTGCCAAATACTTAATTACTTAATTAGTATATTTTATAATAATATCTAAAGTAAATTGGAAAACAAGTGTGTTCAATGATCTATTTCACGTTTCATAGCTCAAATACTAGATGATGATGTCCATTTAGTGATATCCTAATACGTTATCGATTCTATTTCTAATAACAATCGATTATTACAAAGCAAATTTAATCGATTTTACACATTGACATTTTAGTCATCAAATAGTTTTATTTATTTATTTATTATTTATTTATTATACACTTTATTGTACACCAAGATAAAAACATAACACACGGAAACCTTAAAATAACAACAAACATACAACAGGCGGCCTTATCGCGTTCTGCGATCTCTTCCAGGCAACCCAGAATGGAGAGAGATAGCCTGGACACGACATGGGGTTGCACTTGGTGCAATTTTAAAATTTAATAAGTTACAAACACAGGAAGCACTAAATATAAAATACTAAAATAGATACATAAATACATTTATACAGGCAAGAAAACAATATAGCTCCAACAAGAACAAGATCACAGTGACAGGTAGTGCTCCTTTACCAGTCTTTTAAAGATCGGTAGTGATTGCGCGCGTTTGTGTTGTTTTAATAAAGGACAAAGGCAGAAGCCTATACATTGTTTAAGCTGAGATTGAATTCCTTTGTCAATCAATGATAAATATCTGGTTTAATTCAGGGCCGTGTTCTGAATTAGATTAAATGAAAAAAAAAAAACAAGAACGCCGAGAATAATAAATATTCATTCATGAACTTGTGTAGGTTATGTCTGGGTATCTTTTCATAATGTGTTTAATAGGTAATATTATTCAATTTCGTGGAAGTAAAAGGGCAATATCGCATAAGTATTTCCCTTATCTAGTTATTTGAGCATAAATTTGAATTATACTAAGCTTTATTTATACCAAGTGACTTCGACGTGTATCAAAAGGTCCTCGTCAACAACCAAGCTATATGTTTTTTAGACTTGAATACAAGTTTTTTGCCTATCATTAATTGAAAGTAAGTAAATCATTTATCTCTACTACACTACCCCCCTGCAAGGAAAACCTACACTTAGACATAAACTGTATTGTTAATTGATTTTATTATAATAACAAATATAATAGTGATTTATTAAGTAGAGTTACTTGTCACTTAAGTGTAAGATGGCAACAATAAGCTAATTAAATTTTACGAAATAATCAATTAACTTTCGTTTTTTTTATAAGTGGTAAATCAGTTAAAGGTAGTTTTGAAAAAATGTAGACAATTAATGGAATTTCTGTCGTATATAGCTCACTTTCAGACGCTCAAATTTAAGTCAGCTAAGATTTCGCCATTGTTCTTTTTCAAATTAATTATTATATTATGTAAATAAAATGAAAACGTCCAATATTCACTGCCATATTTAATGTTACAATTACTTTACATCTGCAAATATTAATTTAACGGAATATTGGATCTAAAGTAATTAATTGAAAAAAAAACAGCGTCCACGAAGTGTTGCATTTTCATAAGCTCTAACGAAAAATTTTATACATTATTGGACAGATATCACAGCTTCTGTTAAAAGTTACTGTCAAAAAAAAGACTCGACTTAGAGGCCTTAGTAGCCAGGTCATTATATTGATCGCGCGATAATTGCACAATTATTATTACTGTTACTTACGTAATAAGCCCGCGGGTGTATTCGTGTTTTAACGAATTAGTCCAAGAGCGAGCTCGGAAACTTAGCTCCCGTCATCTCCTTCATGTTAGGTTACTTAAGACCCTGCAGACAGAAAAAGGAGCCCCGGCTATTTCGACAAACTTTTATTTTCAAGTCAAATATTATGAAGCTTCTTATTTTGTATTTTAAGTAACTCAAATTAATGTTTGTAAGTTGCTGTTCTGTTGATTTCACGTCACTCGCAGTCAGTCGCTCACTTCAGGGCCGGATTTAGAGGTGTGGAGGCCCTAGGGCAACAGGGGAGTGGAGGACCCTAATTATTTTTCAAATAGGTTAAATCATATTTTTCTTGCAAGTGTTTCAATAATTTATATATATAATCGTATGGGAGGGGAGACAGGCAAGCGGGCGGCGTGAACCCTGCGCACTGCAACGGGGTCGCATTGTGTTCCCAGAGCGATAGCTCTAACGAGACGAGATCACGGATCGACCATCCGTCGCAAACACAGTAAAACAATAAGCTGCTGCAAGTAAAATTAAGATATAATAAATAATGTTAAAATCATATAAAATAAAAATTACTAGATAAGTTTTCAAATAGTAATACAGTGGAATCTCTATAACTCGAACCTCGTTTAGTCAAAATCCTCAGTAAGTCGAAAAAAATGCCATTTTCTTCCGCTGAACCCTTAGATACGCGGTATCTCGAATTATTTAAACTTTGTAACTCGAACAAAATGTTATTTCCCTACGGAGTATTGATAATACATATTTATACTCTATATCTCGAATTTCAAAAGGGAGTTTCCAAAAGTCTTAGTAAAATACAATGACATCTGACGTCTTACTTGGAATTCTCCGAAATAATTGCAATAAATTCCAAAATGAATGTTCGGGTTAGGGGCTTCTAAGCTATTGTTTTTGTCTTGTACACGTGCAATTAATGAATTCATTAAATTTTCTAAGTTCAATTCAATTTTTAGGTTGGGTTTGACTCTACAAATCGAAAAATATACTTAGAAATCGCGACTTAGTCGCTCGAAATTTCAGCAGTTAAATCATATGTATCTCGAAGTTCTTGTTAAGTCAAAAACTTTTTGTCTCGATTTTTTTTGCATTTCCCTTGACATTCGAGTTAGAGATTCCACTATAGATACCCTATAGTTGTGTAAGTTTTTTTTTTAATAAATACAATTTATGTGGGGGCCCCTCTCTTGTGGAGGCCCCGGGCAGTTGCCCCGATTGCCCTCCCTTAAATCCGGCCCTGGCTCACTTAGTAATACTATAACGTAAATTAATTATTTTTATCACTTAAAACTTTAATTTACAGTCACTCGTTTAAATACTACCCAAATAATATTATACCACACCGTATAATATTAACACACACACATATCATCAGCCTTTTAATGTTCCCACTGCTGGGTCTCAGGCCTTCTCTCATAGCGGTAGCCAAACCGTATACTCCATTTAAATCATACTCTACCACAACATAAGGGCCAGTCCACACGATTCGCCTAAAACTACCTTTCATTGTCTATGTTGATGACGTGTATAATTAAGCATGGTATCCATTAGCGCTTTGTTCGTACTCTCGCCTCCGCTAGGCATAGTTTTAGGGCCGTTGATAGATGGAGCCTTTTGACGCCTCGGCCTTTTTTAGTAGTATGGTTAATGGACGGCTAAATGTTTTGGGTGTTCAGGCCTTTATTTTTTTTGGGTAGGTTTTTGTGTGGGTAATTATGGGAAATGGGTAGGTCGTGACAGTGCAGGAATTGATTGCTAAATGCGTAAACAGAAATAGTGGGTGTAAGGAGGTGAAAATCGGCTTCGGAGAAAAGGAGTTTGGGGCATCTTTAAAAATGTGTTAGAAACAACAGTAGAATTTTGTTAGATACTCAGTATTACGTAAGCTGTAAGGGGGGAGTTGGTGGAGAGATAAACTAAACGCGCAACATGGAAGTAACAATTGATTATTTACAAAATTAAAATGTAAAGTCCCAAGCTAAAGTCCTAAGTTCCTAATAGTGCGGCAGCGTCGCGTACCATGAGCCTTTTGTGTGGTTACGCTAATGAAGTCAGCACAAGGAGCAAATAATACAGTACGCCGAGGGTCTCGTCGGCGTGAGCGTCAAAATGGAGGGACCAAATATCCAATGTTTGCCATAAATATATAAAAAAATAATACCATTAATCTACTATTGCCTAACTTTGCTATAATTTTAACTACCTCAACATATACATAATATTTCAATAAAATGCTTGGTCCCTTCATCATGATATCAAGATGCGAGGGACCAAACTGACTGACTACTATCTTGAATGTTCGACCTACTTAGTGTTATAATACCCTAATTCTACCTTAATATTATTGATTTAGGCTGCCCGAAACATATATCGTTTTAAAGATATCGATTATATAAGTTGGTCCCTCCAAATTGACGATTTAATTGTTTAGTGTAACAGGTAAATGGGCGGTTTATTTTCGATCTTCGAAGGATAAATATTTAGTATCTATTTACTACCTTCTAATCGTGCAAAATTTCTTACGTTAAAGTTTATTTTAACGAGCCAAAAAAAGAAAAGAAATAACAAGGTACAAATTTTAATAGTAGTACAACCGGGTGCATTTCCGCACCCGTTTCTACCTGGTTACGGAAGAACCGGGTATAAGCGGTTCTATTAAGTTATTTCCAGAACCGGTTCCGGACGGAGTAATCCCGGTTCCCCGGTTCTTCTAAAAAAAACAAAAATGGGTCACATTATTTCTTCTATTCTCTTCGTCCAGGAATTAAAGACATTTGCTGCGAAAAAAAACCTAGTTAAGTACTTACACCGGAATTATGTTCAATATGGTAGCAGTAACGTTGCCTGAAAAGTCCATAAAAATCGCAAAGGAGCAAAATAATTGGCTGTCAAAGAGTCCATAAATCTGTTTTTTGCTTAATTCTCGTAGTTTTAATTTTACTGCAATTTGTGCTCAGAGCAAGTTTATTCCTTGCTCAATTGTGCACAAGAGAGTCCTACATAAGATTCGCTAATTTTCTTTGGTTTTCGATATATAAGCCAAACAAAATTATAATGAAAAGTACATCATCATCATAATTTCAGCCGAAAGACGTACAATGCTGATCATAGGCCTCCCCCAAGAGTCACCCCACTGATTGGTCCTGTGCGTTTAGCATCCACCGGATGCCCGCAGCCTTGACGAGGTCGTCACTCCCACCTAGAGGGAAGCCTTCCAACGCTGCATCTTGCAGTACGCGGCCGCCACTCTTAGAACTTTTCGGCCCCAACTGCCATCCGTTCTGCGAGCAATGTGCTGTGCCCACTGCCACTTAAGTGTGGCCATTATGCGGGCTATGTCGGTAACCTTAGTTCTCTTGCAGATGTCTTCATTTCCGATTCGATCACGCAAGGCAACTCTGAGCATAGCCCTCTCTATTGCACTTTGTGTGACTTTAAGCCTTCTGATGAGATCCATTGTGAGCAAACACGTCTCCGTCCGTCCGTAAGTAATGACTGGCAACACACACTGGTCATAGACTTTTGTCTTGAGACATTTTGGTAAGTTGGACAAAAAGACAACGCGCAACTTCCCGAACGCTGGCCAGCCGAGTTGGATTCGATGGTTGATCTCTTTTCCGTTTGTCCCAGGTAGACATAATCGTCCACAACCTCGAGTGTATTCTCCAACTTTGATAGGAGTGGGCGCAACATTCAATATCATCTTGGTTTTGTCCATGTTCATTTTTAACCGACTTCCCAAAAAGGAGGAGGTTCTATGTTCGACATTATATTTGTTTTTGTTTTTTTTTTTGTATGTTCACATGTTCACCGATATCTCCGTCAATTGTGGACCGATTTTAAAAATTCTTTTTTTGTTTGGAAAAGTATGTTTTGAAATTGGTCCCATTTTCATTTGGTGAAGATTTGATGAAGAACTTCGAAGATATACAACAGAACTCTTCAATAAATAACGGCAAATCTCTCGGGATTGCTGCAATCGCATGTCTGTTTAATGTTTATACCAGTTCATAACATAACATCACGCCAGTACGCTTTTAAGGGCGCTTTTAAGTTACGCTTTTTCTCATCCGCCATTTCTCCACTGTACCTATCATGGATCGTCTAACCAAGCAACAAACTCTGTCTCTTATCTCTGGTCTAACGCGTCCTCTCATAAATCCTTTTCGTTTCGTTCCTGTTGAGCCGGGCGAGATCAGAATAATTATACTCTCCATCAAATCCAAAGCGGTGGGCTGTGATAATATCACTCGTGATATGATCATAGCTATTCTGGATCACCTTCTACCTCCCATCTCCCATATCGTAAATTTTTCCTTGTTTTTCGGAATATTCCCCTCCCTGTGGCGTAAAGCCTATGTTCGCCCACTGCCTAAAGTTGCCAATCCCACTCTTCCAACCCACTTCCGCCCAATTTCCATCCTACCTTTCCTATCCAAAGTGCATGAGGCTTGTGTCCACAAACAACTTTCAAACTTTGTGCAGTGTAATTCACTCATTAGCCCTCTTCAATCTGGATTCAGGCCCGGGCACAGCACTGTGTCCGCCCTCCTTAAAGTGACTGGCGATGTGAGGGTAGGTTTAGAATACACCAAAGTCACTGTACTAGTGTTGGTCGATTTCTTGAACGCCTTCAATACCGTTAGTCACGACATCCTATTAGCCATTCTGTCCTATTTGATGGTCTCTCCCGAAGCACTGGAATGGTTCACCTCTTACCTTCAGGAACGCCAGCAGTCGGTTCAGGCCCGGGATTCCTCATCTCACTGGTGTAATTTGAAAACTGGCGTTCCTCAAGGCGGCATTCTTTCTCCTCTTCTTTTTTCTATTTTCATAAATCTCATTACTTTCGAACTTCAGTGTGCGTATCATCTGTATGCAGATGACCTTCAGTTGTACTGTCAGGGGAGTGTTGACGAAATATCTGACGTTATCAGTAAATTAAACAGGGACTTATCTGCTATAAAAACTTGGTCCGATAGATTCGGTGTGGCAGTAAACCCCAATAAATGTCAGGCGATCATCATTGGGAGTCACCGAAGCATCGCTAAAGTGGATGGTACAACTTTGTCACCTGTATTGTTTGACAATAAAATTGTTCCTTTCAGCACTGATGTAAAGAACTTGGGCTTGCACATCGATAATACCCTTAACTGGCGTACTCAAGTCGCTAGTGTGAGTCGGAAGGTCACTGGAACGCTGTGGGCTCTGTATCGTATGAAAAACTTATTACCATCGAACACCAAGGCAATGCTTGTGCAGGCCCTAATTTTTCCTATCATCGATTATGGTGACGTGTGCTACTATGACCTGAATGCAGATCTTCTCAACAAACTTGACCGTCTTCTAAATTACTGCATTCGATTCGTTTTCAATTTGCGTAAATATGATCATGTCTCTGCGCATCGATCGCTTCTAAAGTGGTTGCCTATACGCCAGCGCAGAGAGCAAATTCCCCTAGTTATCTGGCACCTCACTTTAACTACATTTGCGCCAACCACAATAAAAATCTACGGTCATCCCATAACCGCCTTCTTCAATGTCCCACTCACCGCACTGACTTCATTCACTGTTCTTTCTTCGTTCAGTCTATTTCTCTGTGGAATGCGCTCCCCCAGGAAATCAGGATGGCAACCAACCGGTTAACCTTCAAAGTTAAAGTTCGTGAGCACATTCGCAAGAAGTTGGCAGTAGTATCGTCACAACTCTAATGTTTTTCAATTATTAATCTAATATTACTAATGTTTAAGTATATCTATATATTTAGTTTATTCTTTTGAGTATATATGGTATAATTTTCTTGATTATATTGTATTTATAATTTGTATATATTTTTTGCATAAATCTGTTTCGTTTAATTGTCAACATTGCACCTACCACTAGTTGTCGCTGCATCACCCAAAGGTCGACTGGTAGAAAATGCCTAAGGCATTAAGTCCGCCTCTGTACGTTTGTGTGCATGAAGTATTAAATAAATAAATAAATAAATAAATAAGGGGTACGCAGATCTCTCATTTCACCGGTTATGTTCAAGTTTCATGAAATCTATTCTGGCGTTATAGTTACTTAACTAATTTGCGTACGTACGTACGTACAACTAAAAAGAGAAAAATCGTTGTCTTTCGTAGGTACCATTTTTATGGACACCGACTTCAAAAAATAAAGTTATTTTTCACTTTGTAGTTTTGTATTTGGAAGTCGGTAGTATTTATTTGCAAAAAGTTTTTTTATTAGACCCACTCTTTCGGAAGCTCTACTAAGGTCATCGAGCATTGTATTGAGGTCCTCGATGGTCTCAGCCATGACCACTATATCGCCGGCATACCGAAGGTGAGTGATGTTCTCGCCATTGACGATGATGCCTAGCCCTCTCTATTCCAGAATCTTGAAGACACCCTCCAGTGCAGCAGATAACAGTTTCGGAGATATGACGTCTCCCTGTCTCACACCTCGCTGCAGAAGGATTAGGTTCCAAAGTCTGATCCTGAAGTCGGACTGTCATGGTGGCATTTTTGTACCAACACTTCAGCTTCTCGATGTACCGGTAATTTATGATTTGGCACCGTTGGAAAGACTGCAGTACAGCCCAAGTCTCGATCGAATCGAAGGTTTTTTCGTAGTCCACAAACGCTAAACAAAGAGGCAGGTTATACTCTTCGGTCTTCTGTATAACCTGCCGTAGCGTAAATGTGGTCTACGGTGCGCAAGCCTTTTCGGAAACCGACTTCTTTAGTTCGGCCGTAATTTCGTCATCACCCGGCGCCTTGTTGTAGATACTTAAGTTGTATCAGAGCCATCCCAATATATTGAGACTGACATCCGGGACAAATCTAAACTATTTTATTCCATATCATAGTGATATTACTTACCCTGTCAAAGGAACCGGGGGAACCGGTTCGCCCGGTTCTAACTGCTTGCCAGACCCGTTTCTCAAAAACCTGGAACCGGATGCGGTTCTGCATGCCCATTAGCATTAATAAAAGGTTTTTTTTTTAATAAGAATAGCACTAAAATACTAGCTTATATAAAATGTATCTTTAGTTTTTAAATATCACAATTTATTGAAAAAATTATAATGAAATCACTGTACATGCACTCTGTTAGACAGGGCGCAGTTATCGCAAACAGCTTCACTACAATGCAAACTTTCGCTTATGTTTTAGAACTACCTTCAATATTTTTCTTTTTGTTTACCTATATTGAGTATTACGAGAATTAAATAAAATGGACCAATAAATAGTAATATTTAAAAACTAAAGATACATGCTATAATATTAGCTTGATATTTTTGTGCTATTTCTATTTAAAAAAACAACACTTTTATTAATGCTATAATACTCACAACGGATCTTTGTGTCTCTGAACCTACTTATTTCTTTAAAAAAAATTATCTCGTTAAAATAAACTTTAACGTAAGAAATTTTGCACGATTAGAAGGTAGTAAATAGATACTAAATATTTATCCTTCGAAGATCGAAAATAAACCGCCCATTTACCTGTTACACTAAACAATTAAATCGACAATTTGGAGGGACCAACTTATATAATCGATATCTTTAAAACGATATATGTTTCGGGCAGCCAAAATCAATAATATTAAGGTAGAATTAGGGATAACACTAAGTAGGTAGAACATTCAAGATAGTAGTCTGTCAGTTTGGTCCCTCGCATCTTGATATCATGATGAAGGGACCAAGCATTTTGTTGAAATATTATGTATATGTTGAGGTAGCTAAAATTATAACAAAGGTAGGAGGAAATAGTAGATTAATGGATTTTTTTTTAATATATGTAATACATTGTATATATGTATGACAGACATTGGAGATTTGGTCCCTCCATTTTGACGCTCACTCGTCGGCGCGTGCAGTGGGGCGAGCGGGTAGCACACGTTGGTTCGGCCCGCGCAGGAGTAGTCTTGATGCGACGCCATTGTTTTACAAAGCTTATTTATTATTATAAAGATGTAAAGTTTGTAATTTCCGATGAACGGAGGTAATATCTGATACAGAAATTCAGAAGAACGCACCGATTGTGTGGAATGAAACTCTGCTGGTCAAGCGAGTGAAGCCGTGGCAAGAACTTTGTAAAAATTAAAAATAAAGTTAGCTGGTTCTCAGTTTATCTCAAACTTAGAGAAAACAGAGCAAGACACTTAATAAGTTGTGGTGCAGTTCATAGTCATAATAATATCATTTTCGATTATTATTATTCCTTTATTTAATTTCTTTTCTTATTAATCTAAATTTTTAAATATTTTTATAAAACACAAAATTTGAAAAAACATTTAAAAATATAGAAAATAGAGGCCCACCGGTATCGGGAACAGGGTCCAAGCTACCGGCGGTCAGGGCTCCAAAGAGAGGAACCTCCTAACAATGCGAGCCGTGTCCAGCAGTACTGCTTTCTGGATCAGGCCCTTGACCCAGCCGCCTAACGAGAGCCTCTTAAGATGTTGGTCGAGGCTCGTGGCTATTAAGCCATTGGCTGACACGACTATCGGTACAATGATCGCTGTGTCTACATCCCACATGTCGACAACCTCGCGAGCCAAGTCAAGATACTTGATTTGCTTATCTTTCTCGGCTTTCACGAGGTTCCCGTCATGCGGGACGGTAATGTCAACAATCATTGCACGCCTCTCTATTCGGTCCACCACCACTATATCAGGCTTATTGGCTACAATAGTCCTGTCAGTGATGATGGACCGATCCGATTATTATTATTATTATTATGAGCCTGTTATGTCCCACTGCAGGGCAAAGGCCTCCTTTCCGTCTTTCCATTTTTTTCTGTCTCTTGCTACGTCTGGCCAATCCTTCAGGATGTTGTCTAATTCGTCACGCCACCTATTTCTGGGCCTACCGCGTCGCCGGTTCCTGTTATTCGGCATCCAGTCGGTGGTTACTTTTACCAAATTCTGTTGCGACATGCGGCAGATATGGTCAAAATAAATTATCTTTTCTTTTCTACTCAACATCCAACAATGACTCAACCATATCCTTTCACACTCCACTCAATCACGAAGACAAATACCTATACAGCATAGACCGAAGTTAAAATGACTCGGAGACAATAAAAAAATAGTTTGGGGCTAGCGACACGTCAGGCCTCCTTCAGAGTGGAGCAACAAATTTAATCTTAGCCCAGAACAAACAATACCTCTGTAAACCACTGAAATTCCGAGACCCATCCCTTAGGAGAGTATTCTGAGAGTTGCGCGGCGATGAAGTTTCTATGTAGCTTATTATTATTTATAAGAGGGATATCGGGCATGGGGCAGGTGAACTTTTAAATGTTTTTGAATACAGACATTTTTAATTGCTTACAATTTTATTTTATCAATTTTTATAACTCTCTGACTTTTTTTAATACTTTTATAACATTTTTGCAAAATTGACATAAAAATTTAAAAGCATAATATGAGGGTATTGCTGACAGTAAAATTTTAACTTAGATGGATTTAATTTTAATGATTTCAGTGTTATTTTATTTTTATTTTGCTCTAGTATATTGTTAATGAATGACATTCTTTTAAATTTCGAATGGATCAATTTTATGTCATCATCATCATATCAGCCGAAAGACGTCCACTGCTGGACATAGTCCTCCCCCAAGGGCGACTCATTGATCGTTATTTTTTATGTAATGCTTATGAATGTAATATTATGGACTACTGTGTACTACTGTGTGTGCTCGACTGTGTGTTATTATAATCTATGGCAGAGGTAAATAGGCGATGGTGATGCTTTTTCAAGCGGTTGCCCTCCCGTGGCCTAACCCGATCGCGACCGTGGCGATCGTAATTCCAGGATAAAAATTTGCCAGCTGTCGCTGAGTGGCTTTCTATAAGTGAAAGACTTTTCGTGATCAAGCAGATACTTTTAGAAATTACCTTTTACAAACACTAAATCACAAATTAAAATTCTTACTACTTTGCCATACTAGTTCAGATGAATAGATGTCTAATAGAGCCTGCAGCTTTTTTTGTACTGTACCTATGTTTTGTAAAATTAAGTAATTAATTAGTAGTAAAAGATCTTTTTAAAGCTTTTAAATATAATAGTTATGTATGCATGTTTTTAGCTATTCAGTCTGAACAATCTCTCGAACGATCCTCACCAGAAAATCTACAAAGAACGAATATAAAACTCGCTTCTTAAAATAATTTCACTCTAATTTTTGAAACAGATTATATATCCTAAATCGCATTAAATATATCTTGGGAAACAGAATACTGACCTCAATAGATAAAAGCTTCGCACCTTCGGAAACTGCTAAACCCTTGTCACGGTGACCAGCAATCAATATTCGCGGAACACTCCACTAATATTAACTTCTTCACGTTAGTAGGATGGAAGCTAGGTATAGTTGTTCCATCACTTCGGTTTATTTTATTTTTACAGGTCACGAAAGAGGTTCCCCGAAGGTGGTAGGACACAAACTATGAGCAGATTACACAGCATACAGGCATTTACGTTTTGGGACGAGAAAAACGAAGAACTTCCAGTTACTGAATATAAAAAAAAAATGTGCTGATTCAATAAAATTGTGAGATGATTGTTGCAAACTGCGAAGGAATTTACGCTTAGGAAGGGGCAACAAAGACGAAATACCATTTTCTGAATAACTGACCGACACTTTTACATACCAAAGTAAGAAATAACTGGTTTAAGTTATGTTTATAACCGTTTTGACTAAAATGAAAACTATGATGAGAGAATCTCGAATAACTTAGTTTTCTTTCTTTCAATACAAGATTAAACTGTTACTTATTTGGTTTCAGTCCTGGGATTTGTCAACGCTAGAGATTAATATATATCATTTATCAATGATAGTATAGTACTTTTTAGTTCAATCGGATTTTCAAAGCCATTTCAACAATTAATCTAAGCACATTTCGCTTTAACTTTATGATCATACATCGTTTGTGTGCCACTTGTCGTCTGCGTAGTTTAGCGCAGCTGTTAAACCAATCAAATTAGAAGTCGTCCAGTTATTAGGCGACAGCAGGCGTCGCCGTCGCCACCAGTTGGCAAGTTGTATGTCTTCGCGCGGTCACTTGCTGACAACTCAGCCTGGAGCGAGCCTAATTAGTTTTTAGCCTGTAGTAAATATACTGTAACATGGCCCAAAAATATAGCGGGCATTGGTGTATCACAATTACTATGAAAATCGAAAAAGTAAATTGAGGTAGTTCCCTTTATAAAAATAGTAGCTACACCATCGTAAATATTTCTTCTCCCTAGCAGTTTTTTTTTTTTTATTTTTTTTTTATTTGAGATGGGTTTGCTCTTGACTCTAGTCTAAGTCATAGGTGACAGAGACAGAGTCGACGATGGAGTGAGCTTACCCAGAAGGAGCCTGTTTACTCTAACTTTGAAGAGATTCGGGTTGAATGCGTTCGGAAACACAGACGCAGGTAGTGAGTTCCATTCATTCGCTGTGCGCATTATGAAGGATGTTTGGAAGCGCTTGGTGCGAATTGGTGGAATGGCAACAAGGTAGGGATGGTAACCTGCAGTGCGTCTAGATGTCCGATGGTAGAAGGGGGCTGGTGGGATGAGGTCGTGGAGTTCTTGAGCACACTCACCGAAATACAGTCTGTAGAAGACCGACAAGCAGGCAACCTTGCGGCGATGAGCCAAGCTGTGAAGCTTGGTATCCACCAGTTCAATGTCACCGATGAGCCTCTTAGCTCTGCGTTCCACCGAGTCAAGCGCGGCAAGCTGATACTTTGCTGAGCCATCCCAAAGGTGGCTGCAATACTCCATGCAGGATCGGAATTGCGCTTTGTACGGGGTTAAAAGCTGTCCAGGCGTAAAGTATCGCTTCACCTTATTTAGGATGCCTTTGCCGCAATTTGGTCCTTGTACTCAATGGAGGCGCCGAAGTTAAGACTGGATGTCAACTCCATGCCTAGGAGCTCAAGCCGATCAGTCACTGGAACAGACGCACCCCTAAAAGTAGGCGTCCAATCGAAAAGACTCCTTTTAGCGGTAAAAAGAGTCTTTTCGATTGGAAATGTGTTTTGGTGGCGTTAAAGGAGACCAAATTGTCATCACCCCACTGGGAGACAAGGCTTTAGGTCAAATCTGTCCGCTCTACCATAGTCTCTCTCAAGGAACGAACTTCATCCACGCTGGTTCTTGCGCTGGACAGGTATCTCTCTGAAACAGTACTGTCATCTGCGTACCCAACAATACCAAGCTGAAGTAGGTCATTGATGTGCAGCAGGAATAGAGTTGCAGAGAGAACAAACCCCTGAGGAACTCCGGAATCAATAGCCATAAGGTCAGAGGAGCAGCCGTCTATGACTACTCGGATCGACCGCTCGCAAAGGAAGTCTGATATCCAGCTACAAAAACCAGCGGGGATGCCATACGCAGGAAGCTTACTAAGTAGACTTGCGTGCCAGACCCTGTCAAAGGCCTTCGAGATATCCAGCGAAACAGCAAGTGCTTCCCCGTGTCTCTCGATGGCTTCGCCCCAGCAGTGCGTGACATACACAAGAAGATCGCCAGCAGACCGTCCCCGGCGAAAGCCATATTGACGGTCACTGAGGAGATTATTGTCTTCAAGGTAGGTCAGCAACTTACTGTTCAGTACCCTTTCCATAACTTTGCACAGAATAGAGATAATGGCGATTGGACGGTAATTGACAGGGTCTGCACGGTTGCCTTTTTTGGGCACTGGTTGCACATTTGCAAGCTTCCAGGACTTTGGTACCGTTCTTTTTACAAGAGAGAGGCGGAACAAGCGTGTCAACACAGGAGAAAGTTCGGGCGCACACAGCCTCAGTACTCTCGCTGGAATGCCGTCAGGCCCGCTGGCCTTGTTCACGTCTAGACTGCACAATACTCTTCGGACCTCTTTAGTGTGCACAGCTATCTCCGGCATCGAAGAGTCACAACGAGGAACAGTAGGTGGTTGCTTGGATCCAGCGTCCAGACGTGAATTGCTAAAAATGTTTGTTAAAATTGTTATTTTGTAATCGATAGGCTTTCGTTTGACCACTATATCGCATGATGGTAAGCGATGAAGTGATCTACGGTGAAGAACACTTGCCTAGAAGTAAACTATATTCACTCTTGACTTAAATACTCCAAGGTTGTAGCTATCAGGGAACAAAGACCCCGAGGGAATCCCACACCTTTGCTGTGCGCACAATGAAAGTTTTTGTAGCTTTGGCTTTCGAAAATTGTAGTTAAGTACTAGCGTATTTGTAGTAGTCACTTGGAGTATACTACAAGAATACTCATTTGATTCAGTCATAAATAAAATGTGCTTGTGTAATGCAAAGATGTTGTTTTGCCATCAATCAAACTCTTCTTTTGTTTTCATCATGTAAGTGATTTTTACAGGCACTAAAATATTTTACTTCGCAAACACAATTCGTTACTATTCAACATACATATTCAGAGTTAATTTCAATATAATTATACAGATACACACAATATTCCTGTAGAAACCCTCTCAGAAATAGGCACGATAATGCTCTAGCTGTCTTGAAGCGGTATCTGGGTGAAGATTAGTGCATCTCAGCGCACTACACTATGTTCCGTTGTGATCTGTGTTCGTGCAGCTTAGAACTACCCATATTAATTCTAGAATGTGTAAGCCTGGCGCTGTTTTAAATTGGTTGTTCTAAATTTTATCAAGCGGAAAAAATAATGGGTCTTGGCAAGGGAGTACCAGCTACTAACTCGTCCATATTTTTCATTTAATCAAGTTGTTTTCTCTTATGGTACCTTTACCTATACAATACATAACGACAAGGCAAATAATTTGCTACTTCGCTATACATAACCAAAGAGACTTCAAGTTGCTAACATGCAAGATATTTTGGCCCACTTATATGTACCTACGTAAACCACAATTTGCTTCCGTAGCCTATCCTACATTCTTTTCAAACAAATAACCTCTTTATGGTCTTTACCTATCAAATTGCCGGAAAAATTAATAAGTTAACGTATTTTTTTTTATATACTTTTTATTTCTATTAGATGCATCGATTGCATGGGTGGCAATCGATGCATCTTTGCCAACGCAGTGGCAGTTTATTAATGCCCTTCTTGAAGAAATCTGCTGGACGGGAGGCACATTCTTCAAAGGCATTTTGTACTGCCCCTTAGGACATTGTTTTTTTTTACCGTCTGGTGTGCAGTATGAGGTCGCGCGATGTCGTGCAGGAGCAGCGGAGACGAGCGATTGACAGAAACTGGTTGGAGAAGTGCGAACTTCTCTATCATTGTGTCCAGTGCACAGTACACATCTGCAGTAATGCTCATCCCGTTTGGTAAGAAGCTGTGATGAATCATACCGGCCCTAGACCTTCACACAGTGACCATCATTTTTCTAGTGGTAAGTTTTCATTTAGGGCATTGTTTATAGGTGCTGAAACAGGATCCAACCAAATCGCTGAGTTTTTTCGATTGCCAAACAGAATCTATTTTTCGTAACAGGTAACAATGTGGTTCAAGACTCCTTCGTTTGTATGCTTGATGAGCAGTGCAAGGCACGTCTCGACGTGTACTTCGCGCTGGTGATCATTGAGTTCGTGGGGCAACCATTTTTTTTGCCTTGGCAATTTGACGCAAAGTCCTATATTGTTTTGATGCTAACGTGAAAGCTGCTGCTAACTCAGCCGTAGATTGAGTATCATCAGCATCTAAAATCGCCTTTAATTTGTCATTGTCGACCAAAGTGTTCGGACGACCATGGGGTTAATTTATCAGGTCGAAATTTTCAGAACGGAAGCAGGCAAACCAATATAACAGGAGTTGCGTTCGTTTGTAGTGTCCGCTCCGTAAACGTCTCTGATTTTGCGTGCCGCGTTGCTGCCACGATAGTACTCAAATTCCATAATTACTCGAAATTTTAACGTATGACGAAAAATATTTAAATGCGCAGAAAACATAACGCTAATAAATAAACAAATGACTAATTTTGAAAAAAGAATTCTGTTTTTTAATTAAAATTAATTTGTAATTAGAATTCTAGCCAAATAAAAACTATTTTGATTTGAAATGACAAGTACTACAGAGCGGCAATTTCATAGGTCTTTACCTATTGTTAGATTAAGTAGATGACTAGTAAAATTTCAAAATTTAAAAAACCCCCGACACATTTATCTTGCGAAAACATCACGATCTAAACAGTAAAACGCACATAACTTTTGAACGGCTGAACCGATTTTATTCAAACATAGCTAAGAACACTCTCGATACAAACACCTTTCAAACAAAAAAAACTATCGGTTCATCCGTTGAGGCGCTATGATGCCACAGACAGACACACAGACACAAAGATACACAGATACACAGACCCACAGATACACAGATACACAGCAACACACCTCAAACTTATAACACCCCTCTTTTTCCGTCGGGGGTTAAAAATCATTTACATTAAAATTCAGTCTGCAGACCTATGTATTAATTTTGGTTTGCAAACATATTAAGTTTGAGTCATCGTAGTAAAATGATTTGTCAGCTAGACCTAGCTCTGACAAAATCTGAATGGTTGAGACTGAGTTTGAGTTAATCCACCCGAAATAACAAGAAGAAACAAACATATTCTGTCTATCTACGAGTATATACGTACGCCTCATTGGCACCTCTATCTTAATCCGTGTTCACTTGCCTATCTCGCATGCAGTGCTAATTCTGTCAACATTCAACGCTGCATTTCAGCGCTGAGTACCTGCTATCTACCTACCTATCCGTAGCTAGGAGCATCGATACCTATAATTGAATCGCACCGGCTGGGGATCTACATCCGATATCTACGTTCTAATACCGACTAACCTACATTTTGAGTAGTTTAATCTTAATTTAGACTGAAATACCTGTAAAATTATGAAGCCTTGAAAACTCATAAATATTGATTGGATAAAAGGGTGTATTTTTTCAAAATTAGTTTACTTGATGTCTCTAAAATACTGATTCTACGCCTTGATAACCGAGATCTATTGTCACCTAGCTTCTCCGCCAATTTTATCATCTCAGCCCAGACCCCAGCTGTATCATGTCACATAATATTACCAGGAATCTGTCCCAATTGTTTTTGTCCCAAAGAAACCGTGAAATTTCTTGGGATAAAAAGTAGCCAATGGCACTCCTCAGTGATACTAGAGCTTACTATCAGTAAAACAATTTTCGAAATCGGATCAGTACAGGATCTACTATCAAAGATGACCTACCTCATATAAATTAGTTCAGAGATAAATACACACATCAACACGGTCTAGGGATATAAGATATAGGGATATAGGGATATTTCATACTCAATTAAATAACTCGAAAAGTACTGGCCGCATTGGAATCTTTTATACACCGATTTGTTTGTAATTTATCTAAGACTAATTCCAAATTAAAATTTTTGAAAATTCTCTTGTTTCGGTGGCATAAAAATGTCTTGATGTGTAGGAGAGGGAATTTTCATTTGTGCGAAATTTAGAAAACAATATGAATGTAATATTTTCATTTTTAAACGAAAGATAAAGTTAAAATTGAGGTATTGTAGCCATGCAACGCCAACATTTGACGAGGGCGGAGATGTTACGAGCTGTGGGAATGCTGGAAGCTGGGTCTGTTCAGCGTAATGTTGCTGAGGCCATAGGGACCCACCAAAATGTAATTTCAAGATTGTGGACACGCTATCGGGCCACAGGTAAAGTAGCGGAGAGGCACCGGGGGCCAAGTCGCATCACTACCCCCAGACAAGACCGATTTTTGCAAATTACTGCGCGAGCTCAACCAAATGCAACGGCGACTCAATTGGTCCAAAGGCTGCGAGTGGAACACCAAGTGCTTGTGAGTGACCAAACTGTAAGAAGGCGACTGCATGAAAGCAATCTACGCTCTCGTAGACCACTCCGGGTCCCACCTTTACGGAGAGGCAATCGTGGACGACGATTAGAATGGGTTCGGAACCACGTAGACTGGGGCCGTGAGCAATGGTCCAATGTGCTGTTCACGGATGAATCCAGGTTCGGCTTCCATCCAGATTCACGAAGGACGCGTGTTTGGAGAGTTCCTGGACGATGGAGCCGTCTTCAGAACCCTCGAAGTTCACCCATACCAAGGAGGAACAATTATGGTTTGGGCAGGAATTCGTCTTGGAGGACGGACGGATCTCGTTTGGGTGCGGGGCAATATGACGGCAGAACGATACGTCCAACAGGTGCTGGGGCCCGTAATCTTGCCCCACAGAACACAAATGGGGCAAGATTTCCTGCTCATGCACGACAATGCCCGGGCACACACGGCGAGAACGGTAGCAGCTTGGTTACATACACACAATGTTAGGGCCTTAGACTGGCCTGCTCAATCGCCAGATCTAAATCCCATTGAGCATGCGTGGGATATGCTGCAAAGAAGAGCTCTGAAGGAAGTTCCTGAAAATCTGGCTACAGAAGATCAACTTTTTGCGCACCTCAGAAGGACATGGGACAATATTCCGCAGCAAAACATTGACAACCTTGTTCTGAGCATGCCGAATCGTTGCCGATGTGTTACGAACATCATGGCGCTTTCTCAGACTACTAACTTCAAGTTAATAAACACAAATTAAATGATTTTTCTATTTTTTTCAGTTTTTACTCATAAATTAAAAGTTAATTCATATACGGTTTCCGTCTATGCTTCATTTTTTTTCCATAAAATCCTGAAATTTTAATCGAAGTACCTTAACCATTATTAAAAAATGGTAGAATATTAAATAACGTATCTTTTAAATATATACATGTCGTATAAATAATTAACACATTGATAGTAATTCGCTTTTTTAAAAATATCCCTAGACCGTGTTGATGTGTTTATATCCCTGAAATCATCCTGAACCCAGCCGTATCATGTCACACAATAGGACCAGGAATCCATCCATACAGCCGTCCACAATAGACTTGCGAACCACCTTCTAATTCCGACTACACTGTACGTCAGGGTGGCGCTCCGCAGACGATAGCTATATAATTGAATCCACTGCGACGGATCGCATTCTGTTGAATTGCTTACACTTAGGAGCCTATGCTATAGGTGGCGTTGCTGTCGACACGGCTATTATGGCCCAATTGTATCTATGAAGAGACTGCTAGGCTTGAATTTACAAGGTAGCTGCATTTGAAGGTCAATCAGGGGAAGAAGTTAATAAATGGGTCAGTGGTTTAGTTTTGTGTCGTTTAAATTTGGCGAAATTAACTGTAAAATTATTTAATTATTATGAACGGTTATTTTATTTGGCTAAGACAACTATCAGAAAGAAACAAGAGAGAAAGAAAAAACGTTTATTTGCGCCAGGCACGACGTCACAAAAAAAAAACAAAGGAAAACTTAAATACAAATACAGAGTATGAGTCACAACCTCGCAAAACGGTCATAGCTCAGCATAATGCTGAGACTCGCGTGCAAGATAAAGCCACAGCGCTAGTTTTCAGCGATACCCAGTGTTGACTAACAAGTATAAAATATATTGAAGATATGGCAGATTGGGAACCCTCATTGTAGGGCAGTAGGTAAGTTAATTACGGTGTCTTTGTCAATATGTATTTTTTTGTGATAAAATGGTCTACAAGTAAATATGGATAAATTGTGAGAGAAGTGATATGAAAGAAAAGGGAGTCAGTGATAGCGTGACGGAGGACAGGACGGTATGGAAGAAGAAAACGTGTTGCGCTGACCCCAAATAAATGGGCAGGAAGATCGTGATACCTACTAAAATATTGCTACAATACAACAGATATCTAGGTGACCGTCTCATCGGATACTTTTAACAAGGTTATATACCACTATGTTACGTCGAACAAGCAACGAACAAACTTCTACCTACTTTAAAACTGTTAGTATGGGATATCCTGTTACCTCCCTACAGTGGGGCAACAGTAGCCCGACTCAGCAACTGCATAACAGAAACCGGTCAATCGAATTAAGATGCACTTCGCGTCTTACTGCGAAGGACCAGTTCACTTTGTGCACTCTAACTCATCATGCTAATTGTAGAGAAAATTGAATGTTAATTGAAGTGCTTTTAAAGTTCAGAATTAGTTTTTCTTGAATAATAAAAGGCGTTAATGCGCTGCGTTGTTTGAAGCCTATTATTATGAACGGTTGGTAATGCGTTTTTGATGTTTTGTAGTGACACTGATAATATAATACTAGCATAGTAGTGCGATTGAATGTTGGTTGGTCAACGGGTGCTACCACAGAACAGAAAAAACGCCTTATGTATGCATGTATGTATGTTAGTTCCTATGTGGCGTCCTAGAGACCAAACGCGTTGGCCGATTTTGATGGTTCTTACGTCAAACGATTCGTCTTAACCCTGCAAGTGTCACTGGCTGCATTAAAATTGTAAAATAGAAAAATGGCGGATTTCGGGCTCCATATTGTGCGGGCACAAATCTTTTTTTTCTTCCGAACCCATCTTTTAGTGTATCAAAATAAAATACTTTATAAGGTGATTTCAAAAATGTCTGGTTTTGGTCAGCCAGCTTGCGAATATGTATCCTCCGACTGTACAGCATGATTTTCTTCTTGTTTACGTCTTTTTAGTTCGTTTTTTAAACAGCCCGACTGTTTTTAGATTTTTTGTATTAACTTTTTTTATTTTGTATCACGTACTCAAGTGCTATGTTGCTAATGGACACGAATATGAAGGTTCACTTACCATCGTAAGAATCCAGAATAAAACCACTACGAAGGAACAGCTGTTTGGCTGATGTTGTGTGTAAAACCCATATGCAAGTGTCGAATTTTTGTAAAGTTGAATTTCTAAAAAAATAAAGATTGCTTACTGGTGTGTAAACAATTTTTATACTTTTCAGATCGTAATTTTTTTGTAGTCTTTAAATAATCATGACATCAGCAACATACCTGTAGTTTAGCCTCCCCTCTTATTCTCAACATATCAACGATTTTTCTAACAAAATATTACAAAAGAATAAAATCCTGACGATACACCATAACAAGGAACTCAATGGAAACCGAAGTACATATTGAGTGAGGCCCATTCGCTATTAATTCACAGTATCTGTTTCTAATGGATTCCTGCAATCTAAAGCCACTTGATGACAATGAGTACGAACCGTCTTGTGCTGCGTTCACACGAAAAAAAAGAAGAGTAACAACGCGAGTCGGTTTTGTTCACCGCATAGTAAATGTTTCTGTATGTAGAGTAAATACTGTAGGTATTGGTTTATAAGTTAAGTTTTGTTTGAATTGCAACTTGAAGAATAAAGAAGTTGGGCAAAAGTATACAAAAACTAATGTAAAAATGAATAGTATTTTATAAACCGTACCTAGATAATATTTTTATCAATGACAGAGAGTAGGATGTGAAAATGTTACATTGTTTGTTTACACCTTTTTAAAAGGACTGAGAGTCCTGATCCTATTACGAAAATTCTGTTATCTACTGATAGAATTTACGCAACCGCTGGGCGTCTTAGACTTCTTTTTACCTCTGAAAAAAGTAAGGTTTCTGCGAAATTGGCACCTGGAACGCAACTGCACGAAAAATTAGTTTGAAAATATTATAATTTATTTTTGCAAGATTTTTTTTGCAAGAGGGTACAAAGCAAAACGTTTGCAAGAAAATGTGCCAGAAAACTATATAATGGAAAGTTTTATACCTATAAATAAAATCTACATAGAAATTACGTTTTGCAATATACACAAGCAATCTACTGACAACTCCTCACAGATTGTAAAAAAAATTGCAAGTAAATAATTAGGTACCTCTAAAATGTTTCCTGGTACCGGTAGGTTACTAAGGCGTCAATCATCACGGTAGGGTAGATTGATAGGCAACGCAACTCGCAAGTATGTAGGTACCTGTAGAGGTACATTACACCGTCAAATCATGCGAGACGTGACAGACGCTAATGATGTGACATCAATTGCCAATTTCGGGGCACTTCGTAAATGTGGATGTTTTGCTACATCCTGTAGGTATATCTGTTGATGTGAATTTATGAAAGTAATAAATAAAAATATAAAAACGTTAGAGTAAACATGTATAAACCACGGATGCGACGTATATTTTTCTTTTTTTTTCCATTTTACAAGCTTTTATAAAACTTGCCTTGATAGTTAGTTGGTTAGGTTAGGTTAGATTTTGATACTGGATTTTAAAACAGTTATTCCCGACCGATTCAGCTGAAATTTTGCTATATATGGTTGGTTTGGATGAATAAACGTGATTTGCTAAAAAACTTGTTTTAGAATAGTTTTTTTAACCGAAAAATGGTTATTTATGGTATGCGTTATACCAGGCGCAAATGAAGTATAATGCAGCCAGCCTTATTTATCTTTTGACAGATGCACGCCTATGAAATTTCGCAATTAGTAACAGACAACATAGACAATAAAATTCAATACTTCATCGACGCTTATAGTACTGAAGCGACGTGTTTTTTTAGCTCCGTTGTGCCGATTATTTAAACTTTACAGTAAAATTGAATTAACGTAGCAGTAAATATCGCAATTTAAATTGAATATTTGTTACCTAATTATAATGTAATTATAAATAACACTCTTCCAATGAAATCTAAATTTAAAAAAAAGTAATATTGGATATAAAAATATGGAAAAACAGCAAATAAAATACTTGCGATTTTTTATGATGAATCGTTGGATTCTCTTCCATATAAACTGGAATCATCACTTGACTAAAATCATGTCTTATCGTATGTTATAATCAGTCTTATAATGTTCTCACTGATAGGGCCCAGGCATCCTCTCTGTGAGAGGTAACGGGCCTTAACCTACCACGCGGCCCAGTGCGGGTTGGTGGACGTCACATGTCTTCGTATTTTTGGTTCTAGGACATGTCGGTTTGGGCACGCCACAATTGAGGCGATAAGGCCCCTCTTTGAGGAGTGGCTTGAAAGGCGCCATGGCGTCCTCACCTTCCGCCTGACGCAGGTCCTCACCGGACATGGATGTTTCGGGAGGTTCCTGTTCAGGATAAGGCGGGAGGAAACGCCCGGGTGTCACCATTGTGTGGATCGCCCGGAGGACACGGTGGAGCATACGGTGGAAGTCTGCTCCGCTTGGGCGGAGCACCGCCGTGTCCTCGTGGAGGCGATCGGCGGTGGTGACCGTGCATGCCATGCACTGCAGCTTCCCTGGTAACTTGTAAACGGCACAAATATGTGGATGTCTCTAACTATTCTCAATCTCATTTTTTCTTTCCTTCTTTTAATTAGACTTTTTACAATGGTTTTCAATCATCTTTAAAGCCCTTTGCTAAGAATAGTTACAGCACTGATAACAAAATTTGTGCAACATGTTAAATTTAGTCTTGTTATATTTATTTTTATTATTTTTACCTTTGTATAGATTCTTTTACCGATTGTTTTGTGAATGTGTGAACATTGTAGGCCTTCTAGATGCTAGTTAACATTTTTATATAATCTTTTTCTTTTTTTTGTAGTTTCTTACGACCTATTGTCATAATTCGGGCCTACGTTGTCCCCCCATATCTAAGTACTAATGCTGTAACATGGAAATATTGTAAAACCAAACCATTTTTAAAAGAGTAACCATGGAGTTTTTTGCCGGTTCTTCTCCACAGGAAACGATCAACCCGAACCGTGCACATTTTGTCGACGTTTTATAAGTGCCCATGTAGGCCTATGTGAAATAAAAAAAATGATTTTGATTTTGGCCCTGGTCAGGCCATGGTACGGAGCGAGAGGGCATGGGAAGCTGTCACCTCCTTCTGCGAAGCAGTAATGCTCGCGAAGGAGGAGGCGGAACGCGTGAGGGAGACGCAACGGAGACGCCCTCACGCCCCCAGCCGCCGCAGGAGACGTCCCGGGCGTCGGGCGTCGCAAGAGGATTTCCGGCCACCGTAGGCGCGGGCTTGCGGACGGCGAGCAGCGGGTAGCTCGCCGTCCGATAAGGACCAGGCCCGAGTCGACGGCGCGTAGTGTTCCACGCGCGCCTCAAAGAGATGTTAGCAAAACTGACGGGGTCCGCTAGGGCCGATGCCTGTCTGGATCGCGGATAAATTTGAAAAAGAGTTACCGCGGCCCTGGCTCAAGCAACTGAAGGAACACGGGTGGGTTTTAGTCAGTAAAAGTCTGACACGCTTCACCCAGAGCGGGAGAAGTCACTGGATGATTTCCCACCACAAAAAAAAAAAAAAAAGGACATGTCGGTTTCCTCACGATGTTTTCCTTCAAAGTTTTAAGAGCAATGGTGATAAATAATTTACACAAAGTAAAGCGCCTGCCTGGGTTCGAACTCACAACCTACGACACGTTACTCAGGGCCGTTACCACTGCTCTATATCGAATGTTAAAATGGTTAAAATTTCTTCTATACCAATATTATATAGAGGAAAGATTTTTTTGTTTGTTTGTACCGAATAGACTCCGAAACTACTGGACCGATCAAAAAAAATCTTTCACCATTAGAAAGCGACATTATTCCTAAACGACATAGGTTATATATATATTTTTTAATCCTGAAAACGGGTCACGGGAGCGAAGGCGCGGGGAACAGCTAGTCATTAATAAAGTCGATTGTTATAAAATATCGAATCGGTACCGCATTAATTCATCACTAAATCATTCAATTTTGAGCTTTCAAAAGTAAAATAACAGGCTGGACGGAGTGTAAATATTTGTATATCTCACCATTCCTGTTTTGGGTTGTTGTACTTATTATTAGCACTGTTGGCTTTATACCTAGTGTTGGACTATTTGCCAAAAATATGAAATGGCACAATATCTGCGACCTACTTCTGAAACAAGCGTTTTATTACTTTTTTGTTAATAACTGTTGTTTGTCATTAGCAGTTAAAATAACATGCCACAGTTATTCGCATACCATTCTATTTTACAATCCATGATTGCATTTTTAACCCCAATGAAAATTAAAAGCTGGTACAATTAATGGTTGTTTGAAAACCAACATTGATGTTGTATGTACTTTTGGGGGCATCCGGAACAGGGTGTAAAGTCCCACAAACCTCCATAGAATAGTGAGGATCCTCCGACCAGACGGGTGTTGTGTCTGGTCAACTACCCTTTTCTATGAAGGTTTGTGGGACTTTACACCCTGTTCCGCATACCCCCAAATGCTTTAAAAGACTTTTGTATTCGACAGTGGTGAAACCCAGAAGGAAGATTTTCGGTGTATTCGGTGTTTTTTCTCAGCTATGAAGCACCGGCCTCTTCTTCTAACTATCGTCTGAAATTGATATTTTTAACTAATGTACAAAATAAATATCATTTAACTATTTACACCTCTGTTTTCATAGATCTCTCTGTGAATGCTGTAGTATCGAAGCATATTAAATTACCGACTTGATCATAATTAGCAGATTACGCGTCACCAATTACCATTGACATGTATAATGTTATCCTTATCAACGTAACATTAACTCATTGGTTTAACTGTGCAGTTACGGTTAGTGATATATCCTAGTTGAAATACATAAATTCAGACTTTGTCCCATGGGGGTAGGCAGAAACTACAGAACAAAACTATGTATGATTCTTACATTTCAGAGTTCGATTAGTTACTTTGTGCTCATCCTAATGGTGTACCACTAGTTTCTGTATTGAGAATTAAGGGCCTTTAGTGCCGTAAAACGGGAACTTTCTAAAGCATACTCCTTAGTAACGGCTAGGTTAAAAAGTTTGAAAAAATATATATTTATTATTGAGTCATGTACATAATTTTGAACACAAAGTTTATTCGTGTAAGTAATAATTATGCTTTAAAAAAAATTAACAACACGATATATTTTCGCAACTTTTGGAAACTCCTCCAAAACTAAAATATTTTTGCTCAGAAAAATGGATGGCTGGCATTTCTTCATAACTAACATAGCAAATGTAAATCAAATAATATTTTGCAAACAAAACTGTTTAAAAGGAAGTTCAATATTGATAATTTGGCATCGATCGGGGTGCACGGCCAGTACTGCGTTAACATTGGGCTGTATATAGCGCCTTAATAAGAATTTTAGAACATGTCAATGTTTATTTAAGCGTGCGCACTTGAATAAATTCAGCATTAAAGTAAAGTGTGGAAAGAATAAAACTTTAAATTCTCAACTAAGAAACCGGGTTTAAGTCAAATTGGTTATACACATTAATCGGTTCCTAAATGACAAAAAAGCTTTGTTATCTTTTCTAGTCGTTGATTAGGAACAAGCAACTCGCCAAACTAATGAGATCATAATAAATCGTCCAAACGAAGCACCATCGGTTATAAGCGGTTGCGGGCATCGGCCGGTAAATGGTAAATAATTGCATTCGGATACGAGAACAGCATGGGCTTCAATTAAATCGAAACACTTAGAAATCGATTCGATTCGAAACGTTTCAATGCGAAGCTCGTAATCGAATTAAATCGGATCTCACTCGGATCCGCACGAACTTTTTATTTTTCCTCGCCAATGTATATCCGCTTCGTAGCGCGTTTGTAATTATTTTTCTAATTGGATACAAATTAAAACAACCATCTGCAAACTTTTTCTCATTCCTTACAAAATAACAAAGTTTATCCATTAACATTCTTTTCTTCTAAATGAGCATTGATGCTGGCCACAGTTGGGATTTAGAGCATTGTTAGGCCCCAGGCGTTTGTCAAACAAAGGGGTGTAACTAGTTCAAGGGCACCTTCTGCCGTCCTAAAGCTAAAGTGTAACTATCTGACAAAAATCTTATTTTACGTTTTAGACGAAAAACAAAATGCGCGTATTAGTAAAAATCTATGCTGTTTAACGGGTAAGTAATATCTATACTAATATTATAAAAGTTTGTGAGTTTCTGAGGTTGTAGGGGGGTAATCTCTGGATCTACTGAACTGATTTAGATGAAATTTGGCATGAGGATAGTTTGAAACCCTGGTAAGGACATACGATAGTTTGTATTTCCTTGGGATGATAAAACACATTTTACGCGGTTGAAGCCTTGGGCAGAAGCTAGTATCATATAATTACATTAAAATCTCTAATATTTACAATATATAACAACTAAATCTATAAATTTATTTTATATTATGATCAGTTAATATTATATACGATTGATATAATTTTAAAATAACAATTTTTTATAAGCATAGCATACATTGAATATAAAATCGAAAAATATAGGTACCACTCAAAAACATGAAACCTATTTGGTCTTATATGATAAAAACGCCTAGTTAAAAATACAAAGCAAAATTGCACATACACACATTATAACTTAGTCAATCATTGACATATTTTTCATTAAATATTTAGATTCTTTTGGAAAAAACACGTTTATATTAAGTGATCATAACGGTATTGTTTTGCATAGCTTTATTACAAAGACAAAGATATTTTATTTCAACTAGGCCACCAAGCGGCACTTTGAACGTTAAATTAAAATTTATTGCTGTAAAATATATGTGTAATTTCTCTTTTAGGTGTACAATAAAGTATATTCTATTCTATTCTTATTGAAATTTAAAGTTACTTCTGCATCGTCTCCAGCGCTGCGGGTAGTCTAACCCCTTAACCCTTTCGTAACAAAGGATAGACACCCATGCTCAACTCAGCACTTTCGGCTTGCTGGTCGCCTCCGATGACCAGCCTCAGCCGTTATGGCCCGCACGGGTGCCTATGCTTTGTTGCTTCCACCCTTCGCGCCTCCAGTTTTTATATACACTCTAGGGGTAGCAGACAAATGACTACGTGTAGTCAGGGTGCCCCGGTTCGGTTTTGGAAAAGATTCGGCCTATTTTAAACATGAAGTGTCATGAACTACAAGAGGAAGAAATTAATGACATGTCATATCAGGTCACCAACACACAAAATGGCTGAAAACACAACGTACTGACAGGACCAATCAATATAAATTTTTAAAGATAGATCTAATGATTTTCGATTAAATAAACAATATATCCAATAACGTTACACGAGTATATAATGTTATAAGGAGAGATATTATATCAACAACTGGTTATCTCACGTTTCTTACATCCTGTGATCGTTTTTGAAATGAAAATATACCAAATAACTTTATAGAAGACGCACCCTTGTTCAACAATTATAAGTCATATGCTTATTTTTCTTAAAAATAGGCCTAATTGCGTTCGTTCAAATTTGCACATTGTTAGTTTAAATCAAATATTTTTTTTATCAAAATACGTTTTGAAACATAGCAATTTAGGGCATTTAATTTTTTTTCTGGTATCTATTGATAGTAGAAAAATACTGCTTAGAGAGATCGATAGACATTTTTTTGCTGATTACAGGGAGATGTAAAAGAGTGAAAAGTTACACTACATATAGAGTGTCACTATCTAGTGACACTCTATATGTAGGACGGTAGCCTTAAGAAAAGGGCTCTGTTTGTACGGGACCCTGAGGTCCTTTGGATTTGGCCAAAGTTGGAGACATTAAAAATGAGACAGTAATGAAGATTTAATTCATGATGTATTTTGAGTGAGGGTTAATTGAAATATGATGTTAGTGTTTAATTTTTTCCAAATCACTTTTATTGACTTACGTTGATAGAAACTTGAAAAGTTCTTATCAAAATAATATTTTTTCTAATTTATTTTTAATTTATTGTTTTATCATTAAAATAATAATTATGATACTAACACCTAGTTCCTAGACATTTATTTATCGACATGTCACAAATTAACATTAACATTATAAGACATTAATAGCATATTTACCATGTTTACTATTTGTAGCTAGTTTCCGATATTTCCCGCTTATAATGGTAATGTTGGTGTTAGTGACCATGAAAATTTTAAACTTATATGTCACAAATTAATCAGAAGTCAAGTGATGCGATTGGCTATTGAAAACTCATGTAACCAATCATAATAGCAATCGCTTGTTTGTCATTTTGTTACATTAATTTTGCGATTAATATCGTTTCAAAAACTGGGCCTGAGCTGAGTAGGTATTATTGAGTCTAAGCTTAATTTCTGCAGTGCTTATTGTAAACATATCACCGTGAAAACTAAAGTGAAGTAAGCTTGAAAGGAGCTCTTGAGACTCCATTTGATACTAGAAGTAAATCCATAGCTTCAAGTGGAATTATTTTTTATATCACGCTCATTTCATTTACTTTATTTTTACTTTGATATTTTAACAGAATTGATTGGGTGATTCTTATAGCTACCACTTAAAACCAGTTTTTTGCTCCGTAACTCAACCAATCAAAATCAAAATCAATTTTTTTATTTCACATAGGCCTACATGGGCATTGGCATGACTTTACATTACATGGCATTCTTGCAATGACAAGAATATTTACTTTTTAAAGTATTATATTATTTTATTTTAATTATTGTGAATGTGAAGACTATGTGGATCATTCTTTATTGTTTTTTTTGTTTTAATTCAAAATCATTTTTTTTTTATTTCACATAGGCCTACATGGGCACTCATAAAACGTCGACAAAAGGTGCACGGTTCGGGTTGGTCGTTTCCTATGGAGAAGAACCGGCAAGAAACTCCATGGTTACTCTTTTAAAAATGGTTTGGTTTTACAATATTTCCATGTTACAGCATTAGTACTTAGACATGGGGGGACAACGTAGGCCCGACTTATGACAATAAGTCGTAAGAAACTAAAAAAATAAATAAAAGGATTATATATTTTATAATAAGGTTAACAAATGTTAACATCTAATGTTAATGTTGCATCTAGAAGGCCGACAATGTTCACACATTCACAAAACAATCGGTAAAAGAATCTATACAAAGGTAAATAAAAATAGTATTACATGACTAAATTTAACATGTGGCACAAATTTTGTTATCAGTGCTGTAACTATTCTTAGCAAAGGGCTATAAAGATGTTTGAAAACTATTGTAAAAGTCCAATTAAAAGAAGGAAAGAAAAATGAGATTGAGAATAGTTAGAGACATCCACGTATTTGTGCCGTTTACAAGTTACCAGGGAAGCTGCATGCGCAGAAGGAGCTAAGGCCAAATGTTTTTATCTTCAACGTAGTCCTTGATTTTATAATATGCTTTTTTAATAAGGATACGTTTGATGTAGTTTTTGAACCTTCCATCGGTCAGTTCTATAACTGACTTTGGCAACTTGTTATAAAAGCGTATACTGTTTATAAGAAAAGACTTGCTAGTTTTCGTTAATCTGAATTTAGGTATTTTGCCGTCAAGATTTAAGTTTAGGTCATGTTGTGGTACATTTGGTAAAGAGAACTTTAGACATTTTGTTTTTTTCGCATTCAGTAAAAGATTGTTAGCTGCGAACCATTTTGAGAGAACAATTAGACTTTCGTTGACATTTAAAACATCCGTATCTTGCCTATCTATTTTAAAAATTAGCGAAGTATCATCAGCAAATAGAATTATATCCGATAATTTGGCCATCATAAAAGGGAGATCATTAATGTAAACAAGAAAAAGGAAAGGGCCGAGAATTGAACCTTGGGGCACGCCCATCTTGACTAGAGACCCGGAGGACGTCGCCCCATTAACATTTACTTTTTGCTGTCTGTTTGATAAATAGGAAAGCACGAGATCAGCAGATTTTCCACGAATTCCGTAGTGGTGTAATTTACAGATCAGTGTGTTGTGGTCGTTATCGTTTCGTTATCGTAATCGTTAAATATGTTAACCAATAGTTTCAAATTTCGCTTATATACGTTTTTTCATCAATTGTTAGATCAACATATATTAGCATCACAAATGGTCACTTAAGTTGGAGAGTTAATTATTTGAAAATTTGTTAGACTAACAATTGATGAATAAACGCGTTTTACCGAAATTTTAATCCATTGGATAGCATATCTAACCACTAGCTTCTGCCAGCGGTTTCGCCAGTGTGAAAGTCGGAATTTATCCCGACGTATTATTTTTGACTATAATCTATCTCTGTGCCAAATTTCATCCAAATCCATCCAGCCGTTTGAGCGTGAAAATGTAACAAATATACAAATACACACATATTCACAAACTTTCGCCATTATAATACTATAGTGTTAATTGTGATTGGTTGAGTTAACTTCGTTTTAAAAAAATGATCCTTAGTATATTCACGCCAGCAAAAATACAAGTCACACACAAAAACAAAACTCTTAAAACCCTTTTTCCGAGCTCCCAAAACTCAGCAATAACAAACCGAAAAACAAAAGCTCACACATCACACTTGTAACAAATCAATCCGGTCTCACTTATTGGGCGAAATCCGCGGCACCCCGTGTAAATTGGAAAAAGTAATTGAATTTAAAAATGTGTACGCACGGAACGGGTTGAAAAAGCGATGTGCACGGCGATAATTTAATAGTGCGCTGTTATCTGCGACGCAAAGGGTGTTTTGTGACGAGGACCTGTATGCTGGATTACTTAGCTTTTGTCCGGATTGAAGGGGAAACTTTTGTTCAGCTAATTGAATGATGCAGTTCAGGGGAGGTTGTTTTTCAGCGGATGGTGTAAAATGTTCGTGAAGGCTATTTGCATTTGATTTAAACAAACCTAGTGGGATTAAAGTGTTTGTGTATTTAATTAGAAGGCATGAGCGTTGAGACGTAATATACTGATATATTTACATATTTACATGCAACATACAGGTACATAGGCGGACTTAATGCCTGAGGCATTCTCTACCATCAACCAAGGGCGGTGAGAGATATCACGGCAGGTGGATAAAAAATTAAATAATAATATATAAACGAAAAATTAGTACAAAAGTATATAGTTAAAATATGCATACTTAAATATTTACTATATATAAAATAATATATATAAAAAATAATAGAAAGGCGCATATTGAACGATTCTGCTATTCGTTTAGAAAATAATGCCGCAACTTCCACTTAAATGCATACTGAGTGGTGGCCGTCCTAATATCGAGAGGAAGCGCATTCCAGAGAAGAATGGATTGAATATGAAAGAAAGAATGAACAAAATCAAACTGATTATTGAGTCTCGGTACCCCACCGTGCCTCACGTTAAACTTTTGGTCCCGGTTGTCATTTGGAGATTTGATAGTTACGGCGAAACAGAAGTCTGAGATCTGATAGCAGTCTGGCCTGTCGTCTTACCCAGTTACTGAGTTGTGGAGGTCAGATAGGCAGTTGTTCCAAGCTAACGCCAACGAAGTTGGGAAAAGGCTGATTGATTGAGATGTGAGAGGTGATAATTGAATAGTGATCTGTTATCTGCGATGCAAAGGGTGTTTTGTGACGTGGACCTGTATGCAGGATAAATTAACTTTTTTCCGGATTGGACGGTACACTTTTGTTCAGCTAATTGAATGATGCAGTTGTTTTTCAGCGGATGCTGTAAATGTTTACGGAAGGCCATTATTTGGCGTAGCATCGAAGAGAATAGTTGTGTAGGATAGAATAGTATAGATGGACCTCTTTTGCCGCACTTAGACTACCATTTGGTCCGTTGTGCGTGCTGGCCTCCTCTCTGTGAGAGGGAATGGGCCGTAATACACCACGCGGGCCCAGTGCGGGTTGGTGGATGTTACATGTCTTCGAATTCTCGACAAAAAGGGTGTTTTGTGTAGAGGACCTGCATGCAGGATAAACTGTCTGGGTCGCGGATAAATTTGAAAGAGAGTTACCGCGGCCCTGGCACAAGCAACTGAAGGAACACGGGTGGGTTTTAGTCAGTTAAAGTCTGACACGCCCTTCCGCTTCACCCAGAGCGGGAGAAGTCATTTGATGATTTACCAAACAAAAAAAAAAAAAAAAAAGATAAACTTTTGTCCGGATTGTAGGGTAAACCTTTGTTCAATAGAATGATGCAATTTTTTGTCATCAGATGTGGTGTAAAACGTTACCGTAGGTTATTTATCGTTGGAAATGACTGTTTGTCATCAAATGAAACGTTTGTTTTCAATAGCATTCATGTTTTAGTTAAATTAGAAAGCATAAAATTATTTGAAATTGTAGCTTTAAAAATGCATGTAATCTTAATTTATTCACATATTGTCTTAAAAGCCAGATGAAAAGCAAACTTTAACCAATCAAATACTGTAAGTTAGAAATAATGAAAGCACGTAAAATCAACACAAACACAATAATCCTCAAAAACACTTGTGCTCTTAACAATCAAAATAGATTAACACGCCATTATCAAACCTAAATCGTATACAAATAAAGCCTAATCTTCTGCAAACATTCGTAGTTTTGCATTTGTAAACAAAGCGAATTGCGAAAAAGTAACAATATTCTAACAAAAGTTATTGTAAACACAGTTGACATGGGCGGAGAACTGTGCAAATATTGCATTGAATCTGAAAACAATTATTATAAGAAAATATTTATCTACATTCTGCTTTCAATGTGAGCATAGCTATGCAGTCTAATTTCTTGCTGAGACTTTGCTAGGCCCACATGCACCACCGTGGATTATTTATTTATTTATATATCTTTATTGTACACCATCTTACTAACTCCGAGTTAGTAGGTAACTCTGCCAATTATGTATGACATATTTGTTACTAACTTCTGCAAGCGGATTCACCCGCGTGTAAAGTGTTTTCTTATCCCAAAGGAACAGAATACCGAGATGAAAAGTAGCCTATGTGCTATTCCATACTATAATCTATCTCTGAGCCAAATTTCATCCAGATCCATTCAGCCGTTCTGGCGTGATTGAGTAACAAACATACATCCACAAACACATCCATCCAAACTTTATATTTATAATACTAGCTGTGCCCGCGACTTCGTTCGCGTGGTTGTCGAGAGCAAAACAACGTCGTTTAGATAAGAGTATATCACCTTTTTGATGATTTAGATAAGAGTCCTGACTTTGGTATAGTTGATTACGTTAATGCTTCTCTATATACTATGTTAGCGGTGGAATTACCCGGAGCATATACAAAAAGGTTGTTTGGGTTGCTAACACGTGATAGAGAAACATAGAGTTGGCCGTGTGAAAAACAATCAAAAGTAAGGTCTACACCCGCAACGGATAACGTCTGGCCTTGGGCTTTATTAATAGTCATAGCGTAACAGAGGCTTACAGGAAATTGCACACGTTTGAAAGTAAACGGAAAATTATTGGGGATAATGGGTATCCTGGGAATGAAAACAACATCACCGGAGCCGCAACCTGTTAAGATTTCGGCTTCGATGACATTTCGTTGGAGATTTGTTACTCTCAACCGAGTTCCATTGCATAGTTTTGGTGGGCTTAAATTTCTGAGTAGAATGATTGGTACTCCGACTTTTAAATAAATTTTGTGTGCTGGAAGACCTGGTGTATTTAGAGAGTCTAAAAACTCTACTGGATAGTGGGTGGCATCTCCTTCTTCTAAAACCGTGTTAATAGATAAATATTCCCTACTTTCTCCAGAAACATGTACCAATATTTGAGAATTTATTGCTGCTGCTTGGTCGTTGCGAGGTGCCAAAATAGCTCGTTGGCATAGCCAAGCAGCGTCATGGTTCGAGATCTCTGATGGATCTCCGTATACAGAGGAAATGAGTTCCTGCTGTGAGGCAACAGAAGAACACAGGCTTTCGACTAAAGTTACTTTACCTCCTTCTTGAGTCGGGTATGTGCCGTTACCAATTTGAAGTAGTAAATTTGAGAAAACCTGCGCGTTTGCGTCACCTCCCAAATATGCTCGCATATTAAAGCTCAAATTAGTTAATATGACACTACGCCATAAAATAGAGCTCTTTAAACAGGCACCTATTTCATCGGCCCTCGTTCCTCTGGGTATTATAGGGAGTGTCTGCCTGAAGTCTCCACAGAATAGCACCGTTAAGCCTCCCATCGGTCGGTCATTTTGTCTTATATCTCGCAACGTTCTATCTACAGCTTCCACAGCTTTACGATTTGCCATCGTACACTCGTCCCAAACGATAAGGGCGCAATCGCGTAAAACCCTTGCTTTATCACTATTGCGAGACACGTTGCAAACAGGGTTTTCTGTGCGGTCCAAGTCGATTGGTATTTTAAATGTTGTATGTGCAGTTTTTCCTCCTGGTAATAAAGTGGCAGCTATTCCTGAGGAAGCGACGGCAAGGGCAATTTTGTTTTGGCTCCTTATTTGAGCCAAGATAACTTTAGTGAGGAAAGTTTTACCTGTTCCACCAGGTGCATCTAAAAACAGCATTTCTCCTAATGAATGTTCTACACTACAGCATACTCTATCAAAGATTTGACGTTGTTCTGACGTCAAATTTGAACAGCCATTTCGCAATATTTCTGCTAACTCTTCGGGGTTGTAATTTATTTCAGATGTATACTCCCTATTAATTCGTTCCCCACCAACTGTCGGTGTCGGCAAGCCGTATTGACTGAGGGGGTTCCCTCCTATACTTGTAACTATATCTTGTATAGCCAGCAAAGCCCTATTATGGCAGCTTTCACGTACTTGGTCAGAAGTTTCACTATTTATATTTTGCTGTCTCAAAAAATCTTCGGCAAACGCGTCTTTATATTTTTGCCACAACTGCCCAGCGTCCGATAGGCCACAAAATGTCAACAAAATGGCAAATAAATGGCGCAAACGATGTGGACTATCACTGACGCATGCTTCGGCTAAAGCATCATCCCAATGCTGATCGCCATCTAATAAATGCCGTGCGCGGCAAGCAGCTTGAAATGTGGGATATTCTATATCGTCCACTTTGCGGAGCTCAGCAAAAGAAGTAGGTCCTCGCACTGTGTGAAGAAGAAGGCGTAAATAATAACACTCTGCATTATTTGGGTGCACCGTGTATACTCTTCCAATCACGTGTTCTTTAAAAATGCCGGACTCGCCTTCTACAGCAGTTCCACGTCTCCTGCGATTAAAAACACCTTGCTGCTTGTTATAAGTATAATAATGTGGCACTTCATTGTACAACAGAGACTTAGCGAAATTGTCTCTTTCGCAAAGGCGAAAGAATGCGAGCAAGGTGGTTTGTCTTGGGTTGTTCATTCTTTCTGCCACATTTTCTGGCTGAAAGTAAACTCGCTGCCCGCCTTCCAGGTGCACGTCAAGATGGATGACTGGCGGATACCTTTCATGAATAGGGAAACTCAAAATGCGCCAAACTGCCTCCGAAGAGCTTATGTATCGGCCAGATTGATACCTTGTCACTTCATCAAATTGGTTGTTATTTCTTAGTGCTATCATGGCTTGATCACTACCTTTATTAACATATTTACATATATATTTTATAGATTCGACGCTATTACAAATTTCAACATTAATGTGTGCTTGAAAAGCGTTTGACAAAACTGGAGAATACGGTACCACCCAACTATTATTTAGAATTATTTCTTGTCCACGGAATCTGACAGTAGCTGTGAAACCACCTTGTGACGGTGATCTTCGCCGGTATTGCGGATACCCATTTTCCCCAGCCATAGTTAGTTCTTTCAGTGCTCTGGGGTATTTTTTTGAGCATTGACCATCTTTCATGCACGGTGATTCCCTGTTTAAGAGGCCACATGGCCCGTGAACCATATGTGTTTTTACTATGTCATGCAAAATCGGATCTGCATTATAGTCCGGAAATTCTGCACTTATGACACTGTCTATAGCATCGGGACGAATTTTTTCTTCCAGCCACAGAAGAATGTGCGCGTGGGGTAAACCACGCTTTTGCCACTCGACGCTATACATAAAACAAAGAGTTGAACCGAAAACTTTCTCCTTTGTAAGTAGATTAATCAAGACTTTGAGTTTTAAATGAAAAATCCTAGCAATAATGTCATGTCTGTCGTATGACGCCTGTCCTGTGAGAAGTGCCTGGCAAATCTCCGTCCACTTTGGATTTGTTGTAAATGTTATAAAAAGGTCCGGCCGGCCGTATTTACGGACGTAACAAAAAGCATCTTGCGTTCGTTCGTGCATATACCGCGGACCGCCTGTGAAACTGGATGGCAAAATAACCAATCGACCCAAGTTTTCGACGTTATTATCTGATTGCATGGCGTCCCGCAAGTGCACGTATTCTTCAGCGCGTAACCGTCGCTGGTTAGTGCGAATATACACTAAACGTTCAGTTTCTATTTTTGCGTACATGTCCACAATAAATTGGCTGAACAAACCACGAAATCGTTGCAAATATACGAAACTGTTTTGCCTTATTTGTAAAAGGTAGGAATAGTATTGTTGAGCAGATATTTTTTTTTGATAATTAGTGACTCTCGTAGTAGGGTTCACTTGGTACAGCCCAAAATTGTACCCATCTTCACCATGACAATAGATTAGTGGATATTGCAGGGCGTCGTAAGCTCGGTGGGTTTCCAAAATGCGTTGAAGGCGATCGTCGCGTGTACGCAACACGATATCACGTCTCTCACACTCCTGGTCGACTAAAACAACTGCAACTTCATCTGCGACGGGTGCATTGTGTCTTCCACGGTGTTCACCCACAGGACGTCTATCGGCACTTATAACAATTTTGAAATCATTGCTGCCTTGTGGAATTGACTCCAATGCAGCTTTGAATTCACGAACGTACTGGTTAACGCGATGCAGCAATTCTTGAAGTTGACCCAAAAGCTCAGCATTGAGCTGGGGAAAATTGTGATTTCTAACATTGAGCTGTTGCGTGTAATCGGATACAAAATAAATTTGGAGAAATTTGGGTTCATTTTCTGGCAGCAAAGATCCAATAAGGTGATAAACTTGACCTTGTACTTTGAAGGTTGGCATGAACGGTCCTTCCGTTATTTGTTTTGCCCCAAAGGAAGTCATTTGGAAAGCACTGTTATATAAACGAATATTATCCAAAAAACGGTTCGACTGGGGATGATCGCCATTCAGGAGACTTATAAGTAAGTGTGGTGGATCTTGGAAATTTGGAAGAACAATTTTTCCATTTGAGCAGCACATTCCATCTGTCTCTTTCCTCCATTTCAAAGCATGACAAAAATTACAAATTTCTCTCATGTCACCCACGAAAGTAAAGCCAGCATAATTAATTCTAGACGAATATGTGAACCCTGATTTTTCCCTATTGTCCCAAGGTAATAAAATATTTGCATCGTCATTTTCCATGGACTCATCAGCTCCGCTATTTGTTTCTCTATTCATATGGTATCGAGCTCGTTCTATTTCTAGGCGAGATTGACGTTGTTCTGCTGTTTCTGCTCGTCTTAGTTCATCTATTCTTTCCCTTTCAGATGCAAGATAACTTTCATTGTTTCTTTGTACACCTACATAGTTATGTCTAGCTATTTCTAATCGTTCTTCTCTTTGGGAGAGAGATTCAGACTCGCGCGAGAGAGCGTGTCGCTCTCGGTCAGATGACAGACGTGCTTGGCGTTCCTCGATACTCTCTTGAGAACGCAAAGTCGCGGTCCGAGTTCTTTGCGAACTTAAGCGCGACTCCCTTTCTGTGAAAGTCTCTGACTCGCGTGAGAGAGACTGGCGCTCCCGATCAGCAGACAGCCGAACTTCGCGTTCCTGGATATTCTCTTGAGAACGCAAAGTCGCGGTCCGAGTTCTTTGCGAACTTAAGCGCGACTCCCTTTCTGTGAATGTCTCTGACTCACGTGAGAGAGAGTGGCGCTCCCGATCAGCAGACAGCCGAACTTCGCGTTCCTGGATATTCTCTTGAGAACGCAAAGTCGCGGTCCGAGTTCTTTGCGAACTTAAGCGCGACTCCCTTTCTGTGAATGTCTCTGACTCACGTGAGAGAGAGTGGCGCTCCCGATCAGCAGACAGCCGGTCTTCGCGTTCCTGGATACTCTCTTGAGACCGCAAAGTCGCGGTCCGTGTTCTTTGTGAACTTAAACGTGACTCCCTTTCGGTGAACGTTTCCGATTCACGTGAAAGAGCGATGTGCTCTCGGTTAGCAGATAACCGTGCTTCACGATCTTCTTCCGATTCCTGAGACCTACAAAGTCTCATCCTTTTCGCATTTCGGCTACGCAGCGAAAGGTTAGTTTTTTTTCTTTGAGGCATTTTCAAGGAAAATTAAAGCAATAAACAAAACTAACAACACTTATGACTGAATAGCCTACAAACTTAAAAGAACGGTGCGTCGAACAGTCTAGTGTGACAACGTATCGTCTGTTCGTGGTCGTGACTCAACGAATTGGCAACACTAACTTACTGTATAACGATTGGCACTATTGGATTCAAACTACGAAGTAAATCAAATACAATCTTAACTTCGTACTTCAAACCAATGACCAAAGTTGACCAAACGAAACCAATAAGATAAGCAAATACTTTTTTTTCGACCAATTTAGAAAATCGATAAACCAAGCAACCAAAGAACTTTTACGACACACGCAAGAACTTTTAAGACACCTAACGAAACCCAATTTGCCTAGTAAACACGGTGGACGTCATCCTCGCGCGGAAAATCTTAACACCGCGATTCAGAAAATGACGTCATTTGCACAACGCCATCTATCGGATTTAGATTTCAACTATCAACATTAGTTCTATTTTTAGTCTTAAGATGTCGTTGCAAGTACTATACTTAATTGCGTAACGTAATATTTTACTTCTTGAACTCACTAAATTAATCATATCTTTTGATAGAGTGAACCGATTTCGATGAAACAAAAACTTTTTAACAAAAAATCAAACCGACTTCCAGAACAAAAAACTACAAACCAAAAAATAACTTTCTTTTCCGAAGTCGGTGTCTTTTGTACCCATTTTTTTTCAGTTTTTCGACACCGACTTCGGAAAAGAAAGTTATTTTTTGGTTTGTAGTTTTTTGTTCTGGAAGTCGGTTTGATTTTTTGTTAAAAAGTTTTTTATTTTTCTCTTTTTAGTTTTGGTAGGTATCTCCAATTAACATGATAATCATTTGTGGCCAAAGTACATCTCATGACAATTCCAATAAGCCCAAGCACGACTAGGATACATTGTTTTATTTCAGAGTTCCAGTGCCTACCTTCCGGCTTCATCATCAGAACAGTTCAATGGTACCATTTTCATCAGTACCATTCATTTATAAGTATTCGCTTAATCATAGTCGGTTAACTATTCGAGAGATTTTATACCCGTGACATACTTAGCATTAAGGAGTTTCAGTGGCCATCTGTGGTCTTCTTCATCAGTTCCACTTCACCAAATTATACTTTCTGAGTGCAAGTGATTGCATTGTTGGTGAAAATACCAAAATCACTATATAAATGCCTATAATATTTGAGGAGTTCCCTCGATTTCTCTAGGATCCCATCATCAGATCCTGACTTGATGACTATGGGACCAACTAGGAAGTATACCCTTCAAAACAAAAGAAGATTTTTTGAAATCGGTCCAGGCGTCTTTGAGTAATCGGGGAACATACATAAAAAAAAAAAAAAAAAAAAGATTCCGACGAATTGATAACCTCCTCCTTTTTTTGAAGTCGGTTAAAAACTAAGTTAAACCTCAAGTTGCGTATAATTTTTGTATATAAACATTGTCAGCATTGAATTCGTAGATTTTACGTGATGTGCGCACAAACAAACAGACAAACAGACAAACAGACAAACAGACAAAAATTTCAAAAATGATGGAAATGGGTTCTGTTACTTATCTTTTCACACGCTGGCTATTTTTTGTTTCAATTTCTTCAATGTACAAAAATGACTTTTCTACAGATTTATTATATGTATAGATTAGTAAGATTTAACTTCGTGTTAGTAACTAAACTCCGAGTTAAACCTTATATGCAAGTAGTTCTTATTTACATGAGCATCTTCATTTTCGTTCTGACATAACCAAGCGATTATGAGATTGCCGTGTCTGAATAGGCACTTATAGCTAAAAGAGGGGGTCTTTGAGTCAAAAGTGAATAGTTGACTAGGCAAGCCTGTTCAATTGTCGATCACATTATCGCTTCTACCGGTCTATCCCGTAAAAATCTCCAACAGTCAGAGAGCGGTCACGTGGTCAAGCGTTCAAGAGGTCAGTTTGGCGTTGGTGCGTGCAGTTGCTCACGAACCCATCTGTTGGACGGTCTACGCGGTACCTCTATTGTCACCACGTTTTTTGACAATAGTTCTTCTGTGGTAATTATCAGCATCAAGACGGAAAAGGAAATACTGGGCGCACCCAGTAAATAAGGATAGAGAACAAGATGGAGAATTTCAGAGGCTTTTTTCTAAATGTGTTAAAACGGGGTATGCTTCTGCTACTTTTTCTCGTTGTTTGGAATCGTTATCCTTCGCATCATATAATAAACGCCTTTACCGTACCTACAAATATAATACGCTTTTCAGTCTCCATCTTACTTCCAATTTGGCCACCAAAACAGCAACAAACGCGCGAACTTGTGCGTTCTGGTTGACCGAAGCGGTCAGAATGCCTCCTGACCTGTGGGTATATCTATGTAATTAATACAACTCAATGAACGCAAAACTGACCTCTTGAACGCGTAACCGCTCTCTGTTTGATATAATCCTCAATGGGTTAATTTAGGTTAAATGAGCTGTAAATCCATAGTATCATTCCACTTGATGCTATCACAGCTCACTTCGTGCTATCTTCACCTCAGTTTAAACAGAGATTTTTTTCACTTCGCCTGCAACCTAGACGCCTGCAACGTAGATACCATGTATCGAAATTATACCTTTTAGAGAGAAAAAAACTAATATAATGAGGGACTTATTTAGATTTAACAATTAAGATGTTGTCCTACTATTTGGCAGTGGGAGATGAAAGAAATTACGTGTCTACGCTAAATCATGTATTTCCCATGAATTTTTACCACAATAGCTAATGTGTGGTTTTGATACTGAGCTGTGAAGTAGGTATTTTATTATTTACTGATTATTATTAATTATTAATCCTACACTAGTTATGTAACTACCTTACTACAGCAGTGTTGAAATGTATGTATTGTGGTCTCCTTACATAAACTGAAGGCATTTGCAGATATACCCACAAAGCTATCGGTATTGAAAATCATTTTCTTAAAACTAGATGTACAGTACAGGCTTGAAGTAAGCACAATATTGTTCACAGAATTGCGAAAAAAAACATTCAGTGAAAATTAAAAAGTTGCCTATCTTTTGATTTATTCTCGGCATAATATCTTTTGCAGTATTTTATCCTAGACTTGAATAGCATAAACAATATAGTTATTCATAAAATATCGTCCCCTCGCAAAATAAGATTAATATTTTTTTTATAGTTTTAAATAAATCTGATGAAACATAACTTAAAATAAAAACCATTTTCATAAATTAAAGCAATTTAAAAAAGCTTCCAATAAAAATCTTTTCGAATAAAACTGATATACCACCTCCATGCACCCTAAACAGATTACAAGCGTAGCAGAGATAGCACGGACTGGCACGAAACACCACACTGACGTTCGAATTTCGAACGGCATCAGTGCGGTCGTGGCTGCCAATCGTACCCAACCAAAATGGCGTCTAGAACAGGTGACAGGTCGAAATGGAGACGAAGAAAATGCTCAAAAAGTCCTACAGAGGATGACAATGATTGTGCGAGCCTCGCGTGGCTGCTTAACTTCAGATTGGACGATTTCGTGAACATCAAAGTCGATGACGAGCCTGTGGTAAAAGAGCCGAAGGTGGATATTCCTGAAACGCCGCCTGCGCTGAAGAAACCCCCGTACACATATCCTGAGCTGATTGAAAAGGCTTTGAGGGAGAATGGAGAGTTGACAGTATCAGCGATTTACCAGTGGATCTCGTGAGTAGATGATTTTTTTGTAGTTTTATACGCTTTGATTTTTTTAGATTACTTTGTGCATCGTGGTTTTGTAGATTTATAAGAGTGATCAAGTTGGTTATGATTTCATAATAATTCGAGATAAGTCGTTGCGAAAAGTTGCGTTGTTCTTTGTTCATGACTTGTAAGTTCCTTTCTGCTGTAATCTTTAGATTATAAACTTGTCAAGTAGTCTGCGCTTACACAAAGCGATGCGGCACGGTACGACGCAATACTGCGTCAAATAGGCTTACTGATGTCATACTGTGCGCTATGTATTTATATATGATGTCAGCAGTGTCCTGGAAAACATTTTTATATGAATTTTGGCACTTGCTAGCTCGCCCGATGGTATTCACTGTTTAGGCTAGACCTTTATTTAAGGCGCAGATACTTCTCAGTAGCTGATTAACGTCTAAATTGTTTCTAAATTGGTTGGTCGTAATTGTTTAAAAAATACAAGACCATTTTCTTAATAGTTTGATTCATTAACATTTTCAGTTTTATTCTTATAACAAAGTGTAATTAATTTGTAAAGTTATGTCTAACACGGACAAATAAACTACAATCGCACCAACCGCCAGGCGTACTTTAATGAAATTTGCACCATCTTGAAGAAAATTTTATTATCTACATTTTGATCTCAGGTTTTTTTTTAAGTCATAGAATAATAAGGAAAGTACAAAAAATCTATTGCATTTTGGGTCGCGCGGGTATGAAACTTGTGCGCGTTTTGTTCCCTCAATGCCGTCGGCAAGTGTCGTCGTCTTAAGGGTAATTTATGATGTAACTAAAGCCAGTTGCAGACTAAGAGCTAAGTAAGTTTAGCGTTCGCGTAGTTGAGGGATTTTATACATTCTGCCTACTTATTACATATTCTCCGGTCTGCACACAAGCATGAAAAGCAACCTCAGCTATGCGAGCTAAACCAAAACTAACTTAGCCTTGCTCTTGGTCTGCAACCAGGGAGAATCAAGATGATAATAAGCAGTAGCATCTAGACCAATAAGGTATATTTTTGCTTATGAGTCAAAGGATTTTACATAGGTGATTTAAGAGGATGTGGAGCAGTTTATTTCAGTCCCTACTCTAATTACAGCACAATTCCGTCACCAGTGTGTTAATCAATATGTTTTCCGATTATGGATTTTACTCGTAGTTAAATGGAAAAGCTTATCAAAGCGTAATTGTTCTAAGATCAAGCTCCCGTCTTTTTCCATGGGATAGGCAACTACAGAACGCCACCTTTTACGATCTTTACATACTATTTTTGGTTCAATTACTTTCATACATCTAATCATACACGCACGCCAGTTATGAGTACTACGTCTTGCTTTTCTGAAATAACCGTTCTAAGGCAATTAATACTTTGAAACGTACAAAAAAGTCTAGGATAATTTGTAATAATGGAATAACTTGAAATTTTATCTATTTTCCAATCAATCCATTAAAAACCTTTTTCACCCAATTTCACATAACAAAGGATGGATATCGAATTAGGCGGACAAAAGAAATGTCCCGATGTTACTTGGTACCATTCTGTGAGGGGTGTCATTTCTATTTGTCGGTATTGTAGTTTAATTTACTGGTTCATTGTTTGGCCATTGTATTGTTATGAAGGATTAATAGTTGATTTGGGTTTATTGTTACCGATGCTAGCTTCTGTTAGATGCCTAATTAGAAGCTAAATTAAACATTAAGTATACAAATTCAACAAACCAAACCTGTACCTACTTGGAATGGGCAGACGATATTGTTGCCATCGTGGTTAGAATCTAGATGAAGCTGACACAGGATCGTGCAGATTCGTATAACAAAATAGAGGCCTATGCTCAACAGTGGGAAAAGTTGGGCTGTGGGAAAGATGACGACGAGGAACCCGTTCTTAGGTGTATAAGTTTTGTTTAATGTGCCAATATAAATAAAAATAAATAAGTATGCACAGTTATTGTAGTTCTCGGTATTTTCCTTTTTAGGGTTCCGTACCCGAAGGGTTCAAACGGAGCCCTATTGCTGTCACTCACGTGTCCGTCTATCATCTGTCACTAAATTTTGTGACGAAGATTTTTTAAATTCCCATTGACCTATGAACTTGTTTGGTGATAGTGTGTACTATTACGTATATTTTACTAACAAATACCAATATATAAGGATCCCTAAATGTTCACTTGGCCGGCTTTTTTACGGCTTTTGCCTATTTTTGTTTTTTTTTTGTTAGTCATAATAAAACCAAAAAATCTTATTTGAAAGGTATATTCATAAACCACGGATATCAATAAGCAATAACTGATACGACAATGTATGCTTTAACCTGTCATGTTTACCCATATACCTGCTCACTAATCAAACAAGATTACCTACTAACAATCTAATAAAAACGTTCCCCTTTCATAGTGAAAAGGTTAATAATAACGCACACAGCAGGTTTGTTAATATATCCTAGCTGCTGCAAGTGGTTTCGGCTGCGTGACTGTCGGAAATTATCCCAAGAAAGGTAACAAACAGACTTACCAAAAGAGTTGTTTTCCCATTAGATATTGAAAAGATCATTCTGTGAAATCTTCATCATGGGTTTCTTCTAAAATCTCGTTTAACCCCCGAAAGAAAAAGAGGAGAGTTATAAGTTTGACGTCTGTTGCTATGTTTCTGTGTATTTGTGTAAACGGATGAAGCGATTTTGATTTTTATTTGTAAGGTGACTTGATCGAAAATGTTCCTAGCCATGTTTGATGAAAATCGGTTCAGCCGGTTGAAACTTATGCGTATTTTACTCTTTGAAGCGAGGTATTTTTGCAAGATAACGGGTTTCGATGGATTTTCGATCGAAGCGTGTATACTACAAGATAAATTATGTAGTTAAGAAGCATTAATAAGCCTCGGCGGTTTTAATTTTTACCTGTTCTCTTCTGTTTTGTATTTCCTTCACTCTTTTTGTTTTGAAATTGGGTCGCCAATATCAAACCTTAAGCTGATGTACCTCAAAATAGCATTCTTTAAACCTCTACCACCCTCTTTCAAAGCAACCGTAACGATCATTGAACAAACACCGCTAATCGAACAGATTACCACGAATCACAAAGCTCCCCTCTAAACGGTAGTAAACATTATCGCGATAATAAATTAATATCGCTCCCCCTCGGTTACGCGCCGATAAACATCGCGATCCTGCTGTTAACCATGTCGGCAATCGCTGATAGTGTAATTATATCGTCGGCGATTAGTTCTAGTGGGCGATTTGGAGGAGATTGTAGGATTTATGGAGAAGAATATATTGCTCAGCTCTAAGATCACATAGTTGAGGTTTCTAAACTTTCGTACGCTAGGCGAGCTATAGTTAAAGTGACTTAGGTTTTACAAAGAGCTAAGCCAAAGTCCATGGTTGAATCAGCTTATAATATTCGCACTCCTGAGACAAAGGCCTCTCTGAGAGTGGTTTCTCTCTTGTCTGGTTGTCACATGTCTTCGAATTTTTATTCTGAACATACCGTTTTCCATGACTAAGTTCTTTGCAAAAAGTCTCGTCGTGGGAATCGTCTCGAAGTCATCATTGTTGGTAGCCAGATTCCCTATATAATAATACCCTTGAGTGCCATGCTTTTCTGGTCTGCGAGAGTCTCACCTGCGGTCTTTTGAAGAGTTTCTGCCCTTAAACAGTATAACTAGAGTTCTGATTTGAAGGATATGGGTGACAGTGAAATAGAAAGACCATTTAAATTTGTCTTTATGTTTGACCTTAGACTGGAAGCCAACCCCAATATACTAGGCAGGCAGATTGATTGACCTTTGACAGTTCACACATTGGCGTTGTAGATATGTATTGTCGTCCATTGTTTATCAAGTGAGCCATAATTCTAAGGCTATCGCTTGGAATCCCAGAAAGCAAAGTAGGCACTGTAACCTATCACTTCCATATTAATTCTCCCCCTAATTTTACATTTAATCCCTAAATCAATTAACAAACAGGTGCATAACAAAATATCCATCAAAATTCGACATGAGGGTTGTTTTTAAACCGTCCATAAACCTGGTGATCCAGAACTCTCAATAGAAAAACAACTTCAATATGGCGAGATAAGGTCCAAAATCCCCTTATTTGTGTGCATGTTTTCGCCTTTTAATCTCCAATATTCAATAAGCAGGTGCATAAGCCTTCGTATTAGGTAATTTTTGTATCGGGCATGGGTCGGTCTCGGTTGGCAGAGTAATCGATCTCCGTGCCAGCTCGTGACGGGACGACCGCCCTAGCTACGAGGTCGCGTGCCCCAATGTCTCTTGTAAACATTGAAGGTAGCAAGCAGGTGGTATACTGGATTTGAGGGTTACAAGGCGTTTATTGTTTTTATTTGGGAGTTTGGTGACGCTTCACGTATTTATAGGCTGGTCAACCGGTCGGTCGTATAGGAAGTTTAAAAAAGATTTTTAAAATGTAATATAGAAATTTACAGAATGACCTCAAGTCATCAGCCGATAGCAGTCCACTCCTAAGATATCGGCCTCGTAATAACGCATGTCATTAATTTAGATTCCTTTCGGCAACTCGCATCCAGCTGCTTCTAACTCCCCTGCGAAGATCGTCGCTCCACCTAAAGTGAGGGCGTCCTACGTCATATCGCAGTAACAAAGGGAACATATCAAGTGACTGAGCTGCCTTTATTACGCTGTTCAGTTTGCAGTTTTCTATAGCTAGTGTCGCAATGTCAATACTAAGCTGTAACGATCTGTTCACTTTTGTGCAGGTAGTGCTGAAGTCCATGTCTAGTTGTCGAAGCTTGAATGATGATGGTTTAGAACGTATTAGGGTAATCAAATACATGATCTTACTACATTATTATATATTTTTCAAAGCATAAGTTACTTGGTTAAATATGATTAACCTCTTAATTAGCTTATGAACGCCTGGTGAAGTATCCGTGTTAATTTTTAGTTATAATTACTTTACTAAAATAATAACATACTCATCATGATTTGACAAGAGATTAGCGAACAAGTTAACTATAGGCTTGAATAAATCCCCAGTTTATATCTCTCTATATATTGGTCGGTTATAAGCAGAAGCCAGATTTTGACATCGTTTATTTTTAAGCAGCGACTGTAATCTGTCAATCAGGAGAAAAGCTGTTTAATCCTGTTTCATTTGGTGGGATTTCAGACTAAGCCGGCAATATTTTTTTGATGTATTTTTCTGTTCAACATTTTTTTACTTATTTTTTTATAAAATATCAAAAGACCGATGTTAGAGATATGTTTAGAAGTTTAATAAAATATAATTTGAAAAACAAAAAAAAGATCAAATAAAAACCCGACTACTGAAAAATCCCGTTCTTAAAAGTATGAACACGAAAATATTCTCATCTCAGAGAATAGCCGTGGTCGTATGCCACCTACAATACATTTTGCAAAGTAGCATACGACCACGGTTATCCTCTGAAAGAAATTATTTTTTGATTAAAGTATTTTGGGGTTTTGCACAGCCACATCATTGTTTTTCTGTTTAGGGCGGACTCTAGAGAACGTATAATGATAACTTAGTTGATTTAGGAAATTTACTATTCCCTTAAGGACAGGTACTCGTATAAGTATGTGCTATGTGTGTGTAGAAATTTGAGAGACTCAGTAATTAGGGAATAAATAAACAAAAATATATTACCTACCGATCAACAAACACTGCGACGCCGTAGTCAGGTAATAAAATTGTTTTCATGCCTTTGACGGGATATATCTTTTTTTCCTGTTATTGCCTTCGGGCCCCCTAGAGTTCGCCATTTTCAATTTAATGTGACGACACCAGCGGACAAACAAGACGCTTCCAACGATATCCCATTTGTAAAAATATGATAAGCAGTTAGATTTAACATACATACATTAGTTGTAAAGTATTAATATAGCAGTAAAAGTTATGAGGTAAAAGATGAACATACATAAATACTTACATTCATACATACCAGTCAGTAACATAACCCTCCCTTTTGCTTCGTCATAGTCAAGTAAAAACTGGCGAAGCAGCTATATTAATACTTTACAACTAATGTATGTATGTTAATTGAATTTACAAATTATATCTGTAATGTAAAAACATACATAATTTGTTATGCAGTTTTAGAAAATAATTTTGGAAATTCCGTTGTAATATTGAATAATTTGTGTGCAAATCAGTATTTTTGTTTTACGGTGAGTAAGTTTCAAAATGCGTATATCTGTGGTTTCAGCTAGAATTTTGCTGTAAATTAGATAAAAAAGCCATCAGATTTTGATAAATTTTAAACATTTTTTAGTACAAAATGTTTAGGTAATCAAGTAGTTAATTTGTACTACAGTAATTTATTTGATATGCAGTAGGTTATTAGTGGAGACATTTTGTTTGCTTAAATTTCTAAATAGAGGTGCAGTTAAAAATTACCCAATTAAAACATAGCTACGTACGTATTAACACACAAAGTTGTTTACTATTTTATTACTGACATACGGGACCGAAACTTGGTCGCCCACAATGGGCCTCATCAGAAGGCTTATAGTCACCCAAAGGGCAATGTAGAGGTTTAGAGGTTTATGCTGAGAGTTTCTTTGCGTGGTCGAATCAGAAATGAAGACATCCGCAAGAAAACCAAGGTTGCCGATAAAGCCCGAGAATTGCCAAACTTAATTCGCATTGGGCAGGGATATTGCTCGCAGAACGAATGGCCGATGGGGCTGAAATGTTCTGGAGTGGCGACCGCAAACCGGAAGACATTGCGTTGGAAAGCCTCCGACCAGGTGGACCGATGACCTGGTAAAGGTTTGCGGAGATCCCTATGCGACACTTGTCGAGGCCTATGTCCAGCAGTGCACGTTTCTCGGCTGAAATGATGATGGTGATTGTATTACTGTGACGTATCAATATAATCTTCTAATAAACATTACATAACATCACGCCTGTATGCCCCGAACTGTTAGGCAGTACATATAGTACAGCCACATTTCGCATGTTATATTTAAGTCCCATGTAACCTTTTAACTGGCTGTTACTGAGTAAATTCAAATGAAAAAAACCCAATAACACTTTGCCTGAATCGTGAATTGAACCAAGCACATCATGTTCAGCAGGAACGAAGCAGTAGAAATGGCACAGGCCTTGCTCGTTACTTATTTTTGAGTTGATAGAATTTTTATTTATATTTTGGTTTAGTTCAACTTGTTTGATTAACTATAATAAAAAATCATATTTTTTCTTTTTAAACAAGCTTTTTTCGTATTCTTCTCAGCAAACCCTTTCATTTGAAGCCCATATCATGACAGTGCACAAAAAATAACTAGTCCGCCATCTTGGGCCGTCCACCATATTGGATTTAGAATGACGTCACTTAGCTAACCATGCAACATGTATGCAAAATTTCATCTTAATCGGTGGAGGATAACTGCTTTAAAATTTAGTTGCAAGATTTGACCCGAACACACATACATACATACATACACATATACATACATAGCAATTTAAATAAAAGCTTGTAAAATACAACCGACTTCCGAAAAAACTCTACAAGGCAGTCGGTGTTCTTGTTTTTGTTTCTTCGTTTTTTGACACCGACTTCCCTAGTTGAAGTTATTTTTCACTTTGTAGTGTTTTTTGGAAGCCGGTAGTAAAATTTCGTAAAAAAAAAAACACTTTTTAGTTGTGGTACATAATGAGCAAGTTATATTAGTAAGGTGCATTATATGCACAACTAGACCATCAAGGTAGTCAATCTTTTAATTATCGTTTTCAGGGACCGCTTCCCCTTCTACAAAGCCAACGACGAGCGCTGGAAGAACTCCGTCCGACACAACCTGTCCATCAACCCTCACTTTCGGAAGGGCGCCAGAGCCCCCCAGGGTGCTGGTCATCTCTGGTCCCTGGCTGCCAATGCGATAGACCTGCTGCCACTCAGGAATCCTATCTTTGAAGAGAAGAAGACTGTCGAAGTGATTGGGAAGACCAGGATCCTCGGGTTCCCTAAGGTACAAGTATTTTCTTAAACTTCTTCGTTAGATACTTAATGTATTTCACTTCACTGTGAAGCTGACTCATGTAAATGTATATCACCCCAGTGAGTCTTTAAGACAAGCTTGTTTAGGTTTCTTCTAGCTAAGCGTACTCCATCGTTAACCACATCATCGCTTACCATCTGGTGAGACAGTGGTCAAATCCTAGTCTATCTGTCATTTAATTAGACCGTTATGTCCCTAGATCCCTCTTGACATCCTCCTATCATCCATTAGCCTATCAATATTATATAATCACCCTATATTGCACGTTTATTGCCTGTGATGTGATCGCGTAGTTTTACTAGAAGGACCAAGAGTATTTTCTTTTCGGTGGTCTATCAATCGGACCATGGGCAAATCAAGTTCTATCAACAGTACGAGATAAGGACAACTTTGTTAACCCCCCGGGTATATAGAACCATCTATTTAAACTTAATTATTTAACCTCTTTGCATGTAAACTTTTAGATTAAAAAATATTGGCATTGACATTTATTATTATCTGCTTAGATTTTATATTCACAGAGCATCATATTTTATTGTTTTAATTGCCTGGCTCCTTTTATCCTTGTGGAGTGTATAGTTGTTGTTCCACTATGGAAGTAGGTTTAGAAAATGGTATTTGCTTCATTAATAGAAAAGGTAGTACAGTAATATTATAGTATAACCAATACTAAAGAATGCTGATATTATAAAAATGGATCCGCAGTGTGGCGACGTTCTAAATAAAATAAAAAAACCTGTACAGGTACATCCTATATTATCTACCATTGGATCATCATTATTCAATCATCATCCTAAATTAATCAACATGTTCATGTAGTTCAATGGCATTGAAATACGCTAAAGCTAAATCCCACCAAATATTGTATTCTCTATTTTCTTATATACTCGTAAATCGCTTGAGACAATGTTAGGCCTTGGCCTTTATTCAGAGAGCACAAGTTTGTCTATTAGAAAATAAAAACATATTCTGAAAAGGCTTTCCTTTTTTCGCATAACATGGAACCATTTTGCTTTTCGTAACAGATGTTTATGTAACTAATAATGTGATATTTTGACAAAAACACTCCATCATTTTATTATTATATCATTTATAAGCTCCTTCATTTTGCATACCTAGTAAATTATATTCTTGTAGCGTTAACGTGACCTTTTCAACTTTTAAGACATGGCAGAGGCCTTGTTCGTTATTTTTTTTTTATATGTTGGTTTAGTTCAACTTAAAAAAAAATTAGCTGAGCTAAGCAATGGACGGAGGGACGGACAGATGGATATGGTGAAACTATAAGGGTTCCTTGTTAACTATCAATATCGGTTCACCTAATAAAGAGTTCAGAGGTAACCACACATTACAAAAAATAGTCGAATTGAGAACCTCCTCCTATTTAAAGTTGATGAAAAATGTTTATACTGGACGACGCAGTGTTAGTAGACGTTCTGCAAGGTAAAACAATGACCTGGTGAAAATTCCGGGACTCTTCTGGATGCGAGAAGCACAGAACTGATCGATGTGTCGTTGTTAAGCGGCTTATGTTCAGCAGTGGATATCTTTCGGCTGAAATGATGATGATAATGTTAGCAATAATTGACAATATTCTGTATATAATTTTCAGGTGATTGTGCTGGATGAGGCAGCGATTGCAGCCGCTAGCATCATCCCAGACCATGACTTATTTACTGGCAGCACAAGTGAGTTTCATTATATTTCTGATTAAACACATTGCCCATTATTCGGACCTATTTTGGAAATATTCCTACTAGCATTTTGTTAGTGTCTTCGTTGTCTACATCGTAAGGAAAATTTTGTGCAAAATTTCAGTTCTCTTGTCCAAGGCTGGGCGTTGGTGAAATGAGTGAGTGAGATAGGGTTCTTTATTCTCATTGGTCTAGCTAATGTTAATAGTACGTCTGCAGGCTGTTTAAATGAGGTCGCTTATTCGATTCCCTCAGGCCAATAAATTATTTTCTGGTAACGTCGTGGGTGTGGATTTGTGCTTGTAGTATTATATGAATACATTGTTGAATCCTGCCAGATTGGCCAGAGATGGTAGGAGACAAAGTTGGCTGGAAGTATTTGGGGGAGGTCTTTGCCCAACAGTGGGACAGCATAGACTAAATAAAAAAATAAAATAAAAATGCTAAAACCTGGTGGTACCCTTAAACCTCTGCTTGTTACTTTGTTGTGATTTTCATGAATTATTCTTTTTCTGCTTCCAGTGTTCTTAAATCCACACCTTTGCGTGTTATTTTGTTGTGATTTTTATAAATTGTTCTTTCTCTGCTTCCAGTGTTCTTAATTCTTTACACATCCGCTTGTTACTTTGTTGTGATTTTCATGAATTGTTCTTTTTCTTCTTCCAGTGTTCTTAAATCCGGTGTCGACGGAGCAAGTGGTGCGGGAAAGTGGTCTTATTACGGCGGATTAGACGATAATGTTTGTGTCAATTTAGTATTATTATACTGGGGCCATTTTGTTGATCATCATGTTAATATAGGAGTATATTGCCAGCACACATCTTACACCCATATCTAAATAAAATCACGGCTTACCCATGGGGGTAGAAACACAGCTTACCTTTAGTTTATCTCAGCAGAATATGTTATATATTATAATTTAACTAAAATAAAATAAAAAAGAACAAAAACATGTATATTTTTTTGCCACAAATAAGACTTATTAGCTAAAAACTTAAAAACGGCAAAATAATAATTATGATATGCCACATAGTTTTTTGCGGGAGACTGGTTCCTGAACTAAGCCGTAACCTGTATTTCAGGACACCAGAGACTCCCTCCTATATTGTCTAGGATTGTCATTTACCTACATAATTTACGAGTAAAAATGTCAGTCTTTAGTTATCGTTTACTTCAATCTCCTACAATTTTAATTATATTAATCCTACTATTTTAATTATTTCGTAAGTTTAAAATATAACGAGTATCTGCAACTTTATCCAACTCGCAAATTAATGAATTCATCATGATGGTCAACAAAGTAGCTCCAATGATTGTTAAATATAAATTAGTAATTAATATTCAATGGCATGCGTTAAATAAACTCTGCGATCTCATACAGCTAGTTCGTATTATAAGGCTATGTATTTGATAGTGATTGATTTAATAAAATAATTATTTAAAACTCATTAATGTGTATCGTTGAATTGTCCTATCAACTCAGCCTTTCGAATACAAGACTTTGAATAATTTTACCAAGTTTATTTACTGTTTTACAGTTGTCTAGTATATTAAAGAGCCTACTTATAAGGAGTGATTCTTAATTCTTTGGCTGTCTTTCAGGGGTCAAATCAATTATGAATATTAAAAAATATTGCTATGGGATAAAACTGAATTAGGATGAGGGAGGGAAACGAACGTAATTTTGTTAGTTGAGTCCGCTTCTTCCTCGTAGTCAAACTTTTTAGTCCAACTGGTTTGACCACGAGGAATTGTTTCCTCGTGGTCAAACTTCATTGACATTGCACTTTTTCAGCACGCTGTATGCATGTAGTTTTTGTATGTACAGCCATAGATCGATAAGAATAAATTAATGTCAAACGTGCGGCGAAGTTCACATAATAATTTTACTCGTATATGAATTATTTAAAAATTAAATATTTAGAACAAAAAACGGATTTAAAACGTGAAGCATAAACGTGATACTTCTCGCAGGCCGGCAACAAAAAATATTATGATAATTAATTTATTTTTTAAAACAGTTATTAAAATCAAAAAGCCAAATTAAAAATTAGAAATCAATCAAAATAAATTCAAATATATCAACTAAAACTCTACTTTTCGACCTAATAAATAATGGATCGATTTCGTTAATCTTTTGCATATCGTCAAAAAAGCGATAACAAATATGTGGTTTCAATTATTGCATATTATGTGGTCTCCATAATTTTGATTTCGAAACTGATGCGAGCAATGCTATTTTATCTATTCTTTCTAGCGTTTAAATTTCACTGTTAAAAAATATCATTTCACAAATTCTCAATCCAAAAAGGCAAAAAAAATAATAATAAGAGCAAACACGGAAATATAATTGTCGGACTATGTTAAGCAATCGCTTTCCTTCCCGAAAATATAAGAAAAAGGTTGGGAATTTATACATTGTGATAGTAATATAGACAAAAAAAAAATTATACTGCATGGCTAAAGAATGATTCACTTAGAAAGCAGTGGTCCGTATACGACAAAGTCATCGCACTAAAAATGTCGTAGAGAGCTGGAATGCACAACTTAATAAAACGATGAGGACACATCATCCAATAATTATATATAGATGTAGATGCTCGTTTGCTTAAAACATTATTAGAAAATGAAACAAATTTTCGTGAAGGGATGGTCCTTCTCGTCAGAGTGAACATAAATATATATTATAGATATGATTTCATTATAAAATTTCAAATGTAGGTAATAAACAATGAAATAGATGTGGATGGTTATTTTTTGAATAAACAGAGATAGGATTCATTTTTATATTATAACTTCGAACCCATCATATTATATCGAAAACATCAGTGTTTGACTGTACACATTTATAACTTGACGTTGATACAGGGAGAATCTTTCAAGTAATTTGACCACGAGGAAATTTGATTCCTCGTGGTCAAACCAGTTGGACTAAAAAGTTTGACTACGAGGAAGAAGCGGTTGAGTCGCGTAAAATGAGTCGCGGAATTTACGTTCAACTGAAATTTTGGTTAGGCTGCCAGATGTACGGACGTAATTTCAGTTGCTATTCTACATTTGTACGGGGTGCTGACGCTTACCTCACCACCTCCCTCACCTCAAGCGCAATTTGGTTGAAATAATGTGCTTGAGTCAGCAGACAATTCATTTTGCGTCGCCGTGTGGCACAAACAGGACTTTAGTATGAAACCGAATGCAGCGTAAATTCCGCGACGCATTTGACGTGACTCACAACTCCCCAAACTTACGTTCGTTTGGGCTCACCCTAATTCAGTTTTATCCAATAGCGTTTTTTTTTTTAAATATACATAAGTGATTTAACCCCTGAACCATAACCAAAGAATTAACAATCACTCCGTATAAGTAGGTTCTATAATATACTCGACACAACAACACCTGTGACAAAACAACCCCAAAGACATTTAACATGTATGTTATTTCATCTCATAAGCGGGACACTTGTCACACAAAACACGACATAATCACTCTGTTAAACAGCAGCCCTCAAAAATGACTGCGCCTAACAAATAGGCTTTTACGTCACAATAATACTTAGTATATACTTAGCGAAGATTTACAACGTACAGAGGGTCTATCTGAATATTACATTCCTGGGTCTGGACAGTGGACAGAAATGTTGCAGAAGGCTAGGGTTGTTTGACACACATGGTGTTGGAAAAGTGCAAATAAACAATTAGAGCCTAAGGCGGTGTCTCAATTTAACCTAACAGGGGGGGTGTTGTGTGGGTGGGGAACATGTATATGACGTGTGTACATCTGTCAAGTACTCGATCTCAAAATAACCTTACTGTAAGAGCTTGTGGTCACCCCCCTGAGCAACACTTTTCTGCATATATACTGTGAAATCCACCATCCACCACACACCTCAACCACTCACCACAAAAAATGTGGTTATTAATTCGATATGTATGTGTGTAAAATAGTTGGAATAGCACAATATCCACATAATATGTTACTATATGTGTGGGCTTATAAACCTGTGTGCTATGTATGTGTGCATATGTAAATATGTCCAAGCATTTCTCAGAAACTAGTAATCGGATCGTGTTCATTATTTTTAATGGATTAAGTATCTCTCAACATAGGACATAGTGTAAATATCATCAAAATTGGTCAGGCAGTTTTTAAGATATGGAGCATACAATCGAACTCCATAGCGACAAACAGCATGAATGTGTAAATTGAGTTATTATGGGTATTTTGTCAATCCTTTAGTAGTCAGTACCTTTCTATGAAACTTCTTCAATTTGTAGTGATTGTGAACATATACTAAAAAGAGAGAAAAAACTTATTCACAAATAAGAAACAGACTTTAGAGTTTGTTACATTTCGGTTATGTAACTCTGTATGTAAGTACTTAGAGTACAACTATTATCTTAGTGCCCCTCGGCTAGCTCCGCGTTTCGTCAGTTTTTGGATTTCTATCAGTTACCATTTGCACTGCAAAAACCCCAAAATACTTTAAATAAAAAATAAGTGTGGCGAGATGGTGGTCAAACGCAAGCCTATAGATTATAAAAAAAAAAAAAAAAAGTTCAAAAATACAAACCCGACTACTGAAAAAGTACGCTCTTTTTCTCTTTTTAAAAAAAACGTTGCCCACACTAGGAATTTCTTCCTGTATCGTGGGTGCGTTTACAAACATATAAACTCACATACACAACACCCAGAGCCGGAACAACTCTGTAGGTTATACAAATATTTGTTCCGTGAGGGAATCAAACCCGCGACACGCAGCGCAGCAGTCAATCGCTCAACCACTGCGCCAACCGTGCGCCCAAAAAGCGCTCTAAAAAGAATAAAACAAAAAAATATTCTCATCTGAAATTGTTATGTACAATTTTCCACATATATCGGGTACTAGCTGTCCCACGCGGCTTCGCTCCCGTCAACTGGCTACCTACCAAGCTAGCCCACCTAGTCTAAATACGTTGCGTCTCAAAAAGAATAAATTTTCCCCGTTTTTGGAACATTTTTCATTGATGCTCCGCTCCTATTGGTCGTAGCGTGATGTTATATAGCCTATAACCTTCCTCGATAAATGGACTACCCAACACAAAAAGAATTTTTCAATACCAACCAGTAGTTCCTGAGATTAGCGCGTTCAAACAAACAAACAAACAAACAAACAAACTCTTCAGCTTTATAATATTAGTATAGATTAAATAAATAACTTTCATGTAATACATATTTTATTGTATTTCATACATATTCATAGTGGTTTACAGAGGATAACCGTGCTCGTTTATTAACTTATTATTTTTCTATTTATTTCCATCTGCCGGGTGGGTACGTCATCAGGAACTTATGAGAAGGTGATTAAATAAATGGTTGGACAAAGGTATCACCATTGCCTCCCATTTTGGAATAATTGAGAAAAACAAAGGAATAAAATAAGGAAAAGGTTTATGTATTGTCTCAGCATGTATCGGTATTTTCTGAGTAATTGACTTTCAAATTCAAATCTGTTATTTCAGTGATTGTGTACTATTGCATGGAATGTATTATTATACAACTCATTGACAAAGTTTTCTTATCCATTTTCTTAAAACTAGGCCTTCTGTACTTGCTTGCGTGGTGGTCCGAGGGTCTGGCTTGACATTGGTCTGACATGACGTCAGTTAAGGCCACATGTCGTGGTTTCATAATAATATACATCACCCGCCTTGCTACGTTTATCTTAAGTGTAGTGGAATGTAAACAGTGGTGCAAGTCAGTTTATTCGATTTTCACCAGTGTTTCCAAAACGAATTCACTTGAATGCTATAACTAAACTTATTTTCTAAAACTAAAACCGGACCACCAAAAATTTCAGATGATTTTTCAGTAAAAAATACCCGATACATATCGAATAGTTTGTACATAACAATTTCAGATGATAATATTTTCTTGTTACATACTTTTTAGAGCGTGATTTTTCACCAGTTGGGTTTTAGTTTTTGCCGATCAACAAACGTTTTGCGACGCCGTAGTCGGCTAAACATTAGCTTTCATGACTTTGATGGAATAAAATTAACGCAAACGGTAAGCTTGACAAAAATATGATGTACCATCCATCCATCCTACCGTCATTTTAAAATCCCTGTTCAATGATACCACAAATGAAGGCGCTGGACGAAAATTGTTCTTGACTTCGTGCCCCCTAGAGGGCCCTCTAATTAAAGTGACGTCACATAGCCTATAACCAGCGGACAAATAAGACGCTTCTAACGATACCTCATTTGTCAAATTATGTATATAATACAATAAGTAGTTTTAGCTCTTTTGCTTCGCTGTAGTCGGGTAATGAATAAGGTAATGATTTGTAATGAATGCTCTTGTTATGTATTATTGTAATATATTACTATCGGAAAAATAGTTTGTTTATGCTTCATCTCGCAGCAGATATTATTTTTATTTATTAACCGGTGTTATGTCACGAGCGCCCATTAGGTGAATGAAACTACTTCATCATCTGCCTGCCCTTATCCCATGGTACTTGGGGTCGGCACAACACGTTTTCTTCTTCCATACCGTCCTGTCCCCCTTCACGCCATCACTTACTCCCTTTTCTTTCATATCACTCCTTACACAGTCCATCCATTTTTTTCTTTGGCCTTCCTCTCCTTCTGCATCCATTGAACCTACTTGCATATTAAAATTCAAATAACTGAAATCAAAACTACTACTATCTTCTTTTAATCTAAGCCTCAGGGTTTTTGGGAGAATCCATGTTGTAAAGTATAGGCGAGTAAGTATTGACTTGCTGTGTCTTGTATACTGTGGGTCTGTGTCTAAAGAATGTCGGCTACAGCGCGGTTTACCTTTCCGACATGCGTCCTTGCACTAAATTTTGTACAAGTATGGCATTAGTATGGTTATGGACTTGTCTTTTCTGAGTTATGTATCTTCATCATCATTTCAGCCGACGTCCACTGCTGGACATAGGCATCCCCCAAACGTCGCCAAACGTCGTGGAGTTATGTGTGTTATTATTATTAGATGAAAACAAGAAAATAGGCGTTTCTACAGACCGACCTCGTCAAGCGATGCTTAACCTTGAAGATCGACTCGTGCGGCTGTTATTATTTAGCCACGAGCTCCTCCTTTTTAAGTATCAGGGTATCATAGCCAAAGTTATAATATTAGTCTGCTTGTGTTCTGTCTAAACTTATTAGGAACAAGTTACATTGGAAGTTTCTATGTTTATTTGTTAGCAATAATAATCCGGTTACGATTTTTTTTACTGGTATGTGACTCCGCCATTACTGAGTATATGCTTCTTGTTATCCTACGAGATAGACCACAGATGTGAAGCCGTGGAGTATAAAAATATGTTCAAAAACTAAAACTCTACTATTGAAAAATCACGCTCTAAAAAGTATGAAATAAGAAAATATTCACATCTGATATTGTTATGTAGTACATACTATTCCGTAGAGCATAACCGTGGTCGTATGCCACCTATCGTAACAAAACAATACATTCTGCAAAGTGGCATACGACCGTTGTTGAACTTAACGTACACGATGAGTTTTAAACTTATTTTTAAATTAAAGAGTATTTATGGGTTTTTGCAGAGCCACATTAAATTTTATCGGTGTAGGGTTTACAAGAGGAGAGAGAAGAGTTACAAGAGTGGACTTAGCGATGCCGCAGTCGGGTAAAAATAGTTTTCATGACTTTGACTTTTTGGGATATACCTGGCAAATAGTAAGCTTGACAAAAATATGATGTACCTATCCCTACCTTCATTTTAAAATACCTGTTTAATGATACCACATACGACAGGTTGGGGTAAATTTTATTTTTGTTTTTGACAGCGTGCCCCCTAGAGGGCACCGTATTCAATTTAATGTGACGCCACTTAGCATAAATATAACCAGCGGACAAACAAGAGGCTTTTAACGAAACCTCATTTGTCAAATTATGATAAATATTTTAGGAGTAATGAGGGAACAAATGAACATACATACATACATATACACATACCGATCAAAAACATAACACTCCCGTTTACTTCGCCGTAGTCGCGTAAAAAGTAGTACCTATTAGACATAGGTAGGTACAATTAGTACCCGCAGTTCCTTTTTATATTTTTAGACTGAAGAACGAAGGAAACTGTCTTTTTAAGATTAGGCTACGTGCTTTGCCCGGTCAACTTAAATTCAACGTGTTTAGATTCTATAAACCGCTTAATATTGATCAACCTTGCAATTTACATTTTCTTAGTAAACAAAATAAACCTAAAAAAAGGAATATTGAATAAATATTCTGACAGATTGTAAGGCCATTTCTCCAAGTAACCCAATTCCTTTAAGTTGACCCTTGAGACAGTGTGGCCCGAAGCAATCTGCGATCACTTTCCATTTTAACTCTAAAATGACTGGCTAAAAATACTCTTGTATTTATTGTCTTACTATATTTCGTAGATTACTGCGTCTTTATAAATAGAAAGAAGTTGAATTATGACTAACTACCGCCCGTGGCTCCGGCCGCATACTCGTGGTATTAGTACTTCTCCCAATCACACTAATATTATAATGATGAAAGTTTATAAGTGTGTGTGTGTGTTTGTATGTTTGTTACTTCTTCACGCTCAAATGGCTGAACGGATCTGGATGAAATTTGGCATCTAGATAGATTATAGTCTGGATTAGCACATAGGCTTTTTATCCCGGTCTAATGTTTCTTTGGTATGATAAAAAACTTTTCACGCGGGTGAAGCGGCTTGTTGAAGCTAGTATCTTTATAAATAAAAGCCTATTATTCTTATGTTTAAGCTATATTTCTAAGTTTTTACGTGAAAGAGTAACACACATCCATCCGTCCTCACAAACTTTCACGTTCTAGTAGTAGAATAGTAAAATATCATTATTTCTGTATGATGCCGTCAAAATAATTTTTCTGTGACATCTCTATATTTTCAAAGCTTTGAAACTTATCATGGTGTTCCCCGAAGAGTGAGGTAAAGGTTTACCTACATAAGGTAGTATACCCTAATTTGTTTAAGTCTCATGTGATACCACCCCGGAAGAGCCTTCGGTAAAATTTTTGCAAACTGATGATTTGTTTTCTTAATTTACCCAAAATATTGGTAAACGATTTGCTAATCAGTTAGTTATGGATTCATCCGCTTTGCTATTTTGTTTACCAAGTTATTTTTTTTATGCAAATTGAACCGACCTCGTCTCATTCCTTTAAAGTTCATCAAAAACTTAAATATAAATTGGTTATCTCAAAGCATCTAGATCTATTAATAAATAAGTAAGTAGCTAACTAAACAGGAGAGCCAATTTCTTCTATGATTTAGAATTCCGCTCTCGCGTTGAAATTTCTTAACGATCTAGTAATTACATCTGAAGGTTCCCTTAAAAAAAAAAAAAAAAATCTGAAACAATACGTGAGCGAAATAGCTATTAAGGATCCCAGTTTTATTTTCAATCGTAAATTTTTATTGCTTTTCGGTAATAAAATAATATTTAATGGTTTATTTACTCTATATATACGCCTATATATCCAATGTTTAGTGTGAATCAATAAGGCAAAGGTTTGGTTTAACTCTTTATGGCATTTAGGTACTAGCAACCGGTTGTAGTCAAGGAGTTTCATCTCTTACCGAATAGCCTTTTTTGGCCAATTTCACGTGTCATACTATGCCGCAGAGCCACACAGATATAATTGACCGGTTTCTAAAAAGAAACCGGTCAATGATATCTTAATATGATGTACGCCAAACGTACATAATGTACGTATATTATCGCTGTACGTGCTTTAGGTAATGATAAAATAGACATTGAGTGTGGCTCTGCTGCAGAGCATACTCTCTAGCAGAGCCACACATAACATGTACTCAGGCAAGATAAATGCTACTGGTTCTTGATGAAAACTGTTGTACGAATAGTGTTTATTGCGTACGTGTTGAAAAATATCATTTTAGACAGTAGTTTTATTTATGTTAACTTTACTAAAATTGTCATAGAAAGTGCCTGGTGGTTATTTTGGGTATTGTATTGTTATTTTTACTAATCGCGATTTATTCAACTTAACTCAGTTCATGCAAATTCAGCGTTCTGATTGGTTGAGACCGCTGAGACAATACCAAGCAGTGAAATCGGCCCGTCATTTAAGTCTCGTTAGTAGCACATTATCCCTTTTAAAATTTGATTAACTCAATATATTTACTTCCTATTTACATTCATAAAGATAGAAGCCATGCTCACTGTCTTTATCTATCAAAAACAGTTACCTTTCTAAAAAACTGGCATAACTAGGTCCGTGCCCACTCGACCCACTTAGACTCTACCCGCAAAATAAAACCTGGATTTTCTATTTGATAGTAATTAAAATATCACTTGCGTGACTGTACAAATGGCACTGAATTGGTAGTAAATCTTCTGGTATTATTCTTCGGGTCGAGTCTAAGCAGATCGAGTGGGCACGGACCCGATACGTAGATTTAATTCTTAAACAAAAGTTAAGATTTCCAACACTTTGGAAAAGTCATAAGATGGTTACATTGCAGCAAAAATCTTACCTATAACTAGAACCACCGAATAACAAAGGCGGCAACATTCGAACTATCACAAAATACCCAAACTCACTGCAGCTAATGTTCGTAGGCGTGGCATACAGTCGTATGTTAGCACAGAGGTCATCTCGCCTAATTTACAGCCACCCCGGCCATCCCGTAATACTCTCATGTAGGATTATGGCTCATCCACCGCTATTATAATAGACCAAATTGATTTACAATAGCTGGGTTAAGATTTACTTGGCTTAAGTGTTAAGCTGGATCAAAGATCAGTGATTTGGCTAATGTGTAGGCAATTGGATGTGTTGGGGTTTAGAGTTTCATGTGCTGTTGTATTACTTGTTGAATGTAAATATTTCGTGGGTGATAGTGAATTGAATGTCGAATTATAGGGTTCTCGCAATGATTAGTGGAATCGGTTTTGGAACTGTAGTTCAGATGCTAATACTAATTGATTTGAAAGAAAACTGCTACGGAATGATGATAATACACTCAGCATAAAAAAACGCACCTACCCGAAACTAGCATTCAAGCTTGTCTTGCCAAAAACACATTTATACTCAGTTAATATTGGTATCTTCTGAAAGTTTGTTTTATGACCTTTACATTAACAAAAGTTAGTTTTCATAACTGACACAATTCTGCAGAGCACGAGATGTTAAATAACTGTTGTTAAAATACGCATTACAGGTACCACTTAATTAGACCATCCTAGAAGAGATAAAAAAACGGCTGATCATGGTCAAATGAGTCATTCTTCAACCAGACTTTGAAGTGAACACAATTGAACAAGTCCAGCAAGAAAACAAAACGTTTTATTTCATGTGTTGGTTAATAAAATTAAAAATCCATGTAGCATAGTTATACTCTTACTATTGCATTAATACCCAATTAATTGGGTGTCAGCTTTTAAATACCTGGGGCATTTTCTTGCCGCCGACCTCAAGGACTAAGTGGACATTGAGATCAGCGTAGGGCTCTAGCGGTCCGGAGCAATATGTTATCCTGTAGATTTGCGTGGTGTACGGACCTGGTAAAAGTAGCACTTTTCATTGCTTATTGCCAAAGCCTGTACACGGGCAATCTATGGGTCAATTATACTAAGAGATCACTGGATGTCCTGCGCGTTCGATATAACAATGCTTTTAGGATGTTGTTGAGACTGCCCCGTTATTTTAGTGCGTCGGGAGATGTTTGCGCAAGCCCGTACAGACGGTTTCTACGTGATTATACGAAAAAAAACCGTATCGCTACTGAGGAAAGTGAGAAACAGTCTAAAAAAGCATCCTGAAATCTGTGGCAGACAGCTTCGGCTCTTCGATAGTGCAGCAGTTTGTGTGCAGGTTGATTGTTACTAAAACTTAAATACTTTCATTAAGCGTACAGCTGCTAAGGAGTGGCATTCCCTGCTGGAGTCGTGTGTTTTCCGATAGCTATAACCCCACGGTTTTTAAAGTCAAGAGTGAATAGGTTACTTCTAGGCAAGCGTGCAACACCGTCGACCATATCATCGCTTACCATCAGGTGAGATAGTGGTCAAGCGCGAGCGTAACTATAATAAAAAATATATAGCCTAGTGCCATAAGACCGCCCATTGTACACTTGTTCTTGTGAACGTTTGTCCTGAATGTTTTGTTTGTGGTGTACAATAAAGTATATAATAAATAAATAAGCCTCGAACCCGGAGGTTTTCCGACGCGAGTACGAGGCTTCTTTTTTCTTTTTTGGAGGTATTTGTGTCAGGGGTTTTTTTTAATTTTAAATTTATTTTTTATTTCATGCTTTTTAAACTACATATAATATATCTAGTAGTAGACACGCTTCAATCGACAATTTATCGAAACACGTAATTATAACACGATATCTTGCGAAAACACCCATATTCAAAGAGTAAAATGAGAATATCTTTTGAACGGCTGAACCGAGTTTAATCAAACATAGCTAAGAACACTTTCGACAAAGTCACCTTTCAAACAAAAACAAAACAAAATCTGTTCATCCGTTTAGGACCTATGATGACACAGACATACACATAGATACACAGCAACACACCTCAAACTTAGAACACCCCTATTTTTCCGTCGGGGTTTAAAAATAAGGAGATAAGGAGAAAAAGGCGCAATACCTATGACGCTGAGTGTATTTTTGCTTGTTTTTTTGTATGTATGTTTGTTCCTGTGTGGCGTTCTGGAGTCCAAACGCGTTGGCCGATTTTGATGATTCTTACGTCAATCGATTAGTTTTAACCATGCGAGTGTCACTGGCTAAATTAAAAGGTGAAAAAAGAAAAAATTTGGATTTTGGGCGCCATATTGTGCGGGCCCAATTTTTTTTTCTTTCTTACCCATCTTGTGGGGTATCAAAATAAAGGATGTTAAAAGGTGATTTCAAAAATAAATAACACTTATTACATGTTTAAATGTACCTAATCCGAAAAAAAAATGTAAACTAAAAAACTATTAATAAAAAAGGAGTTAATTAAAAAAAAACAAAAACCCAACTGCTTAACTTACTGCTGCTGTTGTGTAGTAGGAGGATACATCTGGTTTTGGTCAGCCAGCTCGCGAATAATTATCCTCTGACTGCACAGCATGATTTTCTTCTTGTTTACGTCGGGTTTTTTTATTTGTGAATTTACTTTCTTTTTTATTTAACTATCTGAACTATTTACTGTTTTCCTCAATGGAAGCCAGTAGTAAGTGTAGTGTGCCTTAATGAGCAACAGTCGCTCATTAGGTCAACAAAAACATTGTTTCTTTTTAGGTTTTACAATGACTCAACTAGATGGCGTTGGCGTCGAAATAGAAGTCGCAAGGGAGATTGTTTGCCAATTTGGTATAGGGTCGCTTGTGAGCTTAAGCAAATATACTTACTATACCTAGATCGTTATACAGTTTGGTCGTTGTATTTATACCTTCAATCGTTCTAGTATACACATTAGTTCAAACTTAAATACTAAGTACCATTTTAGTGTTCGGTATTGTATTTAACAGCCTGATTGATCTAGTGGTCGCATGCGCTAATGCTGGTTAGTTCCTGGGCTCGATGCCCGAGTAGAGCAAAGTTTTATTGGGTTATTCCATCTAGAATTTCTCAATAGCAGCAGGAGCCTGGCTTTTTTGATAAAGTTTGATGGCAATAGGGTCGGCCCTATTGACTGGGCCTTAAACATCATCATCTTCCTGCCCTTATCCCATGTTACTTGGGGTCGGCGCAACACGTTTTCTTCTTCCATACCGTTCTGTCCCCTGTCACGCTATTACTGACTCCCTTTTCCTTCATATCACTCCTCACACAGTCCATCCATCTTTCTTTGGCCTTCCTATTCCTCTCCATCCATCCACATTTATATTCATAACTCTTTAAGTAACATGCGTTTCATCCCTTAACATCACATGACCACAAACGGTTTCCCTTCAACTTTTCTATCATTGGCGCCACTTTCAAACTGCCTTTAATATACTCATTTCTCTCTTTATCCAATCTCGTCACGCCGCACATCCATCTCAACATTCTCATCTCTGCTACATGCAATCTCCTTTTATCCATCTTTTTCACAGCCCAACATTTTGATCCATACAGTATGACAGGTCTAATCACGGACTTGTAAATTTTACCCTTTTGACTGGGACTTAAACATAACTGCCATAATGTGGGTGTACTGTAGGTGCATCATTGCTCAACCCTTCGGGTGGAACAGGTGTGATGTTATTTAATGCAGTGTGTGCAAGATTTAACGCAACTCATTCATACTTTAATTATATAGCAGTAAATTCCTACTCCTCGCAACCATAATTATTAGCATTCAATTCAAAGAAAACTGCCAGCCTGTATTTTCAAAACAGCAATACGAACAGATCCAAATGAACAAGAAAAAGTACAAAATCTCCTCACATCCCGGCTATAAAACAATATTCTTACATATTGGACATGTTAAAAACATCATACTTTATCCCACTTAGCTGTACTGATTTGTCGGTTATAAAAACTTTGTTCATCATCCTCTGTATGGGAAGCTTATTGAAAATAACAGTGTCACAGGCTTGCTATGTTTTATTGCAAATTGCTAGTTCCGCAGTAAGGGAAGTGTTTGGACGTATTTGCATCCCGTGGTTGCAGATTTGCCGTGCTTTTTTTTCTGTGTTCTGAATTTGTGAGTTCGTCAAAGGATTTTGTTAGTCTTTTTAGTTTAAGTAAGATTTGCGTTGAGACGAAAAACACGTGGATTAAACATTTATTATTAATTTATTATAACACATTATATTTACAAAAACGTCTTGATATAAATTCATTCATGACTATGTAAAAGGTACCAAGAAAAATACAATAATATTAAATCAAAAGGAAGTTGTTGGAAGGGACAAAACTATTTTTCATTTTTTTTTTCATTTATTATTATAGTACCTGGATGACCGGGCGCTGCTCGGTTGAAAATAGAGAAAACGACATTTTCTAAAAATGAAACATAACAAGATCGATTTATCGCCCCCGAAACACACTGCATACTAAATTTCATGAAAATCGTTGGAGCTGTCTCAGAGATTCAGATTATATATATACATATATACAAGAATTGCTCGTTTAACGGTATTAGATAGTTTATTTTAATGTTATTCTCATACATTTTGACATCCATTTACAGTAGCCACAGTGGATCTTTGTGTCTCTGAAGTTAGGCTCTGCAAAACATTGCGCAAGAAACAGTTTGTCATCGAGTAATACTGCATATAGTAAGTGAAATAGGACGATGCGACACACGTAAGCGAGTGAAAGAGGCAGTAATACAATTCTATCTTCATCTTCAACATTGACAAAAAAATAGCTACTGCGCAGGATCTTGCAGCCAGCCAACTTCAGAGACACAATGATCCGCTGTGACTACTGTTTATCAAATAGTTTTCCCTTTTTCCTTTTAATTTAGAATATTATTGTAAGATGAGAGATTATTTAATATAAATGTTATGCACGTCTATTTATTGGCATTTTAAACCATCTGAATAATTACCTCTTTTGTGTATTACAGATAAATAAAAAAAATAAGTTTAAAAAATCTAAAAACTCGACTGCTTAGAAAGCGAACTAAAAAGACGTTAACAAGAAGAAAATCATGCTATGCAGTCGGAGGATACATAATACTCATCACAATATGTAAAAGGTCCATGTGTGCATTTGTGTTGTTGATGTGCTTTGAATAAATAAATAAATAAAAAAGAATCCTTGGTGTATTCTGAGATCTAACAAGTATATTTAATGTAATTCCTTTACTTTATCTGCACACTTTCCTCACCGGGATTTTTAGATATCCTCCGAGTTAGAGTATTCTTATCTTCCAAAGTAGACGGCAGCTCCCTATTCTTTGTCTCTGGCAATGGAAAACACAAGAATCCTCCTATAATTGCCATCGATCCAAAAACAAGCCCCGCATAATATGGATCTAGAGAATTAATCGGCGGGGCACATATTTGTCCCACTCTAGACAATACCGATAAAACTCCTAACACAGAATTCCTTATAGAAGTCGGGAATAACTCGACACCGTACAAAAACACAATAATAAAAGACATGAAGAAGAAAGTGTTGCAGAGACAGGCGGTAAGTACCCTCACCAGATTTGAAGGTAAAAATATGACTATAATCATTAAGGTGCCTGATAGGAAGCTGGTTGCCATTAAGAATGTTTTTCTGCCCAAGATTTGGAGTAAGACGGCAGTGGTAAGGGTCCCTGGTATAAGGAGGCCTCCTGAGACGGCGACGTTCATGTGAACGTCTTTGCTCATTTCGCCGATGTACTGGGACACGCCGTAGTACCCCATGCCACAGACGAAGTAGATGAAGGCCATACACGCAAAGTTGATCGTGTGCTTCTTGTAGTTGAAGATCGCCCAGAATTTCAATTTGGTGGCCTTCGATGACGGATTGGATGCATGATATGCTTCTAATTCAGCTTTGATATTTTCAGTAGGTTGGTGGTTGCTAAAATAGAAACGTTTACGTGAGAAATATTGAAATATGTACACGCCGACGTGGAGGAATAAAAACATACTTGAGCTAATAAAAAGACAATTAGTTAAATTTAATTATCGTTCAGGAGTGTAGCAACTTCAGCCTAAATAGGCTAAATCTGTATTGAATATGTTTAATAATAATACCAGCCTGTAACTCTCTCACTTCAGGGCAAAGGCCTCTTCTCATACAGAGAAGGCACGAGCATTGATGTTATAAATGTTTATCTGATATTTATTTATCTAAATTATTACTACCTCCCTCAAATTATTTTTACCAACAAGACTAGTACTTACAACTTCATAATCTTTTCCACCACCTTCGTAGCCCTTACAACATCGCCATTATCCATAAGCCACTTTGGGGACTCCTGGGCAAAGTACCATATCGTGACACACAAGAACATTGGAAGTGACACCATAATTTGGAAGACGTCACAATGCCTGAAGAGGTATGACACTCCTGGCAGGGACATATGGCTCACGTTGATTGGTACATGGTAGAGAGCTGACACCACTTCCCTGTAGTGGGTGCCACAGTACTCGACGAGGAGGACGTAGCCAGTGACTACAGCGCCCCCGACTCCTGTGCCTTCGATGATTCGCATGAAGATGAAGGTAGTCATGTTTGGCATGACGGTGACCAGACAGCCTGATATTGCAGTAGTCAGGCAGCTCAGAGAGAACGCGGTAAGGCGGCCGAATCTGAAAATGCATGTTAGTAGTGTATGAGCGTAGTGTTAGAAATATAACAAATTGAAAGTTTCTCAAAGTTCCAACTCTTCATACTCCCTACTCTCTTCTTCTTGATATTTGAATAAAGATATGTCGCATCAAGGCTGGCCGATAGATGCAAACCAACGGGAAGTCAGGATGTATTCCCTTAGGTTAAGACATCGTGTGTGGGCAGGTCGGTGGGTATAATCATGCAAATGAAATCACAGAAATTATTCAATACGCTGGGTTTATTTTAAATAGTCACAGTTACAATCTTGCTTACTAATATCGATCGACACTGATTCTTCGACGTCTTAGCTCTAAGGCTGTCAGTACTCAACTGCCCTATTCGCCACCACGCAAGTACTTATAAAAAGCGTGCCAATGCGTAGTTGCTCTTAATTGCCGCCAGGTAGCGTGCTTTCAATTTGTTTTGACGTCCGTACTATTGACTAAACCTAACACGGCCATCCTGCGAGACAGGCGTCCTCGTCTGTTCCTCATTGTCAGTTTTAACAGTGTATCGAATCATTTGGCAATCCTCATGGATGTCCTCAGCCCTTGGGGAAAGCTGAGGGGGCTGTCAGACTCGTACTGACTAAAACCACATGGTGTTCTTTAGGCCGTTTCTTTTGAGAGGCGAGCGTGTAACACAGCACGCCGTCTTCTCGGGCATTTCTCAGGTGACAGACTCCCCAAATCTATCACCCGCAGGCATAATCTTGTTCTTGGTCCATGCCATCTCATGTCGTGTTGCGCCATACGTCCTATCTACTCCAACCCGCCAGCCTCCCATCATACAAGGGACGATTTTCTAAAACACAAAATTTCCAAACAGTATTCGCTCGTCCAATCCTGACTCAGACTGAGTCAACATGTGAGAAAACTTTTTGAAACTAATAATCATGATCATTTAGATCTCTCTCTTTACTATTGCAAGGAACAAGTAATTCTAATTGCAATTTAAAGAAAATAGCAACTTAATCATCGATTTGGTAACAAAAAGTACCTAATCTTCGTGATTACAAAGTCCAAGTAACACGGATAGTCATTAATGTCAAATTAAATGAAACAAAAGAAACAAGACACCAGGTATCTTATTCACGATCTTTAGCCATCACATAGCTCTCCTAGCACTACTCATAGCTCTCTTAGCAATCAAAATTGCTCTACTCGCACATCCCCACGATGTCGAGTCAACTCAACTATCTGAACTTAGAACCTGTTCACACAGACACTCAGTCTGTCCTATGTTATGTCAATTCATTATCAACTTCATCTACAATCTCAATTGGTACTTGAGCTTTGTGTATCTTCCTAACACGATCTACGAAAAGTAATAAAAATTAGTAAAACAAAATTATTTCAATTTCCATAACATGGTGACCTCACCTCTCGCGTGACTATTTGAGTTTACTTTCTTTTAAACTCAGAACTACATAGGAACTCTCTGCAAGGTTTCTAACATAAACATGAATTTTCAGACCAGACATAGTGTTACACAGACATACAGGTGCCATACAGGCCTTCAGTTGACCCACAGGCTCACAGTCGCCACACAGGTCAACAGATGCCACACAATGCTCGGCTACTCCTGACCAAAGTAGATCACTGGTTTCGTGAAAATAGGGAAATTTTAGGACTCTACTCTTGTAACTAAATCATTACCCTGGGCCATGTTCCACAGTCATTGCAAACAAACTTTAAAACTTCTGCTGCAGCAAAAACTGCCAAGCTTATAGAAACCCTCGAGTAAAATCTCCAACGCCACGGCTCTCTAGCCGACCAACAATTGTATTGCTCTCACAACGGTCTCTAGACCCGACCTCTGCCGGAATCCACTGATACGGTCAAACATAATACGTTCGATAGACTGAATTACTCGACACCTTAAGCTTGCTCATTATCATCAAAATCCTTTTGACATCAACATCGACTGGAACATGACCTGCTGGTATCTTTCTTAACCTACATACTTGTAGGTTCTAAGCGTACCTATTTAAAGCTTTCGGTGTATAACGATCACCGTCCTGTCATAGTAACCTATCGCGGACTTAATACAGGGCCTACCCAGTTTACATACAAAAGTTTCTTACACAACACTATTCATTAGAAAATGGTCCGACGATTAACAAGTTCAACAACTAAACAAAGTAATAGTCTGAAAAGTAACAGCATTGTCTGTTACGGTTTGTTTTAATTCAAAGGCAATGCATATTCAACTCATGAAACCTCTTCAAAGACCCATCGCCACATGTTACGCATGAGGTACGATCCAGAATTTGTCCCATGAGTAGAAATGTAAATCAGATTTGGTTTCACTACCACTGTCATCAACTATAATGTCCAATTCACAAGGAACTTGGTGATCGGGGATCCTTCTCACAAGATTCGCGCTTTTTACTCAAAGATCTTGTACATACAACTAAACCTGATAATATTAAAGAGGTTTAATTAACTCTGATAAATATCGTTAAAATCAGATTATCAACAGTAACCCTTTACTATCGCTCACTAACTAAGTTTTTATGTACGAAAAACGATCGCGAGATCTACTGCTATCATAATGTTACTTTGAAAGTATGCAAGTGAATTCAGATCTGAAGACGGTGGTTGTAAATCAACAATCGCAACAAGATCTGTTCTGAATACAGGTAAATGACCTCCGAAACTAACTAGATACAATTGAGATAGCCCAACGACATTACTAACTCGCATTGCCACTGAAACCGACTAGTTAATCAATCATTTTGGACATCTCATCCTAAAGTTCGTACTGACCGCCAATAGGAAACTCACTAACTACTTGTCTTTTAGTAAGTGTGTTTTAATTACCTAGTGATAGTGCTAGGTATAACCACTACCAATTCAGTGATCAAAAATGCACACATAAAACTCAAAATAGCATCTCTTCACTAGAGAACTTTCGACCTCACTATTGAAATAACATGGAAGCGACTCACCGAGTATTTCATTCCAAACTAGCGCGCTCCCGACCTCACAGCTGTTGTCATAACGTTCGTCTACTACCAGCTAACTGATAGCCTGCCTCATAACCACTCAGATGTTTACACGTCAGCCTTCGCATACAGCATCTGAACAGCTAGCCTGCAGCAGAGGCTCCACTGCGACACAATATGGTATCTAAAACATGAAAAACACTACGAGATTACATGTTCACTCGGTTATCTTAACCATACACAGCATTGATGGAAATTAACCAGTGCAGCGGTGTAGTAGTCAGAGTGAGTTAGTATTGTAGCTGCTTTAACCAATACTGGCCATTGGTCAATTTCATGTATTTAGAACAGATCTTATGTCGCGGAACGATTTACAACGATCTCGATCGATTTTCATCTTCAGTTCTTAATTCACTTGCTTACTTTCAAAGTAACATTATGATAGTAGTAGAGCCCGCAATCGCTATCTTTTGAAATCTTTAAATAGTAATAGAACGAATACGCTCACGATCGCATACATAGGAAAGGCCTCTAAGTAGTGCTCCTAACGAGTTAAACGTAGAAAACAGTAAGGAGAGTTCCTCCGCCGAGCAGGAGAGCACATGCCGTGGCTATTAAGTTCCACTGTACGCACTTGTCTGTAGACGTACCTGTAATTCACTTGTGAGTTGTTCAGGGGACGATGGGCAGCTGGTGTTGTAGCAGGGACACGGGTCTCAAAGGAGAATATCGTTGTATTGTTTTGTAATAACCTAGAAGTCGTAGACTCTATGTGAAGTGAAGTGTGTTGGTCGTATCACTTGAGGCTATGACGATATGGGTGGCATGCATGCGTGTCACTAGCTGCTGCGGCAGTAGACCCAAGAGCGTTATATATGACGTTATATCTATACCAATATTATAAAGAGGAAAGATTTTTTTGTTGTTTGTTTGTTTGTACCGAATAGGCTCCAAAACTACTGGACCGATTTCAACAATTCTTTCAGCGTTAGGAAGCTACTCTATCCCCGGGTGACATAGGCTACTTTTTATCCCTGTATTCCCACGGGAACGGGAACTACGCGGGTGAAACCGCGAGGCGTCCTCTAGTATGATCTAAGGTGATACAGTTTCTGATCAATTACTACTAAGGCTTTGAGGAACCTTTCGTAATCAGTGATCGTTATACACTGAAAGCTTTAAATTGGTACGCTTAGAACTTAGAAGTATATACACGATAGTTTTAGGAAGATGATAGTGGGTCACGTACCCACGTTCCAGTCGATGTTGTTAAAATGACAGTTGTGCAGTCCTTCACAAGGGATATCTAATCCTTACTGATCAAATTGTTGAAACTATTATCGTCAATATGAAATTCATAACGGTCTGGCTTTGTACTAGGTATGTCTCAATTACCTAGTGGTAGTGCTAAGTATAACCACCACCAATTCAATGACCGAACACAATTAACTCAAAACTAAGCATTTCATTTGAAAATATCATTTTTTCTTGAATTAAGTACGGCATTGTTACTATATCGTTTTAACGTCCAATCAAAAATAGTCAGCCAAGGCTAGCTAATGGCCACCAGTGATATTCTTCAACAACACTAAAACTTGACCAGTGATAGCCAACATGGATTATGACCTGACATGGCCCATACTGTATACAAAACCAGAAGTTTGAATAATAAACACTTGTCCTGAGTCATAACAAAATGAAAACGACTCACCAGATTGGCATAAAAGATCCGTGTGTATGGATCCACACATCCACACTCTCCTCCTTGACCTGTCCAGCTCCTTGGTTGTTGCTAGCTTTCTTGCTGCTCCGGTCTGGACTGGTTTTTAATTATTCAAGATTCTGAGGGTAGTCGCAGAAAACTCGATGACTCCTGAAATTAGTCTCACATTGTTCCTACCATGTAGACGCGAAGCTGAAGGGCTTACTTCTACTGCATTCAGTTTTGGTGGGACCAAAACAATACGACGCTGACGGTGTAGTGTGCCACCGTTTGCGCATCGAACTCTGGTTTTACGAAGTTAAATTCCACAGCACTACTCAGCAAGTGCACTACTTATCGTATACATTTGTTGCACTTTAAAAAAAACCGCCACTGATTTTAATTTTCACCGTCATCACATTTTCTTTTTTGCTTTTATTTATTATAATATAACAAAGTCTCCATGTTCCTTTTAGATTGGTTTTTGTTTTTATAAGAAAAATAACTTTATTTCACTCTACGGTTTTCTCCTCGTCGCCAATGTAAAATATGCGCATTTATCAATACACTCGCGAGCAATGAAAAAGTTCCAGTGGCATAGCACCAAATTACACCTAAACGGGAAAGGCTAGCTTAATGACGCCGTCTGCAATATTGAAGTACATTTTACAGCGCATCAGAATATTACCAACTAAAAACGTAAATATTGTGTTCAAATTTAAAATTAAATGTTTTAAAAAATTGGGGCCATTTGGCAAATAAAACCAAAATTCTAAGTAGGGGTTTTATTAGGTGTAAACGTAGGTTTTGTTAACTCAGTACTTGGTGTTTCCTCCATGTGCTCTCAATACAGCTTCTACGCGATTGGGCATGCTGAATACCAGATTCCTCAGCATATGCTGAGGAATGTTCTCCCATTCTTCAATGAGCGCGTAATTCAAGTCACGAAGAGTAATTGGAGGTGGAACTCATTTTCTCACACGTCTGTCAAGCTCGTCCCAAGTATGCTCAAAAGGATTCAAATCGGGGCTCCTTGCTGGCCACTCCATTATGTGGATTCCTACGTCCTGAAGATACTCATTTACAACTTGAGCAGTGTGGGCCCGTGCATTATCGTGCATGAACACTGCATTGTCGTCCACATTGGCCAAAAACGGACCAGCATGTTCATTGAGAATCTCATTGATGTATGGGTCATACTCAGAAAAAGTGTACATTTTAAATTTGTTACTAAACTGATTCTGAGAATCTTCGTTACGAAACTGATGTCATAAGGTATAGTAAACTGATGTCGTAACGTAACGCAATATAACGAAACTGACAATAAATTCTGAGAAATTATAACCTCTAAAAATATTTTTACGTAAACCACGTGTTTACCACGCAGGCACTGAGCGTATTCGTTCAGATAATACAAAAAATAAGAAAATAACATAGTAAGTAAATAAAACATATAATAAACTTACCACAATAATAGTCGTTTATCACCCTGAGGATTTTTTTGTAAATTTTCACTTGATACACGTCTTGACTTCACGACAACGGCGAAAACATAATGGCTGCCGTGACAGTAATTTTGACGTAGATAATAGTGTTGCCAGAATAGGAAAAAATATTTAAACCAATTTAAATACCTGCGTTTTAAATTTTATTGCGTGTTACTAATCCTGAGTAACGAAACTTCATAATTTTGGGACAAGATTAGTTTAATTAAAATAAATTATTCTATAAATGATTAACGAATAAAATTGGTCCTATTTAGTAACTTTATTCATAAGGAATAATATAGCTATAGTCAATATTAAGTAAAGCGATGAATATTCGTAACAATTCATCTCTGAAAATGTGTTATAGTCATTGGGACACAAAAAAAATGTATGATGATATTTATTAAAAAAAATTGACACTCAAAAAATATACTCTTTTAATGAAAATTAAAGTTTAAGTAACAAAAAAATCTTCATATTAATAGACTAATATAACAGCAAGGGGAAAAAAAAGAAAATATATCATAATATTAGATATTTAATTTAATATGAAGCAGTGGGACAAGAAAAGATACCAAATGTACACTTTTTCTGAGTATGACCCGTATCTCACAGCAGTTAGGTTCCCGTTCTCGATTGGAACTAACGCTGTTCGACCCTCTGCAGAGATACCAGCCCACACGTGAACGGTACCTCCGCCGTGTGACACTTTTTCTTCAATAATGCTTGTGCAAAACGTTCTCCTGGTCGTCGGTATACTCTTTTCCTCCCATCATGATGGTACAGCATAAATCTTGACTCATCAGAGAACATCACTCTGCCCCATTCGTCCTCACCCCAATCTGTATGCTCGTGGGCGTATCGCAATCGGGCATCTTTATGATGTTGTTCCAGTTTTGGGCCATTTGCTGGCCTGTAAGGCTTCAATCCTCTTTCGGCAAGAAGTCTCCTGACTATTCACTCGCTTATTGGCTCACTTCGAACTTGCAGAAGTTGTTGTTGAACCGCAACTCCCGTCTGATGTCGATGTCTTAACATGGCTGCCGCAATGAAACTATCTTCTCGGACTGTTGTGCACCTTGGCTTGCCAGTATCTGGTCTTCTCAGGTTTAATCCAGTCTCCCTAAACCCACGATCATCATCTTAAATCAGTTTAACTGTCAACCGTTTGTCATCCTTATGTAAATATAATACTGTGAAACACCAAGTCAGTGTTTGTCCTGCCACCATCCTTAGGACACGAACCACTTATTTCCTAGGTCCGGGCCACGGGGTCACGTTAATTACAGAGTCGGTGGCATTCATGAAATCCTCTAAAGTGCAACAGTGTGGGCACTTGGGGGATTCCAATGTGTGATTCATGTTTCCAGGGGCCCCACACTCATACGGGTAAAAATCTATGTTGTGTTTTAAATATAGCTACCATAACATATATACAATCAAAGACTTACCTATCAGACAAGAACCCAAACGACAATGCCCCAATCAAGAGCCCAACATAAAGCATACTCTGAGATAAAGTGATAGTCCATTGTTGTGCACATACGATCCCGTATTTAGTCTGGATGGTCTCTGTGAACACACTCTTATCCCATATGATATTCTCATAAGGACAAGGACACTGATCATCAGTAGAATTCTTTCCTTTGCACACAAACGACATCTTTGGAGACAGGAATAAGAAATTTAGCACGTGCCAAAATACTGGTAATTTTGATGAGAAAAGAAGGGCAAATATGTAGTAATGATAATGTGTTATACGTTCAAAATATTTATCGATTGGATGTTTCGAGGGTTGCATTTTTAGTTAATTGCGTTTCAATGGTTTTTGGTAATCATATCATAATAATTCTTAGTATGTTTTGGCAAATGAATAACTTGTTAGAAAAAATATAACTGTCAACACGAATTTTCACTGTAATAAGCACAGAGCTTTTACGAATTTCCGATAGATGTATCGAGAGTTAGACGAAAAAAAAATGACCAAAAAAAGTTTGCTTTTGTATCCAGGAGAATGGTTGATCAATAGTTACATTTCTATTTATTGATTGACAGGTCTCATCTCTGTGAGAGGGAAAGCCCTGATCCACCACGCGGGCACAATGCGGGTTGGTGGACGTCACATGTCTTCTAATTTTTGGTTCTAGGACATGCCATGATCATGGACATGCATCGATCCCTGCGGTAAAGCCCTATTCACGCGCTTATGACCAGAGGATTTAACGACTACATCACTGTCGCTCGTCACCTGAACAAACTGAGAACGGTGAGTCACGAAAATCTAAAACCACTTGACTGTCTCAGGCTGACATCCATAATAAGACAACTTTGATAGGAGGAGCGAGGTATTAATAGAGTCAAAATCGTGCGAAAAATCTAGTAAGACCAGCAGGGTACCCATGCCCTTAAAAGAGTATTCTTTAGCTTCCAGAATATTCCCAACCACACCAAGAAGTGGCTGTGCTGTGCCTCTTGCCAAAACCTGATTGAGCGAGCGGCAAAATGCTGTGTTCCTCAAGGTATGACCGAAGCTGGTTAGAGATAACCTTCTCCAGGATCTTGGAGAGGCATGGCAATTAACCACTGGCCTCTATTATACAAGTACGCTGGACTAAACATACTATATGAAATGACAGTTGATTTTTGTACTGATTCAAAGCGCCCCGCTTGAGGTTCTCAGGAACTAAAATTAACACATTTAGAGATAGGTTAGTACCGATATTTCTCTAAATTAGGTAATACTAATATATTCGCCTGGAAATATTATAATATTGTAAGTAATATATCAGTATTAGTGATATTTTGAAATTACACTAATATCAAAATAGTAGACTTGGCAAGGCGTATCATGTTGTTTCGTTTCTTCTCGTAGTATGTTGGAACTAAATATCTCACATTGGTATTGATGATGAATGTTATATGATCGCCTAATAATCAGTAATAATAAATTCAGTACAGCAAAACTTGCAAAACGTATGAATGGCGCCAAAACCCAGCACATCACCGCATTAACCGCGCATGCGCTAAGGCTTAGCACGCACTGCGATCTTTGTTCGCGCGATTTTTTGATTCCGCCCATTCTGCGACCTATGGAATTGTATGAAGTTGTTCGCATTGCGGTAATGGAAATAATACCGCAAGAAATCCGTGTTTTGCCATAGATTCCACCGCACCACGGCGCGAATTTTATTCGCCCGAATATTTTGAGCTCTATGAACAGGTAGAAGGAAACAAAATTCGCGCGAATAAAAATCGCAGTGCGTGCTAAGTCTAAAGCGGGCATTGTCATAGACAATTTAAAATTGGAATCAAATCTTATTTATAATAGGTACTATAACATGGCATTAAAAAAAAATATTGATGGAAACTCCTTAGTGATTAACTTCTTGGATTTGTTCTGTATCGTAATAGAAAAAAAATGTTGTATAGCATTATTTTTTTAGAGAAATGGTGTTACAATAAGATTCTATTTTAAATTTTGGTGTTGTGTTTATAAAGTATGCCAATATAGACTCGTTTTGAATTTTACTACGATATGAGAGTAGATAAATCATTTTATTATTAGTTATTAATAAAACATATATATACAATTGAATATTCTAAAAAAATAAAATACCTATATACAAATACAAAGGGGAGACGGAAAAAAGAGAGAATTGCCACGTTGAATGGCAATGCTGATTCTCTGGCCGAAGAAAAGGCCAGCCCTCTGGTCACGTAAAGAGTCGACGAGCTTTGTGCTAATTTTTCGAAAAACTCGATGCGCACTCGGACCCCATGGACCTAATGTTTCAACCCCAAACGGCTCAAACATATAACTTCCAATAAGGTTGTTATATATGCGCCGTTTGAGGTTTTCTGCACCAGCAGCAGCCGCCCCAGCACAGCCTGCCGTGCTTAGAAGATGGGATGGCGCAAGGGTGTCGACACATGTTGCATCCCACACCAAAGGTCTACCCACCTTCCAAGGCATAATGGTCATCCCATCTGGTCTCTTCCCATCGTCGCGTGCCAAGCCATTGGGTTCTAAAACTGCTGGCACCCCGGCGGTGACAAGGGCACGACGTATGATGTCATTAATGCTGGAGTGCCGTGCTATCCGGCCAGCACTCCTACTGCAGGATAGGCCATGGTGACCGAGGCGGTCGACTGCTTCACCACATTGACAACGATGTGGAGCTCCGCTAGGAGCACCCAAACGCAGACATGTAGCGATCCAGAAGGTGTTGTCACTCAACATAGTACCTATGTTGAGTGACGGTAATGCCTGTAGTCAGAGGCCCGACTCCCACTCTCCCACAGCCAGCAGGCGGGCACGCTCAGCAGTATTGGTAGACGTATTTATAATTTTATTCCGTACCAACCTGCAGAGCGGCTCATCCCACTGTCTCTGGGAAGGTGGGTTCTCGGGCAACGCCGTATTCGGGCAAGCCATTTTCCAGGCGCACACTGCGTCGATCAAGCACGGCACTTCACAGTTAACCAGTGAACGGGATAATTTTTTTTTGGTTAAAGTTTCAGTGCTGTGGACCGAAGACAGGAACGCCGGTAGGCTTATACTAGTAATTTTGCGGATGCCGAGCCCGCCGAAACGAATGGGTAGTGTAGCTTGCATCCAGGCTCGATCATCCAAGGCCACATTTAAGATGGATGTCAGAGTGCATCGAATAATTTCGTCAATTTTTTCCAAGAGTTGTGGCTGCTTCCATAAAGGAGAAGAGCGTAGAAAATACACAAAATTTGGTCCAAAACAGCAATACCTAATAAGAGTAAAAGCCGAATGAAGGTTAATTTTGGAGAGTCTATCCGAAATATCATTCAAATGGTTAATTTTGCCATCAATGAATGAAGAAAAACTGTCTTCCAAAATTGGGGCACCTAGGAGGTGTGCCTGTGTTCACTACACAGGTGTTCACCTGTGTAGTGAACTTTTACCTATAATTCTGATCTCTGGAGCTATTGCATAGAATTTTTGTAAGGTCGATTGTCTGTCGGTATTGTCACTAAGAAAAAAATCATATTTGGAGTGGTTGAGGTCTAGGCCGATGGATTTAAACTGCTCTTTCAGGAATTTTAAATCTGTTAAAACGGTGTCTACGTCACCTCCTAGTGTTCCATCATCCAAATACCATAAGTTAAATTTGGAATTTAGTTTCTGAATAATGGGATGAATAGCCAGACTGAAAATGACTGGCCCGAGAGGGTCACCTTGTTGGTAACCAACTGAAGATTGCAAAACTTTTTCTTTGTACAACAATTATGATGGGTGCCTATAGCATTGCCACAAAAAGCCGAAAAATTCTGGAAGCACCTTTTTTGCTTCAGCCAACAAAGTGTCCCTGTTGACGGAATTGAAGGCGACCTCACCCTGGCTAGAATTTAAGAATGTAGAAAGGGCATGTACGGCAGCCTCACAGCCCCCTCTAGAGCCAAAGCCAAGCTGTAGGGGCTGGAATTTGTTTGTAAGCCTTTGGCCGTAAAGCTTACAACAAATTTTGGCTGCCATACGCCTGTAGGTGCACCCGACGGCAATAGGACGAATGCCGCCGTCCCTCTTGCGCAGGGCACATAAGTTGGCCCCGTACAAGACATCGACGACGGCATCGTTCACGCCGCCGGAGAGCATTAAGTTGACTAGTGCCGCAAGCTCCTTCAAAAGCGACTCACCAGCTGCCCCAGCGCCTGAACTTAAAAGATCCTTTAAGTGTTGCGGAGTCAAGCCGTCGAGACCGCCGGCGGAACCGCTTCGGAAGGAGCTCACGGCAGCAATCAATTGTGTGGCTGAAATATTCAAAGGAGTTGAATCAGGATGAGGGGTTTCGGGGAGGTCGGGAAAGGTAAGGTCATCCGCAGGCGCCGGATGCTTACTCTCCAAGGCAGATATTGTTTCTGGGCGCCACCACATCACTGCTGAATAGAAGCCTCGCTGCACCCCTAATGTCACCTTCACCTAGTTTGGACTCCACGTGAAAACATATGTCTTTCTGTGAAAGGTTATTGAATGGTTGTAAATTTTGATCCAAAATTGTGGTCGAATTGTTGCAGTTTTCTTTAATTTGATTTGTAAGTGTTTTTTTCAGAGCCAAATCTTTTTTAACCTGTAGAATCCTATAGAGGAAGGTGAGGAATTGCTCCCAGGCACTATTTGAGTTCTCTTGGATCGCAAGACGGATGCATTGCGCCAGACTCAACGCAACGGACCGTCTCGCACCCCGAGGAACTCGTTTCAATACGGGAGTAGATTTTTTTAATTTTGATAAAGTTGTCCAAAGTGTGTGTTCAAAAGGTGGGGAAGTGACTGGAGGGCACAAAGGTACACTATGTGGTTTGTGAACCTTGCCATAGTGTATCTTCAGCCCCCGTTCGCCTTTAAAAAAGCGTGCCTGTGAGCAATGGGGACACCTCACCAGCTGAACCTCAACGGATGTGGCAGGTTGACAGCTACAGTATCCGGCGTCGCTACAGTCTGCATTGTTCATTAACACAAATATAAAGTAAAACTTACCCTAATATAAAACTATACCCACATTATATACACTATAACTCACAAAAAATATATAATATAAAAACACAAATAAAAATATCAAATTGACACACAAAAATGTCTTATAACGACGGCTGTGGGACGCAGGAGGCCTACACACTTCGCAACCGTCACCTTGGAAACGGGCAGGGCGTCGCGTCGTATTTGTTGATTTCTTTTTATTATTTTGGACGAAGACGAACCACAGAGAACTTTTTAAGACGAAGCCAGTAGATAGTAGCCGCCACGGCGCCGTGTGCCAGCGCTGGGCTTCAATTTAATATACAGGTGTAAAGTATTCACTGCTTGTCAAAGTTATTTTTGATTTACTTCTCGCTTTTGCTGTGAGCCACAAATTTGCAATTGATGTGTTGAATTTTGCTTAAACCTTCCCACTTAAGCTGTTACTCCCCATGGGGAAAAGGCAAACATAAATATTATATTATATAATTTGGTCAGCAAGAAAATTATTTTGCTGACAGTTGCTATCAACACGTATTTTTTGAGAGTAGATAATAGTAGTTTATGAAACTGTTGCATAATGAGGGGTATTAAAACATGAGTGTGTGTTTAAAAACCGAGCCGTAGGCGAGGTTTTTAATGGTTTTCACACGAATGTTTTAATACCTAGTTATGTGCAGTTTCATACACTACTTTATCTACACTCATAAATTGGGATTGAACCTACTAAATACCTCTTTTTGCATTTTCCATGCCATAAAATCGTGAAAGCATTTGTCATATACTTTTCTCGACTTTGCTGGTAATAAATTAAGAGTAATTTCCTTCGCCGCATCTAAAATATCGGGCGGAGTCAAATTTTCTTTACATTCACTGATATCAGACATTATTAAACAATAATTTAAATAACTCATGAAATTCAGGACAGCAAAACTTGCAAAACGTATGAATGGCGCCAAAACCCAGCACATCACCGCATTAACCGCGCATGCGCTAAGGCTTAGCATGCACTGCGATCTTTATTCACGCGATTTTTTTCCGCCCATTCTGCGACCTATGGTATTGTATGAAGTTGTTCGCATTGCGGTAAAGAAATCGTGCGACAATAATACCGCAAGAAATCCGTGTTTTGCCACAGAATCCACCGCACCACGGCGCGAATTTTATTCGCCCGAATTTTTTGAGCTCTATGAACAGGTAGAAGAAACAAAATTCGCGCGATAATAAATCGCAGTGCGTGCTAAGTCAGTAAGTCTAAAGCAGGCATTGTCATAGACAATTTAAAATTGGAATCAAATCTTATTTATAATAGGTACTATAACATGGCATTAAAAAAAAATATTGACGGAAACTCCTTAGTGATTAACTTCTTGGATTTGTCCTGTATCGTAATAGAAAAAAATAGTAGTTTATGAAACTGTTGCATAATGAGGGGTATTAAAACATGAGTGTGTGTTTAAAAACCGAGCCGTAGGCGAGGTTTTTAATAGCTTTCACACGAATGTTTTAATACCTAGTTATGTGCAGTTTCATACACTACTTTATCTACACTCATAAATTGGGATTGAACCTACTAAATACCTCTTTTTGCATTTTCCATGCCATAAAATCGTGATAGCATTTGTCATATACTTTTCTCGACTTTGCTGGTAATAAATTAGGAGTAATTTCCATCGCCGCATCTAAAATATCGGGCGGAGTCAAATTTTCTTCACATTCACTGATATCAGACATTTCACACTCAATCATTTAAATAACTCATGAAATTCAGTACAGCAAAACTTGCAAAACGTATGAATGGCGCCAAAACCCAGCACATCACCGCATTAACCGCGCATGCGCTAAGGCTTAGCACGCACTGCGATCTTTATTCGCGCGATATTTTTCCGCCCATTCTGCGACCTATGTAATTGTATGAAGTTGTTCGCATCGGTAACGAAATCGTGCGTAAATAATTCCGCAAGAAATCCGTGTTTTGCCACAGAATCCACCGCACCACGGCGCGAATTTTATTCGGCCGAATATTTTGAGCTCTATGAACAGGTAGAAGGAAACAAAATTCGCGCGAATAAAAATCACAGTGCGTGCTATGTCTAAAGCGGGCATTGTCATAGACAATTTAAAATTGGAATCAAATCTTTTTATAATAGGTACTATAAAATGGCATTACAAAAAAAATATTGATGGAAACTCCTTAGTGATTAACTTCTTAGATTTGTCCTGTATCGTAATAGAAAAAAAATTGTTTTATAGCATTATTTTGTTAGAGAAATAGTGTTATAATAAGATTCTATTTTTAAATTTCGGTGTTGTGTTTATAAAGTATGCCAATATAAACTCGTTTTGAGTTTTATAATTCGAATATTACGATATGAGAGTAGATAAAATGTTTTATAGCATTATTTTGTTAGAGAAATAGTATTATAATAAGATTATATTTTAAATTTCAGTATTGTGTTTATAAAGTATGCCAATATAAACTCGTTTTGAATTTTATAATTCGAATATTACGATATGAGAGTAGATAAAAGTATTTTTTTACCGAAGGCTGGGTCCCATCTCTAATATTAGTTCCATGGACTGTCACGTTAAGTCACGTTGCTATCAACGCCACAATGGCGAAATCGAATGTCTTCATTTTGTCATCGATAATATCAAGTCGCGATTTTTATTCGCCCGAATATTTTGAGCTCTATAAACGGGTAGAAGAAACAAAATTCGTGCGATTAAAAATCGCAGTGCGTGCTAAGTCAGTAAGTCTAAAGCAGGCATTGTCATAGACAATTTAAAATAGGAATCAAATCTTATTTATAATAGGTACTATAACATGGCATTACAAAAAAAATATTGATGGAAACTCCTTAGTGATTAACTTCTTGGATTTGTCCTGTATCGTAATAGAAAAAAAAATGTTTTATAGCATTATTTTGTTAGAGAAATAGTATTATAATAAGATTGTATTTTTAAATTTCGGTCTTGTGTTTATAAAGTATGCCAATATAATCTCGTTTTGAATTTTATAATTCGAATATTACGATATGAGAGTAGATAATAGCTATTTATGCAACTGTTACGTTATGGACGGTCTTTTAATACGAGTGTAATTTTTCGGTACAAGCGTAGCGTGTACCGAAATAGGTGGGCACGAGTTATTAAAAGACCAATAACGTACAGTTGCATACAAGATTTTATCTACGAAGGAAGGAATAAAACACAGATATAGACAAATAAGTATTTCAGGCAGTGTGTTTAAGTATTTCATTTCTCTTACATGTCTTTATTTTTCTGGTAGTAAATTATTTGTAGCCGCAACTGCTCTATTTGTTATAAATCTGATGGAGTATTTTCACACTTTTCACTTGATGTTGAAGACATTTTTATTAAAATTTGAAATAAAATTTCACTTAGAAAATTTTTCGCGCGTCCACTTTATTTTTATTTTTTTTATTATTTTTTCTTAATTAGCACTGACCTCTATCATACAAGTACGCTGGACTTCATATTATCGATGACAAAATGAAGACATTTGATTTTCGCCATTTACACACTTCCTTGAGGCCCAGCATTAATAGCTTTTAGAAAGAAAGTTAACATTTGTTAACCTTTTTATATATTTTTTGTTTTTTAGGACTTATTGTCGGGCCTACGTCGTCCCCCCATATCTAAGTACTAATGCTGTAACATGGAAATATTGTAAAATCAAACCATTTTATAAAAGAGAAACCATGAAGTTTCTTGCCGCTTCTTCTCCATACGAATCGACCAACCCGAACCGTGCACATTTTGTCGACATTTTATGCGCCCATGTAGGCCTATGTGAAATAAAAAAAATTGATTTTGATTGCCAATTTCCACAGAACCGAGCAAGATGAGGTGGTGATGGAACGGTTAATACTGGCCGTTATAGCTGCAAAGCTCCGAGGAAGAGTCATAATCAACATCGGTCACAACCGTGAGCATTGGACTTAAGACTATGCAACAGCTTCAGCACCATATTCGCCCGGACCGGCTCAAGCTGGAAGTGTCCACTGCCGAATCTGTAGTGCTCAAAGTACTTTAAGTCAGCAGAAGAGACTCTACCAGTGCCAGGAACATCCAAATAGTGTTCATAATTTTTGTCGGGATCGTTATAAAAATGCGGTAAACTGCGCTCCGGTGTTCCGAAAAGAATTAAAGATACCAGTGGCAATAGTTGATTTGATGTTGTTATAGTATATTATGACACAAGTGAGCTAAGATGTTGACCATCATTTGGTAGTTGCTGAAGTTCGGCTCAAGGTTGCGGTAACCCGTGCAACTGGAGAACACGGTAAAGTGGGGCGAAGGTACGATGTGAGTAAACTTTCTAATTTGGACACCCGTAAGGCTTTTCGGCTTGATCTACGCAATCGGTTCTCTGGACTGGAGAATGCTGCGGACTCAGTGGACGAGGAGTGGAGCCGCATTAAAAAGGCCTATACAGAAACCAGCTCCGTGGTCCTTGCGCATAAATCAAATCATGCGCGCGAGGATTGGATGTCGCTTCAAACGTGGAGCCTCATTGAGGATAGAAGGAAATTACACCTCAAATTGCTTGAAACGCGTAATGATGCCAAACGAGCCGACCTCAATGCCCAATACTGCCAGAAGCGCAAGGCGATTTATCGCAGTACGCGTGCAGATAGAAGGCGTTGGGTTGATGATATTGCTGTTGTGATCAACAGGCTGTGAACACCGGCAACTTGAAAGAGCTTTATAAAACCACGAAGACCTTGGCAGGAAACAGAAGGCTCAAGAGGAAGAATCCGCTTTAATCCGGAGAGGGGCAGCTTATTGTGACGTCGGAAGGGCGGCTGCAGCGCTGGCCCTAACACTTTAAGGAGGTCTTCTAATTGTCAGCATCTCTAACGCCTGACGCTCTGCAGGTAGGTTTTACACCACCTCGACCTCTTGACATCGACACGGAACCACCGTCAGCCTCTGAAGTGACTGAAGCGATACTCTCTTTGAAGGTAGGCAAAGCACCTGGACTCGACCTGATAACTGCGGAAATGTTACAAGCAGACTTAGCATCCGCCGTCGACGTGCTGACGCCTTTAATTGAAAGGATATGGTCCGCTGAAGAAATCCCGGACGACTGGAACAAGGGACTTTTAATTACCGTGCCCAAGAAAGGTGATCTCAGCAGTTGCGATAACTGGAGGGGCATTATGTTGCTGTCGACTCCCTCTAAAGTCTTCTGTAAGATACTACTTGCTAGGCTGTCGAGGGCCGTTGAGCCACTTCTGCGCGGGAAGTAGAACGGTGACATATGTAACTATTTTCAGTTACATATGTCACCGTATCGTGTTGTTTATTAATACTTACTTTTAATGTACATTGTTACTAACCCTTTAAGAGTCTTCGCTCGAAATAAAGATTTAGATTTTGAATGTAACCGCCATAATAAAATTGGTTATTGGTAGCTAAGTTTTAAAGATATAGGCAAATCTAGATTTTCGCGAAAACTTGAAAGTACCATAATTTACATCAATTTTAATTTTTTCGGAAAAATAAAAAATGTTGAAAATTAAGGTAAATTTCAAGAACTTACAAGATTTCGCGACAAATTAAATTTGCTTATATTTTTTTATCATGATGACTCAGGACCTTGGTTTTTATACACCTAATAGGGACTATAGACCTCAGTATCTGGTATAAATTTCAACTTGCTAGGTCCACCCGTTCCTGAGAAAATCGGTGGTGGCACACGGACAGACAGACAGACGGACAGACGGACAAAAAAGTGATATTCCTATTTATAATTTTTTTACCTTTTGAGGTACGGAACCCTAAAAATTCATCAGCATCATATTTAAACTTTCTGGACGGCATACTACAAAACAGTTAATTATTTTGTTTAACATTAAACAAACTAGTTTTATAAGTATTTGTTACTAACAAGGAATGGACTGTAAATCGTCAGATTTTTGAAATAAATAATTATTATTATTAAGTGATGTCAGAGGCTGTGAGACAGTTACCTCTTTATTTTTTCGCGGCTATTAAAAAAGTACCAGAACTATTTTATTTTTTATAAACGATTAATCACAAGAAATATTAGTAGTACTAGTAATAAGTAATAAATAGTAGTAAGTAGTTTTGGAGCCTATTCGGTACAAACAAACAAACAAAAAGTGTTTCCTCTTTATAATATTGGTATAGATATAATACATACCTAAATAAATATATATATATATTAATAAAGTAATGAATAGATGTTATCGAGATGTCCCCTCTCCCCGTTGAATATAAAACCGCAATTTACACTTGAAAGCATATTGACTGGTGGCCGTCCTGATTTCGAGAGGAAGCGCGTTCCAGAGAAGAAAAGACTGAATATGAAAGGAAGATTGAACAAAATCAGTAGTATGAGAAGGACAAAGTAGGAGAAGATTATTGGAGGAACGCAGATTCCTAGCGTGTGAAGAACTTAAATATTGAAAATGTGACAAGGTAAGAAGGTGGGGTGGGAGAGTTGAGTAGGGGAAAAAGCGTAGTTAGAGCGCGCAAACTTCTTCTCTGGCGAATGGACATCCATTTGAGCTCAGACCAATAAAAATGTTAATTTTTATCCGTGGTGCTAGGCAACTGGGCTTATTCCAGTTGTAAACGACCCTTTGTGCCTATTGGTCTGCTGCAAGTCCTGCAGCGACTCTGCCATTATGACGATGCCATCCGCAAATCTCAAATGTGACACGTACTCGTCGTTTAAATTAATGCCACGTCCATCCCGGTACAGTGTCTTAAACATATCCTCCACCACGTTGATAAATAATTTCGGGGAAATTACGTCCCCTTGTCTAACCTCTCGACGCAATGAGGTAGCCCTAGTTTGCCAGTCCTGACTTTGGACGGTAATTGTTGCATTTTCTGCACATCACAGCACTTGGATGTATCGCCAGTCTACTTGGCATCGCTGCATTATACTCCAAAACAGACCAGGTTTCGATAGTCAAAATCCTTCTCATATTCCACAAACGCAAAACGCAGGGGCCGACTATACTCTTCGGACTTTTGTATAATCTGCCGCACTGTGTGGATGTGGTCTATGGTTCTGTATCCTCCTCGGAACCCGGCCTGCTCCGGTGACTGAAACTCGTCGAGTCTTCGCGCTAGACGATTCATGACGACTCTCGAAAACAGCTTATAAATGTGATTAAGAAGCGAAATGGGTCAGTAACTCTTTAAAAGGGTTTTGTCACCCTTTTTGAAGAAAAGAACGACCACGCTCCTCTGCCACGCCACTGAAGTTCTCAGTGGCGTGGCAGAGGATCTCTTTAACTCTGTCCTGTTCACAGAGAATAGGACAGATTTAAAGAGATCCCCAAGCTCCTTCAATACCAGGCGTCCTCCCGGTTTCCAGGAGCTCGGTTGTAACCCCGTCCTCGCACGGCGATAGCGCTCTCTCTATCACCTGCGGCCGAAAAATGGTAGGTTGCGGGGTCATTGACCTTGACCCGCACCAGGACCAAGGGGGTCATACACGGGATCGTCTGGCACCCATGTGCTTGTTTGGTCCCTGGGGTGCTCACGGCGCACAGTGTGTTCTGGTGCACCGGTTACTCCCCAGAGTAGGATCCGGTGACGGACAGCCGCGGCGGCTTCGCGGTGAGTGCTAACGCGTGCCCGTGTTCCCGCCATAAGTGGCATAGGAGGACACCGAGGCGTTTTAGTGGGTTGGAGTCCCACATAGCTGCGCTATCTTCCCGTGGTAGCGCAGTATGCATGAGCATCTCTCAAAGTAAAAAAAAAGGACTCGAACTTGGCTGGTTTTGTTTTCATATTTCAGAGTTAATGCAATAGCAAAAGTTGTTAATATTCACCAATACTTTCACTACCTGAAAGTTTTCAATGTATTGAAAGTCACCTTCTATAAAAAGGCCTGTGTTCACCAGACGACATTTTCGTTTTACAAGAAAACACAGTAGCATAAATCCTATAGGCGCCATAAAAACTTATCTCATTCAACAATAACAAAACCAATAATATAACACAAATAAGGTTCATATCAACGGTTACAAGGATACGCTTGAATCGCTAACATTTTACTAACAACTAGTTAAAATATACATTCGTGGGATAGTATTCACGGCATTAACTGTTTTACCAACTTCATTTTGCGGATCGAAAAAGGACTTTTAAGAGTTCTTTTGTAAGTGATAGAGTTGTGAATAGATTTTGGTAACGGCAAAGTTAAGATTGTAAGGAAATTCGTGGATGTGCAGATGTATTGGAGCTAGATGTGTCAATGTGTTTGTGGGTATTCTGCGATATGCAAATTTCTTACCTACGTACCTAAATCCTATATACTCGTACCTTATCTAAAGGAATAACTTATGTTTAATTTATTTTATAAATATCTCATCTATTTTCTGAAATCTTTTCTTTTTTTTTTATCTTTTTTTCATATGTTACTTCTAGACAAGCGTGCTTCACCGTTGACCACAATATGCTTACCATCAGGAGAGATAGTGGTCAAACTTAAGCTAATCAATAAAAATCTAAAAAAACATTTTTTCACACCTTCATAAATATCAATGACAAATAATAATATTGTACCAGGCGGACGTGATCGCTTGCGTTGAGTATCTTTAGGTTGTAAGGCTACTGCACAAGCGCGTTGACGCCTTGTTCCTATAGTTCAGTTTTCAAGAGTTCTGAAGTCTGAGAGGTTGATTGATGGCTGCTAGGTGTTAATAGGTGAAGGCTTGAAAAAGGCCAGGAAATGAAAGACTTGATTCTTCATGACTATTTGCGATGTTTTTGCAGGTTCTTCAGAACACAAAGTTGCGTGGAGTAATTAATTACATATCAATGGCTACAAAACGGTCGATGCGCATGCGTACTATCGTTCCACTCAACTTTACCGTAACGAAGACCCTGATTTCGAATGCAAATCAGTTTATTATTTACAAAAAATTTCATTAAAAACTTAGACTATAAATCAACAGAACCTCCTCTATTCCTGAATAAATCAGGACGTGACCCGTTATAGTTGGATGCGTCCTAAAATGGTCCGTAACTATATCCCCTGAAGAGATTCTCCAGGAAGAATGAAGGACGAAGGGAAATTCTGTCGATTTTTGGACTTGGGAGCAATTTTCTGCTAAAACTATACAGCTTACCCTTAGGATATTAAATGGGTCTTGAAGCCCTTCTATATGGCTATAGAAATATACTATTTTTATAGTTACATCTATATCTTCCAGGTGCGTAACTGCCTGGCAGTGTCAGATGGAACAAAATGTGCGAATATCTAAAATTAAAAGTTAGTTTGTTCTCAAGCTATCTGAGCGATCTCCACCCACCATGTACCACCCGGTGACCATCCCAACAGGCTACCCCGTGGTAGTACTTTGGTGGGTGTAGCCTCAATCCTCGAAGTAAAATTCACCCTGGAGTGGACGATACCACGAGAAAACTATGGAACCTCGCAACCTGACAAGAAGATTATCTCCCCAACCACCATAGCTATGCTCCTTACATAAGTGTGGTTGGAGAGGCAGAGAAATGGACTATCACATGGTGGTACTCTGATGGGTGTACCACAAGTCCTTCCGGTACTTTGGGTGCCGGGATGCGTTTATATTTTACTTCTTGACAACTTTCAATTCATAAAGCTTTTTAGGATGAACCGAGTGCGATGAAACAAAAGTAAGAAATACTTCAAGTTACGCTCAATTTTATGTATACAAGTTATCTACATTGGTTTCGTACATTTTACGTGATGCATGCACTACTAAAGAGGCAAATAAATAAACAGACTAAAACCGGCCCAAGTGCGAGTAGGACTCGCGCACGAAGGGTTCCGTACTTGGTAAATTGCGGTTTACTATTTATGACGTATTAAAAAAAACTACTTACTAGATCTCGTTTAAACCAATTTTCGGTGGAAGTTTATTTATTTAAACTTCATGTACAATAGTGGTACGTACATAGGCGGACTTAATGCCACAAGGCATTCTCTACCAGTCGTCAACCTTTGGGTTAATAAGGACAACGTTGTGAACGGGTACAAAATAATATAAAAAAAACAACTTGTATAATTATGAAAAAGTATATACTCACATGCATATTAATAATACACATATACAAATAAAATAGACTAAAGACTTCATCATATATTTTTTTTAGGTTTATCATTCTCTCATTTTAGAAGTTACAGGGCGGGGGGGGGCACATTTTATCACTTTGGAAGTTTCTCTCGCGCAAACAATTCAGTTTTGAGTAAATTATATTAAATACCTCAATATCATTTTTGAATACCTATCCATAGATTCCCCACACGTATGTATGGGTTTGATGATAAAAAAAAAGAGTTTCAGTTCTCAGTATGGGTAACCCCCAAACTTTATTGTATTTTTTTTCTATTTTTGTGTGAAAATCTTAATGCGGTTTACAGAATACATCTACTTACCAAGTTTCAACAGCATAGTTCTACTTTCGGAAAAAAGTGGCTGTGACATATGGACGGACAGACAGATATGACGAATCCATAAGGGTTCTGTTTTTTTGCCATTTCGCTACGGAACCCTAAAAATGACAAAAATGCTGGAAATGGGTTCTGCTGGATATTCTTTAAAACCCTGGCTATTATTTTGGAAATATTTTCGATGTACAAAAGCGACTTTTCTACAGATTTCTTATATGTTATGATTGGTGATGATTTAAAACGTATAGCACCGACCACAAGTAACATGGGATAAGGGAAGGAAGATGATAATGATGATTGATGATAGTTATGTTTCATTAGGTTTTGGGGTTGTTTCAAACTGGTTCCTATTAGTAAGCATAGACGAATAAAACCACATTTTAATCGGCGATTAGTCGAAAAAAAGGCCCAATCGGGAAAAATTATAAATATAGATTGACCGACTAGGAAAACCGACTAATCCGTGACTTGATTGACTAGAGGTCAAATATGAGCTCTAGTCAGTCAACCTCGACTAATTAATTTAATTAATACTATCCATGTGTTATAATTATTCAAATTATGCCTACAATTATTTATGTTTGTATAATAATTACAATCATTTCTATGAAGTTGTATGATTAAAAGTGTAGTTGTATTGACTTCTTGCGATGCGTCGAGACTTGACAGTTATCGACGACCAATCACAAGCAAGTTTAAGGGTAGGTTCAGATGACAAGCGCTCAACGCGCGTTTTGATAACGCGCGTTTACAACTACATACATTTTATTCAGGCCGTACACATGCTAACGCGCGTTTTAGTAACGCGCGCGTTCAACGCTGCGCTAGCGCTCGACTGTTGTCAGCGCGCGTCAACGCCGCTTTGAGATCATTGGTTTTCTATGTTTCCGTTCAGTTGAGCGCGCGCTTTCGACGCGGATAGACGTATTTTAGGGTTCGTCAAGTTCGTCCGAAAATCGTCCGAAATGGAAACCGAAGCTTTTAATACGGAATTATTAATTGATGAAATAGAGAAACGTCCTGCGATATGGGACATGACAAGTAGCGATTATTCAGATAAGAATTTGAGAAGACGGGCTTGGGAAGAACTCGTCCTTATATTTTGTGAAGGACATGACAATGAAGAAAAGAAGAAAATATTATGTGAGTATATATATTTATTTACATTTACAATCGGTTTGTGTTACAAGTTAAATATAACGATCCTGCCAATCTACTTTTCCTTCATTAATGAAATAGTTTGTTAAATGTACTCGAACATTATCCGCCTGTCGCACAGCACGTCCGGTATAATGTGAGGCTAGATTTTCCAGGGGTGGCGTATAAAGTGTGTCTTCAAAATTGTAGCCATCCCTGATTCTGACATAATTATTTAGTGTACATATCGCTTTTACGATCTTTTCTGCAAAACCGATGTTAACATCTAACGGCCTGTGTAAAATGCGCCATTTATTGCACATTATGCCAAAAGTACATTCAACATACCGGCGTGCTAATGTCAAACGGTAATTAAATATTTTTTTAGCATAAGTTAGTGACCTTCCCCCATATGGACGCATTAAATTCTCCATCATGCCAAAAGCTTCATCAGCCACTATCACATATGGCAACGTTGTCGGTCTATTTTGTATTAACAATGCCTTTGGCTCAGGTAGATCTAATGACCTTTCTGTCAGCTTTTTGTACAATGAAGAATTCTTGAATATACCTGAGTCACTGTTTTTACCGTAGGCACCTATGTCAACCCACACAAAACAATAGTTTGCATCCGCTAGCGCCAATAAAACTAGCGAAAAATAATTTTTTATAGTTATAATACATAGAACCCGTGTGTTCAGGCTGGATTAACCGTATATATTTCCCGTCCAAGGCTCCCAAACAATTGGGAAACTTTGAGTTCTTTTCAAATATCGTGGATATTTCACACCACTTTTCTTTCGTTGGTTCACTCATAACAACGGGCCTTAATTTTTTCCAAATAGTTTCACATACATGTGGTATTATAGTAGCCACAGTAGATTTGCCAATTCTATAGTCGTAGCTTAATGTCCCAAATGAACATCCAATGGCCAAATATCTGGAAACAAACATAAACTATTACTAAATACTGTTTTTTTTTTCAGCGTCATCCCTGCAAAAAAAGTGGAAGAGTTTACGGGATAATTATATGAGAGAGGTGAAGAAAATAAAGACTGTCAAATCTGGATCAGGAGCTTCCAAAACTTCGACATATATTCATTATAATAGACTACGATTTCTACAGGCATCAATTGCCAACAAAGATACAGAAAGTAGTTTCGATGCAGATAATGCATCAACTTCGTCAGAGGTTGCTGAAGTAGAAATAAGTTCTGGCTTTAAGAGTCCTAAATCTACTTCAAGAAAAAAACAAAAATTAAATCCTGCTGATGAAAGATTTGCAAACATATTAGAGCAGAGTTTAGCACAGAAAAATGTGTCTCATCCAAAAGAAGATGACGATGAAGACAAGCTGTTTTGTTTGTCACTCGTTAAAGAGATTAAAAAAATTCCGGAATATAGGCGACTTCAAACTAAAATTGCCATTTATAATTTAATTTTGCAAAACCAAAATGAATTTCAAGGACCACAACAACAGACATATGAAAATCAAAATTACCCGGTATCACAACGAAGAAATTATTCATCACAAGAGCAGCGTCATCAGTCATCAGCTTCTGTTGAAGGCTTTCGTTATCATGATTATAGATCACAGCAGTCTAGTGTGTCAAATAATTTTGCACATTATGGTTATACTACAGCAATGGGGTCTCCATCGCCAGTAACACCTACTCCATCGCCAGCACCAACTAATGTCAGCAATGAATCAGAGTTAGAGTTATTCTGCGAGTAACAAAATGTTATTTTTTCTTTAAAAAAATTGTTCCTAAACAAGTTGATTTGATTTATTTGATTTATAGATTATGTTGATTATTAAAAAACTTACCTCAATGTAATTATGAGTTTTTCTTCCGGTGAAATGCTATATCGCACAGCGTTTTTATCTGCTACGAGTTCATCGTTTATGAGAGTCAGTAAGTCATCAAATGACTTGATGGACATTCTGAAGTAGTTAAAGAATTTGGGCTCAAATTGCCTTAACTTAGGATATAAAATAATGTACTGACTTTCAGTCAGCCTGGTTGACAAAATTGGGTGAACCCAATATCTCCGTCTTCTGTTGTGTCGTTTCTGCCGTCTGTATAAAATCACCGATAAAACTGTTTCTACGTCCATCTTCGACAAATGTAGAACTCAAACTGGCCGCAACAACGCGCGTTTAACGCCTGACAAGCGCGCACCATGTGAACACTATACAAAAATTCAACGCGCGCTGAGCGCTTGTCATCTGAACCTACCCTAATGGTGGGGATAGAAACGAATCGGCGGGCATTTTATTGGTATGCCTGGCCATTCGTTTTCTGACATCAGTGCTAGTCACTTGCATTGCATCGCTGTTGGTTTTGCTAACTCAAACTGTACTGCTGTGTACTATAAAGAATAAAGCTGATCTACGAATTTATAAAGAGTGTTTTGCATTCAGAATCCTCGCTCCTGAGTGTTTGACCAGTACGGTTCACACATGCTTGCTTAAAGCTCTTAATTTGAATTCGCCTCTAAAAACTGCTCTTGGCAAATAGAATATTCATAAAAATGCATTCAAAGCAAAATTGGAAGGACCAATAAATCATTTTAAATTCTAACTCAGTGCTGGTTCGCGATATTAATTATATCTCGCACGGGGTTATTTATTTTAATTTTTTATTATTGTTTGTGTTTCTATTGTGTGTCTTTCTTTCTTTCTTTCTTTATGAGATGTGGATCTCCAGTTGATCTCCTGACGTATGTGCAAATGCCTATGTCTTATATAGTCTGTCCCTATACTTAGATACGATATGTACTGTCTTCTAAACTAGCAATTATCACAACATATTTTAATTATAATCTGAAGATTATAATAAAAACATTACAAACATGTTTTCTTGATCCGATTATGGAATTTCCTTCACTTACAGATGGCCGCTGAATCAAATGGATTTCGTATCCCACAAAAAGACGCACAGTTCTTGTGGAAGGCCACGAGAGCGAATTTGTGGGCAAAACTACCCATTTTATTTAATAACAAAGACGACGAAAAGACGTAACTAATTTTTTACATAATCAAATATCAGCAAAGATTAAAATACTGTACCTATTTACAATGTCTATTTCAATTTTCTCGCAAAAATAGCAGTCTAATAGACAACTATGAAAAATCCAATTTCAGAGTTCTAAAATAAATTATTCAGCACAAAATAGTATTAAAATCTCATGTCCCTAAAGTGTTCCGTCTATCTAACTAACTTAAAAAAGTTCTGATCAGTATTCCCTTTCAGCTCTAATGAAACAATGCGACACGTACAGGCAAACGTGCTTAGTTGCCCGTCACTAGCTCTGGGCTTTGTAGGCACATCACTAGTGAACAGTCTGGCTCTCATTTTTAATTCAATGAATTAAAAATGAGAGCCAGTTTACGACGTATTGTATTTAAATACTTGATTGAATTAATATTTTGAAATAGTTTCAATCCATCTCCACCAACTCAATTATAAACTTTAGTTTTAGGTATATTGGGTTGATTTTAAGTTAATTTGCATAAATAAGGTCCTAAAAAGTATGATGATCTTTAATTTAGGATTTAGAATTATCCTAAATAACCCCTGTCTTTCAGTTTCTTACCTTTCACGTCATAACAGGCCGAGTAAACCATGTTCTGGACTAGAACATAGAGTACGTCCCTCGGGATAATTTATAACTATCACGTGATGGAAGACATAAGCTCTTCTGATAAAACCTCGACAAAAACCTTTTTATATCCGCACATGTGTACTATACACAAATACCACCTACCACAAATAACACCATACAGTAACCTGACACCCACGCTTTGAACACTCCATGGCAACAATGTAAGTGGATCAATTACCTTCTAATTAAATATTAAATCATGTAAATAAAATTGTAGTGTCTGTTTGTAATTTACGGTACTTTTAACAATAACATAATTTTTATCCTTCTATCTATTTGTTCCAGACACAGCAGCTGCTTTTGACAAGTCTTTCATCAGTAGATAGATCAATGTCCGTTGTTCGACGGATGGGGCATTTGGTGGAGGTGGTGATGGGTCCCTCCATAAGCGCCGTTCAAAAACTGCTCGCTATTTGTGTGGATTATGCATCAATGGAGCCCATAAACCCCAGCTTATGAGCTCAGGTATAATCTGAAGAAAAGCGAACTCTTGGTGTTTTAATCCGCTGGACAGAGGGTCACGTACGTCTTCATATATGGTGCCGCTACCCAGCGTTTTAAGTTTGAAGTACCTGGGCCACTGGGTCTCGGATGACCTCTCAGACCACGAGGACATTGAGATGAAGCGTTGGGCTTTGGCTGTTCGATGCAATATGTTGGCTCATAGAGTTGCGCGCTGCACCAAGGCAGTAAAAGTTACATTGTTTTGGGCTTTTTGCCAATCTTTTTACACGTGCAGTGTTTGTTGTGTTTCAAGTATACGTAGGGTAATCAACGCCCTGCGCATTCAGTATAACAACGCTTTTCGGATGCTGATGTGGCTGCCGCGGCAATGTAGCGCATCGGGCATGTTTGCAGATGCACATGTCGATGGTTTTCATACCATCCTTAGAAAAAGAGCCGCCTCACTGCTAAGTCGTTTTAACGGCAATGTTAAAAGCATTCTTAGCGTTATAGCGGGCCGAACTGCCCAATATTGTGGTATTGTGTTCGATAACATCTCAAGAAGTAATAGACTTGGTAAATTTCTAATTAGACCTCTACTGAACACAGACTTTAATTTAATGAATGTTATTGAAATTCAATTATCTTTATTGAATTTTTATTAATTATAATGAATTGTAATGAATTTAAAAGCAATCATAATTACTTTAAAATTAATCGTTATGAATTTTAAATTAAACTTCATGTATTTAGAGTCCTAAAGTGAATTTTATTTTATTTTATCAATTTTAAATAATATTTATTATACATTACATTGTAACTTAATCTTAAATGAAAAAGTCTTTTTAGATTTTAATTATGATTTTGAAATTTCAATGTGAGTTTTATATAATTTTATGTTCATTTGGAATTCTGTCTGTTTTTGATTTTATTAATTCAGGGTCTCTTCATGTTGTGTACCTATGTAACTTCTTTTAAGTGACTTACATAGTTTATAAGTATCATCATCATCATTTCAGCCGAAAGACGTCCACTGCTGGCCAGGCGTCGTCACATTGACCGATCCCGTGCGTCTCGCATCCAGCGCCTTCCCGCAACCTTAACCAGGTCATCAGTCCACATATTGGGAGGCCTTCCAACGTATCGTCTTCCGGTTCACGGTCGCCATTCCAGAACTTTTCGGCCCCATCGGCCATCCGTTCTGCGAGCGAATGTGCCCTGCCCACTGCCACTTAAGTTTGGCAATTCTTCGGGCTATGTCGGTAACTTTGGTTCTCCTGCGGATATCATCATTTCTGACGTGATCACGCAAGGAAATTCCGAGCATAGCCCTCTCCATTGCCCTTTGGGCAATTCTCAATCGAGCTTTCTGATAAGGCCCATTGTGAGCGACCACGTCTCGGTCCCATAGGTGATCACTGGCAACACACACTGGTCATAGACTTTTGTCTTGAGACACTGCGGTAAATTGGACGAGAAGATACCACGCAATTTCCCGAACACCGCCCAGCCGGGTCGGATTCGACGGTTGACCTCTTTCTCGAAATTTGACCTACCCAACTGGATCGTTTGTCCCAGGTAGACATAATCGTCTACAACTTGGAGTGTAGAGTCTCCGACCTTGATAGGAGTGGGTGCAACATGGGCATTCACCATGACCTTGGTTTTGTCCATGTTCATTTTAAGACCCACTCTTTCGGATGCTCTACTGAGGTCATCGAGCATTTTACTGAGGCTCTCCATGGTCTCAGCCATGATCAATGACTTTCGGCAAACCGAAGGTAATTGATGTACTCACCATTAACGTTGATGCCAAGCCCTCTCCAGTCCAGAACCTTGAAGACATCCTCAAGCGCAGCAGTGAACAGTTTCGGAGAAATGACGTCTCCCTGTCTCACGCCGCGCTGGAGAAGGATTGGTTTCGAGATCTGATCCTGAAGACGGACTGACATGGTGGCGTTTTTGTACAAACACTTCAACACCTCAATGTACCGGTAGTCGATGTGGCACCGTTGGAAAGACTGCAGTATAGCCCAAGTCTCGATCGAATCGAAGGCTTTCTCGTAGTCCACAAACGCTAAACAGAGAGGCAGGTTATACTCTTCGGTCTTCTGTATAACCTGCCGCAGCGTATGTATGTGGTTTACAGTGCTAAAGCCTTTTCGGAATCTGGCTTGTTCGGGGGGCTGGAAATCGACAAACCTGCACGCGAGACGATTCGTGTTGACTCTTGAAAACAACTTGTAGACATGGCTCAGAAGTGAGATGGGCCTATAGTTCTTCAGCCGGGCATTGTCGCCCTTCTTGAAGAAGAGTACCACCACATCCCTGCACCATGCCTGTGGCGTTTTGCCCTCGGGTATACGGAATATAATACGGAATCAAACAGCTTCTGAAGGGCCGGTTGTCCACCCGCCTTCAGGAGTTCGGCCGTAATTCCGTCATCACCCAGCGCCTCGTTGTTTTTGAACTGTTTCAGGGCCATCCTAATCTCGTACAGGCTGACGTCCGGGATATCTTCGGTATAGTGTCGGGTCAATCTAGCTCTTGGGTTGTTTGCTAGACTCGCAACGGGCTTGCTGATTGATGTGTACAACTGCCCATAGAATGTCTCGATCTCCCTCAGAAGCTCCCGTTTGGCGGATACGATCCTGCCATCGTCGGTCTACAGTTTCGTGAGTTGGCTCTGCCTAATAGCCAGATTCCTTGAAAACACCTTGGAGCCTTTATTTCGCTCGATCGCGTCTTTAATACGCTCGGTATTAAAGCGGCGGAGGTCTCTTTTCAAGGATTTAGAGATCTGTCTATTGAGCTGCCGGTATTTGCACGCCTCATCTGAAGACTGCAGGATCATCTCACGCCTCTCTCGCTCTTGAAAAACTTAGACCCGACCGTATGGACAGCTTCCACGAACCCGTTGTTGTATTCATCCACGGAGCTCCCTAGGCACTCGAAACGATTCTGGAGTTCGAGCTGAAAGCTTTCGGGGTTTTCGACCTGGATCTGTGCTGGACGGAGCGTGGACTTCATCAGTCGAGACCTTTCAAGCTTAATATTAATGTTCAATGTGCCTCTTACCATGCGGTGATCGCTCCCGGTTTTTACCGAATTGATCACAGAGACATCATTGAACATTTGCTTCTTGCTTGACATGATGAAGTCGATCTCATTTTTGGTTGCACCATCGGGGCTCTGCCAGGTCCACTTCCTGTGTTCACGCTTTTTGAAAAAGGAGTTCATCATATAGAGGCCCTCCTTCTCCATAAAACTGGCCAGTAGGTGACCCCGGTGGTTCCGTTGTCCAACTCCAAATTGCCCCACTTGCAGCTCATCCTCGTCTCGTTTGCCCAGTTTCGCATTGAAGTCCTCCATGACAACGGTGAAGTGAGTTTTAAAACCATGCATGGCTCTGGAGATATCCTCATACATGGGCTCCACCTCATCGTCGGGGTGTGCCGAGGTTGGGGCGTAGACCTGTATGACCTTCAGCGAATATCTTGAGGATATTCTGAGTATAAGGTACGCCAACCTGGTCGACACACTCGATCTTCACCACGTTGTTCACAAGTCCCTTGTGAACAACGTGACGAACGATAAACCCGACACCACCCTGGGACAGCCGGTCACCCTCTCGGAAATAGAGCAGGTTACCGGATTTGAGGATTATCGAGTTCTCCCCCTCTCTTCGGCCTTTAGATAACCCTATAATACTCCATCGCAACCTGCTCAATTCCTCTTTGAGTTCGGTTACCTTCTCGTCGGTCCGAAGTGTGCGCGTGTTGTACGTTGCCAGGTCCAGTCGTCGGTTATTGTTGGGGTAGCCGGATCTCATCCGGCGATTCATAGCACCCCTTGCCATGCCGTAGCCTCGACCGCTACCGTAGTCGGGGGTAGGCAAGCTGCCGGGTACTAGGGGCCATTTTTTATTTGAGCTATTCATTGGGGGGTTTTGCCATAATCGCCACGCTTGGCAGGCGGGTTGGCGATCGCAGTATGGTTGTTATGGAAGCACAGAGAACGCTGCTGCCCATTCTCTGGTTTGTCCCTTAGTCGCCTATTACGACACCCACGGGAAGACATGGGATGGTGAAATTCTTAACGTCCGGCACCATACGGAACACGTTTATAAGTATGTACTAACTAAATTATAGATTTTATGATATTTGATATAAATAATAATAATAAAGAGTAACTTTGACTTATGTTATTGTAGAAAAAAAATACAACAACACTGAAGCCCGTGTAATAATATTAAAGTCCGTATTAAATTGTGTTATAAATCAAAATCAAACTTTTTTATTTCACATAGGCCTACATGGGCACTTATGAAACGTCGACAAAAGGTGCAATGTTCGGGTTGGTCGTTTCCTATGGAGAGGAACCGGCAAGAAACTCCATGGTTACTCTTTTAAAAAATGGTCTGGTTTTACAATATTTCCATGTTGCAGCATTAGTACTAATATGGGGGGATAACCTAGGCCTCAAATAAGTCGTAAGAATCTTAAAAAAAAACATCTAGAAGGCCTACAATGTTCACACATTCACAAAATAATCGGTAAAAGAATGTGTACACTTCATTTATAATTAAATGAAGATCACTTACTTTATAATTAAATTGTAGTAACTGATTACTTTGCTGAATTTACTACAGAATTGAGGCATTATGGTCGCGTCTACACGTGTTGAGGAATTGCTGTCGTCGTGTTTAATGACATTACTTGCGGTAACAGATTTGTGTTATAATATAAATCAAATTCGGGTACCTAGTTGTGAATTAATTTGGTTTCCACTCCTCGGCCAATGAATCCGAACCGGTATCAAGTCCAGAAAAAAAGCTCGATTTGGAACGTTTTACGGTCACGCAGTTTGATCAGGTCGAACCTTCTTCCAATCTTGCCGGGTCCTCCAGTCGCACGGGCCACTGCAACCGAATGCCGGATTTCAGTAACTACCAGGTGGTGGTCGCTATCAATATCGGCGCCCCTGCGGTTTCGGATTTCAAGCAATGAGGAACGCCATTTGGCGCTAATGGCAAGGTGGTCAATCTGGTTCTTGGTACCTGACCTTTTTGGTGACATAATGTCCCTCCAAAGGTCAGGTTGTGGTTCTGGCAAAACTCGACAAATCGGTCTCCGTTCTCATTACAAACTCCAAACCCCTGCGTACCCATGTGCCACTGCTAGAAATCGTCTGTGGTATCCTCTGGCGATGCATTAGTTGGGGCGTAAAATTGTACGATTGAGATCTTCAGGGCTACCGAGTAAAAACATTCTTAGCTGCATTAGAAAGGAGGAGCCCTACGCCGTACTCGCGCACATCATCTTCCTCACTTTCTTTACCAGAATACAGCAAAGTCAAGCCCCTGGACATTCTCAGCTCACCGAATTCGTTTCTTTTCACTTCGCTTAGACCGAGTATTTGCAGGTTGTAATTTAGCATTACTGCTTCTGCTTGCGCTAGTCTACTGTCATCGCTAAGCGTTCTTATATTCCAAAAAGCAATTCATATCCGTGTTTTAAAGCCAAATGTCGTCGGTAGGGTATCGGTCCGGTTTCTTACTGTTTCAGTTTCTTTAATCTATTATTGTCAGGCAAGCGAGTGTTTATGTATTGTGCCTTAATCTTTTTATGCATTGTGCCTTAAGAGCTTACAAATTTGCTCGTTTTTTTTTCGGGTATTCTCCCTAGTGAGTTGATTCTGTTTTAAGGTGCAGAATATTCGCCCATCGCCCTGCATCCCCATTAGCTCAGCTGCAACTCGGGGTGGCGGACCCGCAGCGGCGCGGTTGCAGCAGGTCCCATGGAGAACGACGGGGACATGGATGACGGACTGGCTAAGGCTCTGCTTGTTACGGTACTCAACATCAAAACGTCTTTTAGGAGTAGTTTTGAAAAACTAATAATGAAAACCTATTTACTTAGGTTACTATTTATGCCAAGTTTCAAATATATAAACCCAACAAATTTCCACATTTTCACCTCCTTAAAAACCAATAAATACATAAATTCTTTTTATCAACTAACAGCATTAATCAAAAATTTCATGTGTCCAACTTACAATCTGTAGAAATTCCGTAGACACTTTCAAACCCCTTTTAGCCCCTTAGGGGTGGAATTTCCAAAAATCCTTTCTTAGTGCGTACTTACTTCACTTGATGTACCTCCCGCCAAATTTAATATTTATACGTAAAGCGGTTTTCGATATTTCGTGATGTGTGAGTGAGTGACCTTTCGCTTATCTATACTAATATTATAAAGAGGTAAAGTTTGTGGGTTTGTGAGTTTGTGACGTTGTAAGGGGTAATCTCTGGATCTACTGAACCGATTTTAAAAATTCTTTCACCAGTAGAAAGCTACATTATTCCTGAGTGTCACAGGCTATAATAAATTTTCAAAAAAATTAGAGATCCTTATGAAAATTGCAATAATGTAACCCAAGGTAGGAAAATGTTGCCTAAAAAATTCATTCTTTGGCGTGCGCTGAGAAAAACATTGATGATAGATAAAAGTAGTAGGTAAGTAGAGTAGGCAGGGTAGGCAAAGTAGGCAGGGTAGGCAGGGTAGGTAGGGTAGGCAGGCTAGGCTGGCTAGGCAGGGTAAGCAGGGTAAGCAGGGTAGGCAGGATAGGCATGGTAGGCGGGGTTTGCAGGGTAGGCAGAGTAGGCAGGATAGGCAGGGAAGGCAGGGTAGGCATGGTAGGCAGGGTAGCCAGGGAAGGCAGGGTAGTCAGGGTAGGCAGGGTAGGCAGGATAGGCAGGATAGGCAGAGAAGACAGGGTAGGCAGGTTAGACAGGGTTGGCAGGGTAGGCAAGGTAGGCATAGTAGGCAGGGTAGGCAGGATAGGCAGGGAAGGCAGGGTAGGCAGGGTTAGCAGGATAGGCAGGGTTGGCAGGGCAGGCAGGGTAGGCAGGGTTGGCAGGGCAGGCAGGGTAGGCATGGTAGGCAGGGTTAGCAGGATACGCAAGATAGGCAGGGTTGGCAGGATAGGCAGGGAAGCAGGGTAGGCAGGCTAGACAGGGTAGGCATGGCAGTCAGGGTTAGCAGGGTAGGCAGGGTTGGCAGAGAAGGCAGGATAGGCAGGGAAGGCAGGGTAGGCAGGATAAGCAGGGTAGGCATGGTAGGCAGGGTAGGCGAAGGGGCAGGGTAGGTAGGTAGATAATCAGTTGACGGGAGCGAAGCCCCGGGGGTCAGCTAGTTGAATATAAAATCGTTTGATATACCACTCAAAAGACAAAAAACTTATTTAGTCTAAAATGATATAATATGAATCTTTAAAAACAGTTGATTGTGAATAATGTGGTTTTTATTACCCTGTAAAAACATGCAAACAAGCGAGAGAGAATGAGAAAAGATATGCAAGTATTCCATAAGATACATCCATTGCCCCAATTAGGTACGTCAATATTTTTCAGACACACTATGAATCAATATCATCTATTCAAATAAGGCTTCAGCCTCTCAAGCCAGCACTTTATGAACGTCAAAATTCTACATATAGACAAGTCCTCCAAAACAACCTCCCATCACCACTTCCTAGTATTTTAGCTGTGAAGAAGTCGGGCATTCAACTCCCCAGGATGAAACAATCGAATAGAAAATGCGAGTGCATACAAACACGGAAACAAGTAACTGAATTCGGCATTCACAAAGATAACGTCAGCTGTCCGAGTTTCACGTGTCTGTGTCTAAGTATCTGGGAATGGACCAGACATACGGACAGACAAACATGCAGCCAGAAGTACGTTTTGACAGGCAGGCCCTTTGTATCGGCTTGCATACTCGTATCTTTCGGAGCATTGTATTTAAATACAAGTGATATTAGCTTGTTAGGAGAATCCATGATTGGAAATTAGTTATGACTTCATGTTTTGTTTCGGAGTGATGTTCAAATGAGAGTATAAATTAATACTACAAAACACGCGCGCGGTGGCCCAGTGGTAACGGCCGCGACTTACGATTCGTAGTTCGTGGGTTTGAACCCAGGCAGGTTCAAACCCACGAACGGTCAATGTGGCACTTTCATCATCATCATCATTTCAGCCGAAAGACGTCCACTGCTGGACATAGGCCTCCCCCAGGGGACGCCACATTGACCGATCCCGTGCGTCTCGCATCCAGCGCCTTCCCGCAACCTTAACCAGGTCATCAGTCCAACCGGAAGACGATACGTTGGAGGCCTTCCAACGTATCGTCTTCAGGTTCACGGTCGCCATTCTAGAACTTTTCGGCCCCATCGGCCATACGTTCTGCGAGCAATGTGCCCTGCTCACTGCCACTTAAGTTTGGCAATTCTTCGGGCTATGTCGGTAACTTTGGTTCTCCTGCGGATATCATCGTTTCTGACGTGATCACGCAAGGAAATTCCGAGCATAGCCCTCTCCATTGCCCTTTGGGTGACTTTGAGCTTTCTGATAAGGCCCATTGTGAGCGACCACGTCTCGGTCCCATAGGTGATCACTGGCAACACACACTGGTCATAGACTTTTGTCTTGAGACACTGCGGTAAATTGGACGAGAAGATACCACGCAACTTCCCGAACGCCGCCCAGCCGAGTCGGATTCGACGGTTGACCTCTCTCTCGAAATTGGACCTACCCAACTGGACCGTTTGTCCCAGGTAGACATAATCGTCTACAACTTCGAGAGTCGAGTCTCCGACCTTGATAGGAGTGGGTGTTACATGCAGGCACTTTACTTTGTGTAAATTAATTCATCACCACTGCTCTCAAAACGGTGAAGAAAAACATCGTGAGGAAACCAGCATGTCGTTGCACGAAAAAATCCAAGACATGTGACATCCAACTATCCACACTAGGCCCGTGTGGTGGATTACGACCCATTCCGTCTCACAAAGAGGAGGTCTGTGTCGCAGCAGTGGGAACATTAAAATGCTGATGATGAAGACGCGTGCCTTAAACATAACTGGCGAAACCTGTTTGCCCGTTATGCTCATTCATTCTTTAATCATGTAGCCGTAAATTCCTACTCCTCGTAACCATATTAGTATTCAAAGAAAACTTCCAGCCTGTCTTTTCAGAACAGCAATACGAACAAATCCAAATGAACAAGAAAAAGTACAAAATCCCCTCACATCCCGGCTATAAAACAATATTCTTACATATTGGACAAGTTAAAAACATCATACTTTATCCCACTTAGCTGTACCGCATTGTCGGTTATAAAAACTTTTTTCATTATCCTCTGTATGGGGAGCTTATTGAAAATAACAGTGTCGCAGGCTTCTTTTGTTTTATTGTAAATTGTTAGTCCCGGATTCCGGGAACCATAGTGTTTGGACGTCTTTGCGTCCCGTGATTGCAGATTTGCCAGGTTTTTTTGCCGAATTTGCGCGTTCTCTAAAGGCTTTCGTTAGTGATTTTAGTTACTCGATATTTATAATAATAATTTATTTCAAAATTCAGACAATTTACAGTCCAATTCTTGTTAGTAACAATTACTTATATTCCTAGTGTTAGTAAAAGGTACACATAAACATTTACAAAATATTGTCACTTGATATTGATAGTCAATTGACTAAATTTAATGCCATAATTAATCAAAAATATGTAAATAAAAATTAAAATGTCAAAAATAAAAAGATTTTATACGTCAAGAAGATATTATATAGAATAGAATTTTAAATTAACATGTCAAACAAATAATAATAAAACTTCAAAATCAATACAAATAAAATAAAATCAAATGACAATAAAATTAAATGAAGACCGTTATCAATTCTTTTGCTACTTTTTCTCGACATGTAACTTAATACAATGCCACAATAATGGGCAGTCTGCTCGGCTCGCCAGAACGCTAAGAATGCTGTTGCCACTGCCGCGGACACGACTTAGCAGCGATGCGGTTTTTTTTCTGAGGATGGCATGAAACCCATCGACACGTGCGTCCGCAAACATGCCCGACGCGCTACAGTGCCGCGGCAGCCGCATCAGCATCCTAAATGCGTTGTTATACTGAACGCGCAGGGCGTTGATTGTCTTCTGCGTATATCTAACCCATAGACTGCACGTGTAAAACGACTGGCAAAACGCCCTAAACAAAGTGCAAATCGCGCAAATCTACGAGCCAACATATTGCATCGGACAGCCAACGCCCGGCGCTCCCTCTCAATGTCATCGTGGTCTGAGAAGTCATCCGAGACCCAGTGACCCAGGTACTTGAATTTTGAAACTCTGGGTAACGACACATCATCTATGAAGAGGGGTGGAACGTGTAAGACCTTATGGCCAGCGGACTGGAAAACCAAGAGTTCACTCTTCTTTACATTATACCTGAGCCCATGAGCCCCAGCATAATCCACACATATAGCGAGCAGTTTTCGAACAGCGCTTATGGAGGGACCCAGCAGAACCATATCGTCCGCGTAACTGATGTTGTTGATGAATTTTCCATCTATAGAACATCCGACATTGGCACTGCTGAGCCTCTCAACGAGTCCGTTTACGTACAGATTGAAAAGACGAGGCGAGGTTAACCCTCCCTGTCGTACTCCACATTTCTTAGTTCTTAACTTAGACTTTCTTTGAGATGAAACACACGTAACTGAATCACTTATGATGCATTTATTATCAGAAATGATAAGTACATAAACAACTTGGTATAAATTATTTCATCCATAGGTACCAATAATATTATAAATTCAAAAATAACTCTGTCAGTTACCTTTTCAAGCCTAAAGCACTGAACGGATTTTAATGAAATTTGGCAAGGAGATGATGTTCTTCACAGAGGCTATCTTTTGTATCCAAAAATAATTTGTTGGTGGGTAGTTAGGTTGGTAAGTAGATAGGGTAGTGAAGGGTGGGTAGGTAGGATAGGGTAGGGTAGGTAGGTAGCCAGTTGACGGGAGTGAGCGCGCGGGGGAAAGCTAGTGATAATTTAAAATGTACTTACATAGTAAAATAATACTCAATCAAAAAAAAAATTGTTATATTCTGAGCTCTATTAAGAATATTATAATTATACTTCCTTTACTTTATTTGCACACTTTCCTTGCCACTATTTTTAAATAGCCTCTGAGGCAGAGTCTTCGAATCTTCCAAAGAAGACGGCAGCTCCACGTTCTTTGTCTCAGGCAATGGCAAACACAATAATCCTCCTAGAATTGCCATCAATCCAAAAATAACCCCTGAAACCACGTGAGGTAGAGCATTAATCGGCGGGGCACATATCTGTCCCAGTCTAGACAATACTGATAAAAATCCTAACACAGAATTCCTTATAGAAGTCGGGAATAATTCGACACCGTACAAAAACACAATAATAAAAGACATGAAGAAGAAAGTGTTGCAGAAACAGGCGGTAAGTACCCTCGCCAGATTTGCGTTTTCAGGTATAATGATGACTATGATCATGAATGTCCCTGATAGGAAGCTGGTTGTCATTAGGAAGATTCTTCTTCCGAAGATTTGGAGTAAGAAGGCAGCGGTGATGGTTCCTGGTATGAGGAGGGCTCCTGAGATGGCGACGTTCATGTGAATGTCTCCGCTCATCTTGCCGATGTACTGGGACACGCCGTAGTACCCCATGCCACAGACGAAGTAGATGACGGACATACACACGAAGTTGATCGTGAGCTTCTTGTGGCGGAAGATTTGCCAAAATTTCATTTTGCTGTTCTTTGACGAGGGGTGTGATGCATGGTACTCTTCCATTTCTGCTTTGATATTCTCAGTCGGATTTCGGTTGCTGGAATAGAAATATTTAGGTAAAAAATATATCCAGCAATAAACAACGTGCCAACCGACATGGAAGATAAAAAATACTTGTGATATGTCACAAGTATTTTGAGGTAACGTATAAGATGGAAATTACTAAATATTTTTAAAGAAAATATGTTTATTTAATTATTTACATCTAAATTGTTACTCAACCAGTTACAAGTCTAATACTTACAACCGCGCAATCTTTTCCATCACTTTCGTCGCTCTTTCAACATCACCAATATCCATCAACCATTTCGGTGACTCCAGGCCCAAGCACCATATCGTGACACACAAGAACATTGGAACCGACAGCGCCATTTGGAAGACGTCACAATGCCTCATGACGTAAGACATCCCAGCCAGGGTCATATGGCTTACATTGATGGGTACATGGTAGAGTGCTGACACCATCTCCCTGTATCTGGTACCACAGTACTCGACACATAGGACGTAACCAGTGACTATAGCGCCCCCGACTCCTATGCCTTCGATGCATCGCATGAAGATGAAGGAGGTAGCTGTTGGCATGACACCGACCACGGAGCCTGCTAGGGCGATGGTCAGGCAACTCAGGGAGAAGGTGGGGAGGCGTCCGGATCTGAAAATGAATATTTGTCAGTATGAGAATTGAAAGTTTCCGTTCCCAGCGAGAACACTTCATTGGCATTCGGTTTTATGTACCGCTATTTCTAGGTCATCTGGAACTGGGTTAGAGTTTTGATCTATAGGTCAGTCAGTGATAAAAATGACGATTTTTGGACGTTAATATCTAAATTACCGTTTGAGCTATATTTATGCAAATTTGGTTTATAGTTAATCTTAGGGATTTTAATACATAAACCAAACTACATGTTAAATAGATTTTGAGTTATAAAGATGACAAAAGTGTCTTCAAATGGTTCGTGTAATATTACACACAGCTGCTGCGTCGCAAGTTCCTTTTTTGCTTGAACTTGGCTTCTAGACGTTCCGGAGAGGAATCGTACGATTAGGGTCCGGTACCGAACAAAAGAGCAAACCTTAAAATTTATTCTAATCAGCACCCTAATTGCATAACTTCAAAGAATGACGCACGCGTGCTTTACTTATATACATTGCTTTATACGTTTAAAAATCCGTCTACTCGACAGCGTAAAACACGTAATGTATACTGTTGAGTTTAAAAAATGAAAGGAAACGTGCGTGCTGTCAAAACAGTTACGCAATTAAACTCTGATTTTTTATTTCGTAGACCAAAATGACAGCTACCAATTACCTTATTTTTTAACCAACTTCAAAAAACGGAGGAGGTTCTCAATTCGTCGTAATCTTATTCTTCTTTTGTTTAAAAGGGTATACTTCCTAGTTAGTCTCATAGTCATCAGGTCATGATCTGATGATGGGATTTTGGAGAGATCGAGGGTACTCCTCAAATATTATAGGCATAGATACAGCGAGTTTGGTATTTTCATCAACAATGCAATCATTTGCACTCAGAAAGTATCATTTGGTGAAGTGGAAATGGTGGATGTTTCGTCCCGATTTTTAATATTTAATTGCAACACCATGTCAGTGGGCTGTCAACGATTTGACAGATGACACTTGACAGAGTCGAAAGAAAGAAAATTGGTAACGGGCACGAAAAATTCGGTGTCTTGTGATTTGATAAGCTAATCGAGCTATATTTCGTTCATTTGTAATTGCTAATTGCGCCCGCCGTTCGCAATCGGTTTGTTGTTCGGCAATCACGCGCAGCGAAGTGCTTTTGCGGGAAACGTGTTCTGTCTGGTGGATGCCGGAGCCTTCGGTCCAGACAGCCGTCAGTCTATTCCTTAATGTCCTAATATTATATATATTCTCCTATCCCTAATCTCCCGGCAAGACACGGTATTGATCGACCTCCAGGAGCCTACCGCAGGAATCCAAGGTAAGTGAATATAAACTAAGTGGTAGTAGTAGGAACCAGTATATCTCTCAATAAGGAGCAAATCTCTAGCTTGCCACTGCTACGTTACGGCAGTTTCGTGGGGTACAGGTTCAGACAGGGTCCAGGAGTCCCAACGCCGCTATGGGCCCCGGTGTTTAGCTCCTGGCTTGGGACCCGAAGACCTGTATTTAACAGTGGACAAGACCACAGATGGCCAATGGATCTCCTTAAAGCTAAGTATGTCACGGGTATTAGATATCTCGAATAGTTAAACGACTATGATTAAGCAAATACGTATAAATAAATAAAACTGATGAAAATGGTACCATCGAACTGATCTGATGATGAAGCCGGCAGGGTGAATGATGTCCCCTTTACGAATCCGATGGGCACCAACCGGGTGAATCCGAACTATTGTATTAACTAACTAGTGTACTTGAGCGAGGAGATGCTTGCTCAAATAAATTTCGATAAGTTAGTTAGTTAGTCAGGGATAAGTTGTTAGCCTATCCCCATATTTAAAGCTCACTGATCTGACAGTCATGCGCTATTACTAGCACGCTATCCGATATCTTATAGTTTGCAGTCTGACTTAAAATATTTTTCAGTTAATCTTTACAGCAGTTATTCTATTACTTACTTAAAAAAAAGAATAAAAATATCTGGGCGTTTTTTTTTTCTCTTACGTAATAAATCGAATCGATGAAGTCCATAAAAGTATTTTTTTATCGAAGACTGTGTCCCATCTCTAATATAGTTCCATGGACGCTCACGTTGCAATCAGCGCCAAAATGGTGAAATTCAAATGTCTTCATTTTGTCACTGATAATATGAAGTCCAGCGTACTTGTATGTTAGAGGTCAGTGATATCACTGCACATACTGAGATAGGAGCCTTTTTGGTTCTCGCACAGGGTTTTTTTTTTATTATTGTTTTTTTTTATATCTCCTGTCACCTGTGCGGGACAAAAATAAATACATGGTTTTCTTCTTTCTTTCTTTCTTTTCTTCATAGAAGTAGTGATAAATATAGCACATAAACTATTACTGTAATAAATAAGAAATCAAGAATAACATAAATGCGATTGATATAATCAATGTAGTCTGACATAAATGAGTAGAAATTAAACAAGGGCCGTTAGTTTCTTAACAAATGTACTTATTTGCTATTTTCGATCTACTTCGATTATCAATCGATTAACGATCACTCAGAATACAAAACTATTTTTACCGACTTCTGAAAAAAGGAGGTGATCAATTCGATACGTACCTATGTATATAAAATTTTTGGAATAGCACAATATTCACATATGTAACTCTATGTTCGTGTGCCTAATTACATAAGTTTATGCATGTATGTATGTATGTTTGTCCACGCATATCTCCGAAACTAGTAATCGGTTCGTAATCATTCTTTTTTATTGGATTAGGTATTTCTCACCATAGGGAACAGTACAAGTTTCATCAAAATCGGTTCAAGATATGGAACATACATCCGAACTCATTAACGACAAACAGCACGAATGTGTAATTTGAGTTATTATAGGTATTTTGTCAATCCTTTATGTACCTTAGTATAAAACTTGCTCACTTTTTAGTGATGTAGTAGGTACCAAAACTAAAAAATAAAAAATCTTTTCCAAAAATAAATAATCGACTTCCAAAGCAAAGTTACCAAAGACACCAACTTCAGATGAAAGTTATTTCTTTCTAAGGTTGTCCTTTGAAGTCGATTTATTTTTCGTGTTTTTTATGTAATGGTAAAGTGACAACCCGCCAAACGTTTAGTCTACACAATTTAAAATCAGCGTTTAGGGTGAAAGAATCTCATCAAAAATACTCAACATTATTTTTACAAGCTTTTTAACCCCCGACGAAAAAAGAGGGCTCTGTTTTGACTTAGTAGTCACCGATTTTGATTTAGTTTTTTTTGTTTGAAAGGTGATATTTTGTCGAGAGTGTTCTTAGCTATGTTTGAATAAAATCGGTGGAGCCGTTCAAAAGTTATGGGCGTTTTACTGTTTGAATCGGGGTGTTTTCGCAAGATATCGTGTCATAATTACGTGTTCAATAGATTGCCGATCGAAGCGTATCTACTCATGTACTAGATACATTATGTACCTGAAATATAAATGTGCCGGGGGTTTTTGAAATTTTACTTTTTATTAACTTGCAATGTATGTATGTGTGTTCGGGTCAAATCTTGCAACTTAATATAAAACCAGTTATCCTCAACCGATTAAGATTAAATTTTGAATACACGTTTGGTTTGGATGACAATGCACGGTAAGATGAAAACTTATTTAAAAAAAGTTTTTTTTAATTGGCAAATCTTTTTAACGATCACTTGAAACGTTCCACGCGTTACAGCAGTATATTATGTCAAATTTCTGTTGATAGTAATTTTCATATGACAATGTAAACTCTCAGGCTGGTGCTTAACGTAATTAATTGGAAACGTGTGCGAACGTTCATCAATATTTTAAAATTAATTTTGAGTGACGAGACACTTTTTCTGACGGAATATCGATGATGATTAAATTAAGGCCTGGTTTATTAAAACGTTGAGGCCTGCTAAAATTGGTTTGTACCGTGCAATCAATAGGAAATTGTAATTATAGGGTAAATTAAACCTACAATTACACGAAATTGGTAGTAAGACAATAATTTGAAGATGACAATATTTATATTTGTGTGGTCATTCATTGCTATTCGTAACAAAGATCTATGCTTCCTCCACTTTATGCATTATGTGGCCACGTCGACGGCAGCATTCGTTAAGTTTTCAATATTCCCCCCGGTGGGTTCCCATTTTGTCGAGGCCCCCCGGCTTAGTAACCGTGGCTTGGTCACCCACGGTGAAGCGAAGAGGAACCCAAGAAGGGGTTGCTCGTTAGGGGTTTTGCCTATTAAGCCAATGACGTAGCGGACAACAAGCAGGTTGCGGTGCCGCTTGGTAACAGAGGCGACATCGCAACTGAGGTCGGAGCGTCCCAGGTCCCATAAGATATCGCGGCTGGGGGTTGGAGGCCGCGGTGGGAGAGGAGTTAGCCGGTATTACAGTGCGCCGCTCTCCTTACCTGCCGCGACCTGGACGGAGTCACCACCGTCTGATGACGGACGCGGTGGGGCCGTAAGGGACGTCCCTATCCCCTGAGACCGAAATGTGGTTTTTATTTATTTAAAATAGGCTCGCGCTTGACCACTATCTCACATGATGGTAAGCGATGTGGTCGCTACGCTTGTTTAGTAGTAACCTATTCACTCTCGACTTAAAGACCCCTAGATTGTAGCTATCGGGAAACACAGACTCCGGAATTCCACTCCTTAGCTGTACGCATAATAAAAGTATTCTCAAAACGTTTAGTGCGTTTGGGTGGAATGTCCACTATGAACCGATGGCGCATCGCCGGCCGTACGTCTGGTAGTCCGATGATGAAACGGGCTGGGCGTAATTAGATCATGCAAATCCATTGCACACTCCCCGAAATGTAACCGATAAAAAACCGACATGCTCAAGGCTTTGGAGATTTGACTTAACCAGTGTTTCATCACGGATGAGCTTCTTGGCCAGCTTTTTAATTGACTCCAGTGCATCAAGCTGGCATTTAGCAGATCCATCCCAGAACAGTACTCCATGCATGATCGAACTTGCGCATGATACAAGCTGAGCAGCTGTTCTGGCGTGAAGTACCTTCTCACCTTTGCAAGGATCCCCAGCTTTTGGCAGCCAGCTGAGCCTTTGCCTCAATGTATGGGCCAAAATTGAGAAACGATGTCAACATAACGACAAGAAGCTCAAGATGGTCGGTTATTGGCACGGTCATATCTCGGAAAGTTAGAGCCGGGTGAAATTAGCTCCATTTAGCGGACAAAAGACACACCTGGGTTTTAGCAGCATTAAACCTGCCCAGAATGGCATCGCCCCATTCGGAGACTGCCTAAAAGGACAGGTTCAAGTGCTCCACCATGGCCTCCCAGAGAGACTGGATCTGAGAACCGGTAGCAGGAGCGTTGGACAAGTATCTCCCAGCATCAGTGCTGTCGTTAGCATACCCTAAGGTTCCGCCTGCCGCCGGATTTAGCAGATAATTAATGTGCAGCAAGAAAGTTGCTGAGAGTACCGTCCCCTGAGGAACCCCGGCATTAATATCCAATTGGTCCGACGAGCAGCCATCGATAACCAATCAAATGGACCGATCTCTCAGGAAGTCTGAAATCCAATCTCACAGACCACCGGGCAGGTCGAATGAAGGAAGACTATCGTAGCAGACCCTATCAAAAGCCTTCGAGATATCGAGGGAGTCGGCAGGTGCTTCCTCGTGCCTCTCAATGGACTCACTCCAGATGTGAATGGCATACGCTAGAAGATCCCCAGTAAACCGATTTCAGCAGAAGCTGTATTGGTGGTCACTAAGGATATCGTTAGCTTCTAGGTATGCCAGGAGCTTAATAATGAGTTCACGTTCCATCCTCTTACAGGGGCTCTTCTGTGTTAGCAAACTTACGCTTTGAGCTGTCAGCGACAAGCCCTGTAGGGCTTGGCTTTGTCGATGCAGTCCTACCTTGCCTGGCTCCTTCAGAGCCGGCAAGGTGGCGTGGTCTTGAGGGAGAGCGCTACGGTCGTGTAGATCCTCAAGGCAAGCGCGGTGATTTTCCTTCTCGTGGTTGCCGCCCTGTTATTGGTCTAATTCCCTCTGAAATAGACGTAACTGAAATCACCGGGCGACGTATCACAGGGGTGGCGAGGTCATGCCCCTGGGTGTCCACCATTGAACAAAGAAAATGTTGGATAGCAATGACCTCCCGCGTGTTTGTGCCGTGCGCGGGGACCCGTATGGAGGGATGAAGGGATCCTGGTGATTGAGTGGAGCAGGCTGCACACAACACATCACTTTGGCCCGGATTTCTTCCGACACGGGAGGCCGTAGTCTAGCCAGCTATGGTCAATCGGCTGCGGGGTCCGGTCAGACCCCCAGGCGAGTTCACTCCCATTGGGGGCTTGCAGACGGCGGCGCTCGCTCGCATCGCTAGTGGTAGTGGTGTGAGTTGGTGTCGTGCAGTCTCGTGAGCAACTGATGGGGGAGGGCTATATCTCTCGGCTAATCCCTGGTGCTACCGTAGCATCGCCACTTGGGCACTCCATGGAGGGTGGGGAAAGTCGAGAGATGAAATTTATATCGGGATTTTTAAATGGATTTTATTTCAAGAAAAAACCACAAGGCGAAAGGACCGGCGAAAGTTGGGACTGCGCTCCAAAAGGCGGGACCGGCGAAAGCTGGGACTGCACACCAGACGGCGGGACCGGCGCAAGCCGGGACTGCATTTTCCATAGCAGGAACGTCCAGAGGCGAGACTGCAGTGGGATCGTCTCGAGGTGGGGCTGCGGCGGGACTGTCAAATGACGGTACTGCTGCGGCACTGCCGAGGGTCGGCACTGCTGCGGGACCGTTGAAGGGCGGAACTGCACACCAGACGGCGGGACCGGCGCAAGCCGGGACTGCATTTTCCGTAGCAGGAGCGCCCGGAGGCGAGACTGCAGTGGGGTCGTCTCGAAGTGGGGCTGCGGTGGGACTGTCAAATGACGGTACTGTTGCGGCACTGCCGAGGGCCGGCACTACTGCGGGACCACCTAAGGGCCAAACTGCAAACCAGCCCACCGGGCACAAAGGTGCTGCCAAAACTGGTGCGACACGTGACCCTTGTGTCGGAGGTCGAATGACCTCGGACCTTGGGGCCCCGGACGCGACCGGCAAAGACAGCACCTCGTCGTCTCCCGGCGGCCGGCATGAACCAGGCTGGCTTCCGGTTGGACGATCTGGGGCGCGCAGAAAGAAGCGCCAAAAGCTGAGACAGCAGGCGGCTCTAGAGGGGACTCCTACGGAGGGCCCATCAAAGAGACCGCGTGCTGCTCTCAGCGGCGACAGCGGGGACATGGCGGCCAAGAGGATGAAGACCCAAGGGCAATCATCCTCAACCGGATCCTTTAGGGATGCGGTGGCGACTGTGAAACTCGCTGTCGTCACAGTCAGGTACCCGGAGGAGTACTTGAGGGCGGAGGACTTGTTGCCAATCCAGAAGCTCATAATTGAGAAACTGGAAGTGGCGCCGGATCCTCTGCCTGTTTTAACGGTTGCTCCCGGAGTTGTCGCAGGTGCAGTTCATGTATCTTGCGACAACTCTGATGCAGCTAGCTGGTTTCGGGGGGCCATCTACAATGTGGAACTTGGCTCCTTGAAACTCAAGGTTGTTGACGCCAAAGACCTTCCAAAGCCAGTCAAAATGGCATGGAAGAGTCGCAACTTGGCGTTGCAGGACTCTGCCCGGGCCATTCGACTGCTCCAGCGGCTTAACCCTGCCTTGAGGACGAGCGACTGGAAGGTCGTGAATACTCTCACAGAGCAGACCGGCATCCGTCGTATCGTCCTCATGGACGGGGTGTCCGCTGGGGTCATCAAGGCCGCGGGCTACTCTCTTCCAGGAGGAATTGAACGGTACTCGTTCAAGCTCCTGGAAGAAGATAAGGGAGAGGCACCCACTGCGGAAGCAGAGGCGGAACCCTCCGAGGATGGACTACACCGACGTGAGGAGGCCATCGAGGAAATCTCTGCTTACGGCGCATCGCAGGAGGCAGAGATTGGGACCAGGGCGTCAGAGGCAGACCACGAGGATGACATCCTCGGGGACTTCGACACCCTGGGGATTCAGTCGCCGATTGCTCCTGAGGAGAGCCAGGCGATGGAGGAGGAGCCTCAAAACTAAGGCCCTCCTATATTGACACAGGCCCATCAAATCATCCAAGATGGAGGGACTAAGGTGTGTACAAATTAATTTGCATCATTGCAGAGCCGCTACTGCCCTTCTGGCTCGGCAACTGAAGCTTAACACATTTGACGTTGCCTTGATACAGGAACCTTATCTGTATAAGGGGACTATAAAAGGCTTAGGTGGGACAGGAGGCATGGTGCTCTATGACTGTCCAACTAATGACGCGAGGACTTGCATCTATATCAGGGGCGGTATAGAGGCAATGCCCTTACGTACTTTCTGTTACAGGGATCTCACAACAACTCTGATCCAAGTGGGGATGGGCACAGAGAAAAGGAAAATTATCCTTGCCTCTGCCTACCTCCCATATGAACAAAAGGAACCAGTAACACCACTAATCAGAAGACTGGTTGACTACGGCAACCAAGAAAACCTCGACCTGATACTTGGCTGCGATGCGAATGCACACCATGTCGTTTGGGGCAGCTCAGATGTCAACAAACGAGGGGAGGATTTGTTGGACTTTGTGTTAAGCTCTTCTTTACAAATCCTTAACGCAGGCAATAAACCTACTTTCAGGACCTCGGCGAGAACTGAAGTTATTGACCTGACACTGGCTTCAAACAAGGCCAGCGCTTACATCGAGAATTGGCATGTATCGGACGAAATCTCTCTGTCTGACCATAATTATATATGCTTCAGGTTTAGGACGGCGGCAGAAGCCGAAACTAGACGAAGGAGAAACCCAAGACATACAAATTGGGACTCGTACAGGAGGGACCTAAAAGTAAATCTAGGGAGCCCTAAAGGTAAGCTCAATTCCATACTAGATATAGAATTTGAAGCTGATAGAATCAAGATGGGCACCATCGGTGCATGGGTAGATAACTGCCCAGAGAAAAAGGCCTTTTGAAAAAAGGTACCATGGTGGACTCCTGAACTAGCTAAAATACGTCAGGAAACACGACAGGCCTTCAATGATGCAAAAGTCAGGAAAGATTTCTCTGACTATCATAGCATGCTGACGAGGTATAAGATGGCGGTACGCAAGGCCAAAAGAACTAGTTGGCGGCAGCATTGCACCTCCATCGAAGCTCTGCCAAATGGAATGAGGTTATGCAAAGCGATGTCCATGACTAAGACAAACCCACTATCATCTGTTAAGGATGAGAATGGGTATCTAACGGAAACTGGACAGGACACTCTGGGCGTGATGTTTAGAACTCACTTCCCGGAATGTATACTGCGCGATGAAGAGGATCCAGTCACAAGGGACGAGCTCACAAGGCACACGTCCAAAAATAACTGGCTCACGGCAAAGAAGGTGGTAGATGAAAATAAACTGAAGCTTGCCATAGCGGGCTTCCAGCCTCTCAAATCCCCTGGTCCGGATGGAATCTACCCAATACTATTGCAAGAAGGGGCATCTGTTTTGATACCTCATTTGAGTAAGCTCTACAGAGCCTGCATAGCCTTTGGGTACGTACCCAAGGCATGGAGGGAGGTCAAAGTCACCTTTATACCGAAGGTGGGAAGGCTGACTTACGAAGAAGCTAAAGCTTACAGGCCAATTAGTCTATCATCCTTTCTCTTAAAAGCTCTGGAGAAACTGGTAGACAGGTACCTAAGAGAGGGACCACTTAAAAACTTCCCTCTACATAAACTACAGTGCGCCTACAGCCCTGGTAAATCTACAGAAACGGCATTGCACTATGTTGCGAGTCGAGCCGAGGCTGCGCTAGAGGGACAAGAGATCTGTGTCGGGGCTTTCCTCGACATAGAGGGAGCCTTCGACAAGACAACATTTGAGTCCATACGCATCGCTGCAAAGGAACATGGCATCAATGATACCACGTGCAACTGGATTGACTATATGCTGAGAAGCAGAATAGTCAGATCGGAACTGATGGGAGACAGACTTAGTGCAAAAACAACAAGAGGTTGTCCGCAGGGTGGAGTGCTGTCACCATTATTGTGGTGCTTGGTAGTAGACTCGCTACTTACCAAGCTCAATACTGGACCATTCTACACAGTAGGCTATGCAGATGACATAGCTATAATGGTTAATGGTAAATTCCCGAACATAGTCTCTGGAATATTACAACAGGCATTGAGGATGACAGAGGAATGGTGTACAAAGAACCACCTCTCTATCAACCCAAGCAAAGCAGTCATTGTTCCATTCACGAGGAAGAGACAATTAGGAAACCTAGGAGAGCTCTCCCTCAATGGAATAAAGCTGCCCTGGTCTACCGAAGTAAAATATCTGGGTGTAACGCTTGATAGAGAACTCAGGTGCAAAACTCATGTGGAAAATATTACAACGAAAGCCCTACGAGTGTTCGGCATGTGTCGTTCCACCTACGGTAAAACTTAGGGGTTAAAGCCCAAAGTTATACGATGGCTGTACCGGACAATGATAATACCTATTATCACATACGGCAGCATAGTGTGGTGGCCCAGAACAAAGCTTGCCTCGTGCAAAGCGCCACTCACCAAATTACAAAGAACAGTGTGTCTAGGCATCACGGGTGCTTTCAGGACAACACCTACGGCAGCGATTGAGAGATACCTCAATATCCCTCCTCTGCATATGATGGTTGAATTCGAGGCAAGGAAGACATTACATCGATTTGCTGTGGCTGGACTATGGGATGCCTCTAAGCCTAGGACCAACCATACAAAGTTTGACGGGAATGAAGGCCTGGATCGGGTAACAAGCATGTTATCCAATAAAATGCAAACTATGTTTGTGTTTGAAAGGTCTTTCAAGGTCCAAATCCCTACAATAGAGGACTGGACGAAGGGAATCGATCCACCAGAACAAGACAGTCTGGTGTGGTACACTGATGGATCCAAAATGGAATCAGGTACAGGGGCGGGAATATACGCAAAAGGTTACAAATGTAGCAAAAGCCTAGGGAAAATGGCAACTGTATTCCAAGTGGAAACTTATGCCATAATAACCTGTGCTCAAGAGAATATAGATAGAGGAACCAGAGGTAAATCCATATATATTCTTAGTGACAGTCAGGCTGCAATCAAAGCCATGGCATCCTACAAAGTGGACTCCGGACTTATTCTGGATGCTGTCCAAACCCTAAACAGGCTTGGGAAGCACAACAGGGTAAGACTGATGTGGGTCCCTGGGCACAAAGGAATCCATGGTAACGAAATGGCAGATGAACTGGCAAGAGAGGGCTCAGCAAATGACTTTGTGGGTCCAGAACCATGTGTAGGCATCTCGACGTGCCTCGTAAAGGCCGCATTTAGGGAGTTTGCAGATCACAGACAGCGAACTCATTGGCAATCTAGCACCGGTCTACAACACTCCAAGAAATTCCTAGGCTCTACGTTCAAGGCCCGGGAATGCATTTGGAACATGAGCAGGGGGCAAATCCGCTACCTGCTTGGGGCCTTTACTGGGCACTTTGGAACCAACGACAAGCTCATGAAGATGGGTTTAACCGCGACACCCATGTGCAGGTTGTGTGGGGAACATACGGAACGCATGGAGCACCTTCTTTGCACATGCGATGCACTGGCTGGTAAGCGAATGAGTCTCTTAGGGGTTGGATATCCAAGACCAGAAGACTATAGGCTCATATCTCCCAGTCTCGTTGTAAAATTCATGAAAAGAGTTTTCAACGAGATTGGGGAGGAGTAAGGTATCTAGGGGACCACAATAGATCCCAATGGGTCGAAGTGTCCGAGTTATTTCTCGGCCCCTCCACAAGATAAGATAAGATCCTCTTACAGAGTATGGAGGCTACAAATATGGGTCGGAGTTGGTGGGGTCAGCTCGACTGCCCTTCTTGGTTACGGGCTGTACGTTAGCTTGCTTACAAGCATTCGGCACTTTGACATCCTCATACGAAAGGCGGAATAGACGTGTCAAGATTGGAGACAGTCCAGGCGCACAGGTTCTAAGAACAATTGCTGGTATTCCGTCAGGGCCGCTAGCTTTGTTCACGTCGAGGCTACTCAGCACCCTACGGACGTCCTTTTGATGGATACGAATGTCCAACATACTCGTCTCGCATCCATCATGAGAAAGAGGAGAGAAATAAATTTGCCATCTCCTCAGTGGAGTGGGCCAGCGACCCGTCGGGTTTCAGTAGTGGTGGTAGTGAGGGACGGCAGAAGTTTGACTCGACCGACTCAGCCAGAGACCAAAACATTTTACTACCTGCTGGGTAAGAAGCAAGTTTGGTTCCTATTTGGCCAATGTGGTCGAACCAAGCCCTTCGCAACACTATCTTACAGTACTTGAGAGCCCTGTTGAGGGCTTTCTTCTTCTGACCCACGTCACTCACCTTGCGCGATTGAACGTCGACTCAAGCCAGGTACGTCCCATGTTTAAGCGCGTCGGTGCGCTTATATTCGGCGCCAAACCATCGCTATTTCGCTAGACATTGATACGTCAGAGAACGGAAAGTAGTACTCCATTCCCAGATGCAACACATCCGTCACGGCGTTCGCTCACGGCAATGAATTAGTCGAAGAAAAGCAAGTAGATAGGCACTGACCTAAGGTGCGCCGGTGATGGGGGATACAACCCATAGGAGGGTCCGGTAACGGACAGCCGCGACGGGTTCGCGGTAAGTGCTAACGCGTGCCTCGGTTCCCGCCATAAGTGGCACAGGAAGACACCGTGGATTTTTAGTGGGTTCGAGTCCCACAAAACTGCGCTATCTCCCCATGGTAGCGCAGTACGCATGAGAATTTTTCAAAGCTAAAAAAAATACGGACAACGCACTCGCAATGGTAAACTCAAAATCTAAGCTGTAGATGAAATAGGAAATGTTTTATGATAGCTAATCATAATACATAGGCTAGATGGACCTCCTTTTCCACACTTAGACGCCCATTAGATCCATTGTACGTGCAGGCCACCTCTCTGTGAGAGGGGATGGGCCGTAATCCACCACGCAGGCTCATTGCGGGTTGGTGGATGTCACAAGTCTTTGAATTTTTGGTTCTAAGACGGTTTCCTCACGATGTTTTATTTCACCGTTTTGAGAGCAGTGGTGATGATATAATTTATACAAAGTAAAACGCCTGCCTAGGTTTGAACTTACAAATTATCAGACGCGGCTTACCACTGGGCCACCTTTGCTCTAACCATAACACATTTATTATCAAAGACTTACCTATCAGACAAGAACCCAAACAGTAATGCGCCAAGCAATGTCCCAACATACAGCATGCTTTGAGAGAAACTGACAAGCCAGGTCCTTTCACAGACGATCCCGTACTTAGTCTGCATGGTCTCTGTGAACACACTCCTATCCCATATAGGCTCGTTACAAGGACACTGGTCTCCTGAAGAGTTGGTTGACCCCTTGCAGACAAATTTCATCGGTGGAGACAGGAATAACAAACTTAGCACGTGCCAAAATATTGGTAACTTGGTTATAAATAGAAGGAAGAAGAAGTAGTAATGATAACATGTCATACGGTGGAAATATTTCTCGATTGGATTTTGTGTAACGTGCATTTTTGGTTTGTTGCGTTTTGATGGTTTTTAGTAAGTAATCGCGATGGTTGTGGTGGTTGCTTTGGCATTTTTTTATTGTAATCTGTACTATTTATATTTACAAGTCTGGTTTCAGGATTTTTGCCCAAGAAACTATATTCACTGCTTTTTGGCAAATTAATTAATTGTTAGCAAAATACTTTAAATTTATCGGTATGTTTTTAAGGACCTATACTTTGAATTTTTCTTTTCGTGATAATTTTCCTAAAGTTGGTACTTAGGTGTAAATTATATTTACCAAAATATGTTAAGTAGAAAAACATATGTCTTGAGAAAAATATCTTCAGCAACATTTAAGTATCGTAAGTGCCTCGCCGGTCAAAGTGGCGACGCTTGGGGGAGGCCTATGTCCAGCAGTGGATGTCTTTCGGCTGATATGATGATGATGATGATGAAGTGCCTCGTAGCGAATTTTACAATAATAATTATAAGAAGGTGAGATGTAATAAATACGATCGACTGATAAGTAACTTTAACAAGTATTAATAAGCAAATATCAAAAGTATGAGTGTTGATGGCAAAAGATTAAATTAAGGTCACCAACTTAATATTATCGTCACAAAAATGGTTGTTGAAATAAAATAAAACTAAATGAAAATGAAATCAGGAAATATTTTCAGTTATTTCCTACAGTCTCCAGTTAGTGTGAGGCCAAATTAACGTATTAACGTAATTTTATGAGTTGTGAGTCACCTTAAATGCGTCGCGGCATTTACGCTGCATTCGGTTTCATACTAAATTCCTATTTGTGCCACACGGCGAGCAAAAATGAGTTGTCTGCTGACTCTTGCAAATTAATTTAACCGAATTGCGCTCAAGACAAGCGTCCGACCAAGCAGCGTCAGAGGCAAGCATCAGCGCTGCGTACAAACGTAGAATAGCAACTGAAATTACACCCGTTCGTCTGGCAGCCTAACAATTTCAGTTGAACGTAAATTCCGCGACTCACTTTACATGACTCACAACTCGCAAAATTACGTTTGAAATCGTGAATAACAGGACAGGAGACATATCTGACAAGGGAAATTAGCGCCCGATCTCTCTCGCGACAACTGTAGCAAAACTCTTGGATAGTGTGCTTGAGTCTTGTCTGGATAAGTATATAAACATACATGACGCACAGTTCGGTTTTAGATCTGGACTGTCAACTGAAAGCGCGATTCTGGTTCTTAAACACACTGTCCAATACTACACTGAACGGAAGACACCGGTATACGCCTGTTTTTTTGATCTCTCCAAGGCCTTCGATCTCGTTTCGTATGAAGTGCTTTGGAGAAAGATGGTATGCCGGCGGAACTGTTGAAAATATTTCAATACTGGTACTCGAATCAGACTAATTGTGTTAGGTGGTCAAATTGCCTCTCAGAGTCATACAGGTTGGATTGCGGAGTGAGACAGGGGGGGTTGTCCTCTCCAAAGCTGTTTAACTTATATGTAAATGACCTCCTGGTCGAGCTCAGCGGCATTCGTGTCGGTTGCCGGGTGGGGGGTATTTGTGTGAACAACATCAGCTACGCGGACGATATGGTGTTGCTGGGCCCGACTGCAAGGTCAATCAGGGAGATGCTGAAAGTTTGTGAGAAATACGCCGAATCACATGGTCTTATATATAATGTAAGGAAAACTGAGTTCATGGTCTTTAGGGCCGCCGGCAAGTGCCCTGACACCATACCTTCAATTACTTTGAACGGCGCTAATATAAAGCAGGTGAACTGTTTTTTTTTTTTTTTGTTTTCGGGGGGAAACCTTCAAAAAGGCGCCTGGACTTTTGGGGAAAAGACAAGGGAGTGTGGGATTTTTACCTCACTAAAACCACCCCGGTGATCACCATCAGCACGTAAAAGGGGCCCCGTAACCTCTTAAAAGACCACACCGGGACCCCCTCTGTGCATCGCCTGTTAGGGCACATCCCTGGGGAGACTGAGAGCGCCTCCCCTAACCCTCGCTGTGCACGGCAGCACGTGATCACTGTGCCACCGTCTTGCCTGGTGTCACTTGGTGGACGGACAGAGTCCCCAATCTGAGCGCCCGTGACCCTTGAGTCCCAAAAAGTAGCAAAAAGCAGGTGACCTAGTGTAAGTATCTGGGCCATATACTTGTCGACGACCTTAAGGATGATGATGACGTGGAGAGGGAGCGTAGGGCGTTGCCGGTCCGCGGGAACATGTTGGCATGCAGATTTTTTCGTTGTACCGATCAGGTCAAAATAACCTTGTTTAAAGCGTATTGTCAAGGCCTGTACACGGGAAGTCTGTGGTTCAACTGTTCGCGGGGGACGCTAAGTGCCTTGCGCGTCCAATATAACAATGTTTTCAGGATGATGTTGAAACTCCCTCGTTTCTGTAGTGCCTCGGGGATGTTTGCCCAAGCGGGTACAGATGGTTTCCATGCTATCATCAGAAAAAAGGTGGCATCGCTTGTGAGGAGGACTCGGGGGAGTGGCAATAGCATACTGAAAGTCGTGGCTGAGGACCCGACAACTCCTGTGCTGAGGCATCTCTTTCGGAATCATTGTCCGCATGAGATGTCTCGTAAGTACAGGACTCACTAAGTTCCTGCTGTTATTAAATTTGTTACTAATCCTAGTGTGTAAGTTGTAGTATCTAAGGTAACTAACAAAAATGGTTCCTATGTTGTCCCAAATAAAAACAATATTTATTATTATTAAATCAACTATATACGAACGTAAATGTACTGAAAAGCAGATCATATTTCAGAGTTCAACCAACAACAAAGTTGTCAATATTCACGAATACGTCACCTAAAAAAATATCTATAAATAAAACCACCCTCCTAAACAGGCTTAAGTTTACCAGACCACATTTTCGTTTTACAAGAAAACACATAAGCTAAAATCCTATAGGCGCCATAAAAACTTATCTCATTCAACAATAACGAAACCAATAATATAATAAAAATAAGGCTCGTATCAACGGTTACAAGGATATGCTTAAATCGCTAACATTTTGCTAACAGCTAAAATATACGTTCGTAAGATAGTATTCAGGGCATTAACTGTTGCACCAACTTCATTTTGCGGTTCAAAAAGAAGTTTTTGCTAGTTATTTTGTACACGATAGAGGTGTGAATAGCTTTTGGTGTCCGCAAAGTTAAGATTGTACGGAAATTCGGGGATGTGCAGATGTATGGGATCTAGAAGTGTCATTGTGATTGTGGGTATTCTGCAACATATAACATATCTACCGAACTACTGACGTGATCGAGAATTTTATCTAATAAATAAAAACCATCTTATTTCTCACCGAAAACCAATTGTCTGAAAATATACCTAGAACCATTTTATTTATTACAGAAATTTTTAATTATTAAAGTCTCTCTACGATGTGATGTTTATGTCTGTCTGATTTATTTTCTTATCCCATAACAGGTTTCTCACTTAAAATGTGATTAGATGTATAACCAAGAAAACTATTATCTTAGTCTTCTTTCGGTAACACACATCCCCCGGTTTCTTAACACTCGATTATCGGGCTGTTAACGTAATCGATGAATAATCGCCGCGCCGGTTATCTGCTGTGATTGGCTGTTGAAAATTCATTCAACCAATCACAGCAGATAACGTATTCTTGAAAATCTGTCGCATTAATTCTGCGATAATTTAGCGGTGAGAAACCAGGCCTATGTAAATGACTGGATGTGCAATATCTATCACTATTCACGGACGATGTATGATATTGTTTCTATATACAGATTCAGAATTTGAACCATACTTAGTTTTCTTCTTCTTTACTTAAAGACCACACCATCTTCACTGCCACTTCCAGCCCAGATGTATATCAGCGAATGGAATACGTCCAAGTAACGCCTTTGATAATGTATGACGCGGGGGCTGCCGTAGTCAGAATTGATTGATACGATTTTAAGTGCCGCATATTATATAAAATCAGTTTTTTTAGGGTTCCGTACCTTAGGGTCCAAACGCAGCCCTATTGCTGTCACTCATGTGTCTATGTGTCCGTCTTTCTGTCTGGTCAGTCGTCTGTCACACAATTTTGTTCCGAAGAATTTTATAACTTCCCATTGACCTATGAACTTGAAATTTGGTGACAATGTTTATTATTACTAACAAATACCAATATATTGAAAATTCTGATTTTTCTTTGGTGCGGAACCCTAAATCTGCGAAGTCCCACACGCACTTCACCGGTTTTTTTTCATTCGTAAGCTGTGTTTCAGCATACGTGGGTGTTGACGCAGATACAGGCAGACAGATAGGCCTGATACAGTAAGGGTTATGTATCATTAGATTTTGAAGTTGCGTACCCGAAGACTGTAAACTGATTCGTGTTCGTAAGCATAATCGTATTGCTACATATACGAGTATAGTCGGCAAAAGATGACTAGTAGGCGAAATAATAATGGAGATGGTCCGACTAGTATTTTTTGGGACAAACCGACAGCACTATTCCCAAATCACTGCAACTCCTGAAAGCCAGTAACAACAGTGGCGACCACCAGTAAAGCGCCGAGGCAATGAAGCTCGACGAAGTCCCGCAGAATGAATTTAACTGTCTTGGATCCCGCAACGAAATTAATCAGAAAAGAATAACGGAGGAGTAGGAAAAATAAATATAATTTCTACTTCCCTCCATTTCAAGCATGAGACAGACCAAACAAGGCCATTAGGCACAAAGGGTTGTTTACAACTAGAATAAGCTCAGTTGCCTAGCACCACGGATAAAAATATATCATTAATAACTGATAGCCCGACTAGTCAAGAACGCCTGCTATCCAGCCACACTTATAATCGGCACTTCTCAGTCATTTCAGCGCCGACAAGTCATCAGACAAGTTTATAGTCACCTTGATAACAAATAACATCTATGACTTTGTTGAAAAAAATACCTAATTTTGTAGCTTTATCCCCTTTTACCCGTCTCTCTCTCTTTTGTTGTCTAGCGTGACAAGAAAACAGAATTATTAAGCTATTGCATAGCTTCTATCGCGGGCCTGAGCGTGGAGACCGAATCCAGAAATTCCGTAACGAAACGTGACAATGGTGATCAATGTGGACCTTATGCTAATAAGAGTCACTTTTGCTTGTCAAAGAAAAGCGACCTTATTTCAATGTTAATAAGGGTCACTTTATTTATTTTTATGCGGGGGGAGGTAAACGGTTAAGGGAGGGGGAGGGGGTTAATTCTATCTTGTTTTCCTGGATGAAGTAGCGGCGGGCAGGGGGGCAAATTTTTGGTCAGAAATGCGCTAACTCCAACCGTTTCTGAGATATAAATAAGGGTTTTAAAAAATTTGTTGGTCGTAAAAAAAAATCCTTTTATCGGTCTCTGAGCTGTTTCTGTGACAATGGTGATCAATGTGGACATTATGCTAATGAGAATAAGGGTCACTTTTGCTTGTCAAAGAAAAGCGACCTTATTTCAATGTGAATAAGGGTCATTTTATATTTTTGTTTTGTTTTTTAGAGTTTTATTAATCGGAAATAAATGGGGGTTCGGCTCGCTACGTTTTCGAGTTTTTAACGTTTTTATTAATTTAAGGGCTCAAATTCGCTTGGCAATGACAAGGTAAAATAAGAATTTTTATTATGACGGATGTAGGAAATATTTTTTGGTTCTTTATTTGTATCCTATTTTAAATTCCACCGCGTTCAATGTAGACTTTATGTATGTGGGAATGAGGGTCACTTTGAAAAAGCGACCTTATTGTGGTATAAATAGGGGTCACTATTTAAATTTATTATTTGGAGAAAAGGTAAAAAATATGATAAAAGGGGGTTGTTAGAGGGTGGCGTTAAGGGTTTATTATTGTGGGTGGACCGTGATCTGCATTTACTATTTGGGAAAAGAAAGTAGATTTTAAGAACAATAGGTCAAAGAAAATGACTTAAATTCTCAATTATTAAATGCTATGCAATAGCTTTACCGCTGCAGTCCCCGAGTGCCACACGTCTTTTTTTATTTTAGAGAAAAAATAACTACTAATTGCTTAAAATTGAAACTTGTCCGTAACAAAATTGTCTTGCCAACATAAATTTTCATAAAAATTCATTCGTAGCAAAATATACGTAGATGGTTTAATACCAATAAATCATTTGAATTCTTACTCAGTGCAGGTTCAACATATTAATCATCTCATGGCTTAATGTCGAGTGTGACATGGTGATATCATGTCTCCTTAGGCATGGTGATATCATGTCTCCTTAGGTATGTACGAATCCACATAATTATAACATGACTAGCGACCCGCCCCGGCTTTGCACGGGTAATAGAGCATATTATTATACCTACCACGTTCTTCTTTCCCGTCATCGGGGTGAACCCGCCCGCTTGAATTTATTATCGCGCGCGTTCGTTTTTATTTTGCGATAACTCCTGTGTATCATTAAAAGATAGACATATGCCATAGTGGACTTTTCTGTAGACCTATAAAAGGGGAACAATTCCACCATACATTGTTGTGTTATATCTTAAAGGTAAACCCCTTTAAGATATAAGCATACAAGCATATAATGGCAGCGTTTTCGATGAAAGCTTCCAGGTCAGATATCAGCCAATTTACACAAAACCTTAACAACTTATACACTTAAACCTTCCTCATGAATCATTCTGTCTATTGCTGAATACCGCATGCAAATTCGTTCAGTAGTTTAAAAGATCTAAACTTACTCACGGTGGGAGCGACTTTGTTTTATACTATGTATAAAGATAGGTAATACAAAGGCAAAGGTGCACTATGTTACACCTTAATTATGTCAGATAAGTTTACATGCCTACGTAGTAGAATATCGAATATTAAAATACCTACGTTTAAAATGTCACTGTTCAAAACATCGAAAATTAAAATAACGATTGTATTGAAATATCGAAAATTGTTACATATAAGCATAAAATGTCTAAGATTAGAATGCCGACTGATTAAAATATCGACTGATTCAAAATGTCGATAGTCATTATACCTATGTTCAAAATGTCAACATTTAAAACACCTAAGTTCACTATATTTACGTTAAAAATACCTACACGTTAGAATATCGAAAAAAAATGATCTATGTGGTATGAGTGGAAAAAATGTAGGTAGATTTGAAAAGAAAACCCGCATAATTAGAAAATGGTGAACAAATTCTGCAAGCAACTTGGAAGTAGCGCTCGCCGGCCGCTGCCGCGGCACCGCTCGCTTCGCTCGCTCGGCTCGCGCGCGGTTTGACATAGCATAGCGCTACTTCCAAGTTGCTCGCAGAATAATTTCACCATTTTCTAATTATGCGGATTTTCGCAATATCCGAAATATCAAATTACCCTGTGTATAATATATATCGATATTTTGGACATTCGATACTCTCGTTCTTCGATATTTGGGGCATTAGATACTTTCGATGTCACTTTTGTAGATAATTAGATTTTAGATATATTGGACGTAGGTTAACTAACCATTCGACATTATAAACTTACGTTATTTTAATTTTCGGTTAAATTGTCATTCGATATTTAAATCTTCGATGTTTTGAACAGTGACATTTAAACCGTAGGTATTTTAATATTCGGTATTCTAATATGGTACCCGTTTACATGCCGTGCACTAAAGGCCAAGCTTTTCCACAAATTCAGATTTCGAGCTGCCACTAAGAAATTCCAAATGAGATAATCCAATAGCCCAGGAGGACTAAACTGAAAGCTACTATGGGTTATATTATTGCAATTTTTATAAGGATCTCTCATTTTTTTGAAAATAATTTATAGCTATAATTTATATGTTACTTGGTGTTCACGCACACACATCCAAAACCATCGAACACACTACGGCGTCGTCAACGAGCGACGCGGCACGGCGGCGGCGCGGGGGCCGGTAGCACAGCAGCGTCTCGGCTCGACATTGCATCGTCTGACACGACCGCGCTTAGACATATACTTACCTGTTTAATAATACTTAAATTGCTATTATATTGTAAACCACCTAATAAACCTATATACAGTCCACTTGCTTTCCTTTAACCTGGGCCTATTCATGGTCCTTCAGATCAGTCATAGCAACAATCAAATAGGTTTAAAAGTCGAGTCGCGATCGTAAGAAAAAGCCACGCCATCACAAAACGTCCGGAATTCAGCTGGAGGTCAAACAGCGGTCATCGCAACAGCGAGCGCAGCCTACTAGCATCTGGGAGCAGCACAATCAAGCAGCGTCGGCAGCATCAGTCGAAAAAGGACGAAAAAGGGTTTGGTAGCACAGTTTCGTGAGTTCGACCAATTCATTTCTTAAAAACTTCTCATCCAAACTCAAAGTCTCATTAAAAATCAGTGAACTTACTTGATTCCCGTCCATTCCCATTTTCAAGCAGAAAGCAATCTATTCATTTCATAGATTTCATTAAAATAAGTCATTCTTGCATACAATTATTTTTTCTCTTACCACCTACCCACATATTCTTTTTTTAATTCTTCGTAATTATTTTAGTAATTCAAAGGATTCCAATTACCAACCACTTTACTTAAACACGTTCATAAATATAAACTAACATTTTCCTTTGTTCTCCAGCATACATCGCCTTGCTCTGTGTGCACCGAGTGAGTCTCAAACCGAGGGTAGTTTGGTAAAGTTGCGTGATCATTGCACAGTGCCTGCCACAAATCCAATATAATTTAAGTATCGTTTTAATTTTATAACTTTGATTATGGAAACCAAAAAACCCCAAACATCTAATATACCTGATGATGACGATTCACAGGTCAGCACTTACAAAAAAAGACGAGCTAGTCACAAAGCCAAGGTCACAATTTTCAAAAATTATCTTGAATCGATAAAATCGAAAAAAACGTTGACAGAATTAGATATTTTCCAATTAAATAATCGCTTAGAAACTTACAAGTCCCTTGCAAAAGACTTTGATGAAAACCAGACCTACATCGACGAAATTATTGGGGTTTCAGATGAACAGCTGCGGGAGAGGGAGCAGTTTGAAATAGAATACCAGAATCAACTTGCACTCGGAATCCAGCTGATACGATCCAAAGAAACTGCTTGCGTCAGCGGGTCTGTACAAACTCAAAATGCAGGTGAACCAGGAACCAAAGCGTTCATTAAATTACCTACCATTGACCTTCCACACTTCTCAGGTGAATTTCATAATTGGCTAGAATACAGAGACACTTTCGAATCACTCATACACAAAAATAAATCAATAGACAACATACAAAAATATCATTATTTGCGTGCATCTTTGCAAGGTGAAGCTTCACAAGTTATTCAATCATTAGAATTGTCATCAGACAATTATCAGATAGCTTGGGAACTCATCTCGGATAGGTACAATAACACGCGACAGCTGCTAAACAACCACGTTCATGCATTGTTTAGCATAAATACCATAAGTAATGAATCCGCAACATCACTCAGACAACTACTGGATACAGTAAATAAAAACCTCAGAGCACTTGAAAACATAGGTGAACCCACGCAGTACTGGGATACGTTGGTAATTTATCTTGTTGCCTCCAAATTAGACTTCAAAACACTCAGACATTGGGAGGAACACAAGAGCACACTTGAGAAAAACCCCACACTACAAGATTTAAAAACATATCTCAATGATCGTGCCATTCTTTTACAAAATCTTGAAGACACTAAACATAACATCAAAACAGATTCGAAATCAAATTCATTCAAACCAACTACACAAACACACACAAATCAAAATCGCATGCCTAACTGTCCCTTATGTAAATCACAACACTATTTGTTCTCGTGTCCAGTATTTAAGGAAATGACAGTGCAAAAAAGAATAGAAAAGGTTTCCAAATTACATAACTATTGTGCTAACTGTTTACATACCGGGCACGAGACCAAATCCTGTCGCGGCGGTGCATGTAAGTATTGCCAACAAAAACACAATACAATGTTACATAGGGAACAACCAAAACTAGGATCAGAACACACTACACTCGCCAGTAACACTAGTACACAACACGTATCAGTTTTACTTTCCACTGCCCTAGTGCAAGTTATTGCCAGTGATGGAACACCACACTTGGCGAGAGCATTGCTGGACAGTGGAAGTACCTCTAGTTACATAACAAATAGTCTGTGTACAAAGCTCAATCTAACATTCGAATCCATACAAGGCACAGTTTCAGGCGTCAATCAACAACACACAAGTATTTTTCATAGCACACACGTTCAAATAAAATCAATACACAATTCATTCACAGTCAATATGCCATGTTTGGTACTTGACACAATTGCACACTCAGTACCTAACGTGCGCATCAACACAGAAGCTATTAACCTACCTAAACATTTAAAACTAGCTGACCCTCTGTTCTATGAACCTGCTGCAATTGACCTATTACTAGGTGCTGACATATTTTGGCAGATAATTGGCAACAGTCGAATTCAGTTAGGTAAACAACAGCCAACACTACAAGAAACAGAGTTCGGCTGGCTAGTTTCAGGGTGTACAACAGACACCAACAAGCACACAAACAATTGTTTTTTCAATAACAATAACTCAGATCAATTATCACGATTTTGGGAGTTAGATAGTTTATCTAATTCTCAGATTAATGATCCGTGCGACTCAGATGCGTGCGAGATCATTTTCAAACAAACAACCACAAGACAAAAAGATGGCAGATTTGTTGTCACTATTCCATTCAAAAAATCACCTGAGTGTTTAGGTGATTCCTATTATCAAGCCAAAAAAAGGTTTCTTTCCATAGAAAACCGCATGAATTCAAATCACACATACCAAGAACAATATTCAAAATTCATATCAGAATATATACAACTCGGTCACATGACTTTAAACAAACATTCACATTATTCACACAAAACTCCACCACAATCATCATACATTCATTCAAAAAATAATAACGAAAAATCAATCGTACAATCACTCAATCGCTCACCAGTGTACTACCTACCACATCACGGTATTATACGTGAGTCAAGCACCACCACTAAATTCAGAGCGGTATTCGATGGCTCCGCTAAATCGTCTAGCAAGTTATCGCTTAACGACATACAGTTAGTGGGTCCTGTTGTCCAGGACGATCTCATTTCCATACTCATACGGTTTCGTCAGCATAAATACATTATATCAGCTGACATAGAAAAAATGTTTCGCCAAATTGCAGTAGTCGAAAATCAGCGACCCCTACAACAAATCTTATGGCGACACAATCCAACGGAACCACTTCAAACATACACGCTCAACACTGTCACATATGGCACGGCATCAGCGCCGTTCTTAGCAACACGCTGCATTAAACAAATTGGCTTAGATTGTCAAGACAAACAAATTGAAAACCATTCAGACAACTATGATCACAAATTAGTCGCGGAGGTGATTTTACATGATTTTTACTGTGATGATCTCTTGACGGGGACAGATGAAGAGTCCAGTCTATTGGAAATAAGCAGAGGAGTATTTTCCGAGCTTAAAAAATATAAATTTCCACTTAGAAAATGGTTATCTAATTGTCCCCCCGTACTGAAAAAACTAGGTTTTCATGATTCAGATAAAACAACTGTCAATCTAAGTTCAAACGATCCATCTAAAACCTTAGGCATTTATTGGAACATTCACAAAGATACAATTTCATACACAGTACATTCAGACTTCGTATCACAAAAACACATTACAAAACGCACGATTTTATCCACTATAGGTCATATTTTCGACCCATTAGGCCTAATTAGTCCGTGCATACTTAAAGCTAAACTACTAATGCAACAGATGTGGGTGGATAACATTAGTTGGGACGGTGAAATACCGGTTTCGATTCAGACACAATGGACGAAGTTTGTAGAATCGTTATCTTATTTAAATCAGTTAGCTATACCTCGTTATGCATTCTGTGACTCATCACGTAATAATATTGAGCTACATATTTTTTGCGACGCCTCGCAACATGCGTACGGTGCTTGCGTATACGTACGTACCTATACAACAGATGGCAATATAAGTGTTCAGTTACTAATGGCTAAGGGAAGGGTGGCTCCTTTGAAAACACTCACAATGCCGCGACTTGAATTATGCGCAGCATTAGCCGGTGTTAACTTATGTAATAAAGTTATAAATTCACTTCGTAACATAAACAACTATAAGTGTTATTATTGGAGCGACTCGACAATTGTTTTATCATGGATAAATACACCAACATATAAATTGCAAACATTTGTCAAACACAAAGTCACAGACATTCTGAAACATACTGATCCACACTCCTGGTACTATGTACCAACCAAACAGAATCCAGCAGACATTATAACAAAGTGTACTAATGCAAAACAATTAATACAGACACAGTTATGGTTTTCAGGGCCTGACTTCCTAAGGAATGATGATAACGACAGCTGGCCTCAACAACCTGGCCATCTCAGCGTAACTGACCTTCCGGAAGTCAGGTCCCAAACGCATTTTACACTCATTGAAACAAATAACAACAATTCCTTTCTTTACAAATATTCCAATTTCAACAAACTTACACGCATCGTAGCTTACATACTTAGATTCATTCATCACTGCAGAAATAAACTTTCAAACACTTTCAACACAAGTAACGTAAACAAACAGGTGTGCATAGGTGACATCAAACCTTTATCAACCATAGAACTTAATGTAGCTAGATACCAGTTAGCTAAGATAGTACAAATAGAATCATTTCCTGAGGAATACGAATTGTTATTAAATAATAAAAAGTTACCTGCTAAACATAAGTTTAATTCACTTAACCCTTTTTTAGGGGATAATAAACTCATTCGTGTGGGCGGAAGGTTAGCCCATTCGGCATACAATTACGATAGGAAATTTCCTATCCTTTTGCATACAGCTCATCATATTACTAAAATCATATTTTCAACATACCATATAACACTTTTACACGCTGGCCCACAACTTTTGCTGTCACACATACGTCAACAATTTTGGCCAATTTCAGGACGTAATTTAGCTAGAAAAACGACACAATCATGTATAACATGCAAACGGTTTCAAGGGAAAACTATAACGCCTATAATGAGTCCGTTACCTGAGCAGAGACTGCATGCAAATTTTGTATTCAGTGACGTAGGTGTAGACTATGCAGGGCCAATTATGATTAATAACCGTAAAGGGCGTGGAAGTGTACTAATTAAATCATACATTTGTATTTTCGTTTGTTTTGTAGTAAAAGCTGTGCATTTGGAGTTGGTTACAGATCTGACGACAGAGTCATATATAGCAGCAATTAAGAGGTTCATTTCTCGTAGGGGTAAACCCAATCATATCTATTCAGACAATGGGAAAAATCTGGTAGGTGCTGCTCGCGTGATCACCAATTTCATCAGGAATCACAGTGAGTCAATTTACAGCTGCGCTGCAGAGCAAGGAATTAACTTTCACTTCATTCCCCCATACTCACCTCACTTCGGAGGACTGTGGGAAAGTACAGTTAAATCAGTAAAATACCACCTCAAAAGAGTTCTAGGCTTGGCACACCTCACATATGAGGAATTGTACACATTACTTGTTCAGATAGAAGGCATCCTTAATTCGAGGCCTCTCACACCTCTTTCATCCGATCCATCTGATCTATCGGTTCTCACTCCCTTCCATTTTCTAATTGGTCGTCCTCTAACTGTGTTACCTTACCCACAGATGTCCGACTGCGACCCATCACGGCTGCCGAGGCATCAACGAGTCGAGCTTCTGCGCCAGCATTTTTGGAGACGCTTTAATAAGGAATATATTTCCCAGTTGCACCAAAGGACGCGGTGGCAACGCTCACACGGCGCGCTCACAGAGGGCTCGCTGGTCATCGTAAAGGACGAGACGCTACCTGCAGCACACTGGCCACTGGGACGGATACTGAAGCTTTATCCGGGACCTGACGGAGAGGCTCGCGTAGCGGACATCAAAGTACAGTCAGGCACAATCAGAAGGGCATTCCACAGAATTTGCCCGTTATTAGATGGACCACCAAATTGATTATTCATTATTCAATTAACCCATCTGGACCGATCATCATTCATGTCTCAAACAATCAACATGGACCAATCAACATAAACTTCATGCATTCATCAACCAATCATTCAACCTGGCTGGACTGTTCGAGTCATCATCCACTGCTGGCCCGGGAATATGTTCACGCACACACATCCAAAACCATCGAACACACTACGGCGTCGTCAACGAGCGACGCGGCACGGCGGCGGCGCGGGGGCCGGTAGCACAGCAGCGTCTCGGCTCGACATTGCATCGTCTGACACGACCGCGCTTAGACATATACTTACCTGTTTAATAATACTTAAATTGCTATTATATTGTAAACCACCTAATAAACCTATATACAGTCCACTTGCTTTCCTTTAACCTGGGCCTATTCACTTGGGAATAATGTAGCTTTCCATAGGTGATAGAATTTTTAAAATCGGTCCAGTAGTTTCGGAGACTATTCGCTACAAACAAACAAAAACACAACAAAATAAAAAATCTTTCCTCTTTTTAATATTGGTATAGAGGTATAGATAAATCATTCAGCACAAAATAAATATAGATAGATTTTTTATAGATTCCGAAATATCGCAACTATCAAAAAACTCAAAATACCTACCCTAAGATTTAAAAAATATGAGTTATAATTATTGTTTCTTTTTAAGTGAATTTCGATTTTAGATGGTCTTTCGATACAATTGAAATTCCAGGGGGTACTTTTGTTTGGGAGTATTTCACAATATCATGCTAGCGAAGACGCTGGCAGAAGTTATAATCTAATAAAACTCTACACAAACCTATTTATAACGCACATGTTTCTATTCTTTACTTAAATATCAAATATCACAAATAACACCACACTTTAACCACCAACACCCGAACCGTGAACATCTCACACATTGTGTCATCACTTACATTATAGTAGCTAATTACTTCGCTCAATTTACTACAGAATTGAGGTATTGTGGTCGTGTCTACACGTGTTGAGAAATTGCTATGTCGTCGTGTTTAGTGACATCACTTACGGTAACAGTTTTGTGTTACAATATAAAGCAAGTTCGGGTTTTGAATTAATTTGTGGTGGGTTAAAAATAATAATAATATCAGAATAGGATGAATTCTACATCATCATCTTGAATAAAAATTCTTGTAATATAGTGTATATCGTCTTTGGAGACGATCGCTATTTTGAAGGATTGAGCTGTAGTTGTCTATAAGTTGAATTTTGCCTTCCGGCCTTCTGCTGTCGCAGGCGCTTAGAGTGGGGTCTGTGACCACCCATCGACTGACCCCAAGAATGACAGTGGCACAGTAATCACGTCGCCAGGGAAGCTCCCTAACAGGCGTTGCACAGAGTGGTCTTTCAGGAGGCCATGAGGCTCCGTCTGTTTAGATGGTTGTCATTGAGGTGATTTAATTGAGGTAAAATCCCACTATACTCCAAAAATCAAGGAGCTTTTTGAAGATCCGATAATTTTGTAAGCGAGGCCGATGTTCAGTCGTGAACTGTTATGTCTGATGATGAATAAACGTTTACAAAATATTCTTACTACTTATCTTAGGTAGATAAGTAGAATGATTTGATACTATAGACATACTTTCAAATATTATTATGAACATAGCTATATATAGACCACAGAACACAAATACATATCCTGATGGGATAAAGACACTATAGACGTCTTATCTTCCATTGAACGTTAATATTCATCCAGGGACATATCAAATTCGCTTTGAATGCACTCATTCCCGAATGAGGCCATTTTGTCATAGCCTCTCAATATTTGATCAATGCGAGTCGTCTTTATTATAGAAGCTTCAAATTCTAAAGTTGGATAATGCCTTTATCATAAGCCGTAGTTAATTCGAAATTAATTATTCACTTTAGAAGTGCAGAGTGCTTTCGTTACTCTGAGGAATAACTTTCAGTTTTATCCAAACTGTCAAGTGGAAAAATATTGTTTTTAAGTTTGTAGCAGATAGTCTTTAGAACTAAGTAGGTACCTAAAATAGAAAATCTCAATAAAGTTGGATGGTACTGGCATTTTATCCTGGAAAAAAAGGACGGAATAAATATTGTGTATCGATGTTCATAATAACTAGGCACAAACCATTACTTAAATTCATTCAAACAAACAAACACACAAACATCTACACAAATACATCTAGACAAATTCAATCAAAGATGGAAAGCTGGCGACGAAGCGGCCGTTTGTTATATTACGCAAATCATTAGGTGCCACTTTTCCTCACTTAATAACTCAAAATCGATTTAACATATACATATTAAATCAGGTATGTTTATTAAAACCCTTTAGTTTAAATATAACCCTAAATATCATAAATATAGCTTAAACTGTTATTGAGATAATGACGTCTAAAATCGTAATTTTTATCAATGACTGATGGATAGATTAAAAATCTAACCCACTTCCAGATGACATAGAAAGCTGAAATAGTTTATTTTTATTTTTTTACTAACAACCCCAGTCTTTCGCAGGAGAGGTGACTAAGGGATATAATTGAAACCAGTGAATGGGTATAATTGTATGTATTTCATTTTATTATATCTAAATATTATTATTTAAGATATATTGTTCACCGACAACCCTAATTCTTCTCCTCTCGTTCAGTCCATCCAAAGGTTGTCTGTAAGAGATTGCCCTGTACGATAAGACCGCCCATTGTACGCTTGCTTTTATGATTGTTTGTCCTGTATATATATTATTGTGGTGTACAATAAAGAATACTCGTATAATGGGCAGCAGCGTTCTCTGTGCACTTTAATAACAAACTGCGATCGCCAACGCAACGCATGGTTAGAGGCACATTGTACTTAAATATTATTATTAAAGCTAGAAAGGTCTCGAATAATGAAGTCTACGTTCCGTCCAGCACAGATCCAGATCTAAAACCCTGAAAGTTTTCAGCTCGCACTACGAAGCTACATCGATAGGTTCTCGATGGTTTCGTGGAAACTGTCCATAAGGGTCTATGATTTTCAAAACCCGTCATACTAATAAGAATAAAAACTCTCCGATCCTACTCTCAAGCTCATGAATGAGAGACGTAAAATGATCCTGCTGTCTTCAGACGATGCGTGTAAATACTGGCAGATGGATTTCTGAGTCCTTGAAAAGCAATCGCCGCCGACTAATGAGCGTATTGAAGACAGGATTGAGCGATCTGGGCAGAGCCAGCTCAAGAAACTGAAGACCGACTAAGGCAGCATAGTATCTGCCAATCCGGAGCTTCTCAGGGAGATCGAGAGGTTTTGTGAGCCGTTATATACGCCAAGCAATAAATCCGTTGCGAAACTAGCAAACGACCCAAGAGCAAGATTGGATCGAATTTTTACTCGCTTTGGCTAAGCCAAAAGCTGCACTTGTAAAAACCCCTAAAATAATTCAAATAAAAAAATAAGTTTAAAAACTAAAGCCTGTCTACAACAAAATCGCCACCTGCTGTTGATACGTCATTATAACAGTAGATACTAAACAATCTTTATAGCAATATGGCATGCTTAAACAAATCGTGGCTCGGCGGACAAAGCGCCGCCGCCGGCAAGATCGCATGACGACTTGGAGAGAACGACTGTCGCAACCCAGCGATGAGCACGCCACAATTGCGGCGATAAGGCCCCACTTGGCTTGAGAGGTGCCACGGCGTCCTAACCTTCTGCCTGATTCAGGTCCTCACCGGACACGGCTGTTTCGGGTGGTTTCTGTTCAGAATAAGGCGGGAAGAAACGCCCGAGTGTCACCATTGTGTGGATCGCCCAGAGGACACGGTGGAGCATATGTTGGAGGGCTGCCCCGCTTGGGCGGAGCCCCGCCGTGTCCTCGTGGAGACCATCAGCAGCGGTGACCTCTCGCGACCGGCCCTGGTTTAGGCCATAGTACGGAGCGAGAGGGCATGGGAAGCTGTTACCTCCTTCTGAAAAGCAGTAATGCTTGCGAAGGAGGATGCAGAACGCGGGAGGGAGACTCAACGGGGACGCCCTCATGCCCCTATTCACCGCAGGAGACGCCCCGGGCGTCGGAAATGGCAAGCCGATTTCCGGCCACCGTAGTCGCAAGGCTTTTTGACGCGGACGGCGATTAATGGGTAGCTCGTCGTCTGATAAGGACCAGGCCCGAATCAACGGGATGTCAGCAAAAACTGACGGGGTCTGCTAGGGCCGACGCCTGTCTGGGTTGCGGATAAATTTGATAGAGGATTACCGTGGCCCTGGCTCAAGCAACTGAAGGATCCCGGGTGGGTTTTAGTCAGTAAAAGTCTGGCACGCCCTCCCGCTTCACTCAGAGCGGGTGAAGTCATTTAATGATTTCCCTCCACAAAAAACAACATGTGACACATGACCATGGCTATACTCTATGAATATTTCCTTGTTTCGTACTTTTCAGAGCGTCGCTGTAGTCGCGTTTTAGTATCTTGGTGGGAAAACTGTCAGTGGAGGAGAGTGCCTCAGTGGCATCTCCCCTCCAGTTATTACATGAGCGTTGAAAGGCACGACAATGGGTAGGAAGTGGAGGGAGAGAGGGGTAAGCTCAATTACAGATCACTTTTGAATGAAGAATAACAATAATTTGTTTACAAAAAGTAATGAAATCCCATCAACACCAAATGTGAAAATGGGAGCCTTGTTCAATATTAACAATATGCATAATTGTTCTCTTTGCCAACAAAAGCATTGAGATCTAAATTGGTGCTAAGTTCTGTAGATAATTCTGAAATTTATTTTTAAGAACATACAACATTCAACATACACAAAGCGTTTTATACAACAAAAGATTACATTGAGGACAAAAAGGCTTGGGATTGAGCTGCTCCAATTAATTTTGTTTTTTTATTATATTTTGCACTATGCATTTTGTTATTATAAATATTTTTTTTATTTTTTTGGTTTTCTTGCAATGACAAGAATATTTACTTTTTAAAGTATTATATTATTTTATTTTAATTATTGTGAATGTGAAGACTATGTGGATATTTTTTTTTTGTTTTTATTTAAATTTATCTTAGTTTTTAATCATGGTCTGGCAGTTTGAGTAGTTTATGCGGCCTACCCGAATGTCCTTTCTTTGGTATTGTTCGTCGAATCGTTGAGCTCCTTAAATTCTGAGTTGAGCTGCTCGGTTATTGACAAATGCGTGCACTGACTGGACGGGTCCACTCAATCTGGCTGGTTCTTTCCTCAAAAGACCATTTCAGACATCAGTCTACATGGTCTTCACATGATCTAATCAAGATTTTGTCAGGACTTTAAAAGAGACTTACTTAAAAGAGAGTTTGTTTCGGCCTTTCTTCTCAGAGTAGTCAGATAGGAAACGCCGACCTCATCTAGTTTTAAAAATATGTTCGACATGTAAAAGTGTTTGTACAAACCAACTTACAGAAATAAAATCATTTATCATTTATCATTTATCATTCTCAAATAAATTAAAACACATATTATTGCTTTTTCAGCTACACAACAATGTTTGCTATTTAAAAACATAACTTCTTAAACTTGAACAGGTGAATTATTTACACAAAGCAGATAGCTTAGGATAAATTAAAGCTCAAGATTTAACTTGGTTAGTTTTGACATATAAGTTATCTTATATATGGCTAATCTTCTTTATATTAATATTAACATTATAAGCGGGATATTTACCATGTTTACTGTTTGTAGCGAGTTTCCGATATTTCGGTGCTGTTGCAAGCACCATGATCACGGATAAACTGAAGTCATTGCGGGTGGGTGTTTATGAGGAGACAAAACGGTCTACCCTCTTTCTTGTTCGTTTTTTGCACTCGGTACCGCTACCATTGTCATTCACAACTCGATTCTGTTCCCGACACACGAAACTCACTGTGTCCGCTCGCGAACTTTTTACGGCACTTTTTCGAGGTTTACACAGCTGGACCACTGGATTCCAAGCTCTCGACAGTTGAAACCCATCCTCCCGGTTGAAATTTTTATATTTGGTAATTTCGATAGCTTCCCTCACCAGTCTAGGGATATAGTGGCGTTCTGTCGAAATGACCTGAGGGTTATGTAACTCAATCCAGTGGTTCAATCCTGATTCCAAGAGATGTTGAGCTATGGCCGATTTTTGTGTGTCATTGTTCTTTACTGCCCTGATGTGCTCTGAAATTCGACAAGCAACCGTACGCTTCGTCTGACTGATGTATGACTTGCCACAACTACAATCTACTTTATAAACACCGGGCTTTTCCAGCGGAAAGTTGTCCTTCGGCGAGCGCAGCATCTGTGACACTTTTCTGAAAGGAGTGAAGACAGTCTTTACGGCGTATTTCTGAAGAATGTTAGCAACCTTATCTGTCACGTACGGCAAAAATGCTGGCTGCCTCCCAACCTCGCACTTCCGTTGTTTACAACCAGTTTTTTGATTAGGTTGTGCAGTCTTCCCTGTATATCCGTTTCTCTGTAGGACCCTCTGCACATGTGTTAGCTCAGCACGTAAATGTTCCTCGTCGCATAGATCATATGCGCGGTTGGTAAGTGAAGTAACTACAGAGTTCAGTTGTCGGGGATGGTGGTGAGAATCAGCGTGTAGATATCGATCCGTGTGAGTCAACTTCCTATACACTGTGTGGCTCAAAGAACCGTCAGCACGGGCCCCTATTTTCACGTCCAAGAATGGAATTTCCCTCTTTTTTTCCATCTCGTAGGTAAATTTGATTTTACAATGTATGCTATTAAGGTGTGCCAAGCATAATTCTACCTCATGTTGGTCTCCTTCAATGATCCCAAAAACGTCATCAACATACCTTTTCCATAATTTAATATGTGTGGATGCAGTGGAGACCGCCAACTCTTCAAATGTTCATGTTCCATCCAAATGTTGGCCACTACTGGAGCCACCGGAATACCCATGGCTACACCATCAATCTGCAGGTAGTATTGACCTTGGTATATGAAGTAACTGGTAGATAAACAGTGATGAAGTAATTTCACGTACTCTACAGGGATGTTATTTTCTTGCAATTTCATCTCAAGAAATAGATAAAACTATAGAAAGAGTTGGCCGCACTACGTGACCTCCGCAAGGATGAGGACGTACTTGTACTTAAAGCGGACAAAGGTAATGCTACTGTGGTGAACGTTACTGAATATGATAATAAGATCCGTAACTTATTGAGTGATGTGAACACCTACAAGGAAGTGAACTACAACCCGACGGCACGAGTGAACCGCAGTACATAAAAATTTCAACCGGGAGGATGGGTTTCAACTGTCGAGAGCTTGGAATCCAGTGGTCCAGCTGTGTAAACCCCGAAAAAGTGCCGTAAAAAGTTCGCGAGCGGACACAGTGAGTTTCGTGTGTCGGGAACAGAATCGAGTTGTGAGTGACAATGGTAGCGGTACCGAGTGCAAAAAACGAACAAGAAAGAGGGTAGACCGTTTTGTCTCCTCATAAACACCCACCTGCAATGACTTCAGTTTATCCGTGATCATGGTGCTTGCAACAGCATCGAAATATCGGAAACTCGCTGCAAACAGTAAACATGGTAAATATCCCGCTTATAATGTTAATATTAGTGTTAGTGACCATGACAGTTTAAAAACTTCTTTATATTATTGCGTATATTCATTGTTTTTAACCAGCTTCCCAAAAAGGAGGAGATTCTCAATTTGGATGGTTATATTTTTTTTTTATGTAAGTTCATAACTCCGTCATTTATGAACGGATCTGCAAAATATTTTTTTTGTTTGAAAGAAGTTTGTTCCGAAATGGTGCCATTTATATTTAGTAAAGACTAGCTGTGCCCGCGGCTTCGCTCCCGTAAACTGCCTACCGTACCCTACTTACCTACCTACCTACGTGTTACCTAACCTGCCAACCCAACTTATATTATTATTTACTCTCGGGAGAAGATTTCATACAAAAAAAGTAAAGACAGTTTTGCTGCGCGCTATCTAGTAGCACGCCAGAACACAACACCGAAACGAAAACAAAAAAACCGGTCAAGGGCGAGTCGGATTCGCGCAAGAAGGGTTCCGTTCCATTATCGCAAAAAACGGCAAAAGAAAGACATGTTTGTTGTATGGGATCCCCACTTAAATATGTATTTTATTCTGTTTTTAGTATTTATTGTTATGAGACAGAATACATCATCTGTGAAAATTTCAACTGCCTAGCTGTCACGGTTCATGAGATACAGCGTGGTGACAGACAGACAGACGGACCGCGGAGTCTTAGCAATAGGGTCCCGTTTTTACCCTTTGGGTACAGAACCCTTCAGAAATCCGTCTGTCTGTCTATCACCACGCTGTATCTCATGAACCGTATTAGCTAAATAGCTAGATAGTTGAAATTTTAACAGATGATGTATTTCTATTGCCGCTATAATAAAAAAAACGGCTAAAAACGAAATATTTTTAGCCGTTTTTTTGCGATAATGGTAAATAACCCTTCGTGCGCGAGTCCGACTCGCACTTGGCCGGTTTTTTTAGTGTAATATTCGCGGATAATCTTAACACCGTCATTCGAGAAAATGAAATCATATGCACAACGCCATCTATCGAATATGGAGTACAACTGTCCGAGTATCTGAATTGCGTGTGTTGTTATATTTTACTTCTTGAACACTCTAAATTCATCAAACTTTTGATAGAGTGGACTGATTGCGATGAAACAGAAACTAAGTAATACTTCATGTTACGCATAATTTTTATATATAAAAGTTATCTACATTCGTTTCCTATATTTTACGTGATGCGTGCACAAATAAACAGACAAAAATTTTAAAAATGCTGGAAATAGGTTCTGTTGGTTATCCTTTAATACCCTGGCTATTTAATTTTTAGTAATTTCTATGTACAAAAACGAGTTTTCTACAGATTTATTATATGTATTGATATTGATTTGGTGAAGAACTTCGGAGTTATAAAACAGAACTCTTCAATAAATAAATTAATGATGGCAAATCTCTCGGGATTGCACAATCCTATGTCTGTTTATTGTTTACACCATTTAATAACATACCATCACGCCAGTATGCTCTAAACGGGTACGCAGATGTGTACAGTTCACCCTGGTACACTCTCTTCCCACCGGTTATGTTCAAGTTACATGCTATTTGGGTAATCTATTCTGGCATCATTGTGGGCATTATAGGTACCTTACTATAGAACTTGTCCATTATGTACCACTAAAAAGTTAAAAATAAAAAACTTTTTAACAAAACAATAAAACCGACTTCTAAAGCAAAAAAACTACAAATTACCAAAGACACCGAATTCTGAAAAAAAAAATTTTTTTCGATATATGTATTTTGCTTAAGAAGTCGATTATATTTTTTTGTAAAAGGTTTTTTTTTTGTATTGTATGATCAAGTAAAAAAATATGGTTCGTTGGTAAAACTATATCACATGACACACTAGTACACATCGGTGTACTCGTAAATTAATGTTACAATTAAGAAAGGCTTATTTGGAATAAGATGAAGATGAGTAAAACCGATATTGTATTTGTGAAATCTAGCCAAGTGAAAACTTGAGCTTCAATTTATCCTAAGTTATCTGCTTTGTGTTTTATTTTTTATTATCTTTTGTTTTTTTTTTAAACGTACACCTCACTAGGAATCTCATCCTGTATCGTGGGTGCGTTTACAAACATTTAAACTCAAATACACAAGACACCCAGATTTGGAACAATTATTGTAGTACATACAAATATTTGTTGAGTGCGGGCATCGAACCCATGACACGCAGCGCAGCAGCTGATCTCTCAACCACTACGCCAACCGTGTCTTCGGCATAATTCGCCTGTTCAATTTTTTTTTTAAATATTCGTAAATAGCAATATTGCAGGAAAAGCCAGAACTTGTGTTTTAATTTATTTGAGACAGTTGTATGCTTTTATCAATACATTTCAGGATTATCTGCAGAACTTGGCACCCATTTAGATCTTAATGCTTTTGTCGGCAAAATCAACAACCACGCATATTCTTAATATTGAACTTAGCTCTCATTTTCACATTCATGTTTTTGATGGGATTGTGTTAACTAGCTATAAAGTTGGTTATCTTTTCCTTTGGCTGTAAGATGATTGAACATTTTATACACTATGAATTTACCTCCAAAATAAACTTTTATGTTTCATCGCCGGTCCAGTCACAAGAAAAAGGAAAAAAAAATAAAAATTGGAGCCCAATTTAGTTTGAATGTAATTTTGTTGGATGAACTAGTGCACGAAGGTAGGAATAGCACAAACAAAGCGGGGATTCTGCAAAAATATTAGTTTTCCGTCCACCAGTCCAATCAAGTTCAATTTGAACGTAAAATTAGCGTTCTATGCCTGGTGCCAATCACAATTTTCTCATATTTTTATAAAAACCGGAACAAATATTTAGTATGGAATATGGAAGAATTTAAAAACTATCAGAATTGGGAAGCGGCATTTGAGACACCAAAAGACAGCTATTAGCTGTATACTTTTTGGCGTAAATTCGAATGAGTACCTACTTGTAGTGAATATACTACTACTAATACTATTATGTGCCATTAAACATTGGTCTTTGTCAAGCTTTGGCGACCCCAAATACAGACAGAATATAATCAATAGTACAATCTCGGTCTTATCGCTGACAGCAATACCTATACTTCGTTACATCAACCAGACAACCTTTTAATATAAATATAATAGACCAGCAAGTCATCACAGCATCACATTTCTCCACCTCCATTACAACACCACATTTCTTCAAGAAGCTCAAACATCTTCTAATTACCATCCACCTTCAACACTGGCAGATAACACAAGATTAACGTCACGGACGAAGATGGTAGGCTGCGCGCACACGAGCCAACTGTATCAGGAGCGTGCAAGTGATTTATGCACTGTGAACAGAGAGCGGCTCGATAAGACCCGACGTGCAAGCCGCCGGCGTAATTTAAGCTCGTGTGGACCCGGCTTTGCGATATTCGTCAGTCGAATTTATAGCGGACTAGATTCTGCTAGCAGCTTTGCTTGCGTGAAAGTTTGAAATTATCGGAAACGTAATCCTGGGATAAAAAGTATCCTAATCTAGGTTAATTTCATCCAAATTCGTTCGGCCATTGAGGGATGATTGAGTAACAAACATTGAGGGATGATTGAGTAACAAACATGTTATAAACATCTAAACAAAACCTTTGCCCTTACTATAACACTTGCTTCTACCATCGGTTTCGCCACATCATCGCTTAGCATCAGGTGAGATAGTGGTCAACCGCAAACCTACCTATAATAAAAAATATATCCTATGTTTGTCCAAAAACGCATAGTTTATTACTTTTAGACCTAAAGGTGTAAAAAGTCCCAAAATTTCGCAGTTTTTCGCCAGGAATATGAGAGAATGATTATTTCGAACTTGCAAAATTGATTTCTGATTATCCTAAATGGTCCATACAACATACTAAAAATTCACAACTACAACAAGCTTTGCGACTTTAATGTTTATTTCTACTGGGCTGTACAGCGTATGTGAGATGTGCCTTTTCTCAGAATTTGAAATTCTTTCGTTTTATGTTATTTGATAGTTTAGTGTAAGCTAGTGTTATTAGGTTCCTTTTTAATATAGAATTTGATATCTTGTGGATCGGCATTGAGATTTTCATCAGGCCATTTATTAGAGTAGGTCAGACTATTTTGTTTGGGATTCCTTTCAGTTTATGATATATACAATTTCAAAGTGAAAGATTTAATATCATGTCATGCGTATAAAAGGCTTAATAATACAACTGTGATATGCACGTAACATATTATTATCACATGCTCTTAGTGTAATCTTTAGATATTGTAAATACAAGTAACAATTCTCAAGACTATTGTGAGTGTGCGTGTATAATGTTCCAGGTGTGTGTGTATGGAGAGAAATTAAACGATTGAATATTTGGATGTTTCTTTACTCACGAAACGTATTACAATGGAAGTACTTATTTAGTAAGTGAGTCTATAGCGGGCGGTAGTTATGGGCGAACTAGCGTCGCCAATCGCATCGCTACACATACGAACACGAATACAATATTAATGAGTTAACGTTTCTACAACTATATAGGGTTTTATAATGAGCGGTTTTATCCCTTCAAACGTAAAGATACTTTTTGGATGGACTTGACAGAAAATGTAAAAAAACATCTGTATAAAATGGTTCTATAACATAGCATCTATTGTTCAAATTAGGGTTTTCAAGAAAGTTTACGCCACCATTTGGCGCCTCTGGTAAGAGGTCTACCACTTGGAAAACTTTAGTATGTACATTAACATGAATTGACACCAATTTAACTAATGTTGGAAAACATAAGTGCTTTGACAGGTCCCGGCCCTAGGATCCTGTACTGCCACCCAGTGCACATCATTTCAGAATACCCTCATTGCATCAAACTACCTGCGTCTGTTTTCCGAACGCATTCAACCAAAATCTCTTCACAGTTAGAGTGAACAGGCTTCTTCTGGGTAAGCTCACTCCATCGTCGACTCTGTCTCTGTCACCTATGACTTAGACTAGAGTCAAGAGCAAACCCATAAAAAAAAAAAAAAAAACATTTTCATTTACAAAGAACAATTAAACTTATATAAAAACCGGAGCATCCAAACACAGAATCAAGTAACTGAATACAGCATTCACAAAGCTAATATTAGCTATCCGAGTTCCACGTGTTTGTGTCAAAATATGTGGGAATGGACCAGACAAACGGACAGAAGTACGTTTTAACAGGGAGGCCCTTTGTATCGGGTTGCGTATCTTTCGGTGCATTGTTAGGAAATGCAACTGATATTAGCTTGCTAGGATGATGCTTGACTGGGAAGCTTAGTGTTTCATGTTTTGTTTCGGACTTACGTTGAAATTTTTGGATCATGAAACAACATGAACGTTTGAGATGACTCTAAATTATTTAATTTTATGCCAACTAATAATGTAGAGAGGTAACCTCTCCAGATATTAATCCAATTACGAAATTCTTTTACCAATTATTACTGAAACTACGACTGCTGGGACTGTTTATCCCGGCAAAACGGACTAGTTGAAAATTGTTAATACAGGGTGTTTGGAAGGGAGCTGTACATACGCCTAGGGTAGAAACTAGGGATAGTCTGCTACCTACCCCCGCCCATTATATTGACCTTGGCCTCAAGGTTTTTTTTTAATTTATTTTTATTTTTTATTTGACTTTTTTGTGATTTTTTGACTAAAACTACCTGTAGCTCAAAATCTAACCATGGGACCGGTCGGCTAATGGTCTTGTTTTAATCGTTAGAGTCTTAGGGTCCTGCAAAAAATTATTTTACACCAGAAAATTGTGGAGAAGAAAAGTTATGGGGCCTGAAGTACCGTAGTAAGGTAAAGAAATAATTTTAAGGGCAACTTTCTATGGGGTTTAAAAAAAAACTAACAGGGTTGGAGTTCTTCTGATTTTTTTAAAACATCCTCAGTCCATGCCCTTTCTAACGATATGCTAAAAGTGTAATTATCACTTTTAGTTTTAAAGTTATTAATTAATTTCCGCAACTAGGGCACTTCAAGCAAAAATTTCAACTAATGAAAATTAAATGTGTTCGATCGTAAAAGGATGGCAAATGAAACAAAAAATTTAAATTTCAAGGAAGGAATTGTAAATTACCACAATCTCCATCACTGGGCACCCAGAGATCAAAACCCGAGAGTCAAGAGGCACAGAGGTTTTCAACGAAGGTTCTCCGTGAACGTATGGGCAGGCGTCATCGGTAATCGGTTGATAGGGCCGCACTTTTTGCCAGACAACCTAAACGGGCAAAACTACTTAGATTTCCTCGAAAACGATTTGCCTGATTTAGCGGAAGAAGTGTTTGACGAAGATCGGCCCATAGTCTTCCAGCACGACGGCTGTCCTGCTCATTGGAGCCTAGCAGTGAGGGAGCTTCTGGACAACTGCTTTCCTAATTCTTGGATTGGTCGGGGTGGGCCAATTCCCTGGCCCCCAAGGTCGCCTGACCTTACCCCACTCGACTTCTACGTCTGGGGAAGGGCGAAAGAGTTGGTGTACGCAGAAGAAGTACCAACAAGGGAGGTTCTAATTAACAGGATCCACGCCGCATTCGATACAATGCGCGAGGAACTGCTGCTTAGAACGGTGACCGTGGAGATGAGGAAGAGGTGCCGAGCATGTTTACAGGTCAATGGTCATCAATTTGAACAAAATTTGTAATTAATTAAAATTAGTAATTAATTAAAATTTGTAATTTAATGACATTAGTCATTACCAAATTTTTTGTTTCATTTGCCATCCTTTTACGATCGAACACATTTAATTTTCATTAGTTGAAATTTTTGCTTGAAGTGCCCTAGTTGCGGAAATTAATTAATAACTTTAAAACTAAAAGTGATAATTACACTTTTAGCATATCGTTAGAAAGGGCATGGACTGAGGATGTTTTAGAAAAATCAGAAGAACTCCAACCCTGTTAGTTTTTTTTTAAACCCCATAGAAAGTTGCCCTTAAAATTATTTCTTTACCTTACTACGGTACTTCAGGCCCCATAACTTTTCTTCTCCACAATTTTCTGGTGTAAAATATTTTTTTGCAGGACCCTAAGACTCTAACGATTAAAACAAGACCATTAGCCGACCGGTCCCATGGATAGATTTTGAGCTACAGGTAGTTTTAGTCAAAAAATCATAAAAAAGTCAAATAAAAAATAATAATAAATTAAAAAAAAACCTTGAGGCCAAGGTCAATATAATGGGCGGGGGTAGGTAGCAGACTATCCCTAGTTTCTACCCTAGGCGTATGTACAGCTCCCTTCCAAACACCCTGTATTAGTTGAGTTCGTAATACCATTTATTTATATTAATTACTTATAATTATACTATTTAGACTCAAGCAGCGTTACACTTCACCTTTTCTACAACAGTGAAAAATCAACAGACGTTAATTTTCAAAGCGATTTCTCAGTAATTTGCGACAATGTTGTTCCAAGAATCCGATTTTAATTAAAACGAAGTGAGAGTAGGTATTGTGTGACTCAAACACTTCATTGTAATAGGAATACTATCTTAGGTCAACTTGTCCTTTACAATTCGAAGCGGAAATGTTCTTCAAAGTTGCAACAACTACTACTAACTACTATAAAATTACTGTAGAGTTTTCTGCTTAATTACACATACCTTAGTAGGCATGCGCTTAATTTACTTTTAGATCTGCTTTAATCATTTTTTAATATTTCGTTTTATGATGAGCACATTTCAATTCAAGAACGAGCTGCAATGGCCAGTCTGGAAATCCCTAAAACAACCGTGGGCCCAGGTGGGCCACTTCATTTGCCCAACTTGGGCAAATGAAGGATCATAGAATCATTCAAAACACAGTGCCAGTGTGTCCCTTCGGAAGATAATTTGGCCCACCTCCTTGTCTGCCCTTCATGCCCGACCACCTGCACCTTTCAGGATTAAAATGTGGCGAATAACAAAACTGTCAAAGTAACTACATTCTGGTCGGACAAAATCTTAAAAGTTGAGACTATATTTGAGTTTATCGATCCGACAAAATAAGAAGATCTTCGATAACAAACACTTTAGTTTCTGCTCTTTTCTGGTGGTCGCTACTGTTGATGCCGGCTTTTAGTAGTTGCATTGGTCGGAAACATTGTGGCGGGCATGGTACAGAAAAAAAAAAGTTTTTTCTTAATATACCTCTCTTTATAAAATTGGTTTAGGTTTTAGAGGCAACCTTAGCGGACAAATTGCTTTGTTTTCATGTTTATTAATTAAACATATTTTCATTAACATCCAATAAAATGGTGTCACGTTGGGCTGCATAATACTTATTTCTTGCAATAAAACAGTACTGCGGGGTAGTCGTGCTATAATCTTAAAGCACGGTAGCTGGCCTGAATAAGGGGATATCATACTATTGTACGAAATGTGAGAATGCAGCCTAAGTGATAGGCGAAAGGCGGTTTACACTTACATACCATAAATAATCATGCAACGACTTCTGCCACTCTACCCGGTGGAAGCGGGAGGGCGTGTCAGACTTTTACTGATTAAAACCCACCCGTGTTCCTTCAGTTGCTTGTGCCAGCGCCGCGGTAACCTTCTTTTAAATTTATCCACGACCCAAGAAATTAGTATCTAGCTTTTTAATTGCAACTGTATGCTTTAAACCTTGGCACATTAATACTGATCACAAATACATACGTACTGCTCACACCTGTTTAGGCAGACAAAAACATAAGAACACCCGCTGATAAGATCCATATTCTTTTTGCTTGGTTTACGTTGATACATCGTAGTCATACACGCACGCCGATTGTGAGAACTAAGACATCTAAGACGAAACACCAGCCGCTACCTCTTACACTCACACCACACCCATTCTGTATTGAATGTGCACAAAGCACTCACCGCAGCGGACAATGGCTGCCGTATGTGTGACCACGGCCCACTCAAACCACTGCCGCCTCGTGCTATTAGCCTTAGTGTTAGTTTACAACGATACCTTCCTTGCTTTTCTTTGGTTCTTAGTAGCTGAGATACATGAAATGTTTAAATAAAAAATATCGAACTGCCTTTAATTTCTAGTAATCAAGACTTATGAGAATGTTGTGACTGTGATCACAGCGCACTCAAACCACTGCATACTTTTGTTACTAGTTCTAGTCTAGTGATACATTATTGCTTCTTCTTCCTTTATCACGTCTTCTAAAACTAATTCTATTTTTATCATTCCAGTAGTATTTATTAGCAATGTTTAGATGACATTGCTTTTTCAGTAATGTCTTAGCTATGCTGAGAACAGAATTTAAGTTATTAACTATACCATTTGACGACTGAGTTTTTGTCAAGTCTGAGGGATAGATTAGTAATTCGGCAATACAAATAATTTTATTTTGAAAATATACATTTAGCTGTTTTTTCATGATATCTAGACTCCCAAAGGTATGTTCATAACATTTCGCGCGCTCGTTTTCGTCCTAAATTATCATGCATTTCGCTACAAATTTGCAAAAGTGCTATTTCGTACGAGAACTAGCTTCTTACTGCTCATCACAGCATCAATTTATTTCGCACGTGTTGTCGGATGAGACAGCATGCATTTTAACCCCGCGCATAAAATAGTTCCTGCCGTTGACTAGAGGCACCGACCTTGACGGAAAAAAAACGCGCACTCGTTTCATATCCGCGCGACCCAAAATTCAGTAGTTTTTTGTAGTTCTTTCCTTATTATTCTATGACTTTAAAAAAGAAGCCTCAGATAAAAATGTAAATAATTAGGTGCTCTTTGAGGTGGTGAAAACTTTATTTAAAGTTCAACTAGTCGATAGCACGAAATATGTTGTGCGCGAGTTTAAAATGCATGCCATAGACTTAACTTTACAAATTAATCACACTATGTTTTACGAATAAACCTCAAAATGTTTTAAGATCAAATTATTAAAAAAATGGTGTAATGTAGTATAATAATATAATATATATGTTATATTAAATATATTTTTTCCAAAAAAATATGACGTTTAGACATGATTCTCATTTTGAGATCAGCTACTGAGGGATATTTACGCTTTATTGTGATGAATTACAAAAATATGTATGTCGTCTGAACCATGTTAATCAAACCAAGCCCTACCATCTGTTTCTGTTATTAACCTCAAACTAATTGAATCGTTATTTTTAAATAACTTTTCAAGCATGTTTACAATAAAAAATCAGAAAATTCGTCTCTTGACGTCAGCAGTTCTTGCGAACATATTTTTTGCCAAATGAAATTCAGTTTCAATTATTATTCTCAACCAGCTATAAATTGTTGAACTCTCGGCATATTGATATATTTGTGTTCGCAATTTTTATTTGGAAACAAAAAAGATTGCATTTTTTATGTACAACCATTTAACATTTTAATTATGAAACGGAGCATGCCCCCACCCATAAACGGTTAAAGTTTAAAAGGTTGAGGCAATTCTTTGCAATTGTAATGGCCATATATATATCTTTTTTTTAATTACTGGTATTAATTTTTAAGGAAAATGATAGTACTACAAATTACGTTATCTATCCATTCAAATGCTTCAGTCAAATACAAGCGTTCGACTTAAACATCAGGAAAAACTCATTTAAAATATTGTAAGTACCTACTACATACTAAATGAAATATTTGTATTTTTTTTTTCGTCCACTCGCTACAATTTTCGGGTTGAAAAAGTTTACACGACAGCTGTCAACGTCATTGTTTATTTTAAATGAAAAAAGGAAACTTTTAGTGTTTTCAGTATTTTAATTTTTATTCAAGTTTCCTTTTTTTGCACATCACAATAAAAAAGCAACTTTTATATATACTTACCTATCTAATAGCAACATTTCCACAAAGTTGGTCTTTAAGTACCTAGTTATGCTTTTTATTATCTAGCTGGAAATATGTACCTATGAGTACATACAGGACGCCTACAGGCAGGATTGGTCCACACTTGCCCAACACCTTAAATCGAAATAGAGAGTATTGGAAAGAAGAAACGGAAGCCTTGCCCTGCACTGAAAGAGGCTGAAAATATAATATAACATAACGCCTGTATCCAACTCCATTCAGGACTGGCATGTGTCCAATGAGATATCATGCTCAGACCATAGATGGATTCGTTTTACAATTAACTTCAACTTAACCACACCACAGCCAAGAAGAGTTCCTCGCAACACAGACCAATCGAAGTTCGTCAGACTTATAGGTACTGAACTGGGTAGGTTACCCTCTCTTCCGGCTGAAATAACGATAAACAATTTAGACGAACACGTAAACAAAATCACTTCCATCCTATTATCGAGCTATGAACAGTCGTGTCCCCTCACCTTACCCAGGAGAGGGATCAGGCAGTCCTGGTGGAGTCCTGAACTGGAGAGACACCGACACAAACTGAGAAGGCTATTCAATAGAGCTAAGAACACACGGTCGCCAGTAGACTGGGACCGTTACATAACAAACCGCAAAACATATAAAAAACTAATTCGCCTCCGAGGTAAAACAAGTTGGAGGCGTTTTTGTACTAACATTGAAAACAACAACCAGGCAAATAGGGTCAAAACTTGTCTTGCTCAAGAGGCAGACCTGTCTATAGGATGCCTAAGAAAACCAGATAACACTTACACAACAAACGACGCAGAAACTAGCGAACTACTCCTAACTACCCACTTCCCGGGCTGCCAGATTGCCACCCAGCAAAGCTGGGAACCGTACAGGGAAAGGGCTACGAGCAGCTTAGACTGGGAGGTGGCGTTAGAAGTTATCGACAAAGATAAATTAACATGGGCAATCAACACCTTCCTGCCTTTCAAAGCAGCGGGGATGGACGGTATCTTTCCAGCTCTGCTCAGATGGAGCGGTGCTCTGCTAGCTGATTACCTTGTTAAGGTCTTTCGGGCTTGTCTGGCTCACCGATATATCCCCTTGAAATGGCGCGAAGTAAAAATAATATTTATTCCGAAACCAGGTAGGGGCGACTACACCCAGCCCAAATCTTTTAGACCCATAAGCCTCTCCTCTTTCTTTCTAAAGACACTGGAGAGGCTGGGGGACAGGAAGATAAGAAACCAGATTTCGATTCAAAAACCTCTGCACCCGAACCAACATGCCTACTGTGCAGGCAAATCAACTGAATCAGCGCTCCACAGCGTAGTCTCACGCGTAGGCAATGCTCTCAAAAACAAAAATCCAACCCTAGGTGCCTTCATTGATATCGAAGGTGCATTCGACAAAACTAACTTCACCAGCATCGGTCAGGCACTCAACACGCACGGTGTTGCGCCGACGCTCGTAGAATGGATTAACAACATGCTAAAAAACCGTGCTATTCAATTTACTGTGAACACTACCACACGAGGAATCGTGAGCAGGGGCTGCCCACAAGGTGGGGTGCTGTCACCACTTCTGTGGAATTTAGTCGTAAATGAGCTCATTGCAGAGCTCAACGCCAGCAGTCTTTACTCGGTAGGATACGCAGATGACATAGCAATTCTAATCTCGGGGCAATTTGAGGGCATCTTATGTGATCTCATGAGAAAGGCCTTCAAAATAATCGAGAGCTGGTGCACAAAACACGAACTGTCGGTTAACCCCGTAAAGACGGAACTAATAATGTTCACTAACAAACGAAATCTTGGACCGCATAGGCTTCCAAAACTTTTCAACACAGAATTAACACTTAAAGAGGAGGTCAAGTACTTGGGGGTAATTCTTGATAGCAAATTGCTCTGGAACAAGCATCTTGACAACAAACTCAACAAATGCACAATCGCACTCTATCAGTGTAAAAAAATGTTAGGAAAAACATGGGGGCTGTCTCCAAGGATTACTCTCTGGCTATACACAGCGGTAATCAGGCCAATGTTGGCTTATGGTGCTCTGGTTTGGTGGACTAGGACAGAACTCTCGACCACCATCACCCGACTCCAACGGTTCCAGCGACAGGCCTGCTCAGCTATCACCGGCTGCATGAGAACCACCCCAACAGCAGCCATGGAGATAGCCCTACATATAACTCCCCTGGACCTGTACATACAGCAAGAAGCGGCGCTAGCTGCTATCAGGCTAATGCATCTAGGCATATGGGGTAAAAACCACACAAGCCCACACGCTAAAATCCTGGACCGGGCGATTGAGTATCAACCTCTCATCGCCGCTCCGTGTGATAGAATACAAAAACAACCTATGTTCAACAAAAACTATAACATACAAACAATAGAGGAAGAAAGGGATCAGTCAGGAGCTAATGAAGTGCGAATCTACACAGATGGCTCAAAAACTAATAGCGGCTCAGGTGCTGGCGTTCACTCCCTTGACCTCAACATTAACTTTCACATACCGTTAGGCACACATAGTTCAATTTTCCAATGTGAATGTGTCGCCTTAACACAAGCCGCAAAAACCGTAAAGCGTTTAGGTATCCAGAACTACGGAATCAGATTCCTATCTGATAGTCTGGCTGTGCTCAAAGCTTTAGAAAACAAACTAACCAACAATAAACTAATCTTTGAATGCCACCTCGCCCTGGAGAGTATATCAAAATCCAATCGAATCACCCTCCAGTGGATCAAGGGGCACAGTGGATCCCTAGGCAATGATGCCGCAGATGAACTTGCGAAAAGGGGCTCCGAGATGTTGGTGCTAGGCCCGTACCCACTTATCCCCTTGCCTTTCTCGCAATTTCGTGCGTGGATTCGTCAAAGATCAACAGAATTGCACAATAACAGATGGTCACGGGCTACAGACTGTAGACAGTCAAAAATGGCTGTACCGATAGTAAACCCGCGTCTCACCAAGAAACTCCTCAGCCTGAGTAGAAATAACCTCAAAATAATTATAGGGACACTAACGGGCCACACCCTTCTTAACAAACATTTATTCAACATAGGCGCCACGGACAGCCCACTTTGCAGGGGCTGTTTTAACGCCGAAGAATCAGCCGCCCACGTAATCCTGGAATGCGAGGCCGTGGCTTCTCAACGCGAAGAAACCCTCGGAACAGTGAGGTCGCTCCGTGAAGCCTGTGAAGCTCCCAGGAAGCTTCTGTGCTTTTGGGCGGAGTTGGGCTGGCTATGTTAGCCAGTACCCCCACGCACAACGGACCAAATGGGAGTCTAAGTGCGGAAAAGGGAGTCCCTACTACTACTACTACTACTAACGCCTGTATGCCCCGGGGTTAGACCTTCTTGTGAATCGAAATTTGAAATAGTACATTGTGTATTAAGGGCGGTATGTAAGGAATTACGATCGAGGCTCTAATAGAAGCCCGAAGTCGAAGACTGAGGGCTTTCTGAGTCGAGGTTCGTAATTCCCGTACCGCCCGTGATACACACAATGTTTTTCATCACATTTGCGAGTAATAATTATGAATTTAATACACAAGTCAGCACAGCTGTTATTACGAAATACGTGAACTTTTTTTTAAGCGGTTGGCGAATTTTTGCCCACACCACAGATTATACAGTGTTTCGTTCAGAAACTTTAAAGGCAAATACTTACTTAGGTATACAGCCATGACGGAGTGTAAAAAAATAAATAATTTCGACGTTTTCATACTATAACTATTAAAATCGATTATTAAGAACATTTGTAGAGTAGAGTGTTTAAGTAGCATGTAGCGAGATTGCAAAGAAATTCCTGTTTAGATAACATTTTAAGACAATTTTTCAATTGCGTTTTGCAATTGCAAACTCCTTGCTTGAACTTGCATGACCTGTGTGCTGTGCCATAAATTAAAAAAATATTACTTACCGCCCTAGGGTTTCATGACAAAAAGAAAGCCCGAGGGTTTTATATGGGACATTACGGCCAAGTTAACCTGTATGTTTAGATACTTTTTACGTGCAAGTGTGATGAAAATTTTATTAATGTAACCGGCCAGTTTGACAAATGCGTCGGCAATTACGTCTAGTAGCGTTTTGCTACAACAACTAATAAAAATCCTGAAAAATTGAGGCTTTAATTACAGTTGTCTACATATTGATAGGGATAGTAAAAGAATGTAAGCTTTTAATTAATTTGATATTGGGTCATATTGAATTCTCATTGGCGCTGTGGAGCGTATTATTAGACTTCTATAACTAACTAATACCCAACTTATTTATTGCTGGTCGTTGGAATAGGGCACCGATCTTAGAGTCCCAGATTAGAAAAAGTGTCACGTGACTTAGGGGTATTAAATCATTGCCTCTGAGGTTCAACCTCTACATCTTTGAAAGCTGGCAACAAATACTTATTATGGTAGGTAACATATTAATATTTGGAATGCTAGGAATATTTCAAGATATTTTTTTTCGTTTTGCATGTGATTTCTGTAAAAGCCATCATGGTGTGAACATATAATAACTTAACAGATTTTTTTTTTATTTTTTTTTCATTTAAACATATAAGTGTTTTATATTTTTGAAATAGTCTCTTATAAATCTTTATTTTGGTACCCCACAAGATGGGATCGGAAGAAAAACAAAATTTCGTCCTCCATAATATGGCGCCCAAAATCCGGCATTTTTCTATTTTCCAATTTTAATGTAGTCAGTGACACTCGCAGGGTTAAGACGAATCGATTGTCGTATCATCAAAATCGGCCAACGCTTTTGGTCTCTAGAACGCCACATAGGAACAAACGAACAAACATTCATACATACATACATAGACTGATAAACACATTACCCTCCTTCGGCAGTCGGGTAAAAATAAGCTTCGTACTCGCGTCGGCGAACCGCCAACGTTTAATAGCAGTTTATTTTATTTACTCAGCGATTCACCGAAGCGAGTACGAGGCTTATTTTTTGCTTTTTGGTAGTTTTGTGTCGGGGTATTCTAAATTTAATTTTTATTTCATGCTTTTTAAACTTCATATAATATACCTGGTCGTAGACACGCTTCAATCAAAAATCTATCGTAAACACGTAATTAGTTGATCCTCTTAGTAACAACTTATATAATCTCAGGTGATCACAGAACCGCCATTATCCCCGGTTCAACTGAGTGAAACACATAATTACGACAAGATATCTTGCGAAAAAACCCAGATTCAAAGAGTAAAATGCGGATAACTTTTGAACGGGTCAACTGATTTAATGTTTTTAAATATAATTCAATTCAATCATATCTAAGAACACTCTCGACAAAGTCACCTTCCAAACAAGAAAGACTAAATCAAAATCGGTTCATCCATTCGGGAGCTACGATGCCACAGACAGACAAAGACACGTCAAACTTATAACACCCCATCGTTTTTGCGTCGGGGGTTAAATATAAATAAGTTAAAGCAATTTGCTTTTTTAAAAAAAAAGCGTCGTTCCTCAAATAACCTACACAAAAATTTTTCGAGTTATTTTAAGTCCTATGTAAAAGGGGACGAGCCTATTGATACCAACCAGGCACAAGTCCAGACTGCTAATGTTAAGTTCCAGATGGAAAAGCCCAATAACACTTAGCCTAAACCGGTAATTAAATCTATGACCACGTACTTAGCAGTAGCGCTTGCAACCACTTCATCAACAAAAATAAATATGATTAAAAATATAATTAAGATTAATTAATTATTATTTTAATTTAAGTCATAACAACCACTGAAATCAACATCTCTTTTAAATCCCAGACATTAATTAGTATCAAAAACCGGCCAAGTGCAAGTAGGACTCGCACACGAAGGGTTCCATACCATTAGGTATCACAAAATACGGCAAAAAAACACGTTTGTTGTATGGGACACTTTGTATGGGCACTTAAATATTTATTTTATTCTGTTTTTAGTATTTCTTGTTATAGCGGCAACAGAAATACATCATCTGTGAAAATTTAAACTGTTTAGCTATCACGGTCCATGAGATACAGCTTGGTGACAGACAGGCAGACGGACAGTGGAATCTTACTAATAGGGTCCCGCTTTTACCCTTTGGGTACGGAACCCTAAAAATGCACGTGAGTAAAAATTCAAGCAAAATAAATGTAAAAATGAATGAAAGTCCAGACCACGGTCGCAAATTAAATTTCACTTATTTTCTCTATAAATAAAAAGAAGATCTGTCAGAATATTTTCAAAGCATTTACATTTTTACGTGTTTCTGTTTTTTTGATGAATCAAAGAGTTTCATGGAAAATAGTTCTGATTTTTGCTGTGCTTTTTTATGTATTTCTTATCCGTATCTGCTAACTTTGACCATATACTCACACTTTTTAAAGTCCTTTATAAAGTCCCCATCACTGGTACAGGCTACATATTCAGAGAAAGAAAGTGGGCCATAATCTAACTCGTGTTCCCAGCGTTGGAGGTTGTAATCTTTGAATATTTGTTTCTAGGACTTTTTCCTTCACCGTTTTGGGATCATTTGGTGACTAAATTATGAGGTGATTTAAATTACTTACTTAAAGTAACAAGTAGCGTGCGTGCGAGGATCCATTCCATTCCCCGTGGCTCTAACGCGCGCCCGTATCGGCTCCTTTTGCAATTAAAGTCCTTCATATATATTTATTGCAGCTTTTTATGTTTGTTGTTTCCTTTCATTGAAAAATTTGACTTTACTTTTTGGTAGTCGAGTAGGTTATTTGAAAATATTCATACTAAAATATTTGTTTTCGGTTTTTAAATATTTGGAGATTTTAATGAAGAGAGATACGTAACGGCAATACTGCATTATTCAAATTATTAAGTGAAGCTGGTTATAAATCTTTATTACAAACACTTGCCACTACCCGCGGTGGTACTCAAACAGATAATATTTTTTGTAACTTCACTTGTGATTTTATAATTCCTTCTTTATCCACCATCGTCCTATGTGGGCCCGTTTTTAGATGTTGTGAGCCGCTGAAACCGTTTTAAGGTTCATGTTACAACAAACCCTATTCTTAGACCGCATTATTATGCAATTACGGAACCTTATTGCTGCGCTTGGCCCGACACGCACTTGGCCGGTTTTTATATTGTAAGATCCACACATCTTAGGCTTGCAAGAATTTGGTTTGATGGTAAAACTTTATCACATGACACATCACATTTTATTAATGTAATCATTAAGAAAGGCTTATTTGGATTAAGATGAAGATGAGTTAAACCGATATGGTATTTGTGAAAACTCAAATCTGGAGTCAAATCTGGAGCTTCAATTTATCCTACGTATCTGCTTCGTGTAAATAATTCACATGTTCAAATTCAAGAAGTTATATTTTTAAACAGCAAACATTGTTAAAGCAGAAAAGCAAGATATTGTGTTTTAATTTATTTATGACGTTGTACGGACGACGATGTTGTAGGTTCTTAATACATTTTAGGCTTATCTACAGAACTTGATACCCATTTAGAACTCAATGCTTTTGTCGGCGAAATCAACAATCACATATTCTTAATATTGAAGTTGGCTCTGATTTTCACATTTATGTTTTTGATGGGATTGTGTTAACTAGCCATCAAGTTGGTTATCTTTTCCTTTGATTGTAAGACGATTGAACATTTTATACATTATGAATTTACTTGCAAAATAAACATTTATGTTTCATCGCCAGTCACAAGAAAAAGGACAAAAAAAAATTGGAGCCCAATTTAGTTTGAATATAATTTCGTTGGATGAACTAGTGCACGAAGGTAGGAATAGCACAAACAAAGCGGGGATACTGCAAAAATATTAGTTGTCCGTCCACCAGTCCAATCAAGTTCTGTTTGAACGTAAAATTAGCGTTCTATGCTTGGTATAAAAGTGCCAATAACAATTTTGTCATATTTTTATGACAGCTGGAAAAATATTTAGTATTGATTAAGGAAGTTTTTAAAAACTTTCAAAATTGGGAAGCGGCATTTGAGATACCAAGAGACAGCTATTAGCTGAATTTTTTGGCGTAAATTCGAATCAGTATTTACTTGTAGTGAATACTACTACTAATACTATTATTATGTGCCATTAAACTTTGGTCTTTGTCGAGCTTTGGCGTACCCAAATAAAGATAGAATATAATCTATACCTACAAAAGTTGCACAACTCTTAACAAAAACGATGTAGGAAAAATGTGTACGAGTACAATCTCGGTCTTATCGCTAACAGCGTTACCTTTACATCGTTACATCAACCAGCCAACCTTTGAATATAAATAGACCAGCAAGTCATCACAGCACCACATTTTCACCTCCATTCCAACATCACATTTCTTCAAGAAGCTCAAACATCTTCTAATTACCATCCACCTTCAACACTGGCAGATAACACAAGATTAACGTCACGGACGAAGATGTTAGGCTGCGCGCACACGAGCCAACTGTATCAGGAGCGTGCAAGTGATTTATGCACTGAGAACAGAGAGCGGCTCGATAAGACCCGACGTGAAAGCCGCCGGCGTAATTTAAGCTCGTGTGGACCCGGCTTTGCGATATTCGTCAGTCGAATTTATAGCGGACTAGATTCTGCTAGCAGCTTTGCTTGCGTGAAAGTTTGAAATTATCGGAAACGTACTCCTGGGATAAAAAGTAAGTATCCTAATCTAGTTTTATTTCATCTAAATTCGTCCGGCCATTGAGGGATGATTGAGTAACAAACATCTTATAAACATCTAAACAAATACTTTATTCACTTGCTTCTACCAGTGGTATCGCCACATCATCGCTTAGCATCAGGTGAGATAGTGGTCAACAGCAAGCTTACTTATAAAAAAAATATATCCTATGTTTGTCCAATAACGCTTAGTTTATTACTTTTAGACCAAAAGGTGTAAAAAGTCCCAAAAATTCGCAGTTTTTCGCCTGGTGCGCCGCAAGAACACTTATTTCGAACTTGCAATTTTGATTTATAACTATCCTAAATGGCCAACATAATAAAAATCCAGACTACATCAAGCTTTGCGACTTTAATGTTTATTTCTATTGGGCGTAGCGTAAGTGACGTGTGCCTTGTTTCGGAATTTGAAATTCTTTCGTTTCATGTTGTTTGAAAGTTTAGTGAAAGCCAGTGTTATTAAGTTTTTAATATGGAATATGATATCTTGTGGATCCGGATTGAGATTTTCATCAGCCAATTTATGAGCGTAGCCATAGGTTATATAGACTCTTTTGAGTGGGATATTCCTTTCAGTTTATGATATATTGAATTTCAAAGTGGAAAATTTAATATAAAGACTCATGCGTATAAAAGGCTCAATAATACAATTGTGATATGCACTTAACATGTTATTACATGCTCATAGGATAGAATAATCTTTAGATATTGTAAATACAAGTAGTAACTCTTAAGACTATATAGGAAAGAAAAGAAAAAGAAAGAAAAAGTGTTTATTTGTCACAAAACGACGTACATAATAATAAAATGCTTATGCTAAACCCTTAACAATAGTATTAGTAGTACTTAAATTAAGTTAGTAAAGACGAGAAATAAATCAAAAAATAATAACATAATATTACCTACATTTTTTATAACAGAAAATAAATAGGGTGAAAAAAATGCCAGGCAGATACATGTCGTGATTGTGGCAAGAAGGCTTCCACTCAGCATAATGTTGTGCCGTGGGGGACCCACAGCACGGCGCTGATTTTCAGTGGTCGCCTAGGGTATTACAATGATCGGTTTTATCACTTCAAACGATCTCATAAAGATACTATTTGGATGGACTTGACAGAAAATGAGAAAAACATAGCGTCCATTGGTCAAATTAGGTTTTTCAGGAACGTTAAAAAAATATTTTTAGTTTACATAGGCCTATATGGGCACTTATAAAACGTCGACAAAAGGTGTACGGTTCGGGTAGGTCGTTTCCTATGGAGAAAAACCGGCAAGAAACTCCACGGATACCCTTTTAAAACTTGTTTGGTTTTACAATATTTCCATATTACAGCATTAGTACTTAGATAAGGGGGGACAACGTAGGCCCGACAATAAGTCATAAAAAGCTAAAAAAATATTATATAAACACAAAAACAAAAATAAATTAAAACGACATAAAAAGTTTACAAATGTTACAAGCATCTAGAAATCTTGTTCACACATTCACAAAACAATCGGTAAAATAATCTATACAAAGGTAAAAATTAAGTTATAACAAGACTAAGTTTAAGCCACCAGTTAGCACCTCTGGCAAGAGTTCTACCACTTGGAAAACGTAAGTATGTACATTAACATGACATTGACATCAATTTAACTAATGTTGTTCCAACATAAGTGCTTTGACAGATCCCGAGCCTGGCGACTTTATGCTGCCATCCAGTGCACATCGTTTCTGAATTCCCCTCATTGCATCAAACATTTTCAGAAACGCAAAGAACAATTAAAATTATTATATAAAAAAATTATACATATTCGCGAGCTGGCTGACCACCTGATCCTCCGACTACACAGCATGATTTTCTACTTGTTTACATCTTTTTAGTTCGCTTACTAAGCAGTCGGGTTTTTGATTTCTAAATTAACTTTTTTTATTTATATATATATAAATATATTTTTTTGTTATATTTTTTTTCGAATCTCGTTTATATATTTAAGTGGTATATATTTTTGTAATCACCTTTGAAAAACCTTCATTTTGATACCCCATTCGATGGGATTCGAAGAAAACATAATTGATTCGCCCCCAATATGGCGCACAAAAGCCGCCATATTTGTTTTTTTTTTAACGTGGCTTATCTAAGAACACTTGGGCGGCCAAGCACTATCTAACGATGTATTGATTATAAAAATCCATCTAGCGGTTTGCGAGATTAGAGGTAAAAAAGAATATTACATACATACAAACACTTCCCTCCGCGCGCTCGCATTGGTTAGCGGTGATCTGTTCGCTCCCTGTTTTTAATTTGCAATTGTCGTGTTCCGAAATTTATTTCCGGCTTGTGATTTGCTGTCAATTGTGTATTATTGTGATAAGTGCTGGTATCGTAAGTTTTTAAACGTGTTTACGTCCGTTATTTAGTTGCAATTAGTTAATTTCGTCAGCTATCGGTGAGTACATTTACTTTTCTTGACGTGTGGGTATATCGAAATAATTGTATCGTCCGTTTTACGTTCTAATACGCTTATTAGTATAATTTCCAAAAGTAATTATGTTATCTAACAATGATGACCCACCTGATCGTGGTGGGGAAATATTATTCCGCCGAATAAATAAACCAAGGTCGCCGACGTCCTCCGCTAATGCTAAGCGTTTATTTAGTGAAATGTCTCCTTCTTACATTTCACCCGAAGATAGATCTAAGCGAATGCAAACATCAGAGTCAATTGTAAGGTCTTCGCCGATATTAAATGTCACTAATGTAAGCAATGACGACTATTGTGATTTGGTTACTCAGGCGTCTGCGTACCTGTCTAAAATTAACGATCTTGTCAATGACCAAGGGTCCCGCATTAATGTTGCAAATAAATCCGCAATTATGGACATGACTCAGCGCATAACGGCTATTGTCTCATTGCTAGCCATAAAATCATCCGCCAACGAGACTAAGTTGGCCAATACGGAACGCGAATTAGAAAAAATAAAACATAATACCGGTGTCGATATTGCCAAGCCTGATGTCAATAATGCCTCATATGCTGACAAATTAAAACTTCGTTTACCTAAAGTAGTTCCACAAGTGAATGCCCGTGCCAAACTTCCGTGTCTTGTGGCCTACCCCACTGATGAGCGTTCAACTGATTTCGCAACTTCTTCCGCGACTAAACAAGCGCTCATGAAAGCAATAGATCCTAGTGACGGCTTTCAAATTGTAGGTGTCAAGAAGGCTGCGAAGTCTGGCGTCGTGTTACGTGTCGCTAACGATTTACAAATCAAAAAGCTGCAATCGGTCGATGCCATTAGGTCCGCTGGCCTGCGACTTGAAAAACCAAAAGGCCGTAAGCCTCGTATTTTGGTTAAAGACGTTCCATCCTCAATGGAGGACAGTGCCTTTTTGCATGCGTTGTACTGTCAAAACATTAAAGACGAGTTGTCATTAAAAGAAGACGAATTTATTAAATCAACAAAAATCATTCGTAGGCGTTCGTTAGACAACGGTCGGAAATGGATAGGCATTGAACTCGAGTCCGCGGTCCGGAAACATTTAGTCTCGACTAAGGATAAACTGTTTATTGATTGGGCGACTTGCCGTTTTATTGATGATGTCGATGTAGTACGTTGTGCACATTGTCAACAGTTCGGTCATGTTAAGAAACACTGCACTATTAAATCACCTACCTGCGCTAATTGCTCTGAGACACATGAAACCAAAGACTGTCCGCATAAAGACAATTTAAATTATATACCGTCATGCGTGGCGTGTAAACGCTCTAAGAAACCGTCCGACCATCGATGTGGATCAGATGGGTGTGCCACTTATAAACTTAAACTCGAACAACTTATCCTCAACACCAACTACTAAAATAATGGATAGATAAACCATAGGACAATTAAATCTCCACAACGATAGGGTAGCGACTTCTGAACTGGACAAACTAATTATCGATTATAACTTAGATATCGTGCTTGTTCAAGAACAATATCAAAACGCGCGTTTACGTCACAAAGTAGTACAGTTGGATGGCAAAGCACGAGCTGGAATTTACGTGGCGCATTCTTCTAACTTCACAGTAACGTCTTTGCGTAATCTAATGACACCCCATTGTGCCGTTGCGGAGGTCTCATCGTCTTCTTTTAAAGTTTACGTTGTGAGTTGCTACTTTCAATATTCAGACCCTGTTGCTCCTCATATACATAACCTCCGTCACGTCTTGCAGTCGCTCGCGGGCTGCAAAGTTATCGTTGGCGCTGATGTTAATGCGTCATCATCACTCTGGTATGGCAAAGTTCGGTCTACGGATTATGAACGACGCTGCGCTGTTGAAGATTTCATTGCTGAAATGAATCTGACTATTCATAATACCCCTGACGCACCACCAACTTTTTGCAGCCAAATGGGCGAATCTTGTATTGACGTCACACTTTCTAGTGCAGACGTACGCTTGGATAGGTGGCGTGTCCTACCGGACGCGTCTTGTAGTGATCATCGCTTGATCGTGTACGAATTTGTTCCAGTTTTTACTCAGGGTACGTCACATGTCATTGGTAACTTTAGGTATAAATGTAAGGGTGCGAATTGGGAATTCTTTAGCTCGCTTGTTGCGTCTCACGCCAAAGACTTCACTCGTGATAGGCTTTCAGCTGAAGAAAGTGCTGAAATTATGTCAGACACCTTCACTTACTGTGCTGACATTGCCATTGGTCGTGGATCTTTGACCAATATACGTAGATGTGATTGGTGGTGTGACTACCTAACTGAACAGCGTAAAAATTATCGCCGAGCACGTAAACATCTTAACAAGCTTAAAAAACGTAAGGTTACCGGTGACCTTCTTTCCATTGCGTTAAATACGTTTAGAGTTGCCAGGTCCCGCTACAGAGCATCGGTGGAAAAATCAAAGGGTAATTTATTGCGTAAAGTAGTAGAAAAATTAGATAAAGAAGGTCCGTGGTCTCCTTTATATCATGAGTTTAAAGCCAATCGATCAGTCGACCTCGCGTTTGTTCAGAATATTAAAGTAAATAATAAACACACTACCGGTATTGAGGAAACAACTGAAGTTTTGCTGAATACTCTTATACCTGATGACGTACTAGCTAATGACAACGAATACCATCAATAGATCAGAGCGTGGGCAGCTGTACCACCTGAATCACCAGCGTCAGAGCTTCCATCCACTGACGAATTTATTAACGTTGTCAAGAGGTTACCACTCAACAAGTCATCAGGTGAAGATAAAATATCTAATCGGATGATTATAGAAGCGTGTAAAACAGCCGGTGATGCGATTTTAACCGTTTACAACCGTTGTATTGCGGAGGGCGTATTTCCTCGTATTTGGCGACGCGGATTTATACGAATAATCCCGAAAAGTGGCGACAAACCCCCGGACGACCCGAAGTCGTACCGGCCCATAACATTACTTCCATCTTTGGGAAAACTCCTGGAGCGCCTTATCGTTCCACGGTTGCTACCGGACGGACTAAAATTTCATAATAATCAATTCGGTTTCACTATTGGAAAATCTACCGTAGACGCGGCTCTTACTGTTAGGAAAATAGTTAATACATCTGAACATAAGTATGTAATTGGGATTTTTCTAGATATTTCTGGGGCTTTTGATAACGCATGGTGGCCAATGCTATTACTTAAAATGAAAAATCGAAGCTGCTATAGAAATATATACAATTTAGTTTCCTCTTACTTTTTAAATGGTTCCGCGAAACTCAAACTCGGCCATCATTCCATGTCGAAGTCTCTCACCATGGGATGTCCTCAGGGTTCGGTTATTGGTCCACCTTTATGGAATTTAGGCTTTTGATGATTTCCTCGCGATTCCGCTTCCAAGCGGCTGTTCATTAACCGGTTACGCGGACGACGGTCTTCTGCTCATTCAATCAAGTACTCGAGCTGGACTCGAGAACTTGGCTGACACTTGCCTACGACTAATATCTCAGTGGGGCGATCGTAACCGCCTGACCTTTGCTCCGCATAAAACTTATCAGCTCATTTTGAAAGGTAATCTTAAATCGTGTCCTACTATTAAATTTAATAACGTTCCGGTAAAAAGGAAGCAGTCCGTGTGCTATCTTGGTCTTGTGTTAGAAAGGAATTTTGCATTTATAGATCATATTAAAATCGTTGGTGAAAAAGCAAAAAAGAACTTCTATGCCTTAACGAGAATATCTAAATCTACGTGGGGTCTGTCTTTTTTGACTTTAAAGACTATTTATGGGGCTACTTACTTGGGTTGTATCTGCTATGGGGCGCCTGTTTGGGCTGATAGGGCCACAATAGGGGCAGTACGACGTAAATTACTTCAGAGTCAGCGTTTGGCTTTGATATTCTTATGCAAAGCATACAGGACGGTTAGTACTGAGGCCTTACCGGTACTTGCTGGCGTACTTCCGGTCGACCTTGAAGTGCAGCGACGTGCTGCAATGTACTATTCCGCAAAAGAGACCATGGACGCGGACTTTTTAACGCGTAGTGACCGTGCCAAAATCTCTAGATTATTTAAACCACATATTGACGTCTGGGAGGAACTTTTATCCGAATGGCAATGTAGGTGGGATAATTCCATCAAGGGCCGACACCTCCACCAATTCTTTCCATCCGTTCGCGTGCGGCTGGCCAGGACGTGGCTGGAGGTGGATCACTGTGTTGCCCAATTTCTCACAGGGCATGGTAACTTTAAAAGTAAATTATTTTCCTTCAAGCTTGTTGCCTCGCCATTATGTCAGTGTTCTACATCTGACTGTGAATATGTACAATCTGCACATCATATCTTATGGGAGTGTATTCTTTGGCAGAATGAACGCAATACTATGTTGAATAATGTACAGGCTGTATCAGGAGCTGTCTACTATACGGACCTTGTGGAAACTAGAACAAATTTCCGTGCGTTCAAGCGCTTTTGCCATACCTATTATTGGAATCAAATATAACAGCTCACAATGTTAGGACCCATTAATATTAATGCTAATTTTTATCCGTGGTGCTAGGCAACTGGGCTTATCCCAGTTGTAAACGACCCTTTGTGCCTATTGGTCTTGTTTGTTCTGTCTCCTGCTTGATATGGAGGGAAGTGGAAATTTGTATTTTTCTTACTCCTCCATTTTCTTTTCTGATTAATTTCGTTGCGGGATCCAAGACAGTTAAATTCATTCTCCGGGACTTCGTCGAGCTTCATTGCCTCGGCGCTTTTCTGGTGGTCGCCACTGTTGATTATGGCTTTCAGGAGTTGCAGTGGTTTGGGAATAGTGCGGTGGGATTGTCCCAATTAACATACAAACATACAAGATACGCGAAAAAAAACATAACCATTTCCTTGCAGCCGGGTAAAAAGCCAGTGCATCCAAACAGAATCAAGTAACTGAATACAGCATTCACAAAGCTAATATTAGCTGTCCGAGTTCCACGTGTTTGTGTCAAAATATCTAGGAATGGACCAGACAAACGGACATAAGTACGTTTTAACAGGGAGGCCCTTTGTATCGGGTTGCATATCTTTCGGTGAATTGTTAGGAAATGCAACTGATATTAGCTTGCTAGGATGATGCTTGATTGGGAAGCTTACTGTTTCATGTTTTGTTTTGGACTTACGTTGAAATTTTTGGCTCATAAAACAACATGAAAGTTTGAGTATCATTTATTTAATGTTATATTAACTAATATTGTAGAGAGGTAACGAGGCATTTCGATATCGGAAAACGTGTTATAGAACTCAAGTAATGTTGGACAGAATACATGGCAAGGCTTGGTGATGACAGGTGGAGTAAGGCAGTGACCGAGTGGCGTCCAAGGACAGGCAGAAGGAATGTTCGTCATCCGTCAGCGACATGGGCAGTTGACCTTGTCGCCGTCGCCGGTGGAACCTGGATATGAGTGGCACAGAAGCGTGGGGATCAGCACAAGAAAAGAGAGGGCTATGACGAGAGGTTCATGTGGGATAAAGAATCTATGGGAGCGGATACGCGGGAAACAATATATCTAGTTAAAAATTGTTAATCTTAGTTGCATTAGTAATGCCATTATTACCGAAACTGAAACCGAAACTGAATTTCGGCAACAGTCTCAGTTGCGGCCGAAACCAAAACCGAAACCGAAAATTCCTTACAAGGATCATGTTTTGAGAAAAATAAAGAATACGGTGTTATCATCGGTCAGTCTTTATTTTGTTATCTTTAAATCAATGCAGTCTTCGACATTTTCACATAAAAATATTAAAAAATAAAATGAAAAATATTAATTGTAAATTTACCGAATTCAAAATAAATTACACGAGAACTGACGACAAACTAAACGAACTGCAAACACAAGACATTTTCGTCGCTTACTCGCTTGGATGGAATTTAACGCGCTGAACAGATTGGTCATCACAGCGCGAGAACTCCCGAATGCAGGTCGTAGTTTCGGCAGGATTTCCGCCGAAACCAAAACTCGTCTTTTTGCCGAAACTCGACCGAAACCGAACTTTCGGTAGGATACTACCATTTATTTATATTGATTAATTAGTAATATCGTTTTACTTAATAAACTCAGGCAGCGTTTCACTTCACCTTTTCTACAACGGTGAAAAATCTTAATAAAATCACCGAGTTTTAAAACGATTTCACTGTAATTTGCGTCAATGTTGTTCCAAGAATCCGATTTTAATTAAAATTAAGTGGGAATAGGTATTGTGTGACTCACAAACACTTAATTGTAATAGGAATACTATCTCAGGTCGCATTGTCCTATTTAATTCGAAGCGAAAATGTTCTTCAAAGTTGCAACAACTACTACTAAGTACTATAGAGTTATGTGCTTCATTACACATACTTTAGTAGTTATGCGCTTAATTTACCTTTAGATATACTTTAATAATTTTATAATAGTTCGTTTCATGATGAGCATATATTTTAATTTCAAGAACGAGCTGTAATTGCCAGCCGTCTAAACCAACCGTGGGCCCAGGTGGGCCATTTTAGAAACACCCCCTAGTGAAGGGACACCCCTTTGGGAAATAATATGGACCCACTTCCTTGTCTGCTCTTCATGTCTGACCACCTGCATCTTGCAGGGTTTTAACGTGGCGAATGACAGAGCTGTCGTAGCTTTATACTGGTCGGACAAAATCTTAAAAGTTCTAGACTATATTTGAGGCATACCTACTAAGGAATCAAAATAAGAATTAAAAGAAGAACTTCGATAACAAAGACATTAGTTTCTGCTCTTTTCTGGTGGTTGCTACTGTTGATTTCGGCTTTCAGGAGTTGCAGTGGTCGGGAACATTGTGGCGGGCACAATAATACTGATCACAAATACAGAACAAAACACAAAATATCATTTATCTTAATTTACCTCTCTTTATAAAATTGGTTTAGATTTTAGAGGCAACCTTAGCGAACAAGTTGTTTATTTTTTCATATTTATTATTTAAACATGTTTTTATTAACATCTATTAAAATGGTGTCACGCTACGCTGCAAAATATTCATTTCTTGCAATAAAAGAGTACTGTGGGATAGTCGTGACTCGTATTATAATCTTGAAGCACGAGCTGGCCATATTTCCCGAATAAGGGGATATCACACTATTGTATGAAACGTGAAACGTGTAATGCAGCCTAAGTGATAGGCGAAAGGCGGGTTACACCTACATACCTACTTAAAAGGAGGTATATTGTAGTTAACATATCCGTTTCTTTGCAATCATTTTTTTTCAGAAAAGTAGTATTTAGAATTATAATAGCAACCGTATGCTTAGACCTTGGCACGTTAATACTGATCACAAATACATACGTACATAAACTGATAACTTTTTAGGCAGGCAGAAACTTAAGAACACTCGCTGCTACAGTTCTAAAATAATATTTTTTCATGGTTTACGTTCAAATGTCATATCATACACGGACGCCGATTGTGACTACTACGTAACTGACCTTAAAGATCAAATTAATACTCACCTTAAAGTTATCAGCTTAGTAAAGCGAGCTTTATGTAATCTCTTTCCCTAGCAAGAGTGGAATGGCAGCACACAGCACACATCAAGCTAATTTCGTCTTAATTTTCTCGGTAAATACGAAATGGATATAGTTTATAAAAAAAAAATCGTCTAAGACGAAACACCAGCCGCTACCTCTCACACTCACACCACACCCCGTCTGTATTGAATGTGTACAGAGGCAGGAGCACAAAGCACTCACCGCAGCGGACAATGGCCGCCGTCGTCGGTGTGACCACGGCCCACTCAAACCACTGCCGCTTCGTGCTATTAGCCTTAGTGTTAGTTTACTTAGATACCTTCCTTGCTTTTCTTTGGTTCTTAGTAGCTGAGATACATGAAAAGTTTAAATAAAAATATATCGAACTGCCTTTAATTTCTAGTAATCTTATAAGAATGTTGTGACTGTGATCACGGCCCACACAAACCACTGCCTTACTTTTGTTACTAGTTCTAGTCTAGTGATACATTATTGCTATTCTTCATTTATCACGTCTTCTAAAACTAATTCTATTTTTATCATTCCAGTAGTATTTATAAGCAATGTTTACATGACATTGCTTTTGCAGTAATGTCTTAGCTATGCTGAGAACAGAATTTAAGTTATTAACTATACCATTTGACGACTGAGTTTTTGTCTGGTCTGAGTAGTTTTTAGACGACGCGACGGCAGTCGCCAACGATATTGAAGAAAAAAAACGCGCACTCATTGCACATCCGCGCGTCCCAAAATTTCGTGATGAGTATATGAAGCTAGTTCGCGTACGAATTAGCACTTTTGCAAATTTCTATCGAAATGGATGATGATTTAGGACGAAAACGAGCTCGTGAAATTTTATAAATAATAATAATAATAATCATCATAATAATAATCATCTGTGGCTCGACTTGACAGACGGCTGCCAAAAATGTTTCTCCGCGAAATTATTTACAAAATATACAATTTTAAGTATCTAAATTGTGCAGAACACCATGAAACCAAGAAAAAAAAATAACACAATAATTTTATCATCAATAACCGACTTATAAATGGAACATGAAACGAGAAAAATTATGACGACGTCATGCTAACGAGAGCTGCCGCCGCTAGACAAGCACGCCTACCACCTCCGGCCTCGTCGCCCAGCTCCGCCTCGCTGCCGCCGGAAACCAGCCCCACCGTGAGTGCTGTGACACCGGCCGTGGCAGTTGCGTCGAGCTCGAGCGACGAGTACTTCTCTCCGCCGACGACACCACCACCTACGCGTCGACGGCGAGGACGCCGGCCACTGGACAGCCTAGGACCTCGAGGCCCATCGGTCTCTGACAGGGTCCCCGCTCCCGGTGGAAGTGTGCAGCGCATGCGATGGACGCAATCGATTAACGAAAACGTCATGCGCGCATACTTTGGGGCTACAGAGGGGGGAAGTAACCTGACTGCGTACCGTGGTCGGATGCTCTCTCTGTTTCAGGTGCTTGAGCCAGCTGTCAACGTGTCGGCCCAACGTCTATCGGATCAGGTGCGGGTCATCCAACGTAACCGTATGCTGGATGACGCCGTACTTGATAGACTGCGTGAGGAATCACAGAGTAGCCGTGTCTCACCTGCCTTGCCACCGGCCGCGGTGCAACTGCAACCCAGTGTTTCACCGCGACCCGACCATGTTGGCGAGGACGACGACGACGGGGCTATATCTGTGAGTACCCAATGCAATGCACGTTTGAGGAGCGCTTTGGAATGTGCATTCAGCGAGTATCGCTCCACACCGCCTGAGCTTAGACCTCGACTACCTCGTTTGCCCATGCATAAGAAAAATAGGGCGCTGGTGTGTGCTCTAGATTCGCAGCTATCAAATGTTTTTGATAGCAGCAAAGACCTTGCCGACACCCACTCGATCTTGTACTGTGCAGCTGCAGCAGCATGTCGTGTAGCTAATGTCAAGTTTCCCAAAACTGACAGAGCTACACGACCAGCTATACCAGCTTGGCAGTGCAGGATTGAGCGTCGTATCGGTGAGGCTAGAGCACTTATCGGCAAGCTTATCTGCTTCAGGGAGGGCAACACTCGCCCTAGAGTGATGCGCTTTGTGAGGCGGGCGTTCTCAGGGACTGATATCAGTTCTCGAGATTATATGTCCCGCGTCACAGAGCGTATCGACTTCCTGAAGCAGAAGATCTATGCATGGGCAAACCGTATTCGTCGGTGCAAGCGGCGAGTGGAGCGATACACTCAGAATCGCACATTCCAGAGCAACGAAAGGTGGGTTTATAGGGCTTGGGAGCAACCCAACCAAGGTGTGACTGATACGCGCCTACCGGATAACGACGCCATGTGTTCGTTCTGGCGCGATATCTGGTCGGTGCCTGTCAGTCTCACCGAGGGTGACTGGACTCGGGAGGTCGAACGGGCGTGCGATCCGATACCACAAATGGGGGCAATTACCATCAGCCCCCAAGATGTGGCTAGTGCAGTCAGTCCATTGCCTAACTGGAAATCGCCAGGGCCGGACGGACTGCACAACTTTTGGATTAAATGGTTCCAAAGGTCGCACGCTCGTTTGGCAACTCAGTTTCAGTCTGCCTTAGAGTCAGGATCACTGCCCCAGTTCCTAACGACAGGAATGACCCACCTGCTCCACAAATCAGGTAGTACTGCGGATCCTAAAAATTATAGACCGATAACGTGCTTAGCGACGGTCTATAAAGTTCTTACATCCATTCTGAGAGCGAAAATTAATCAACATATTGACAATAACGCCATCATGTCTGCTTCTCAGAATGGATGTAGGAACGGGTCCCGCGGTACTAAGGAGCTGCTCCTCATAGACATTGCCATTAGCCAACAGGTTCGCCGTTCCCGCAAGGATCTGGCGACATGTAGGATAGATTACAAGAAGGCCTATGACTCAGTGCCACATACATGGCTTATGAGGGTGCTGGAGTTGTATAAAATTGATGCAACTCTGCGCGCCTTCCTGACGTCATGTATGGGGCAGTGGAGGACGGTCCTTCACTATCCAGGATGTCGACAGATTCAGGAAAACAGCGAAACTATAAGGATCGAGCGCGGAATATTTCAGGGCGACAGTCTGAGTCCTCTGTGGTTTTGTTTAGCCCTAAACCCTCTCAGTACACTGCTGGAGGGTTAAGGTCTGGGCTATCGGTTGAGGAGAGGTGGTCAGGTCATATCACACCTCCTTTACATGGATGATCTGAAGCTCTTTGCCCCCAACAACTTGCAACTGATGAAGCTACTGAAGGTAACAGAAACCTTCAGTGACGCCATCCGTATGGAATTTGGTGTGGACAAATGTGCAGTCATGCATGTAAAGCGAGGGGAGATTATGGAATCCGTGGGAATACAACTCTCGGATTCCATACACCTTCGATCCCTTTCCTCAACCGAAACTTACAAGTATTTGGGTATGTCGGAAGCACTAGGCATCAATGCTACTGACGTGAAACAGTCGTTGAAGGAGCGCTTCTTTGGCCGCCTGAAAAGAGTACTAAATAGTCTTTTATCGGGCGGTAACAAGGTGCGCGCTTTCAACGGCTGGGTCATGCCGGTATTGATGTATTCTTTCGGCATACTCAAATGGACTCAGACTGAACTTGACGCCCTGGATAGGAGGGTCCGCACGCTGCTTACGGCAAATCGTATGCATCACCCACGTTCATCGGTTATGAGACTGTATATCCCTCGGAAGTGCGGGGGTCGTGGCTTTTTAAATGCTAAGACCCTACACAACCGCGAGGTATGCAGTCTTAGGGAATACTTCCAGGCCGCTGACGTGGGTATGCATCGAGATGTGGTAGCGGTGGACAAGGAACTCACCCCGCTCTCCTTGGCTAACGAGAACTGGCGCAAACCTATAGTATTAGATACTAATGACCGCAGGGAGGTATGGCAGAGCAAGGAGCTTCACGGACGCTTCTTTCGGGTCCTACATGGGCCCGATGTAGATCTTTTAGCGTCCGTGGCCTGGCTGCGATTTGGTGACCTTTTCGGGGAAACCGAAGGTTTTGTCTTTGCGATTATGGACGAAGTTATGATGACGAACAACTACCGGAAATACATTGTGAAGGACGGCACGGTTGACATCTGTCGGGCATGTCACCGGCCGGGTGAATCAATCCGTCACATTATCTCCGGTTGTTCTAGTCTGGCTTACGGAGACTATTTGCATAGACACAACCTTGTAGCCAGGATAATCCATCAGCAACTTGCTCTTAAATACAATCTTGTGGAGTCGGAAGTGCCTTACTATAAGTATGTGCCCGACCCAGTTCTCGAAAATGGCAATGTCACGTTGTATTGGGATCTGTCTATCATCACTGACAGGACTATTGTTGCCAATAAGCCTAACATAGTGGTGATAGACCGACTTGAGCGTCGCGCAATGATTGTTGATATAGCGGTCCCACATGACGAGAACCTCGTGAAGGCTGAGCGAGATAAGAAAAGCAAGTATCTTGATCTGGCTCGCGAGGTTGTCGACATGTGGGACGTGAATACAGCGATCATTGTGCCGATAGTCGTTACGGCCAATGGCATAATAGCCAAGAGCCTCGACCAACACCTTAGGAGGCTCTCGTTGGGCAGCTGGATCAAGGGCTTGATCCAGAAAGCGGTACTCCTGGACACGGCGCGTATCGTTAGGAGGTTCCTCTCTCAGGAGCCCTGACCACCGGTAGCTTGGACCCTGTTCCCGATACCGGTGGGCTACTATTTTTGTATTTTTAAATGTTTTTTATTTTCTTTTTTTTATAGAATAATATTTAAAAATGAAAAAATATGTATATAAAATGAATAAATGGAATAATAATAATAATAAAATTATTTATTTCTCCTCAAAATGACAAGCTTATTCTATGTTTTACATTCTATATGTCTTAATAACAATGTGAGGAGCTGGTGTCTGAGTTAGGCATAAAATGCCTGTATTACAAATCACCAGGTCCCCACCCCACGGAACGAAAGATAGTTTTCATCAAAAAATATGGTATTATAATTCAAAGTTATAGATATGGAGATTAATTATTAAGAATTTAAAACATTTTGACGGTAGAAGTAATAAAAACGAAGCTATAAACAAAAAGTTAAGCAGAGCGCCTGTATGTGTGTATGGTCTAAGAGACTGTATGATGTTAGTGTCTATGTGATGTCACTGTGTAGTGTTGAGATTGGTGAATATCAGGTGTAGTGTGCCTATGTGTATGTGTGAGGATTTGGGTGTAAGTTATAAACTTATATCGTACTAATATAGTTTGAATTAAGTAGACTTTCTGTAAAACTATAATCCAAATTTTGCAACCAGTTCGACACCAAAGACTTACATTTGGTTATTGGTAAAGGATATATATTTAAGGCCTGGTTTAACTTATTGTATAAGTTTGAACCCTGGTAGCAGAAAAACCGATGTGAAAACTTAGTTTTGAAAGACGATGCAGAGCAGACTACATGTTTGCGACGTTTGTTTCTGATTGTTGCTGGTTCAAAAGTTGTTAAGGAGTGTTGTTTCATACCCATTTTTAGGATGAAGAGCTGTCTCACAGTAAGTACCTTCCATTTTGAGTAGAAATAAAAACCTTTCAAATATTTAATTTTTAACTTTTTTGTTTCCATACAGGGCTAGATGATGATGAGACAAATTGATATATTTTTTTTATTTTGTACTTACATCGCTAGACTACGTTTGTATGGAAGAAAGATCGACTAGTGTAACCTTAAATACGCTCGGCGGTTTTTGTGCGATTGTCGTTTTTTTAGCCGTGACAGACATAAATTTACCAATAAATCACACTATGTTATACGAATAAACCTCAAAATGTTCTAAGATCAAACAATTAAAAAAAATGGTGTAATGTAACATATATTTTTCCAAAAAATCATGTCTAAACGGCTAGTCGTAACTAGCCGTTTAGACATGATTCTCATTTTAAAAATCAGCTACTGAGGGGTATCTGCGCCTTTATTGTGATAAATCATTACATTTATGTCGTCTGGTCCATGTTAATCAAACCAAGCCCTACCATCTGTTCCAGTTACAAGCCTGAAACTAATTGAATCGTTCTTTTTTAATAACTTTCCAAGCAAGTTTACAATAAAAATCAGAAAATTCGTCTCTTGACGTCAGCAGTTCTTGCGAACATATTTTTTGCCAAATGAAATTCAGTTTCAATTATTATTCTCAACCAGCCATAAATTGTTGAACTCTCGGCATATTGATATTTTTGTGTTGCATTTTTTATGTACAACCATTTATGAAACGGAGCATGCCTCCACCCATAAACGGTTAAAGTTTAAATGATTGAGGCAGTTCTTTGCAATTGTAATGGCCATATATATATATATATATTAATTACTGGTATTAATTTAAAAGGAAATTTATTAGTACTACAAATTACGTTATCTATCCATTCAAATGCTTCAATCAAATACAAGCGTTCGACTTAGACATCAAGATTTTTCTCAAAGGACCAGCTCTAAATTTGAATTTTTCACTCTCAAAGATTACTATCGTAACATAAAACGTTCATAAATTGCAATTAGGCATAAAAATCAGGATGTGAGTACCTACTTCATACTAAATGAAATATGTGTATTTTTTTGGTTTCGACCACTCGCTACAATTTGCGGGTTGAACATGTTTACACGACAGCTTTCAACGAACTTGTTTATTTTAAATAAAGAAAAAGGAAAACTTTTAGTGTTTTCAGTATTTTCATTTTCATTCAAGTTTCTGTTTTTTTGCACATCACTATAAATAAACAAATTTTATAATTACTTACCTATGTAATAGCATCATATCGACAAAGTTGTTCTTTATGTACCTAATTACGCTTTTCATTATCTAGCTGGAATAATGTACCTATGAGTACATACAGGACGGCTGTGAAAAAGATGGATGAAAAGAGATTGCATTTAGCAGAGATGAGAATGTTGAGATGGATGTGCGGAGTGACGAGAATGGATAAAGTGAGAAATGAGTATATTAGAGGAAGTTTGAATGTGGCGCCAGTGACAGAAAAGTTGAAGAGGAAACCGTTTGTCCTGGTATGGTCATCTGATGAGGAAGGATGAAGCGCATGTTACTAAAAGAGTTATGAATATAAATGTAGATGGATGGAGAGGGATGGGACAGCCAAAAGAAAAGATGAATGGACTGTGTGAGGAGTGATATGAAAGAAAATGGAGTCAATGATAGCGTGACGTGGGACAGGACGGGATGGAAGAGGAAAACGTGTTGCGCCGACCCCAAGTAACATGGGACAAGGGCAGGAAGATGATGAGTACATACAGGACGCCTATAGGCAGGATTGGTCCACACTTGCCCAATACCTTAAACCGAAATAGAGAGCATTGGAAGTAAGAAAGGGAAGCCTTCTCCCTGCACTGATAGAGGCTTATAATATAACATAACATAACTGTATGCCCCGGTGTTAGACCTTGTGAATCGAAATTTGAAAATTCGAATAATGCAACCGGCCAGTTTGACAAATGCGTCGGCAATTACGTCTAGTAGCGTTTTGCTATAACATCTAATAAAAACCGGCCAAGTGCGAGTCGAACTCGCGCACGAATGGTTCCGTACCATTTTCGCAAAAAATGGCAAAAAAATCACGTTTGTTGTATGGGAGCCCCATTTAAATATTTATTTTATTCTGTTTTTAGTATTTGTCGTTATAGCGGCAATAGAAATACATCATCTGTGAAAATTGCAACTGTCTAGCTATCACGGCTCATGAGATACAGCCTGGTGACAGACAGGCAGACGGACAGACAGACGGACCTTGGAGTCTTAGTAATAGGGTTCCGTTTTTACCCTTTGGGTACGGAACCCTACAAAGCCTGAAAAATTGAGGCTTTAATTACAGTTGTCCACAAATTGATAGGGATAGTGGAAGAATTTATGCTTTTAATTTATTTGATATTGGGTAATATTGAGTCCTTATTGGTAGCGGTTGCCCCTTCGCCACCATGGAAGAGGCGGGCAGCACGTCGTACGAAGCCGGCCCTTATTTTTATTAACGTAGCTTACATTTAGTTCGTCTGAGCTTACGTAACGTTACAGTTCAGCGCCCAACGTGGGGCGGCATGGCACGGTGCGATGGGACGTCTGGTGGAGCGCTACCTCGAGATGTGCCGGTTGGTATGCAGTTATGTAGGCGGTAGGCAGGAAGGCAGGCAGCAAGGAGTGAAAAGGAACCGGGCTGTGGCGTTACACGCCGTACAGTGAACCCTCCTACAGGGGTAGGCAAGGCGGCGCGGCGGCGGTCAAATGATACACCATATAAATAACACTCACAATATATAATTATATTAACAAGTGCACTTTAGATATTATTACACATCAAGCTGGATAATATGGTTTGAGAGAGTTTTTGAGATAAGATAGTACACTGTAATTCCAGGTTAAAACATGTCCTTCAAATTTCGCAACCAAAATCAAACTTATAAAAAGCTGACGCCCGTTTTTCATCGTTCTGTGTCTTCTGAATTTCAAATTCAAATCTCAATTAAGAAATCAAGACCATAAAGAATAAAAATTGGGTTACAGAAGGCGTCTGCCGCTGCCCTTATAATAATGAACAAGTATCTTAAGGAAGTCTAGATAGTCCATGGTATGTTATGTGGCGGTGTTAAGGTCTATCCACACATATCAGGGCCGTGCCCGGGATGAGGACGGACCGTGCCCCGTCAGGGGCTCAAAAAAATATCGGTGCGTACATTTTATATGAACTCGTTCACACACGTCCGTGCACGGGCCAGTGACGGAGCTTCAGTGCCTGGGCCGACGCCGTAACATGCACGGGCGTGCCGATATGTTCCCTGCACGTTGTCGATTTTTCTTTAATAAATAGTAATGACGAGTTATTAATAGAGGCAGTAAGCATTATATAGCGTTTTGTACGATTTATCTCACCCAAAATATATGGATTCTAAGTATAAAAATAATATATGGAATGAAATCGGACGAAAATTAAACTGTGAGGGTAAGTAACATATTTTTATTAAACTTATTAAATGCGATGTATTTGCCATGGTACGGTGCACGGACCGGTGACGGAGCTTCAATGCCTGTGCCGACGCCATGATGAGCGCCGCGTGCGCGGTTTTGCCGATATTTTCCCTGCACGTAGTCGATGTCGAGAATATTCTTTAATTGTACCTATAGTTTTTTAAGATTCAAATCAAATGACAAGTCATGTCAATACATACGTCTAAAAATTGTTAAAATTAATAATAATACAGTTGGGTAACATACAAAAGCCACCCCTGAAATTGTGTGCTGCCAAATGCTAATATCGAAACTAACAACGAATACACCAGGACAAGATTCGTGTGATATAAGGGACTATATTGAGCATTTTGAAGATAAGTAAAAACCGGCCAAGTGCGAGCGAGTCATATTCTTTTTGATCTTATACCATCTTCGCATTGCCTTTCTAATGAAACCTATTTGGGGCATATCGGTTAGATGGTTTCAAAGTCTATAGCGGACATAGGCAGAAACATTTTTTGTGTTTTATATATTAAAATTATAGGATGAATTTCAGAAAAATTAAACATTTACTAATTAAACATTTATATATTAGAATTATAGGATGAATTTCAGAAAAATCTATAACGCCATCTACTAGCAATACCGGAACCAGCACACAACGCCATGTTCATTTTTGTGTTTGCTTAGTGTCTATCATGTATCAGAGACAGCGCTGTGTCGCAAAATGTATGGGAAAACTGTTTTTTTAAGTAATCATGATAAGCATAAATTTGCATTTTTTGTTAATTTTCTGTATATTGTGTGAAATTCTCCCAGTAGCTCTCTGTCCTGCCACAATTCTGATACCAAAACACGTTTTTTACCTCTGTCTTGTACCTCTTCCATTTCCTCTCCATCTAGAGCAATTGCAATCGAAATCAACTCCTCTGTATCTAGTATTATATCATCTGTGTCTGTATTAAACAAAGACATGACTTAGGTATATTGCGTGTTGTAATTTATATTTCACTACATGACACTGAAGCGATACTCTGATACTAAAACAAAATGGTGACCGAGGACCACAGATCGCGGCCTGTCCACAGTCCTGTCACATCCCTGACGTGTGTGAACAGAAAGTCCCTGACGGGACTCGGGATGCACGGTCTCAGCACGGCCACGGCCCTGTCACGTCACGGGCACGTCCCAGATATGTGTGGATAGAGCTTTATGGTGGCTTAAGAAAATAAAATAGACAGACAGATGTCAGATCAGATGAAAATGTCAAAATATAAAATATTCCAAGATTTACAAATTAGGAGCAAAATTATGTTGCAGAAGTTAAAAAAAAATAGAGATAACTAATAACTAATGCTTTCAGGTGCTAAACAGTATCAAAGAATATATAAAAGTGAGTAACATGAGTTGATACAATATCAAAAGATAAAAAAGGTGGATTGTATAGTGTTATAAAACGTAAATAGACTGAAAGATGTGGAATGAATACCACAAGCTACGATGCCGCAGACACAAACAGACCCGTGAAACTTATAACACCCCATCGTTTTTGCGTAGGGAGTTAAATATAAATAAATTAAAGCAAATTCCTGTATAATTTACCTTCCGCAGCGAAGTTGGTCACAGTACGTACACCCGATGTAATAGGAGATGAGTCTATTGCTAGGTTAGGTTAAAAAAACGGGCTATTTTCCGCAACTCCACGGCCAAGCGCGTATTTTGCGTATTTTGAGTCCATTGCTATCAACCAGGCACAAGTCCAGGCTGCTTCTGCTAAATTCTAGATGGAAAAACCCAATAATACTTAGCCCAAACTGGGAATTGAACCCAGAAATTAGTATTTAGCAGTAGCGCTTGCAACCACTACACAAACTAAAATAAATATGATTTTAAATATAAGTAAGATAAATTAATTATTATTTTAATTTAAGTCTTAACAACCACAGAGATCAACGTCTCTTTTAAATCCCAGACATTAATTATTATCAAAAATGAACGTGAATAACAATGCAAACAAAATAAAAATAAATAAAAAAAGGCCAAATGCGAGTCGTTCCGTACCATTATCGCAAAAAACAGCAAATAAATCATTTTTGTTGTATGGAAGCCCACTTAAATATTTATTCTGTTGGTAAAGCAGCAACAGAAATACATCATCTGTGAAAATTGCAATTGTCTAGCTATCACGGCTCATGAGATACAGCCTGGTGACAGACAGGCAGACGGACAGTGGAGTCTTATTAATAGTGTCCCGCTTTTACCCTTTGGGTACGGAACCCTAAAAATGAATGTGAGTAAAAATGCAAGCAAAATAAATATAAAAATGAATGAACGTCCAGACCACGGTAGCAAATTGAATTTCACTTATTTTCTCCATAAATAAAAGGAAGATCTGTCAGAATATTTACAAAGCGGAAGCTTCAATATGGCGGCATAACTTCGGCGGGCTCGGCGGGCCTTGGTCAGTTGCACGTAGGCTGACGTCACATCCGTTACATTCGGCCATCCTGGAATCATTGTTTCCGCGATGGAAGCAAAACACATTCATTAGCTTTCAAATAAATCAATTAGGTAGGTATTCAGTGTCAGTACTATTGTTACCGTCCGATATAGGTGCTTTACTCCTATATGGCCTTAGCGCATTTACCGACTAAGCACCCGTGAGCTTTTGTAACCACGTAAACCTTTTATGTCTATAAACCAGTATCTATAATTTGCCACTACTTTACATATTGCATTTTCAATATGGACTGGACAGATTCTTGCAAACCATTGTACCGCATTCAATGTAAATAAATTAATATATGCTATGACAAATATGTTATAGCTATGGCTTTGACATTAACTTTAGTTACTATATTATGACCTTAATAAAAGTCATCCAGTTTGTATTGACTCTAGCCGCACTAATTATAGTCTTAAAACAACCCTTTTGTACACATGATCACTCTTGCGTTATCTGAAGCTTTCTTTTTAAATTTAATATTTGACATTCAAAGTGCCGCCTAGTGGCCTAATTGAAATAAAGGTCTGACTTTGGCTTTACTTGGCATTAGTTGGCGTTGCAAGGCGCTACTTGGCGTTACAAGGCGTTACTTGGCATTGTATGGCGTTGCATGGCATTGCATGGTGTTGCATGGCGTTACTAGGCGTCACTAGGCGTCACTAGGCCTTACTTGAATTTACTGAAAATCGTAAAGTCACGTGGCCTACCAGTAGGAGCGAATATTAAATCTTGACGCTTCAAGGAAGTTGGTGTCATTAGTGGTGCTATTGATTCCCCAGTTATGTAGTTATTTGTTAGGGCTTTACTATAGTAATTATAGCCCGCAAAGCATTAAGAATGGATTGATTTTTACGTTTAAACTAACCAGTAGCATGTGGACAAGCAATATCATTTAATATGTAACTAAACTGTTTACCAAACCTTTTAAAATGTTTGCTCGTGATGGTCTTAATATGATACCTCACCATGATTGGGAGAACCAAAAAGGCAAAATATATTTTTCAGTGTCCGAATCGTCACGATAAAACGGATAGTACGGAAGTGTTGACTCGGCAATAACAAATTTGGAAAACTCATTCGTCACTACAATCATTAGGTACCAACTGTACACAATCAATCTGCCAAGCCTTTTCCCAATTATGTTGGGGTCGCCTTCCAGTCCTACCGGATTCAGCTGAGTACCAGTGTTTTACATGGAGTGACTGCCTATCTGACCTCCTCAACCCAGTTACTGGGAAACACAATACCTCTAGACAAGACTGGTGTCGGATCTCAAGTTTCTGACTACCCGTAACGACTGTCAAAGATATTCAAATGACAGCCGGGACCAACGGCTTAATGTGCTTTCCGAGGCACGGAGGAATCTCGGTATGTTGAATTGGTCACCCATCCATGGACCAACCTCGTCAAGCATTGCTTAACCTCGAAGATCGACCTTGCGGCTGTTATTATGTAGCCACGAGCCAACTGTATATTATTTATTACAATATACTTTCATACACCCCCACACACATACCCCTTTTTTTTGCGCAACAAAACGGACCTAAATGGTTTACATGAATCATAAGCATTGGTTCAAAAGGTTTAGGAATTTAGATGTAATGTTCGTTCTTGTCTTTGTTCTTTGTCTGTTTATCTGTTCAGTAGTGCACGCATCACGTAAAACGTACAAAACCAATTTAGATAAATTTTATATATAAAAATTGTGCGTAACTTGAAGTACTAGTATTAGTTTTTGTTTCGTCGGAATCGGTTTACTCCATTAAAAAATTACATGAATTTAAAGAATTCAAGAAGTAAAATATCACAACACACGAAATTCAGATACTCGGACAGTTGGACTCTATATTCGATATATGGTGTTGTGCAATTGAGGATTCTCCGTGGAGGAGGTAAGTAGGATAGGTAAGTCTAGGTAAGTAGGGTAGGTAGGTAGGTATAGCTCTTGCCAAACTTCTTGGCCACCCTGAAGTTGGCTACAATGGCCGCGCAGTAGTAAATCTAATACAATTAGCACTGATCCGTGCCTTGCGTATCGGCAAGCCAACTACAGGGCGGCCAAGAACCCCCTGGTCGGTTCCCGCATTGTCGAGGCGGGGAGGGGGGGGGGGGTCAGTAACTGTGTCTTGATCACCCACGGTGAAAAGAAGAGGAACCCGAGGAGGGGCCGCTTGTCAGGGCTTTTGCCAATAAGCCAACGACGTAGCGTCCAACATGTAGGTTGCGGTGCTGCCTGGGCGACATTGTAACTGAGGCGGTCCGCGATGTCGTGTGGGGCCTCCCAAACCCATACGATATCGCGGCTGAGGGTTGGAGGCCACCGCGGGAGAGGAGTGCTGGTATTGCGGTGCGCCGCTCTCCCTACCTTCCGTGGCCTGGACGGGGTCGCCGCCGTCTGATGGCAGACGCGGTGGTGCCGCAGGGGAGGAGGAGTGTCGGTATAGCGTTGGCCCCACTCCCTATCTCCTGCGGCCAAAAAATGTTAGGTGGCGGGGCCATTGACCTTGACCCGTCACAAGGGGACCAAGGGTGCCATACACGGAGTCGTCTGGCAACCACGTGCTGGTTTGGTTCCTAGGGTGGTCACGGCGCACAGTGTGTTCTGGTGCGCCGGTGACAGTGTGTTCCCCAGAGGAGGGTCCGGTGACGGACAGCCGCGGCAGGTTTGCGGTGAGTGGTAACACCGGCGCTATCTCCCCGTCGTAGCGCAGTGTGCATGAGCATTTCTAAAAATTAAAATAATGTGCGGCCAAGAAGTTTGGAGAGAACTATAAGTAGGGTAGGCAGTAGACTTGACAGGAGCGATGCCGCGGGCACAACTAGTATGTAACAAGATTTAATTATTATATTGCATGAAATATTGCAATTATTTCTAACATAACATTGTATTGCTGCAGTATTTGAGTTGGTGCTATGCGAAAAGTCAAGGCTTTTATTTTTATGGGACATTGATTTTACTTAGAATTTCTTAATACGAAAACTTACAAAACTGTATTTTCGCAAATATCAAATGCAGCCTCTTCCGTCAGTAACCCTCTTTCCGTTGAAATATTTATAGAAAAATAATTTCCAATAAATGATTTTGTTATGTAAGCAATCATAAAAATGTCTGAAGGTGTTCATCTTCTATTCCAAGATGCACCGGTGCTAAGCAGGATGTCAGGTTCCTTACGGAATATAAATACATTTCTTTATAGAAAATTTGAATATTCTCGCCGGGATGCGGATATTCCGTACCGCCTTGAGATACAGCGTAGCTAGCATATCTTGGTACTATTTTATCAATAAGCTATAATCTTATTTCACATGGCTTTTTATAATGATTTTTCTCGTCAAAATACCGGGTTTAGGTCCTAAACTTCATTAAGTGAAAAAAAAAAGAAAATATACATTTATTTAGCACAGACTAAAAGACACAAACACATTCCAGATACATGTACATCAGATAAAATAAAAAAAGGGATAAAGTCCGAAGTAAATATTGTAGATTATCTACTATCAACTTGCTTCAACCCACTGCTGTGCCCCCCACCCCCATGACTACATCGACATTTCTGGTACTTTATAGTTAAAACAATTAAATCTAAATAAGATTACAAGAACAAGTCGCAGAATTGTCAGTCTGCTTATTATCTTTATGCTCATTGTCTTCGAAAAGTCAAAATGTAGCATTGGCTGGGAACTCTGTTTTATGGACCTTGGGTACAGCTCATACATCGACCACATAGCCACTAGACGCCTTATAACAGGCGAGCGATGTCTGTCAACACATATGACTAATGGCTGGTTTCTGATTTGAGTAAAGCAGCAATAATCAGTTGAGTATTGTCAAATCAGAGTCAAATAATTTAGGAACCGTTTGAGTTTTTTACGTTTCACAATTGAGTATCTACCTAGCTCAGTTAAGTAAGTACCTAAGTACCTACATAAGTATGGACCTGTCAAAGATCCGTTCACTTTCTCTTTCACCCTTACGTTCCATTTTACAATAGAAATCCGAGACATCACAAGATTGCATAAAATTTACTAATATAAATATTAGAAAGCTATAAACAGTACGTTAGTATTATATTACTTCATTCAAGATTAAAAAAAAACAAGTTATTAAATGTGTTATAATCTTTAATTACTTGATTTTTCATAATTAAGCAATTTAATAGATACCTATTTGAAATGTATACAACCTTATTATGAAACTATGAAATGGATCGTAGGCACTAGTCAATTACTTCAAGATTGTCATAGCAACCGTATTTATTTTGTCAAAGATGTCTTATCGAAAGAAAATAATATCTAATATAGTTTGTTATTGCCAAAATCAAGAATTTAAGCTTATAATTACTAAAAGTGAATGTGTTCCGAGCGAGCAGTTGCTGGTTCTTGTGATACCTCATAGAACTACAGAATATTTTACTCAGAATTTCATAAGATCTCTCAAGTGGGAAGAGAACCGACACACACACAGAATTCGTGCATCTGCATTGGAATCTGATTGCAATTGTGATTTACCAACAAATATGGACTTTTGTGATAAAATTTGTAATGAGTGACCTGGGTTTTCAATTCAAGACCAAAGGCTTTTCTAGCCATTGAAGAGCCTCCGAAGGAAAACAATATTAGCCAGGGTCGGTGCCATTAGATATGTGCCGATGAAGGAGGACTGTGTTTTAATATATGTTAACGAACAATTCATTATTTCCCTACTTATTTTGTAGAATAATAAATAAATGAGACTTATCATGCTGTTTTTATCATCTTTATTGTAGGTACTGATACCAAAATCGTATCATACATAAGCCAAATTCTGTACACATTTTCATCGCTGTAACCTTTTCTTATTGTAAGGATCCTACTAATATTCTATATAGGTATGAAAGTCTGTATGTTTAGATATTGGTTAATCACACCTCAATGGTTGAACGTTTTTGATAATATATCATTTGGAATACAATTACCCAATGACTAATAATAAAATGATTTACTAATAAAAAATAGATATAATAATAAATAAACGGAATAACAAAGCCTTTTATTCTGAAATCAGAGATATAAAACTGTAGTCTATACAATACTTCTTTATAGTTTGTAAAAAGTTCCTAATCTAAGTGCCTCTTGGCTTAGGCCTCCACTAACAGTTTCCACTGGGGTCTCTCATGAACTACTCGCCAATACCACAGCGCGCCATCGCTTACACTTTGTGCCTTCATCTTGGTGCTTTTCTCCATTTCCTTTGGTTATCGCGAATCATTTGACCGGTCCATCTTCACTTTTCACATAGTTCCTGTAGGATAGCAACCACAAACACAAAAACTGGCACTTTCAAATATTTTTGTTGAGGATCTCACTCATCATAATAATCATTTCTGCCGAAAGACTGCTGGATACAGGCCTTCCCGGCACTCAGAATTCAGCGTCACCACATCAACCGGTGCTGTGCGTCTTTCATACATTGGATGCCCACGACCTCAACCTGGTTATCGGTCTGTAGAGGGAGGCTTTTCAGCCCCATCGACCACCCGTTCTTCGAGCAACTGAGATCTATCAGGCGTGAAATATTTGCATCCAATCTAATGTTTTCGATAATTCAGGTCGAACACTCTTCTGCCACGCATCGGTCTTCGTTGAGGCATCTCTAAGGAAGACAAGGATGTATCTTCATCACTCGTTTTATAAGTTTTTATATATTATTTTGTATTTATTTCTCTTGATTAAAGTTTAAGCAAGGGGTTGTCAACTATCAACTGCCAAATGTAACCAGTGTAGCCAGATTTGACGAGTCCCAAGTCGCCGAAAATTTCGTTTTCCATTTATAAAAAACTCAAGACGACCACTATTCATTAAAACCACGAAACATTTTACGAAACGTAAATTTCCATTGTTGCCTTGAACACCCTAGAATCTAATATCAACTTTAATGCGTTTGACACAATAATCATTATTGGTTCCGCATAAAACATTTTTAAGCATTTCTTTATTTTCCCTATGTTGTCACGACTGAAGTATAATGAAAAAAGAGATGAATTGTAAAAAGCATTTTGATTTCCAGTTATTTTCATAATTCCTGAGGATTAGACATTCTTATTCCGAAATTGCCTTAAATAGTCCCATGTTTTAGGGTTCCGTACCCAAAGGGAAAACGGGACCCTGTTACTAAGAATCCACGATCCGTCTGTCTGTCCGTCTGTCACCAAACTGTATCTCATGAACCGTTATACCTAAACAGTTGAAATTTTCACAGATGATATATTTCTGTTGCCGCTATAAAAACAAATACTAAAAACAGAATAAAATAAATATTTAAGTGAGGCTCCCATACAACAAACGTGATATTTATGCCGTTTTTTAAGTAATGGTACGGAACCCTTCGTGCGTGAGTCCAACTCGCACTTGGTCAGTTTTTTTAGGGTAGCCTAATTGGCGATCAGTCGCCGATTGTAAAAATTGGTCGCCTCGGCCACCCTTCAGAGTCTAAGCCTAAATGGCGAAAAGTGGCTCAATCTGGCCACACTGATTATGTAACGTTGACAACGGTTTGAGAATTTGAAAATGATCAAATGTGTTTTTCTCAGTTGTGAAACCCAATTGAACGTCAATGAAGGTTTTTTGTATGACATAAGGTATACTTTGGCATGACTTGACGACGTATACTCAAACCTTGCTCAGCATCGCAGAAAACTTAAAGTGGCAGATGATCAAGGGTGACAGATGCTTAAATCGAGATAAGCACATACTTAGTTACTTCAGAAACCGGCCATAAAAAGATCATATACAGGTCACAGATCAAATAAAAACTCAAGATGGAACGTTGCAAACAACAAAGTGAAGCCGGTTCAAAGTAAGCCTTGCCGTATAAATACACAATTATATGCGCACACGTATAACGAAACTACCCCTTAGCTTGTCAGTTGAGCTTTATTATTTGATCTGTAAGCTCGAAGGACAAGCTAAGGCGTAATTTCGTTGTGCGTGACTGCGTGTAATTGTGTATTTGTACAGCAAGGCTTAGTTTGAACTGGCTTCACTTTGTTGTTTGCAACGTTCCATCTTGACTTTTTATTTGATCTGAGATACAGGTAATACTGACCGCCACTCGACAATTTCGAATTAGTAGCGACCACTTCTGTGAGCCATAAACACTTCCGTGTCAGTCAATAAAAAATGATGAAATAAATTTTATAATAGCCTCTTGTACAATACGTTGCTATGGTAACAACAACCAGACATCGAGTTTCCGAATAAATAACATAACATTAAATTGATAAGTTAATAGTTACATAAACATAATTCGATTTATTTTCTAATATTATTTATCGGAGTTCATATTATACTGGACAAGTTTGTAGGTGAACACGCCCACCGCATGTTTGTGTCTCTTTCTTTTTAAAGTATTTTTTTCGCTATCTCTTGTCCTCTATAATTTCGTAAACAAAACTAGTGAAGCACCATATTCTATGAACAAATCTGTTATCGATAGAACTAGAAACCTTACAAATACAGACATTAAATTGAATAGTTTATTAATTGTGAAACGATTTTTTGATAACGTTTTTTACTAATATTTAATATTACTATATTTAAGAACCAACAACCGAAAAAAAGTATGTTTACCTTTAGAATTTTGTTTTTTTTTTTTAATTTTAGCATTTTATGTTATTACTAAAATGTTAAATTAATAATAAAAAATATAATATTATTTTAAAAAAAATACAAATACTATTTATAAAAATCGATACCTTCCTGGTTTTATTTAAACCTGTCCCACCCTTAATGATGCGTATGACCTTGGTAAGGGACCAATCAGAGCGCAGTACCCCGTGCCTCATACCTCAGCTAGTTGACAGAATTGTTTTGATGTATTAGATCAAGCATTAGGCGTCTAGGGGCTATGTGGTCGATGAGCTCATATTAATTTTATTTTCATATAGGTGTTAATACGAGTATGTGTATATCAGATTAAAGATTGTGTCTGAGAACACACTTATAACACAACTTTAAGTGGCAACATTAATTATGAAACAGTTTATTCTGAAAGCTTTAAGTGTAGAACCGTTTACACGTTCAATTTTTGCTCTACCAGTAAGTACTAAACAGAAAAATCTTTAAATATTTGCCTTAAAACCTTACGAACATTTTACAAGGCTACATTTCCTGAGCAATTGGAAACGATTTTCGTAATGTAAGCATAATATTATTTCGTGTCAGGTTTTCATATATTCTGTCTAGATTAAATTTCGTTTGCTATCAATCATGTTTGTGAAAATAGCGCAACACGACAGCACTTTGAACATGGTGAGTTACTTAGGTATAATATATGAAATTAAGTGCTTAAGTTTTTATTTGAACTTATAAATTGAGATATTCTTCTTCATGAATTCATACATGATGTTAAGATCGCTCTAATGAAACTATTGCTTTTGTATTGTGCCTGTGTCGAGTAAATGTTTTCTATGAAAAGTAACTTGCTCTGACATGGATCGACAGCTGTGCCAGTATGCCATTGCCTCATCCCACTGTCTTAGGATAGGTGGGTTCCTTTAGCCGCTCTACGGGTTGATACGGAATAGTCTTATTAGTTGATCCATCAATACCGCTACGCATGTTCGCCTACTGGCTGTAGGTGAATGAAAATTCGGCTATTTGTACAGGCGCTTCTGATAAGCAAAATATAAAGTTCTCCGTACAAAACAAACAAATTATTTATCGTAACACAATTTCAGTACAAAACCCAGTAACACATTTTTCACACTCTAAAACCAACTCAAAACCTATAATTGTCCACAAACTTTACCAATATCGGCTTTACGAATTACGGGGCGCAACAAATCGTAAGCTACAAAAAAGCCGCGCGGTACAGTAAGTTGCGAACAAGAGTGTTAAGTTGCCGCTGTGTAGCGCGACGATAAAATAACTGCGACAGTTTGGCACTTAGCGTTTTTTTGAAAATTTTCTGTATCGGTATTTTAGTGCGGAGGAAAACTTGGAATTTATAAGTTTCAAATACAGCACGTAAATGGTTGCAGTGTGGTAACGGCCGTGAATTACTAGTTGTAGGTCGAGGGTTCGAACCCAGGCAGGCGCTTTACTTTGTGTAAATTATTTTCATCTCAACTGCTCTCAAAACGGTGTATGAAAACATCGTGAGGAAACCGGCATGCCCTAGAACCAAATAATCAAAGACATGTGACATTTACCAAGCCGCACTGGGCCCGCGTGGTGGATTACAGCCATTACCTCTCACAAAGACGAGGCCTGTGTTCCAGCATTGGGGACAATAGTAGGCGGATCATGATGAAGAAGAGTTGAAGACGGCAGGAAGGGAAAGAACAGATAAATAGATTAATTGAAAGAGATAAAAAGTAATGGTTAAAAAGTAATGACCAAACCTTACCATCATATACCAGAAAAAAATCAATGAGTTTACTTATATCAAGTGACATGTGCCATGTTTTAGGATTGGTTAGGTAGTGTGAAAGGTTTTTTCGAGCTCTTTCCATAAAACGATTGAATACAAAATAAATATGAGATATATTAAACTCTGTGAAAATAATTTGATTTTTCTATTAATCAAGTAACCAATAAAGATTTCTAATGTCATTGTTCAGTGTTTCACATTCCTGTAAAATACTAAACGTTTTCATGACGCTATTTCTTATTAGACGGGTGGCTGTTAAGAAAAGTTGTAATAAAAACTTCTAAGTCAAACTTAACATTGTCCTCAGAAAACGCACATTCCGTAGCCACCTAAGGTTGCGTAGGTAATGAAAAAAGTAGTATCGTTTCGGACCACAGGCGCGGGCCAACGGCCATTTTACTGTTATTTCACACTTCCACCCTAAGCTTACTGCCGCTACATACTAGGGTGCTGTTAGGGTAACTGTCAAGATTTTCAAGCGTGATCTTTAGGGTGATTTCACCTACTAGGAAAACTTTAGGTTTTCACTAAGTGTAGGTACCAATTTATCCTTTTATTTTGAGTGTATGCTAGGTACTGACGTGATGCTTATCCATTTGATCTCATGATACTATGCACTTTTTGGCAATCAAGTAAGACCACGGAAAAATCCAAGATATAAACTTTAATTATTGTAAGAAAATAATGCCATAAACCATGATGAAAATAATAGTAATAGTTATCGTTTTACCAAATTTGATAAAACTGCAGAAACGTAGTTTGATATTGATAAAAGCTCCTATTAATTATTAAATATATTAATATAATGTTCAAATCAAAACACTGCCCACTCCCAGTTAGTTATAATTTCAGAGTTTCCATAACGAAATGCCATGAAAACAGAATGTTATCCACTCGACCAGCCCGTATGTGTCCGCCGCGTAGATCCAAAGTTAAAGTTACAAAGAACGTTAGACACAATAATGTGTGCCCATTTCCAAGCCATTGAATATTTTATTTCGTTATTTAGACACTAACGGGTTTCTTCTCTTTATTGCTTCAGTGATACATTGCTGCCGTTTATTGGTGTTAGTTCGCGCTTATCGAATATTTCTGGGTCATATTTTTCTTTGATCGGTTTAGATTGGACGAAGTTGGCGCAATATCTGTTGGGGTTTGACGCTGTAAATGACGATCGTCGTAGTTTCTAGCTGGTATTTTGTGGATTGGTTTTCTAGAGTCAACATACGAATTATTTCTGGCCTTACTGTTGGAGTAGGTACACGTATATCTTTATAGGCGTGTAATAAGTTGGGATTTTGTATACTGCAAGTAGATTACTTGTTTCGTATCACAATTCGGTACTTAACGACTAATCAGCAAGAGGAGTAGGAATCGTAACAGACGGCGTTTGGTAGTTTTTGCCTATCGCCGTGAGCTTGAGTTTATATATGTGTGTTGTAGCCGTTTATACGTATGTAACTTCGTGCTTATCGAATATTTCTCGGTCAGATTTTTCTTTGATCGGTTTAGATTGGACGAAGTTGGCGCAATATCTGTTGGGTTTTGACACCGTAAATGACGATCGTAGTTTCTAGCTTCGTAGTCGTAGCTAGTGTTTTCTGGATCGTGGATTGAATTTTCACTTTAGAGTTATGTCTACATGCGAATTATATCTGGATTTGATGTTGGAGTACATGTGGAGAAATTGTTAAAGGCAGGTGGATTCGTTTTTAGATATTTTTTATATCATAAATTGGTAATTGACGACTAATCAGCAAGAAGTGTAGTGATCGTTTCAGATGACGTTCTGTAGTTTCTACCTACCCGCATAAAAAAAAGGTTGAGTATATGTAGGTACCTACTTTTTTGATTAGCATTTTATTTGTATCCCTTTTTTAAACTTTTCTATCAAACTTTGTCCTAAATTGGTCTCTTTAAATTGCCATTCACTACAAAAACATCGATAAATATTTCACTAGCTATGATTACATGTAGTAGAGTTTCGAAATTAATTGAGTGCTTTTACTCTTTCCATGCTAAAATATAAATCCGTTGCGTAAAATCCATCCTGCACACTGAATATATTTTTCTATTTATTCAACCAGAATATTTAGTTACCAATACTCTATTGAATTGACCACAAAGCTGCAATATTGTGGTCGCCATGATACATCATTTTGATCCTAAATTATTCGAAAGCGTTATTAGTAACGAATTATTATCTAACCCCTTGAAATGCTTTATGACTGGTTAAGCTGGTATATTAACCCATAGTTGGTAAATCCAAATCACACAATTTATCCCATTGATTCCACGATTCCACATTGATATTACTTAAAATAGTTTATTACTCGTATATGTACTAATAGGCTTATATATTAAATTTCGTTTTATTTATGTACCCGTAATAACAATTGAAAAAACTAATAAACTGAAATATGCAAACAAAAATAAACGTCAACTTCTAGGTGCTCACTAAAATGCTTTTATAAATGATCTTAATTTTTTTTTATATACACTATAATAATAATAAAATAATAAGTATTTATTCAGAAATTAGAATAGGTAAAAACACAGTTTCAATCTTAGATAACTAATAAAGGAATAATAATGTAAGATGCCTGTACTAGGTAATCCTGTATCACAGGCTGTAGGAGCTCTAAAAATATGCTTATCGTAGGACAACAGAATTAAAACAACATTTAACATAAGAAGTTCAAAAATAGTGGCAAGATTGTATAATTTTGAAAATTAATTTTAATTTACTTAAAACTATAAACATAGAACCAAATTACTAGGTCATAGTTAATGTCTTATCTACCTTTATTGCAAAAAAGGTGCACTTTGATTACACCTATAAAGATTGGGAAATAATTGGTAAGCAGAATTGTAAAATCAAACAAAGACACTTAATGTTTGCAACTAACGACTAATGTGCTTAGCCTGCAACAAATTGACGAGTAGTAGACCATTGCAGTGTCAGCAGCAAACGTTCAACGTGTGTGACCTTGAGTATAAAGAACTAGACGGCCTCATAGTTGATAGAGTTGGTGCGCCTGTATTCCGCTATTTTCCTAGCAGGGCATTCAGGGTCTCCCGTTTTATGATTGTTGGGCTTTTTAAAGCGCGAACAAGTTGCGCATTTCGATGTGTCCGCTAGCTTCGTGCAATCGGAAACTGAGTGTCCAGCTTCACCGCAGTGAGCACACACAGAGTTGACCTCTCTGCATGTTTTGGCTGCATGACCATATAAGACACTTGTACAATCTATAACCAGAGTGAAACCACTAACATGGCAGGACGTCCAATTTATAAACAGCCTTGATGTCGAAATTAGGGCTTTACGTATTGCCTGGAATTTTAATAATGTAATTACAGCTCGACGCATCTTCCTGCCCAGATTTGTGGCTTAATTTAACAGAGGCCAAAAAGGACTCCATGGACATCTCTGGCAACTCGTCGGGTATGTTCTGATCGTAAATGCGCCTGAAGACTTCAGTTTCAGACAGAGAATACGGCACTCCTACAATCACGATCCGTGGTTTGCGCTTGTTGGGCTCATCGGTGGTTAGTCCAGATGTAGAAAGCTGGACGGCGTTCTTGATTTTTTCGGCATCATGCTTGCTGTACTAATAATAACACCTCCATTTTTGGTCCTGCGGATACCTCGTACATGCAGCTTCATTTGATCAGGTCGTATGATTTTAGTTACCATGTCTTTAATTTTGTCACTTGAATTGAGTTTGTCACTAGGATAAATGACCACAGAGCTACAATTGTTCGGTCGAATGAAATCATTTGATCCCTTTTTAACCGTGTCGGCAAACAAATTATTGCCCGCAGTGCCAGAGTCCTTAATCGTCTGCTTGAGGTCCGAGATGTGTTCGCTTAAACTGCGCTTTTCTTTTTAGACATCAATCATATCGTGTGCTAGAATTGCTTTCTGCTTCAGAGATTGGTAAAGGACTGCCATCTGTGAGGTGCCAGATCCTATTTTACGACACAAGTTAGAAATTTTCAGTTTCTGTTCCGAGTTTAGTTTGCCATCCGAGGCAATAGAGCAAACCTCATTTAAGTGCTGCTCATTGGTTGATATCCATCTTTGTATGTCGGGCGTGGATGCGACTTCAATCGAGAAATCATATCTGATCTGGGCTGGCATTTCCATCATCGTCTTCGCTGGCGATGTAGAGGCTTGCATTCGGCCGCTTGGATTATAGGGACTGTTATCCATTTTATTTGATAGTCACTTCACTGCTTCTAAGTTTTCATTATGTTTACATACTTACACAGTAGGCAAAAATATACATTAAAGAAGGTCACTATTATGATTGTTTAATTAAATATTGCTAACGAGCACTCTGTATTTTACGAAGGAGTGCGAATCAATCCCACTAAACTAACTAACACTAACTCTTATATAACTAACTTTTTAAAACTAAATAATAAATTGGATACTTTCATACAAAAATAAAAACGTGCAGCGATTACTCCTTATCTTCATACATCATTCTGCATTCACACCAGAACTGCTTGTATCCTCACCTAAATCCTGTGCTTACACGTGGCTTGAGTCAGTTGAGCACTTTGAAGCTGAGTCATGATCAGAAGGTATGCTCCCATCTTCTTCCTTATTTTTCTCGCTTTTCATCGTTGGATTCCTTATCATCACACAGATGTGACAAGACTGGCTCAGAAGCCAGTCTTGTAAAACAGATATAGCATTTTGTCGCAGTGGATGGACTTACCAAGTATTTGAAGCCATTTAATACTTTAAAATACAACAAAAAACGTTGAAAATACGATAAAATTACAAATTAGCAAAGCAAAATATTTGTCACTTAAACATCCCCTATGAGTCCAGTGGACTCCTTACACATAATTACTCACCGAACGTAAAGCGAAGGCACGTGTCCTCTTCATCCCGTGTCTCGCACGTTACTTCAGATAGGTACTAGGACGCACAAAAACAAAACTGCGATATTATTTTTTGTAGACCAATATGATACTTTGTGCGGAGTCCCTGGGACCTAACAGTTAAATTAAGGTTTAAATAACTTTCTCTCATAACTTTTGGTTAATAAATACGATATTATTTTGATGGAATATTGTGGCAATATGGCGCCGGATTTGCTCGTGGTTTAGAGAAATTATTTAGATCATTAGTATTATTAAACAATAATTACTGACCGAAGCCCTATTAGTAATATAGGCTTATTGGGTTGAGTAAAATGGAGTTATGACGGACTCTTCTTTGGTGGATTTTGATATTTGACGACACAGTTGGCGCAATTGGCTGCTGCGGTCACCGGTTTGATCCCCGCTTGGAACAAATATTTGTATGGGTTACTAATAGTTTTTCTGGATCTGGCTGTTGTGTATGTGAGTGTTAATTTTTGTAGAAGCACACGCGATACCGGAGAAATTCCTAGAATAGGGTAAAGGTTTTATTAAAGAAATATATATTATATACGTGACGTACCTAAAACGTATCAAAAAACTTTACATTTAAACAATATTTTAGTTCGTTAGCTGCAATGGTTTATTTTACTTTACTTTATGTTTGTACAACATGTAATTGATGCAGATATCGGATTTGTTTAGGTAGAAACATGAAACCGTGATGAGGGAAAAAAACATGTCAGTATTTATTTTGCCGGTACTAGTTAACATTTTTACGATTAAACTTTATTTACAAATAAAAAATACCGTGATATTATTCAAAACATGTAGTCTAGTTTTAGGCTCAGTTCTACCGCACACCCGATTTTCAGGACTAAAGGCTATCGCAAATATATGGCAAATTGAATACACGCGGAAACTGCTAGGATGATTAAATGTATTTATCAACATTTAGTTGCATTGCATCACTATGACGCGTCCATAATTTCGTGACCAAAATCTGGAATTATTCTTCAATGCAATCAGGCTGTCTGGCATTCCAAGCATTCCTGGAAAACATGTTGTGACCAACACAAAACGTTTAGAAAAGAAATAAGTACACACATTTTATTTTTATATTTTTGTAACAAAGTTCCGATTTTTTATAACTTACAGCATCGATCTTTACTTTTTTTTGTGGACGTTTATCGTCCACAAATACCCACAATAACTTACTCCATTCAAAGTAGCGAGTTGCGCCGTCCGTCACGGTCATCAAAGTGACATTTTTGTCGGCCGACCAGTGCGACCAGCGTGACGTGACGTGACGGGACAGGACGTGCAATAAAGTGAACTGCACTCAATTTAGACGTTCCGTCTTTTAGTTTTGGTTTAGTATGACGGAAGTTTGAAGAGCATAAAATGTCACTATAACATATACATTGTAGTCCTGACCGTTGGCCATGCATTTTTATTTGTACCGAATAAAAGCACAACATTTTATAAGTTGTATTAAGGTGAGGCCTTAGTCACGGTATTACGAGCCTTTGACCAAAAAATAAAATAGAATAGAATAAAATGTGTTTGCATAAAAACATGGCATAGGGATGGTACAAAATTTAAAAAATATTAAATGTTTTTGCTTAACATTTTAACCGTGCAAATTTTTCGGGCAAACAATTTTTTTTTTATCTATAATTATTTTACACTATAAAAACTATTAATGGACAGTTTATCATATAATTTATTTTTCAATAATCTGGCATTTAGAATTTTTAGGTCACTCGGTATCTTATTAAATATTTCCATACATAAATACAAACAGCTTTTATTGTATTAAGTAAGCCTTAGAATGACATCCAATAAGAGTCTGTGAGGGTCGCGCCGAATTCGAGGATTTAAAGGTGACAATAGGTATTAAGCTGATTAGAACTGTTTATACTCAATATAAAAAAAACTAATATGTAAACAACAAAACCGGATGGCACGCGTGTAGGACTAGCTTAAGTCGGTTAAAGGAGTAAGGACCCTTGTGGCTTCAGTTGAAAACCAGCGTCGGGCAACTATGTACTAGTTGTCTGGCATTTTGCTGGACTGGGCCTATTTGACGCGGCTGTGAGGCACACTTTATTTCAAAAATATTTTTCACTAGCGTCTCCCCCGGCTTCGCCCGTGACAAATTATACACAAAATCCTTTCTCGTTTCTCACTCTTTCTTTAGGTGAAAACCGCATATAAATCCGTTCAGTAGTTATTGAGTTTATCGCGTACAAACTCGGCGGGGGACTTCATTTTATAATATGATATTTCATAAATCTCCACCCACAAAACTATGAAAATATTATACGTATGATCCCCTTTTACCTAGCCTGAAGGAACAAGTAAAAATAATTAGATGGTCTTTTTGATGGTGAAAACTTCATTTAAATAGGCCCGGCGGTTTTGGTGCGATTGTCGTTTTTTTGTCCGTGTTAGACATAACTTTACAAATAAATTACACTATGTTATACGAATAAAACTCAAAATTTTCTAAGATCAAACTTTAAAGAAAATGGTTTAAAATGCTTTATACTTTTTCCAAAAAATTACGACTAGCCGTTTAGACGTGATTCTATAAAATCAGCTACTGAGGGGTATCTGCACCTTAAGTCAGTCTCTGTTATTGTGATGAATCATTACATTTGTTTCGTCTGACCCATGTTAATTAAACCAAGCCCTACCATCTGTTCCAATTACAAGCCTGAAACTAATTGAATCGTTCTTTTTTAATAACTTTTCAAGCACGTTTACAATAAAAATCAGAAAATTCGTCTCATAACATCAGCAGTTCTTGCGAACACATTTTTTGCCAAATGTAATTCAGTTTCAATTATTCTCAACCAGCCATAAATTGTTGAACTTTCGCATATTGATATTTTTGTGTTCGCAATTTTATTTGGAAACAAAAAAGATTGCATTTTTTTGTGTACAATTTTTTTCTTTTTAATTATGAAACGGAGCATGCCTCGATCCATAAAAAGTTAAAGTTTGAATGATTGAGGCTATATTTTGAAATTGTTATGGCCATAAAATATTTTTTTGATAACTGGCATTAATAAGAGAAATGATAGTCCTACAAATTACGTTATCTATAAGTCTTATACTTATAGATAACGTAATTTGTAGGACTATCATTTCTCTTCGACTTAAAAATCAAGATTTTTCTCAAAAGACCAGCTCCAAATTTAAATTTTTCATTATCATAGATTACTATTGTAACTAACTTGCCGCAATTGGACATAAAAATCAGGAAAACCATTGAGTTAAATGTACTACGTACTAGAGGAGACTCCTCAACTCAATTGTTTGTAACACTTAGTGTGTGGCAAGCGCTCGCTGCATACTAGATACTGTTCAAACAACTCGAGAAATATAAATAATAGTCAAGGAATGAGTTTTCAGCAGTAAGTTGAAAACACGCTTAATTTAATTATATTTTATCAATTTATTGTATCTCGTAACGTCGCGACACCGCGGAGGCGGGAGGGCGGCCAAGTTTGTGTAAATGTCAAAGAGTAAGAAAAAGTTCATCTACGCGCATTGATTGTTTATCTGTGAGAACATAACCCTCCCCCCTCCCCCCAGCTTGCCCCGCTGTCACCGAATAACGCGCAATATTTTGTTTGAAATAGATTCTCTAGTACGTAGTATATTTAACTCAATGGGAAAAACTCATTTAAAATATTGTGAGTACCAACTACATACTAAATAAAATATTTGTATTTTTGGGTTTCGACCACTCCCTACAATTTGCGGTTTGAACATGTTTACACGATAGCTGTCAACGTTATTGTTTAGTTTAAATAAAAAAAAAGAAACTTTTAGTGTTTTCAGTATTTTCATTCCTATTTGTTTTTTTTGCACATCACAATAAAAAAGCAACTTTTATATAGACTTATCTATCTGATAGCATTTTGACAAAGTTGGTCTTTAGGCACCTAATTATGCTTTTTTATTATCTAGCTGGAATTATGTACCTATGAGTACATACAGGACGCCTACAGGCAGGATTGGTCCACACTTGCCCAACAACTTAAACCAAAATATACAGCATTGGAAAGAACAAACGGAAGCCTTGCCCTGCAGGGCTGAAAGAGGCTGAAAATATAACATAACATAATGCCTGTATGCCAAGGTTTAGACCTTCTTGTCAAAATGTAACCGGCCAGTTTGACAAAAGGGATCATTACTGCCAATTGCTCCCGCCAGATGGCGCTTATTTATTATTTATATATATTATTTATACAAACAAGTTGTCCTTAGGATTACACAAAGCACACCATTAGACCCCTGGGGTCTGTCTTAGCATGCCATGCTTGACGGAGTGGAGTAAAAATAACAACATTACGAGTTTGCGACTTCTACTGTTTGTGGTTCCCGAACTTTATTTACTGTTTTTAAAAATAATTAGCGTTCAAAAACCAAATAATAATATTGCTAGCAGTTGGTCAAGAATGCATCAGTTTGGACTGCTGTCCACCATTATAATGTGACCGTGTGCAAGACGGTTCCACTGCGAAGTAATTATAATGTGACCGTGTGCAAGACGGTTCCACTGTGAAGTAATTATGCGAGTCATATAAATTCAAGCTGGAAATATCGTTTTGAATATTAATTGGATGTACATTAATCTCATTACATAGTAAACAAAATATCTGCAAGTTACAGCAGCCTTTCAATGTTCGCATTCATATTCGTACCTTTCAACTAAATCCGTATTTTTTTTCCTTTTACTGATGCACCGCGCTCTCGAAGCCGGGTTTTTAGCTGCAGTATGGTCTAATTTCCTCAATTCTTAGTTTGCTCCATTTTTCTTTCACTATTACTTTTAAATTTTGTATGCTTAAACTGCGAAATTTTGTCGCTCGACTTTAAGAGTTTGGTTTATTTACTCTGATTCCTGTGGCGCCATCTGAACTTGGCTTTGCGGATAGTTCCCTATTACGTCTAGTAGCGTTTTGCTACACCAACTAATAAAAATCCTGAAGAATTGAGGCTTTAATTACAGTTGTCCACAAATTGATAGGTATAGTGGAAGAATTTATGCTTTTAATTCATTTGAAATTGGATCATATTGAATCCTTTTTGGTGCTCTGGAGCGTATTGTTAGACTTTTATAAGTAACGAATACCTTTAATTACTTATTTACTATTGGTCGTTGGAATAGGGCACGGCGACCGATCGTAGAGTCCTAGATTAGAAAAAGTGTCACTGGGCTTAGGGGTATTACCTCATTGCCTCTGAGGTTCAACCTCTACATCTTTGAAAGCTGGCAGACAGAACTTGAAGAAAGAACAGAAACTTGTTTTGGCAGGTATATTTGGAACGCTAAAAGCCATCATGGCGTGAACATATTATGAAAAAATAAGCCTCGTACTCGCGTCGGGGAACTGCAAACGTTTACAGCAGTTCATTTTATTTACTTAGCGATTCCTCGACGCAATTACGAGACTTTGTTTTTTGCTTTTTGGAAGTTTTTAAATTAAATTTTTATTTTATGGTTTTTAAATTACATAAAATATACCTAGAAGTAGATACGTTTCAATCAACAATCTATCGATACAAGTAATTAGTTGATCCTCTTAGTAAGAACTTATAATCTCAGGTGATCACAGAACCGCCATTATCCCCCGGTTCAACTGAGTGAAACACGTAATTATGACAAGATATCTTGCGAAAAAACCCAGATTCAAAGAGTAAAATGCGGATAACTTTTGAACGGGTCAACCGATTTAGGGTTTTCAATTCAATTCAATCATAGCTACGAACACTCTCGACAAAGTCACATTTCAAACAAGAAAAACAAAATGAAAATTAGTTCATTCTTTCAAGAGCTACGATGCCTCAGACAGACACAGACATGTCAAACTTATAACACCCTGTCGTTTTTGCGTTGAAAGATAAATATAAATAAGATAAAGCAATTTTCCTCTATAATTTACCTTCCGCAGCGACGTTCCTCACAGTACATACACCCGATGTAATACGAGATGAGTCTATTGCTATGAACCAGGCACAAGTCCAGACTGCTACTGTGAAATTCCAGATGGAAAAACCCAATAACACTTAACTCAAACCGTGAATTGAACCCAGGCCCTCGTACTTAGCAGGAGGGCTTGCAACCACTACACCAACTAAAATAAATATGATTTTAAACATAAGTAAGATATTTTTTTTATTATTTTAATTTAAGTCGTAACAACCACAGAGATCAAAGTCTCTTTTAAATCCCAGACTTTAATTAGTATCAAAAATGAACGTGAGCAACAATGCAAGCAAAATAAATGTAAAAATTAATGAACGTCCAGACAACGGTCGCAAATTGAATGTCACTTATTTTCCCTATAAATAAAAGGAAGATCTCTTAGAATATTTGCAACGCATTTACATTTTTACGTATTTCAGATTTTTGTTGAATCAAAGAGTTGACGCTTGTTTTATGAAAAATATTTCTGATTTTTGCTGTGTTTTTATATGTAAGTATTTCTTATCCATGATCGCTACTTCTACCATATACTCAGTTTATAAAGTCCCCATCACTGGTACAGGCTTCATATCTGAGTAAGAAAGTGGGCCGTATTCCAACACGCAGTCCTAGTGTTGGAGGTTGTATGTCTTTGAATGTTTGCTTCTAGGACTTGCCGGTTTCCTACGATATTTTCCTTCACCGATTTGAGTGCATTGGTGATAAATTTTCACAAAGTAAACCTTCATGGGTCCAGTTATCCTAATCACGACTTTCAACTTACATATTTTAAATAATTATTATATTTTGATGTTGCTTATTTTACTCCACACACTTTTACGTGCACGTCTTTTTACTTTGTTAATTGATAGAAAAGAGTATCCGTGGTGTTTTTCACATTCTTCTCCATAGAGACCTACTGCCGCTTGCGAATGTGCAACTAGATTAATCTTTTTTTTTGTTTGACAATTCAAAAGTACCTATAAGGTTTTTTTGAAATAAACTATTTTGATGCTTTATTTTTCACAATAAGTTCAAATATATTGTTACAAAAGGACAGCGTATCTCAAAGCGAGCTCTTAATTGGTACATATATCAGTGCCACTATATACCGCTGTGCAACCACCGCTAGCTAGTGCATGAACTAAGGATTACATAATTAGACATACCTAAAATTAATAGCGGAAAATGACATATGTCCAAGGTAGATTATGTAATAACAGTAATATTACAGTGTTTGCATGAGCGCACATAATCCCTTAGTGTAAGGCTAAGCCTAGACCTGACACGGTATTGTGTACTCGTGATTATTGAGTTCGTCTACACGATGGGCTTATTAAGTGGTATTGATTAGTAAACACTTTCTTTTTTTTTGTTTCCATTACCAAGTTTGTATGTGTGTGCACGCAGCCTTATTTATATTTAAAATAATCTATGAGGATTGGGTACTAAATAGTTTTGCTCTTAGTCAGACACAGTCTTATAAAAAAATATAACCATCTAATTAGTTTAAATACTGATTAGTGTATTCTAAATTCAAATTCTTCACAGAGAATTCGAACTATGAATCTGATCATCAGGCCCTTTACTATGTAAAATATTGGCGTCATGGTTTCCGATAAAAATCAAGCTAACAACTTATATTTTATTATTATGTGATAGCACGTCTGTATTTCTTTGAGGGTTACACACAGGTATACATATCTGTCATCCACCATTTTTGTCCGTGGTTTTTCGCAACTTTTTTTTTCTTGGTGGATTGTCTCTAGATTAATAGCAGATGATTTCTGAGGCTACAGGTAGGTATGTTTCACAAAGCCATTCTTTCTTTGTCACAGCAGCTAATTAAAAAAACATTAACCCATACTTTACACACACACACACACATACTTTCCATCGATCGCACACACACTCTACAAATGACACTATGAATGAATTTAATCTTCGGAACCGCAACGAGGCGCAATATCGCCATGATGAGCAGAGGATAATGGACCCTCGATCTCAACTGGATATTAAGTTTACGCTGGCATGACAATGAAATGCCTAGCCTAGGCTGGATAGTTGGATAGGCTGCGTGTATGAATTAGTTTGGTCTATTCATGGGTATTATTCATTGTTATCTGCGTGCTGTGTTACAATATGGTGATAGCAGTATCAAGATTGGAAGTATTGTGTTTGATATCTGCATCTGTGCAGAGGCTGGTCATATTGTTGGGGGCTTGAGTTCTTGTCTACTGTTAGGATTTTAATTTAGGAATATTTTGACTAAAGTCATCGCCAGATAACAAACGAATAAAAGTTCTTTACACCTGTCTACCAATGTATTCCAATATTCAAAACGATACGGAAAAAATGTAAAGGCAATGTCGCTAACACGATCAAAACAAACGTATCGCGTTAAGGTGCGTCCGTAACCCTTTCACTTGGCATTCAGTAATAAGTTAATTATCTCATAAAAGCGTGAACCGATTTACTTGATATACACGAATAAAATGGTCCTACGCCTAAACTTTTCATTCAAGATCAGCAAATTATCTAAATATCGCAATAAAAAAGAAACATGTTTTCAAGTTACGTAATTATACTTTTTGCTATAAGTCGGATCAATGACCTTTATTTTTTTTTGTTTTCTAGCGGAGACATTATTGTCCTCTGCAATTGACAAAAGTACCTTGTGTTTACCGCATTTAATTGCAATTAGTGATTACAATAAGATAAGATCATGCCGTTGTAAATTATAACACACCACACAGTATAATTATTGTAGCAATACTGAGCATGGTGGATGATTTTTATTGTTATACCTATCAAACATAATAAAATAAATCTGTAGAAAAGTCATTTTGGTACATCGAAAATAATATCCACAAAAAAAATTTGCCAAGGTGTTAAAGGATAACCAACAGAACCTATTTACAGCATTTTTGGAATTTTGAGGAGGTAAGTAGGATAGGTAAGTCTAGATAAGTAGGGTAGGTAGGTATAGCTCTTGCCAAACTTCTTGGTCGCCCTGAAGTTGGCTACAATGGCCGCGCAGTAGTAAATCTCATACAAAAACAGCACTGATCCGTGCCTTGCGTATCGGAAAGCCAACTACAGAGCGGCCAAGAACCCTCCGGTGGGTTCCCGCTTTGTCGAGGCGGGGGGGCTCAGTAACCGTTGCTTGGTCACCCACGGTGAACCGAAGAGGAACCCGAGGAGGGGCCGCTTGTCAGGGCTTTTGCCAATAAGCCAACGACGTAGCGGCCAACATGGTGGGTGCGGTGCTGCCTGGGTGACATCGCAACTGAGGCGAGCCGCGATGTCATATGGGGCCTCCCAAACCCATACGATATCGCGGCTGAGGGTTGGAGGCCACCGCGGGAGAGGAGTGCTGGTATTGCGGTGCGCCGCTCTCCCTACCTTCCGTGGCCTGGACGGGGTCGCCGCCGTCTGATGGAAGACGCGGTGGGGCCACAGGGGAGGAGGAGTGTCGGTATAGCGATGGCCTCTCTCCCTATCCACTGCGGCCGAAAAAATGTTAGGTGACGGGGCCGTGACCTTGACCCGTCACAAGGGGACCAAGGGTGCAATACACGGAGTCGTCTGGCACCCATGTGCTGATTTTGTCCCTAGGGTGGTCACGGCGCACAGTGTGTTCTGATGCGCCGGTGATAGGGGGTACTCCCCAGAGGAGGGTCCGGTGACGGACAGCCGCGGCAGGTTTGCGGTGAGTGGTAACACCGGCGCTATCTCCCCGTCGTAGCGCAGTGTGCATGAGCATTTCTAAAAATTAAAATAATGTGCGGCCAAGAAGTTTGGAGAGATCTATAAGTAGGGTAGGCAGTAGACTTGACAGGAGCGATGCCGCGGGCACAACTAGTATGTAACAAGATTTAATTATTATATTGCATGAAATATTGCAATTATTTCTAACACAACATTGTATTGCTGCAGTATTTGCGTTGGTGCTATACGAAAACTCAAGGCTTTTATTTTTATGGAACATTGATTTTACTTAGAATTTCTTAAAACAAAAACTTACAAAACTGTATTTTCTCAAATATCAAATGCAGCCTCTTCCGTCAGTATCCCTCTTTCCGTTGAAATATTTATAGAAACAGAATTTCCAATAAATGATTTTGTTATGTAAGCAATCATAAAAATGTCTGAAGGTACAGTTCATCTCCTGTTCCAAGATGCACCGGTGCTAAGCAGGATGTCAGGTTCCTCAAGGAATATAAATACATTTCTTTATGAAAAGTTGAAATATTCCCGCCGGGATGCGGATATTCCGTACCGCCTTGAGATACAGCGTAGCTAGCATACGAGTATCTTGGTAATATTTTATCAATAAGCTATGATCTTATTTAGTTTATTTCACATGGCTTTTTATAACTATTTGTCTCGTCAAAATACTGGGTTTAGGTCCTAAACTACATTTAGTGGAAAAAAAAAAGAAAATAAACATTTATTAAACACAGATAAAAGACACACACACATTCCAGATTCATGTACATCATATAAAATAAAAAAAGGGATAAAGTCCAGAATAAATATTGTAGATTATCTACTATCAACTTGCTTCATCCCACTGCTGGGCAAAGCCCCCCCACCCCCATGACTAGCTAAGCTTTAAGTGTAGAACCGTCTATATTTTCAATTTTTGCTTTACCAGTAAGTACTAAAAAGACAAATCTTTAAATATTTGCCTTAAAAACCTTACGAGCATTTTACACGGCCACATTATCTGAGCTATTGGAAACGATTTTCGTAATGTAAGCTCAATATTATTTCGTGTCAGGTTTTCATACATATATTCTGTCTAGATTAAATTTCTTTAGCTATCAATCATGTTTGTGAAAATAGCGCAACACGACAGCAGTCATGGCGAGTTACTTAGGTATAAAATATGAAATTAAGTGCTTACGTTTTTTTGAACTTATAAATTGTGATATTTCTCTTCATGAATTTATACATGATGTTGAGATTGCTCTTATGAAATTGTTGCTGTTGTATTGTGCCTGTGTCGAGTAAATGTTTTCTATGAAAAGTAACTTGCTCTGACATGGATCGTCCTGTGCAAGTATGCCAGATCCTCATTCCTCAGGATAGGTGGGTTCATTTAGCCGCTCTACAGGTTGATACGTAATAGTCTTATTAGTTGGTTCACCAATACCGCTACGCATGCTTGCCTGCGGGCTGTTGGTAAATGCAAATCTGGTTATTTGTACAGGCGCTTCTGATACCCAAAATGTACACAAAACTAGCGGACGCTTCGCGGTATCACCAGCGTAGTGCCCGTTCCCGTAGGAATACAGGAATAAAAAGTAGCCTTTGTCACCCGAAAATAGTGTAGCTTCCCAACAGTGAAAGATTTTTTGAAATCCATCCAGCAGTTTTCCACAATAATACAAATCTTTCTTATTTTTAATATTAGTATAGATATAAAATATTCCGTACAAAACAAACAAATTATTTATCGTAACACAATTTCAGTACAAAACCCAGTAACACATTTTTCACACTCTAAAACCAACTCAAAAAGTCAAAACCTATAATTGCCCACAAACTTTGTACACAAAAACTTTATCAATATCGGCTTTACGAATTACGAGACGCAACAAATCGTTAGCTACAAAAAAAGCCGCGCGGTACAGTAAGTTGCGAACAAGAGTGTTAAGTTGCCGCTGTGCAGCGCGACGATAAAATAGCTGCGACAGTTGGCGTGGGGCCAGGAGCACAGCGATTTGGCGGCCAACGCTTTTTTGAAAATTTTCTGTATGGGTATTGTAGTGCGGAGGAAAACTTGAAATTAAATAGTTTTAAAATACGGTACGTAAATGATTGAAGTGTGGTAACGGCCGCGTATTACAAGTTGTAGGTCGTGGGTTCGAACCCATGCAGGCGCTTTACTTTGTGTAAATTATTTATATCATCACTGCTCTTAAAACGGTGAACATAGTGAGGAAACCGGCATTGCCTTAGAACCAAAATTTAGAAGACATGTGACATCCACCAACCCGTACTGGACCCGCGTGGTGGATTACGGTCATTCCGTCTCACGAAGAGGAGGCCCGTGTCCCAGCAGTGGGAACAATAGCAGGCTGATCATGATGAATACAACTTGAAGGCGGCAGGAAGGGAAACAACGGATAAATAGATTAATTGAAAGAGATATGGCAAAAAAAGAGATGACCAAAACTTACCATGATATGCCAGAAAAAAATCAATGAGTTTTACTTATATCAAGCGACATGTGCCATGTTTTAGGATTGGTACGGTTTAAGACATTCAGATAAATATATACATACTAGCTTTCCGCCCGCATCTTCGCCTGCGTGGACTACACGATATTGGCTGTTTTGTTTTTTTGTAGTTCTGATGGGATATTGCAATTATTGTCCAAACATAGATTTCCGCCCGCGTCTTTGTTCGAGTAGACCACCAAATTTTATCAACTTTATTATTTTATCGAATTATTAAAATTACGTGTGAATTAATATAAAATGAGCATATACTGCACTGCCTTCCTGTTCTAATAGTTAGAGCGGACGTTTCTCTCTCTGATTCCGGAGGTCCGGTTCCGTAGGTCTCATGGGATCAATTTCCACGGGGAGATACAAATAGTGGACCACTTTGCTTTTAATATCTGAATCCTACTACCGACACGATAGAAAATTAATACAGAATTGCGCAAAAGTTATCACCCGATGTTCTTTGCCTTTAATTTTACTTATGAATTAAAAGCTTTTTTTCTGCTTTTGGATAATATTTATTTGGTGTCTTAATTTATTTTCCATTTAGTCGAGGAAATGTGAAAAAATGCTAAGTGGCCGTCGCTTCGCCAGAATTTACAAACATTCGGGCCCATTTATGGCATTTGCTCTGGTTCAGTCTTACAGAGAACTTAGAATCTTTGAGGGCTTCAAGAGTCTGAGGCTTGTTGACTTAGACACGTGACTTATAAAAAACCTACAGAAAGAAGTCTGGACCAGTTACATCAGGCGATCTTACTGGCCAGTGCAAGTCCGGGTAGTGCCACCCTCAGAATTTCGGTTGTGGCTCGTGCAGTAAGCGCCGTTGCATTATCCTGTTGGAACCATTATGTACTCTAGTTAAAATTTATTCCTTTTAAGGATAGAGAAATATGTTGATCATGGCTCTGTGACTTCGTCGACCACAGTAGTGGTTTGGCGGCCCGATGACGCCTCCAGCGTAAAAAACGTGTTTTATTTATTTGTATTGAAGAGCATAAATACTGAATTTCAAGTAATTTTGATAATGAACAATTTATTTTTCATTCAATCTTTAACATCCCTTTTAACCGACTTCCCAAAAAGGAGGAGGTTCTATGTTCGACTTCATGTTTGTTTTTTTTTTTTTTTTGTATCTTCGCGCATATCTGCGTCAATTGTGGACCGATTTTGAAAATTATTTTTTTGTTTGAAAACGTATGTTCCGAAATTGGTCCTATTTTAATTTGGTGGAGATCTGATGAAGAACTTTGGAGATATACAACAGAACTCTTCAATATATAACGGCAAATCTCTCGGGATTGCTGTAATCGCATGTCTGTTTATTGTTTATACCATTTCATAACATAACATCACGCCAGTACGCTCTTAAGGGGTACGCAGATCTCTCATTTCAGCGGTTAAGTTCAAGTTTTATAAAATCTATTTCGGCGTTATAGTTACTTTACTAACTTGCCTATTAGGTAGGTACAACTAAAAAGTGAAAAATAAAAAAACTTTTTTGCAAAAAAATACTACCGGCTTCCGTACTTCCGACTTCGTATTTTTTTGCAAAAAAGTTTTTTTATTACATCTGTTTACTTCACAAATTTATATTTATTTATATTTATATTTATTTATTTCTTACCACAAATTTACAGACAAAATATTAAGGAGTCTACAGATATAATTGAATAATTAATTTGTGGAAAGACTGGTGCCTAAACTAAGTTTTTTACAAAACCTGTATTTCAGGTCACCAGGCCCCCCAAAACAAAGTTGTACATAATAATTGTCAACTGGAGACGAACTGAATCACATTAATATACAAATAATTTCATGCATTATAACATTGCAAATTTCGCTTATAAAAATTCAAATTACAAAAACAACGATAAGCATAAAGATAGTGAAATAAATTAATTTATTAAGGATGCATGCAAGGAAGGAAGAGGCAGTATGTGAATGTATGTCGTGTGCGGGGTAAGTTTGTGTGATGTTGAGTGAGTGTGTATGTAGTGGGGAAATTGTGTGTATGTTGTACGGGAACATTTTGTTAGGAGATGGTTTTGAAAAGATCTTCAATTTGGGTATAATCTAAAGTGATAAGCCAGTCAGTAATCATCCTTTTAAAAGTTGTTTTATTTAGAGTATGAATTGAGAGTAGATTATTCAGTTTGTTGTATAGAAATGGGCCAAGAAAAGAAAAGTAATTTCGGGCAAATTTGGTTGTTACTGATATAGGTTGGCATATATCCCTTCTTCTTCTTCTCATATCAGTATTATGATGGGTATTTTTAAAAGGAATAAGGGAACGTTGTTTCAAGACAACATGGAGGATAAAAAGCTGACGAATTGAGAGGACTTTGAAGGACTTATAAACTTCTACCGTGGGATGACGGAAAGGAAGGAAAAGTGCAACTTTAAGGACTGCCCTTTGAGCCCTCTCAAGTGGTAAAAGGTTAGTTTTAAACGTTCCACCCCATGACGTGATGCAATATGTCAGAAGCGATTGGGACAACGTACAATAAACAGATAGTAGTTGCTTGAAGTTGAGGATAGACCGGAGATTTTTGAACACAAAAATAAATTTCCGTATTCTGTTAGTGAGACAATTTATATGTGCGGCAAAGTTCATTTTAGAATCCAAGGTGACCCCCAAGTACTTAATATTGTCGACTTTCTGCAACTTAGGACAAGAACAATTACCGTTATGCGGAAATATACAGATGTGAGCGAGAATGGAGAATGGTTGGAGAGATGACTGCGGAGTGTTCCTTAGGGTAAAGGTTATATATTTTGTTTTACTAGAATTTAAGGTGAGTATGTTAGTTCTCAGCCAACCATTTACAGTATTAAATCCGACTTGGGCATAGTTATATACCTCTTCCCATGAGTCAGCACTGGAAAGAAGCACAGTGTCCGCAAAGGTAATAATGCGTCCGTTTTGAAGAGAGAGATTGCAGAGTTCGTCAACATAGACCAGAAATAACGTGGGTCCAAGGATGCTTCCCTGAGGGACTCCAAAAGCTACGGGAAGGGTGTCACTAAAGTGGTTATCAATTTTAACAAATTGCGTGCGGTGGGCTAGGTAATCTTTGAAGAGTGACAACTGATTTCCACGTATGCCGAGGTTTTCAAGCTTACGCAGCAAGATTGGAACCGACACTGTATCAAAGGCTTTTGCTAGGTCTAAAAAGATGGCTAAGGACTTCTTTTTATCATCCATGTTTGATACAATAAAGTTTGTCAGTTCGTGCACCGCCATGGCCGTCGATTTCTTCGCACGAAAACCGAACTGATGCTGCGACAGCAGGTTATTTGACTCTAGATATTTCACTAATCTGTTGTTCAATAGCCGTTCCAGAATTTTTGATAAGGTAGGCAGAATAGCTATTGGTCTATAATTATTAATACAGTGTCGGTCCCCACTCTTGTGAATGGGATGGATGAGTGCCTTCTTAAAAGCAGTTGGAAAGGTACCAGATTCTATCGCCAAGTTGCAGACGTGACTGATGGATGGTACTAATAGATTTTTATGTGAAATAAGAAGATTTGAAGAAATATTATCGCAGCCCACGGCACAGTCGCGCTTGAGAGAGGAAACAATGGCAGCTATCTCGTCCTCATCAGTGGGCAGGATAACCATGGAATGGGCAAAGGTAGGTAGTCGGGTACAAGTGGGGGGGTAATCATGATCCTGCTGTTGGGCGGTTATTTTACTGGCTAAGTTTGAACCAATATTGGCAAAAATGTCGTTTATTTTATTTAAGGAATGGACTGGTGGAGCCTGTGCGTTTATTAACTCAGTAGGTGATGACTTAGGTCTTGATCTATTTGAGACTTTATTTATTACTTTCCAAAGGCGGCGGTTGTCCTTCCCCGCCTTTTTAACTTCTTCTCTTTCAAATTCCCTTTTTACTTTTTTTTAAATTTTGTTGCAGTAGTTTCGATACCTTGTGTATGTTGTCTTTAGTATTAAATTGTGTGGTGTTCTGATTTACAGATCCACATATTTTAACTCTATTTACAATTCATAACACTATACAAACCATACCTTCATATATTTTGATATTTTATCAACATTTGTAATTCATTTTTATGTTTTCTTTCTTTTGTTATAATCTGAAAAGCATACTTTTAGTTATATCTGATTGTTTTAATATCTGAAACTTAAATTATATTGTTAATTTGTAATTCTTGCAATATTTTTCTATTGTGACATTTTCATCTGACATGACATCTGTCTGTCTATTTTATTTTTCTTAAAACCATAGACCGTAACATAGGTACTGTGAGGACTCTGCTTAACTAGAAGGCAACCTACTTGCCTATAGAAATACTGGCAATTGGTATTACTTGAAAGGTAAATGAATTTCGAATAGAAAATAAGTGAATATGTTTTTGATTGTCAATTCTAGTGTAGCCGCCCAGAAGGCAGGCATATTGTGAAAGTCTTACAAAATATATAAACTATAAAAGTTAAAGTATTTAATTTATTAACCTGTGTCTACGCCTTCTACATTTGGCGGATGCTCCGGGTACAGAATCCCAGAAGATAAAAAAATATAAAAAATAATTACGCGTGTATACGGCGTACAGTATACGTATAAGTGAGTGAAAAAAGTTGAAAGTGTTTAAAGACAGAAGTTCGCGTGTGCATGGCGATATACAGTGCACGAAGCCCTATCGGCGTACATAAAGCGCGATAAGTTTAACAGAGAGGGTTGTTACCTCTCATTCCCTCCCTTAAGCGGATGGAAATATAAGGAAGAGTCGGAATAAAGCTAAGTGGTTTTATTATTGAGTGTAATTGAGCATAAGGCTAGCATGATGAATGAGTATTACACGGGAACGAACGGGTATTGTCTAGAGGAATTTTTAACCGAATTCAAGTCGGTGGCCGAAATAAATTAATGGAGAGAGAGCGACAACAGCCTCATCTTGGGAGGATTCCTGCAGGGGGCTGCATATTATTTTTACCGTATGATTTTTAAATATGACATGGACTTTGAAGTGTTATGCGATCGCTTGAGGAGTGAATTCTCTATATTTCACCGCAGATGCCGTTATTGCGAACAGTGTATAATAATTGCTAAAATAAAAGCAGATAAAAACAACCTGATGTATTGTGTGAGGATGTTAATGCACATTTATTTTCTAGTATCGTGATTGCGTTGAAAAAAGCGTTGACCACGTTGACGGAGAAGGCGACGCAGTTGATGGCGATGGCGATCACACCGACGGAGGGAGCTGCATGTTCGAGGACGATGGTGACCAGAGCAGCGGAGATGACGGCCCCGTCGATGTCCAGTTGGAGGTGGAGTCTGTGTTCCAGGACGAACGTGCGGACGGCCCGGCTGACGACGAGTTGGACTCCCTATCCAACAGTGAGTGCGCGGACGCGGGTATTGTGATGTATCGGTCCAGTCCAATTGACTCCACTAATTCCATTTGTCTTGCAGAGAACAGTGATGAGATTTTGTCGGAACAACTAGTTGTGGTTCCATCGGGACACCAATATGTATCGGATGTTAACATGCACATTAATCCAATTGATTTTAACCATAAAATTGAAAATAATATTGAAATTTCTCAATCTGACTTAAAACAAAATTTTATAAAAGTCTTTTTGAAAAGAAAGAAGTTGACAGCCATTAAGAAAAAAATGCTCGAAATAAACCGAAAGAGATCCATAGGAAATTCAAAAGAGTCTTTTGTAAGATTTCTTATTGCGCCAACATAAATTTAAAAAAGGCGATCAATAAAAAAAATATCCGAATTAAATTCAAAAGAATTTTTAATAAAACTTCTTGGGGAGCAAGGTTTGGTTCAAGTAAGATTACTATGATTGTTACAAGGAAAAATTCACTTCATATTTTCCTTGGATGTAACATTGTACAAAGATTTTTGCATTGCGAATACATAAAGCAATTCGAACTCGTAAAATGCAAATTATGGAAATTTTATAGAAAGAAGATTAGGTATAAAATGTTGTAAATATTGTATTATGCAAACTGATTTATTTAATGTTGTGTCTTATATTTTGTGCTTTATTAACCAATGTTTTCTTTTCATGTCGTGCAAATGAATACGGTAAGGAATTTGCGATGCGCGCTAGGCATCGAATGAAATTAAATGCGAATGATTGTTTGAATTATTTATCTGTATATGTTTTTATGAAATTAAATGTTCCTCTGCCTTGTCTTTATTTACTAAATAGGAATAGCTTTTGAAATTACTGACGAAGTCCAAATACAAATCCATAAGGACTAAGTCAGAAACAGTCAAAAATTTATAGAAAAGTCTTATAAGCCCCTAAGGCGAATAAATGCTTTGAAAGCATAGATGTCATGGTAAGAAATGGTTTCACACGTAGTCCCACAGATAATACAAAAAAGGACAGTGTCAAAACCTTGTCAAAAGTAAAGCATAGTTTTCATTATAAGAATTGATTTGACACGTAGTCCCACAGATAATACAAAAAAGGACAGTGTCAAAACCTTGTCAAAAGTAAAGCATAGTTTTCATTATAAGAATTGGTTTGACACATAATGCCATAAACAATATAATAAAGCACAGTGTTCACACCATAATTAAATTTATTTATACTCTACGCGCCGTATTAGCCACAGATTAGTTAGGCCGGACCACAAATAGAAGTATATAGCTATGTAGGTCGTATAAAGCGTTGCTGACTCGTAGTCACACCAGGTTATCACACCAGTGTGACAAACAGGATTTTTTTTCTCGATTGTCACACCATTGATTTTTCCACACCATGTATACAATAATTGCTAGTGCAGTACCTGTATATTCTAATAAAGTCGATCTGCTGGTGATGATGATTTTAGTTTTTTATTCCGTTTTTACCGCAATGTTTCAAGGAAGTGCTCGACCCTTCTTTTTTTTTTCGATGTCAATTTTCTTTTGATTGAATAATACTGTTAAAAATTTATTATTCATTTACTTATGCCGAATCACCATGGCAAGTTATGTGATTCTGCGCGTCTATTCGTAGGGGCGTAGCTCATGTGAGGACTCTGCTTAACTAGAAGGCAACCTACTTGCCTATAAAAATACTGGCAATTGGTATTACTTGAAAGGTAAATGAATTTCGAATAGAAAATAAGTGAATATGTTTTTGATTGTCAATTCTAGTGTAGCCGCCCAGAAGGCAGGCATATTGTGAAAGTCTTACAAAATATATAAACTATAAAAGTTAAAGTATTTAATTTATTAACCTCTGTCTACGCCTTCTACAGTACCATGGACTAAACCTCCTTTAAGCTAGGTTTACACTATTATAAGGGTAGCTTAGACTGACCCCTTTGTGAACCGTTTTTATTCGTTCTGGTCTTTATTTCTTAATTGAAATTTGAATTTGAAATGTAGATAGAACACAGAACGAAGAAAAACGGGCGTCAATTTTTAGTTTGGGATCGGGACGAAACGCGGAAAGTCGGTGGACTACGGGAGACTACTTAATGTACGATCGAATCTGAAAGTCTTTAAAACTATTATACTTACGGCTTGTGTAATCATATCTCATGTGCTGAAGTTGAATATATAAATATAAAGTGTATTACTAAGTATAAATTTCTTACCGGTGTACCTGTGTACCTACGGCGTATAACGCCATAGTCCGATTCCCCTACACATCTTGCCTATCTACCGCACGTGGTGTATGAGTAAAAAGCCTATGTCACCCGGGGATAGAGTAGCTTCCCAACGGTGAAAGAATTTTTGAAATCGGTCCAGTAGTTTTAGAGCCTATTCGGTACAAACAAACAAACAAACAAAAAAATCTGTCCTCTTTATAATATTGGTATAGATATAGTACATTACTGCAGCGGCCAGCAAAAGAGGCATTAATGGACGAACGTGTAAATGTGGGCCGAGGCGAAGCCGAGGCACACATACGTAAGTCCATCAATGCCTAGTTGTGGCCAAGGCTTGTATAGTGCTTTTCTCAAATAATGCGCGGAAATTAAAACTAAGTAGTACCTAGAACTCATTTTGTCAAATACAATTACTTTTCAAAATCAAATACGAAAACCGAACAACAATAATTAATCCCGCGTTAGGCTTAGCACGCACTGCGATTTTCATTCGAGCGACTTTTTTTCCGCCCATTCTGCGGCCTATGGAATTGTATGAAACCGCACGCGTTGCGGTAAAAAAATCACGCGGTAATAATACTACAAAAATCCGCGCAAATAAAAATCGCAGTGCGTGCTAAGCCTTAGTGTTCATTTGTTTTTTTTTTCAATACACAGCTTTCTATTTGCAAGCCAGTTCGAAATTTAAATAAAACCTTTGATAAGTTACCTCCTTGGTTGCCATGATTCGGAGTAAAGGATCGTTCCATTTATAAATAACACGACAGATATGAGTTTACTATGTAATTTATTTGGCCGCTGCAAACGACAGATATGGATTTTCATACTTTTGCCGGCCGCTGCTCGCATGTATTTGGCCTGTACTGCAATTTCGACTTATCTCGAAGAAGGTTGTCAAAGTAATGCTCAAATTTCCAAGCATGTTTGAAAAAAGAAAAGTTGTTATAAAAACTTCTACGTAGAACTAAATATTGTCCTCAGAAAACGCACATTCCGTAGCCACCTAAGGTTGCGTAGGTAATGAAAAAAGTAGTAACGTTTCGGACAGCGGGCGCGGGCTAACGGCCATTCTGCCGTTTTTTCTCTCTTCCACCCTTAGCTTACTGCCGCTACATATTAGGGTGCTGTTAGGGTAACTGTCAAGATTTTCAAGGGTGATCTTGGACATTTTACCTACTAGGCAAAGTTTAGGTTTTCACTAAGTGTAGGTACCAAAATATTATTTTATGTTGAGTGTATGCAAGGTACTGACGTGATGCTTATCCGTTTTTCTTATGATATTATGCACTTTTCGGCAATCAAGTAAGATCACGGAAAAATCCAAGATTTATTATCATTATTTATTTATTGTAAAAAAATAATGCTAGAACCATGATGTGTTAAAATGCGAAAATTAGTTAACGTTTTACAAAATTTGATAAAACTGCAGACACGTAATTTGATACTCATAAAAGCTAATTACTATATTGTTTTAATATAATTTTCACATGAAAACTTTGCCCACTCCCAGTTAGTTATAATTTAAGAGTTTCCTTATAATATTAATAACGAAATTCCATGAAAACAGAATGTTATCCACTCGACCAGCCCGTATGTGTCCGCCGCGTAGATCCAAAGTTAAAGTTACAAAGAACGTTAGGTACAATAATATGTGCCCATTTCCAAGCCAATGAATATTTTATTTCGTTATTTAGACGCTAACTGGTTTCTTCTCTTTATTGCTTCAGTGATACATTGCAGCCGTTTATTGGTATGTTAGTTCGCGCTTATCGAATATTTCTGGGTCATATTTTTCTTTGATCGGTTTAGATTAGACGAAGTTGGCGCAATATCTGTTCGGGTTTGACACTGTAAATGACGACCGTCGTAGATTCTAGCTGTTATTTTGTAGATTGATTTTCTAAAGTCAACATACGTATTATTTCTGGTCTAACTGTTGGAGTACACGAATATCTTTATAGTATATTTTGTATATTGCAGACAGATTACTTGTTCGGTATCATAACTCGGTACTTAATGACTAATCAGCAAGAGGAGTATAGGAATCGTAATTAACGGCGTTCTGTAGTTTTTGCCTTTGCCGTGAGCTTGAGTTTATGTATGTGTATTGTAGCCGTTTATACGTATGTAACTTCGTGCTTACCGAATATTTCTCGGTCATATTTTTCTTTGATCGGTTTAGATTGGACAAAGTTGGCGCAATATCTGTTGGGGTTTGAAACCGTAAAATGACGATCGTAGTATCTAGCTTCGTTTTGTAGATTGGTTTTTCACGTTAGTTATGTCTACATACGAATATTATCTGGTTTTGATGTTGGAGTACATGTGCAGCTTAAGGCTAGGAAAAGTGGATAAATTGTTAAAGGCAGGTGCATTCGTTTTTAGATATCATAAATTGGTACTTAACGACTAATCAGCAAGAAGTGTAGTGATCGTTTCAGATGACGTTCTGTAGTTTCTACCTACCCGCATAAAAAAAAAGGTTGAGTATATGTAGGTACCTACTTTTTTGATTAGCATTTTATTTTTATCCCTTTTTTTACTTTTCTATCAAACTTTGTCCTAAATTGGTATCTTTAAATTGCCATTCACTACAAAAACATCGATAAATATTTCACTAGCTATGATTACATGTAGTAGAGTTTCGAAATTAATTGAGTGCTTTTACTCTTTCCATGCTGAAATATAAATCCGTTGCGTAAAATCCATCCTGCACACTGAATATATTTTTCATTTTATTCAACCAGAATATTTAGTTACCAATACTCTATTTAATTGACCACAAAGCTGCAATATTGTGGTCGCCATGATACATCATTTTGCTCCTAAATTATTCGAAAGCGTTATTAGTAACGAATTAGTATTTAACCCCTTGAAATGCTTTATGACTGGTTAAGCTGGTATATTAACCCATAGTTGGTAAATCCAAATCACACAATTTATCCCATTGAGTCCACGGGACTCCTTTCTTATTAATCATTGTTTATTTTTTAATAAAAGCAAAAACTTACTTAAAAATAGTTTATTACTCTTATATGTACTAATAGGCTTATATATTAAATTTCGTTTTATTAATGTAACAGTATTAACAATTGAAAAAACTAATAAACTGAAATATATGCAAACAAAAATAAACATCAACTTCTAGGTGCTCACTAAAATGCTTTTATAAATGATCTTCAATATTTTTTTTTATATACACCATAATAATAATAAAATAATATATATTTATTCAGAAATTAGAATAGGTAAAAACACAGTTTGAATCTTAGATAACTAATAAAGGTATAATAATGTAAGATGCCTGTTAGTACAGGTACTTAGTGGTAATCCTGTATCACAGGCTGTAGGAGCTCTAAAAATATGCTTATCGTAGGACAACAGAATTTAAACAATATTTAACATAAGAAGTCTAAAAATAGTGGCAAGATTGTATAATTTGGAAAATTAAAACTAACTAAATTAAAACTATAAACAGAACTAAATTCATAATTAATGTCTTATTTAACTATATTGCAAAAAAGGTGCACTTTGATTACACATATAAAGATTGGGAAATAATTGGTAAGCAGAATTGTAAAATCAAACAAAGACACTTAATTTTTGCAGCTTACGACTAATGTGCTTAGCCAGCAATAAATTGACGGTTAGTAGGCCTTTGCAGTGTCAGCAGCAAACGTTCAACGTGTGTGACCTTGAGTATGAAGAACTAGACGGCCTCATAGTTGATAGAGTTGATGTGCCTGTATTCCGCTATTTTCCTAGCAGGGCACTCAGGGTCTCCCGTTTTATGGTTGTTGGTCTTTTTGAAGCGCGAACAAGTTGCGCATTTCGAAGTGTTCGCTTTCTTCGTGCAATTGGACACCGAGTGTCCAGCTTCACCGCAGTGAGCACACACAGAGTTGACCTCTCTGCATGTTTTGGCTGCATGACCATATAATTGGCACTTGTAGCATCTGGTAACCAGAGTAAAATCACTAACATGGCAGGACGTCCAATTTATAAACAGGCTTGATGTCCAAATTAGGGCTTTACGTATATTGGCTGGCATTTCAATATTGTATTTACAGCTCGACGCATCTTTCTTCCCAGATTTGTGGCTTAATTTAACATAGGCCAAAAAGGACTCCATGGACATCTCTGGTAACTTGTCGGGTATGTTCTGTTCGTAAATGCACCTGAAGACTTCAGTTTCAGACAGGGAAGACGGCACTCCTACAATCACGATCCGTGGTTTGCGCTTGTTGGGCTCATCGGCGGTTAGTCCAGATGTAGAAAGATGGACGGCGTTCTTGATTTTTTCGGCATCATGCTTGGTCTCTGTGCTAATAATAACACCTCCATTTTTGGTCTTGCGGGCACCTCGTACATGCAGCTTTATTTGATCAGATCGTATAATTTTAGTTACCATGTCTTTAGTTTCGTCACTGGACTTGAGTTTGTCACTAGGATAAATGACCACAGAGCTTAAATTGTTCGGTCGAATGAAATGATTTGATCCCTTTTTCACCATGTCGGCAAACGAAGCATTGCCCGTAGTGCCAGAGTCCTTAATCGTCTGCGTGAGGTCCGAGATGTGTTCAGTGAAATTGTGCTTTTATTTTAAGGATTCAATCATATCGTGTGCTAGAATTGCTTTCTGCTTCAGAGATTGGTATAGGACTGCCATCTGTAAGGTGCCAGATCCTATTTTACGACACAAGATAGAAATTTTCTGTTTCTGTTCCGAGTTTAGTTTGCCATCCGAGGCAATAGAGCAAACCTCATTTAAGTGCTGCTCAATGGTTGACATCCATCTTTGTATGTCGGGCGTGGATGCGACTTCAATCGAGGAATCTGATCTGATCTGGGCTGGGATTTGCGTCATCGTCTTCGCTGGCGAGGTAGAGGCTTGCATTCGGCCGCTTGGATTACAGGGACTTATCCATTTTATTTGATAGTCACTTCACTGTTTCTAAGTTTTCATTATGTTTACATAACTACACAATAGGCAAAAATATACATTAAATAAGGTCACTATTATGATTGTTTTAATTAAATATTGCTAACGAGCACGTCTGAATTCTACGAAGGAGCGCAAATGAATCCCTCTACACTAACACTAACTCTTATATAACTAACTTTTTAAAACTAAATAAGAAATTGGATACTATCATACAAAAATAAAAAAAAACGTGCAGCGATTACTCCTTATCTTCATACATCATTCTCATTCACGCCAGAACTGCTTGTATCCTCACCTAAATCCTGTGCTTACACGTGGCTTGAATCAGTTGAGCACTCTAAATTTGAGTCATGATCAGAAGGTATGCTCCCATCTTCATCCTTATTTTTCTCGCTGTTCTTCGTTGGATTCCTTATCATCACACAGATGTGACAAGCTGGCTCACAAGCCAGTCTTGTAAAACAGATTCAGCATTTTGTCGCAGTGGATGGACTTACCAAGTATTTGAAGCCATTTTATACTTTAAAATACAACAAAAAAACGTTGAAAATACGATAAAATTACAAATTAGCAAAGCAAAATATTTGTCACGTAAACATCCCCGATGAGTCCAGTGGACTCCTTACACATAATTACTCACTGGACGTAAAGCGAAGGCACGTGTCCCCTTCATCCCGTGTCTGGCACGTTACTTCGGGAAGGTATTAGGACGCACAAAAACAAAACAGCGATATTATTTTTTTAGACCAATATGATACTTTGTGCGGAGTCCCTGGGACCTAATAGTTAAATTAAGGGTTAAATAACTATTGGTTAATAAATACGATATTATTTTGATGAAATATTGTGGCAATATGGCGCTGGATTTACTCGTGGTTTAGAGAAATTATTTAGATCATTAGTATTATTAAACAATATCTACTGACCGAAGGCCTATTAGTAATATAGGCTTATTGGGTTGACTATAATGGAGTTATGATTAGGACTCTTATTTGGTGAATTTTGATATTTGACGACACAGTTGGCGCAATTGGCTGCTGCGGTCACCGGTTTGATCCCCGCTTGGATTAAATATTTGTATGGGTTACTGATAGTTTTTCTGGATCTGGCTGTTGTGTATGTGAGTGTTAATTTTTGTAGACGCACACGCGATACCGAAGAAGTTCCTAGAATAGGACAAAGGTTTTATTAAAGAAATATATATACGTGACGTACCTAAAAAGTATCAAAAAAAATTACATATATATTTTAGTTCGTTAGCTGCACTGGTTTACATCGATGTTTGTATAACATGTAATTGATGCAGATATCGGATTTGTTTAGGTAGAAACATGAAACCGTGATGAGGGAAAAAAAACATGTCAGTATTTATTTTGCCGGTACTAGTTAACATTTTTACGATTAAACTTTATTTACAAATAAAAAATACCGTGATATTATTCAAAACATGTAGTCTAGTTTTAGGCTCAGTTCTATCGCACACCCGATTTTCAGGACCAAAGGCTATCGCAAATATATGGCAAATTGAATAAACGCGGAAACTACTAGGATGATTAGAGTTGAGTATTTATCAACATTTAGTTGCATTGCATCACTAGGACGCGTCCATAATTTCGTGCCCAAAATCTGGTATTATTCTTCAATGCAATCATGCTGTCTGGCATTCCAAACATTTCTGGAAAAGTTGATGTGACCAACACAAAACGTTTGGAAAAGAAATAAGTACACACATTTTTTTACCTCCGACAGTGACAAAGTTCCGATTTTTTATAACTTACAGCATCGATCTTTACATAAACGTCCACAAATACCCACAATAACTTACTCCATTCAAAGTAGCGAGTTGCGCCGTCCGTCACGGTCATCAAAGTGACATTTTTGTCGGCCGACCAGTGCGACCAGCGTGACGTGACGTGACGGGACAGGACGTGCAATAAAGTGAACTGCACTCAATTTAGACGTGCCGTCTTTTAGTTTTGGTTTAGTATGACGGAAGTTTGAAGAGCATAAAATGTCACTATAACATATACATTGTAGTCCTGACCGTTGGCCATGCATTTTCAGTTGTACCGAATAAAAGCACAACATTTTATAAGTTGTATTAAGGTGAGGCCTTAGTCACGGTATTACGAGCCTTTGACCAAAAAATAAAATAGAATAGAATAAAATGTATTTGCATAAAAACATGGCATAGGGATGGTACAAAATTTAAAAAATATTAAATGTTTCTGCTTAACATTATAAGCGTGCAAATTTTTCGGGCAAACAATTTTTTTTTTTATCTTAAATTCTTTTACACTATAAAAACTATTAATGGACAGTTTATCATATAATTTACTTTTTAATAATCTAGCATTTAGAATTTTTAGGTCACTCGGTATCTTATTAAATATTTCCATACATAAATACAAACAGCTTTTATTGTATTTAGTAAGCCTTAGAATGACATCCAATACGAGTCTGTGAGGGTCGCGCTGATTTCGAGGATTTAAAGGTGATAATAGGTATCAAGCTGATTAGAACTGTTTATACTCAATATGAAAAAAACTACTATGCAAACAACAAAACCGGATGGCACGCGTGTAGGACTAGCATATGACGGTTAAAGGAGGCTTGTGGCTTCAGTTGAAAACCAGCGTCGGGCAACTATGTACTAGTTGTCTGGCATTTTGCTGGACTGGGCCTATTTGGCGCGGCTGTGAGGCACACTTTATTTCAAAATTATTTTTCACTAGCGACTCCCCCGGCTTCGCCCGTGACAAATTATACACAAAATCCTTTCTCGTTTCTCACTCTTTCTGTAGGTGAAAACCGCATAAAAATCCGCTCAGTAGTTATTGAGTTTATCGCGTACAAACGCGGCGGGGGACTTCATTTTATAATATGATATTTCATAAATCTCCACCCACAAAACTATGAAAATATTATACGTATGATCCCCTTTTACCTAACCTGAAGGAACAAGTAAAAATAATTAGATGGTCTTTTTGATGGTGAAAACTTCATTTAAATAGGCCCGGCGGTTTTGGTGCGATTGTCGTTTTTTTGCCCGTGTTAGACATAACTTTACAAATAAATTACACTATGTTATACGAATAAAACTCAAAATTTTCTAAGACCAAACTTTAAAGAAAATGGTTTAAAATGCTTTATACTTTTTCCAAAAAATTACGACTAGCCGTTTAGACGTGATTCTATAAAATCAGTTACTGAGGGGTATCTGCACCTTAAGTCAGTCTCTGTTATTGTGATGAATCATTACATTTGTTTCGTCTGACCCATGTTAATTAAACCAAACCCTACCATCTGTTCCAGTTACAAGCCTGAAACTAATTGAATCGTTCTTTTTTAATAACTTTTCAAGCACGTTTACAATAAAAATCAGAAAATTCGTCTCATAACGCATACATATAAACTCAGCAGTTCTTGCGAACACATTTTTTGCCAAATGAAATTCAGTTTCAATTATTCTCAACCAGCCATAAATTGTTGAACTCTCGCATATTGATATTTTTGTGTTCGCAATTAATTTTATTTGGAAACAAAAAAGATTGCATTTTTTTTGTGTAATTTTTTTTTTCTTTTTAATTATGAAACGGAGCATGCCTCGATCCATAAAAAGTTAAAGTTTGAATGATTGAGGCTATATTTTGAAATTGTAATGGCCATAAAATATTTTTTTTGATAACTGGCATTAATAAGAGAAATGATAGTCCTACAAATTACTTTATCTATAAGTCTTATACTTACAGAAAACGTAATTTGTAGGACTATCATTTCTCTTCGACTTAAAAATCAAGATTTTTCTCAAAAGACCAGCTCCAAATTTAAATTTTTCACTATCAAAGATTACTATTGTAACTAACTTTCCGCAATTGGACATAAACATCAGGAAAAACCATTGAGTTAAATGTACTACGTACTAGAGGAGACTCCTCAACTCAATTGTTTGTAACACTTAGTCTGTGGCAAGCGCTCGCTGCATACTAGATACTGTTCAAACAACTCGAGAAATATAAATAATAGTCAAGGAATGAGTTTTCAGCAGTAAGTTGAAAACACGCTTAATTTTATTTTATTTTATCAATTTATTGTATCTCGTAACGTCGCGTCACCGCGGAGGCGGGAGGGCGGCCAAGTTTGTGTAAATGTCAAAGAGTAAGAAAAAGTTCATCTACGCGCATTGATTGTTTATCTGTGAGAACATTTGTATTTTTGGGTTTCGACCACTCGCTACAATTTGCGGTTTGAACATGTTTACACGGCAGCTGTCAACGTAATTGTTTACTTTAAATAAAAAAAGGAAACTTTTAGTGTTTTCAGTATTTTCATTTTTATTCCTATTCGTTTTTTTTGCACATCACAATAAAAAACCAACTTTTATATAGACTTACCTATCTAATAGCAACATTTTGACAAAGTTGGTCTTTAGGTACCTAATTATGCTTTTTATTATCTAGCTGGAATTATGTACCTATGAGTACATACAGAACGCCTACAGGTAGGATTGGTCCACACTTGCCCAACAACTTAAACCGAAATATACAGCATTGGAAAGAACAAACGGAAGCCTTGCCCTGCACTGACAGAGGCTGAAAATATAACATAACATAATGCCTGTATGCCAAGGGTTAGACCTTCTTGTCAAAATGTAACCGGCCAGTTTGACAAAAGGGAACATTACTGCCAATTGCTCCCGCCAGATGGCGCTTATTTATTATTTATTTATTTTATTTATACAAACAAGTTGTCCTTAGCATCACACAAATCACACCATTAGACCCCTGCCCCCTTATTAATAAACACAGAATAAAGTTATACCAAGTATAAACCTATGAAAATGTAAGGTTATTCCTTTGTTATTCCTGGTTTAACTTTATTCCGTGTTTATTAATAAGGGGGCTGGGGTCTGTCTTAGCATGCCATGCTTGACGGAGTGTAGTAAACATAACAACATTGCGAGTTTGCGACTTCTACTGTTTGTGGTTCCCGAACTTTATTTACTGTTTTTAAGAATAATTAGCGTTCAAAAACCAAATAATAATATTGCTAGCAGTTGGTCAAGAATGCATCAGTTTGGACTGCTGTCCACCATTATAATGTGACCGTGGAACCGTCTTGCACACGCAAGACGGTTCCACTGTGAAGTAATTATGCGAGTCATATAAAATCAAGCTGGAAATATCGTTTTGAATATTAATTGGATGTACATTAATTTCATTACATAGTAAATTAACAAAATATCTGCAAGTTACAGCAGCCTTTCAATGTTCGCATTCATATTCGTACCTTTCAAATAAATCCGTACTTTTTTTTCCTTTTACTGATGCACCGCGCTCTCGAAGCCGGGTTTTTAGCTACAGTATGGTCTTATTTCCTCAATTCTTAGTTAGCTCTATTTTTCTTTCACTATTACATTTAAGTTTTGTATGCTTAAACTGTGAAATTTTGTCGCTCGACTTTAAGAATTTGGTTTGTTTACTCTGATTCCTGTGGCGCCATCTGAACTCAGCTTTGCGGATAGTTCCCTATTACGTCTAGTAGCGTTTTGCTACACCAGCTCATAAAAATCCTGAAGAATTGAGGCTTTAATTACAGTTGTTCACAAATTGATAGGTATAGTGGAAGAATTTATGATTTTAATTCATTTGAAATTGGATCATATTGAATCCTTTTTGGTGCTCTGGAGCGTATTGTTAGACTTTTATAACTAACGAATACCTTTAATTACTTATTTACTACTGCTCGTTGGAATAGGGCACGGCGACCGATCGTAGAGTCCTAGATTAGAAAAAGTGTCACTGGGCTTAGGGGTATTACCTCATTGCCTCTGAGGTTCAACCTCTACATCTTTGAAAGCTGGCAGACAGAACTTGAAGAAAGAACAGAAACTGGTTTTGGCAGGTATATTTGGAACGCTAAAAGCCATCATGGCGTGAACATATTATGAAAAAATAAGCCTCGTACTCGCGTCGGGGAACTGCAAACGTTTACAGCAGTTCATTTTATTTACTTAGCGATTTTTTAAATTAAATTTTTATTTTATGGTTTTAAACTACATAATATACCTAGAAGTAGATACGTTTCAATCAACAATATATCGATACACGTAATTAGTTGATCCTCTTAGTAAGAATTTATAATCTCAGGTGATCACAGAACTGCCATTATCCCCCGGTTCAACTGAGTGAAACACGTAATTATGACATGATATCTTGCGAAAAAACCCAGATTCAAAGACTCAAATGCGGATAATTTTTGAACGGGTCAACCGATTTAAGAATTTCAATTCAATTCAATCATAGATACGTACACTCTCGACAAACTCACATTTCAAACAAGAAAAACAAGATTAGTTCATTCATTCGGGAGCTACGATGCGACAGATAAATACAAACACGTCAAACTTATAACACCCTGTCGTTTTTGCGTCAGGAGTTAAATATAAATAAGATAAAGCAATTTTCCTCTATAATTTACCTTCCGCAGCGACGTTCCTCACAGTACATACACCCGATGTAATAGGAGATGAGTCTATTGCTATGAACCAGGCACAAGTCCAGACTGCTACTGTGAAATTCCAGATGGAAAAACCCAATAACACTTAACTCAAACCGTGAATTGAACCCAGGCCCTCGTACTTAGCAGGAAGGCTTGCAACCACTACACCAACTAAAATAAATATGATTTTAAACATAAGTAAGATATATTTTTTATTATTTTAGTTTAAGTCGTAACAACCACAGAGATCAAAGTCTCTTTTAAATCCCACACATTAATTAGTATAAAAAAATGAACGTGAGCAACAATGCAAGCAAAATAAATGTAAAAATGAATGAACGTCCAGACCACGGACGCAAATTGAATTTCACTTATTTTCCCTATAAATAAAAGGAAGATCTCTCAGAATATTTGCAACGCATTTACATTTTACAGATTTTTGTTGAATCAAAGAGTTGACGCTTGTTTTATGAAAAATATTTCTGATTTTTGCTGTGTTTTTATATGTAAGTGTTTCTTATCCATGATCGCTACTTCTACCATATACTCACACTCAGTTTATAAAGTCCCCATCACTGGTACAGGCTTCATATCTGAGAAAGAAAGTGGGCCGTCTTCCAACACGCGGTCCCAGTGTTGGAGGTTGTATGTCTTTGAATGTTTGCTTCTAGGACTTGCCGGTTTCCTACGATATTTTCCTTCACCGTTTTGAGTGCATTGGTGATAAATTTTCACAAAGTAAACCTTCATGGGTCCAGTTATCCTAATCACGACTTTCAACTTACGTATTTTAAATAATTATTATATTTTGATGTTGCTTATTTTACTCCACACGCTTTTACGTGCACGTCTTTTTACTTTGTTCTCATGTATATTATATGTAATTTTCCAACAAGAATGATGTAATCAAATACTTGTTATTAAAACTTATTGATAGAAAAGAGTATCCATGATGTTTTTCACATTCTTCTCCATAGAGACCTACTGCCGCTTGCGAATGTGAGATTAATCTTTTTTTTTTTGTTTGACAATTCAAAAGTACCTATAAGGTTTTTTTGAAATAAACTATTTTGATTAATTTTGATGCTTTATTTTTCACAATAAGTTCAAATATATTGTTACAATAGGACAGCGTATCTTAAAGCGAGCTCTTAATTGGTACATATATCAGTGCCACTATATACCGCTGTGCAACCACCGCTAGCTAGTGCATGAACTAAAGATTACATAATTAGACATACCTAAAATTAATAGCGGAAAATGACACATGTCCAAGGTAGATTATGTAATAACAGTAATATTACAGTGTTTGCATGAGCGCACATAATCCCTCAGTGTAAGGCTAAGCCTAGACCTGACACGGTATTGTGTACTCGTGATTATTGAGTTCGTCTACAAAGATCAAGATGGGCTTATTAAGTGGTATTGATTAGTAAACACTCTTTTTTTTTGTTTCCATTACCAAGTTTGTATGTGTGTGCACGCAGCCTTATTTATATTTAAAACTAGCTGAACCTCGCGGTTTCACTCGCATCTTTGATTACTACTCCGCTCCTATTAGTCATAGCGTGATGTTTTATAGCCTATAACCTTCCTCAATAATCGGGCTATCGAATAGTGAAATAATTTTTAAAATCGGACCAGTAGATCCTGAGATTAGCGCGTTCAAACAAACAAACAAACTCTTCAGCCTTATAATATTAGTATAGACTAGCTGTCCCACGCGGCTTCGCTCCCGTCAACTGGCTACCTACCAAGCTAGCCCACCTACTCTAAATACGTTGCGTCTCAAAAAGAATAAATTTTCCCCGTTTTTGGAACATTTTTCATTGATGCTCCGCTCCTATTGGTCGTAGCGTGATGTTATATAGCCTATAACCTTCCTCGATAAATGGACTACCCAACACAAAAAGAATTTTTCAATTCCAACCAGTAGTTCCTGAGATTAGCGCGTTCAAACAAACAAACAAACAAACAAACAAACTCTTCAGCTTTATAATATTAGTATAGATTACTAGCTGTCCCACGCGGCTTCGCTCCCGTCAACTGGCTACCTACCTACCCATCAACCCTACCTACTCTACATACATGATTGTTGTGTAATTAAACCGTTTACGCAGCGCACGCAACGGAAGCTCTCAAAAAGGAATAATTTTGCCCGTTTTTGCAACATTTTTCATTTATGCTCTGCTCCTGTTGGTCGTAGCGTGATGTTATATAGCCTATAACCTTCCTCAATAAATGGACTATCCAACACAAAAATAATTTTTCAATTCCAACCAGTAGTTTCTGAGATTAGCGCGTTCAAACAAACAAACAAACAAACAAACTCTTCAGCTTTATAATATTAGTATAGATAGTATAGATAATCTATGAGGATTGGGTACTAAATAGTTTTGCTCTTGGTCAGACACAGTCTTAAAAAAAAATATAACCATCTAATTAGTTTAAATACTGATTAGTGTATTCTAAATTCAAATTCTTCACAGAGAATTCGAACTATGAATCTGATCATCAGGCCCTTTATTAAGTAAAATATTGGCGTCGTGGTTTCCGATAAAAATCAAGCTAACAACTTCTATTTTATTATGATTTGATAGCACGTCTGTATTTCTTTGAGGGTTACACACAGGTATACATATCTGTCATCCACCATTTTTGTCCGTGGTTTTTCGCTACTTTTTTTTCTTGGTGGATTGTCTCTAGAATAATAGCAGATGATTTCTGAGGCTACAGGTAGGTATGTTTCACAAAGCCATTTTTTCTTTGTCACAGCTAATTAAAAAAACATTAACCTATACTTTACACACACACACACACATTCCATCGATCGCACACACATTCTACAAATGACACTATGAATGCATTTAATCTTCGGAACCGCAACGAGGCGCAATATCGCCATGATGAGCAGAGCACAATGGACCCTCGATCTCAACTGGATATTAAGTTTCCGCTGGCATGACAATGAAATGCCTAGCCTAGACAGGATAGTTGGATAGGCTGCGTGTATGAATTAGTTTAGTCTATTCATGGGTATTATTCATTGTTATCTGCGTACTGTGTTACAATATGGTGATAGTCGTATCAAGATTGGAAGTGTTGTGTTTGAAATCTGCATCTGTTCAGAGTTGGGGCATATTTTTGGGTGCATGAGTTCTTGTCTTTTGTTAGGATTTTAATTTAGGAATATTTAGACTAAAGTCACCGCCAGATAACAAACAAGTAAAAATTGTTAACACCTGTCTACCAATGTGTTTCAATATATCAAAACGCTCGCCTTTGTACATAAGCCGTTCATTGTATTTGTATCTTCATTTGTGTTTTGTGTGCAATAAAGAATAAGAACAAAAACAATGCACAGGCAGTGTCGCTAACACGATTAAAACAAACGTTTCGCGTTAAGGGGCGTCCGTGACCCTTCCACTTGGCATTCAGTAATAAGTTAATATCTTATAAAAGCGTGAACCGTTTTACTTGATATACACGAATAAAATGGTTCTACGCCTATACCTTACATTTGAGATCAGCAAATTATCAAAATAACGCAATAAACAAAAAATCATGTTTTCAGGTTACGTAATTATACTTTTTGGTACAAGTCGGATCAATGACCTTTATTGTTTTGTTATCTAGCGCATGGTATAATAATATACTTCGCCTGGTAGTCTTCCCGTGACAGCTGGGTCACATGATTGGCCTAAGACTACGTCATCAATTGCGTTGCGGTTCTCAAACTTTTTTCGTGGGGAAAAAGATAAAATAATACAATAGGTACTAAATTTTTATCATTTTTAATAAATCGACATATTTGATACTTTTTTTAATTTTTTTACTTTGCTTTTTTTTTAATTGATTGCTTGGTTTTATTTCTTTTCCTTTTGCGTAGATATAAGGAGATGAGAATGTTGAGATGGATGTGCGAAGTGACGAGAATGGATGAAGTGGGATCAGTTTGAAAGTGGCGCCAGTGACAGAAAAGTTGAAGGGAAACCGTTTGTCCTGGTATGGTCATGTGATGAGGAGGGATGAAACGCATGTTACTAAAAGAGTTATGAATATTAATGTGGATGGATGGAGAGGGAGGGGACGGCTAAAGAAAAGATGAATGGACTGTGTGAGGAGTGATATGAAAGAAAAGGGAGTCAGTGATGGCGTGACGGAGGACAGGACGGTATGAAAGAAGAAAATGTGTTGCGCCGACCCCAAGTGACATGGGGCATGGGCAGGAAGATGATGATGACTCGTAGATAGGTTTCTCATAATGAATTACAAGTCCATGAACAATCCGAGTCAAATTGAAAATGAATTTTTCATTGTGCAACGTTTGACCGTGGTATTGATTAAATTATTTCTCCATTATATCAGCAACCCTGATCAATTCTTTGCAAGGGTAAATCAGTATTCCCCTCGACACAAAAAAACCAATCACAGGCATCACTACTAATTTATTTTTTTTTAGCCTGGGGAAATGCTCATGCATGCTATGCTACCACAGGTAGATAGCGCAGTTATGTGGGAATCCAACCCACTAAAACTCCACGGTGTCCTCCTGTGCCGCTTATGGCGGAACCACAGGCACGCGTTAGCACTCACCGCGAACCCGCCGCCATCCGTCACCGGACCCTCCTTTGGGGTGTACCACCCATCACCAGCGCACCAGAACACATTGCACGCCGTGACCACCCCAGGGACCAAACCAGCACATGGGTGCTAGACGGCCCAGTGTATGGCACCCTTAGCCCTCCTTTGACGGGACAGGTCAGTGGCCCCACCACCTATCACTTTTCGGCCGCAGGCGATAGGGACCTCCCCTGCGGCCCCACCTCATCCGCAACCAGACGGTGGCGACCCCGTCCAGGCCACGAAAGGTAGGTAGAGCGGCGCAACGCAATACCGGCACTCCTCTCCCACCGCGGTCTACTCTCCAACCCACAGCTGCTATATCGTATGGGACGCGCTCCATATGATATCGAGCGAGCCTTAGATGCGATGTCGCCTGTTGCCAAGCGGAACCGCAACCTACATGTTGGCCGCTACGTCGTTGGCCTAATCGGAAAAAGCCCTGACGAGCGGCCCCTCCTCGGGTTCCTCTTCGCTTCACCGCAGGTGACCAAGCCACGGCTACTGAGACACGGAACGAAACTACGCCTTAGCTTGTCTGTCGTGTTTTTTATTTGATCTGAGAGCTCCACTGACAAGCTAAGGCATAGTTTAATTGTACGTGTAATTGAGTATGTATACGGCAAGGTATAGTTTTAACCGGCGTCACCTTGTTGTTTGCAACGTTCCATCTTGACTTTTTATTTGATCTGAGAACTAGGTAAACAATGTCTCTGACAAAACAAATGTTGTAAAAGTCACACGCTGCGCCTGTCTGTCTGTATGGACGTGATGAAATGGACCAACTTAATTTAGTTCGAACGAAAACCCACAAAACTTGACTTGACTAAAATAAATCAAAACTAATTAGGTTAGGTTAAGTTCGGGCGTACAGCCATATTGACACAGCTATGCCTTAATTTGTGGAATTTACAACGCGTAGATAAATGAAATAATATCTAGAAAGGCACATACCAGTTCTTTTAGCTGAAGTTAATTACAATATTGAAATCACGCATATGGTAGCGTCTCTTCGTTGGGAAAAGAAAAAAACCTTATTACGCCGCCTTTTATACTTCTGTTTTTACAGTTTAGTACGGAACAATTAACAATTTTTCTTGTGAATCTTTCACAGTTTACGGGTGCACCACAAATGTTTGGGAGCCACAGTATTTTGCTCACCGAGCGAAACAACGCTATAGGTGTGAGCGACACAACAATAGCGATGAAATGGCGAGTTGTCAGTATGACACTTGTCAATTCGATATGTTGCCACTGTGTGTGATTGAATTACCCGAGCAAAACGCATTTTTCAACTTAACAAAGCAATTATGAACTAATAATTCAATATAAAAATCAATTTAACACTAAATAGATGAAACACATGAGTTACCAAACAGTTAAGCTAGTTAGTAATTTATTTTATTTTCGTTAACTACATGAGAAAGTACCTAAATTTTCTGAAAAGGACAATCAATGGTAACACTTATCGTGACGTAGGCTTAGGCCATTCTGTAAAGAGAATACCATGTCTTATTATACCATGATCTAGCGGATACTTTACTGTCTTCTGCAATTGACAAAAGTAGCTTGTGTGGACGGTATATAAATACGGCAGACAGTGATTGTAATAAGATAAGATCTTGCCTTAGTAAACTATAACACACCACACAGTATAATTATTGTAGCAATACTGAGCGTGGTGGATGATTATTATTGTTGTATCTATCAATACATATAATAAAGCTGTAGAAAAGTCGTTTTATTACATCGAAAATATTTCCAAAAATCATAGCCAGGGCGTTAAAGGATAACCAACAGAACCCATTTTCAGCATTTTTGAATTGTTTGTCTGTTTGCCTGTTTATTTGTGCACTCATCACGTTATATGAACAAAACCAATGTAGATAACTTTTATACATAAAAAATGTGCGTAACTTGAAGTATTACTTAGTTTTTGTTTCAACTCAGTCGGTTCACTCTATTAAAAGTTGGATAAATTAAAAGTGTTCCAGAAGTAAAATATCACACAATTCAGATAATCAAACAGTAGAACTCCATATTCGATAGATTGCGTTGTGCATTTGACTTAATTTTCTGAATGGCGGTGTTAATATTATCTGCGGCAGAATTACCCCAGAAAAAAAATGGTAGGCAGGTTAGGTAGGTAAGTAGGATAGGTACCTAGGTAAGAAGGGTAGGGTATGCAGTTGATGGAAGCAAAGCCGCGGGCGCAGCCATTAAGTAATATGATTTAATTATGTTGCAGAAAATATGACAATTATCTCTATCACAACATTTTATTGCTGTGGTGTTTGCGTTGGTCCTAAACGAAAAATCAAAAGCTTTTTATATTACGGAAAATTTGTTTTACTTAGAATTTCTTAAAACGAAAACTTACAAAACTGTATTTTCTCAAAGTCATAGTAAAATATATTTATTCAACTATGCCAGAAAGCGGCACTTTTGAACGTCATACACAAATTAAAATTTACAAGTAATAAGAGTTGATTCTACCGTTCTCGAAAACCGAAAGCAGCCCCTGCCGTCAGTATCCCTCTTTCCCTTGAAATATTTATAGAAACAGGGTTTCCACTAAATGATTGTGTTATGTAAGTAATCATAAAAATGTCTGAAGGTACAGTTCATCTCCTATTCCAAGATGCACCGGTGCTAAGCAGGATGTCAGGTTCCTTACAGAATATAAATACATTTATTTATAGAAAATTGAAATATTCTCGCCGGGAAGCGGATATTCCGTGCCGCCTTGAGATACAGCGTGGCTAGCATATCTTGGTACTATTTTATCAGCCACCTATGATCTTAATTCACATGGCTTTTTATTACTTTTTTTCTCGCCAAAATATTGGGTTTAGGTCCTAAACTTCATTAAGTGTAAAAAAAGAAAATATATTTATTTAGCACAGGCTCAAAGACACATAATATACCAGATACATGTAAATCAGATAAAATAGGGATAAAGTCCGAAGTATTAGCAAGAACATGTGGCTGGCTCACGGCTGCGCCAAAAAGGCCTAGTGCAGCAAAAAACAGACATAAATTATAGATTATCTACTATCAATTTGCTTCAAATTGCTGGGCAAAGCCCCCCCACCCCCATGACTACATCAACATATTGTCAGCCTGTTTATTATGTTTATGCTTACTGTCTTCCAAAAGTCAAAATGTAGCATTGGCTGGGAACTCTGTTTTATGGACCTTGGGTACAGCTCATATTAATTTTATTTTCATATAGGTGTTAATATGTGTATATCAGATTAAAGTTTGTGTCTGAGAACACACTTATAATACAACCTTAAGTGGCAACATTATATTATGGAACAGTTTATTCTGAAAGCTTAAAGTGTAGAACCGTTTAAATTTAAAATTTTTGCTCTACCAGTAAGTACTAAACAGAAAAATCCTTAAATATTTGCCTTAAAAAACCTTACGAAAATTGACACGGCCACATTTACTGAGCTATTGGAAATGATTTTCGTAACGTAAGCGTAATATTATTTCGTGTCACTTTTTTATATATTCTGTCTAAATTAAATTTATTTTGCAATCAATCATGAATGAAAAATAGCGCAACACGACAGCAGTTTGAACATGGCGAGTTACTTAGGTATAATATATATGAAATTAAGTGCTTACGTTTTTATTTGAACTTATAAATTGAGATATATTCATGAATTCATACATGATGTTTAGATCGCTCTTATGAAATTGTTGCTGTTGTATAGTGCCTGTGTCGAGTAAATGTTTTCTGTGAAAAGTAACTTGCTCTGACATGGATCGTCCTGTGCCAGTATGTCAGTTCCTCATTCCTCTGTCTCTGGATAGGTGGGTTCCTTTAACCGATCTACAGGTTGATACGGAATAGTCTTATTAGTTGGTTCACCTGCTGGCATTGAATGAAAACTGGCTACTTGTACAAGCGCTTCTGATACCCAAAATATAAACTTCTCCGTACAAAACAAACAAATTATATATCGTAACACAATTTCAGTACAAAACCCACTAACACATTTTTCACACTCTAAAACCAACTCAAAACCTATAATTGCCCACAAACTTTGTACACAAAAACTTTACCAATATCGGCTTTACGAATTACGGGACGCAACAAATCGTTAGCTATAAAAAAAGCCGCGCGGTACAGTAAGTTGCGAACAAGAGTGTTAAGTTGCCGCTGTGTAGCGCGACGATAAAATAGCTGCGACAGTTTAGCACTTAGCGTGGAGCCAGGAGAACAGCGATTTGGCGGCCAACGCTTTTTTGAAAATTTTCTGTTTGGGCATTGTAGTGCGGAAGAAAACTTGAAATTTAATCGTTTTAAAATACGGTACGTAAATGATTGAAGTGTGGTATAAGCCGCGAATTACAAGTTGTAGGTCGTGGGTTCGAACCAAAGCAGGCGCTTTACTTGTGTAAATTATTTGCATCATCACTGCTCTTAAAACGGTGAACATCGTGTGGAAACCAGCATTGCCTTAGGACCAAAATTTAAAAGACATGTGACATCCACCAACCCGTACTGGACCCGCGTGGTGGATTACGGTCTTTCCGTCTCACAAATGGAAGCCTGTGTCCCAGCAGTGGGACAATAGCATGCTTATCATGATGAAAAAGAGTTGAAGGAAGGGAAACAACGGATAAATAGATTAATTGAAAGAGATATGGATAAAAAAGAGATGACCAAAACTTACCATGATATGCCAGACAAAAATCAATGAGTTTACTTATGTCAAGCGACATGTGCCATTTTTTAGGATTGGTACGGTTTAAGACATTCAGATAAATATATACATAAAATATATACATATGATTAGACATATTATACATAAAACGATTGAATACGAAACAAATATGAGATATATTAAACTCTGAGAAAATAATTTGATTTTCTTATTAATCAAGTAACCAATCGAGATTTCTAATGTCGTTATTTTGTGTTTTATATACCTGTGTAAAATAGTAAACATTTGCATGACACTATTTCTTAGTAGACGGGTGGCTGTTAAGAAAAGTTGTTATAAGAACTTCTACGTAGAACTTAACATTGTCCTCAGAAAACGCACATTCCGTAGCCACCTAAGGTTGCGTAGGTAATGAAAAAAGTAGTATCGTTTCGGACCGCGGGCGCGGGCTAACGGCCATTCTGCTGTTATTTCACTCTTCCACCCTTAGCTTACTGCCGCTACATACTAGGGTGCTGTTAGGGTAACTGTCAAGATTTTCAAGGGTGATCTTGGACATTTTACCTACTAGGAAAAGTTTAGGTTTTCACTAAGTGTAGGTACCAAGATATTATTTTATGTTGAGTGTATGCAAGGTACTGACGTGATGCTTATCCGTTTTTCTTATGATATTATGCACTTTTCGGCAATCAAGTTAGATCACGGAAAAATCCAAGATTTATTATCATTATTTATTTATTGTAAAAAAAATATGCTAGAACCATGATGAAAGTGTTTTAAAATGCGAAAATTAGTTAACGTTTTACCAAATTTGATAAAACTGCAGACACGTAATTTGATACTCATAAAAGCTAATTACTATATTGTTTTAATATCATTTTCACATCAAAACTTTGCCCACTCCCAGTTAGTTATAATTTAAGAGTTTCCTTATAATATTAATAACGAAATTCCATGAAAACAGAATGTTATCCACTCGACCAGCCCGTATGTGTCCGCCGCGTAGATCCAAAGTTAAAGTTACAAAGAACGTTAGGTACAATAATGTGTGCCCATTTACAAGCCATTGAATATTTTATTTCTTATTTAGACACTAACGGGTTTCTTCTCTTTATTGCTTCAGTGATACATTGCAGCCGTTTATTGGTATGTTAGTTCGCGCTTATCGAATATTTCTGGGTCATATTTTTCTTTGATCGGTTTAGATTAGACGAAGTTGGCGCAATATCTGTTCGGGTTTGACACTGTAAATGACGACCGTCGTAGATTCTAGCTGTTATTTTGTAGATTGATTTTCTAAAGTCAACATACGTATTATTTCTTGTCTAACTGTTGGAGTACACGAATATCTTTATAGTATATTTTGTATATTGCAGACAGATTACTTGTTCGGTATCATAACTCGGTACTTAATGACTAATCAGCAAGAGGAGTATAGGAATTGTAATTAACGGCGTTCTGTAGTTTTTGCCTTTGCCGTGAGCTTGAGTTTATGTATGTGTATTGTAGCCGTTTATACGTATGTAACTTCGTGCTTACCGAATATTTCTCGGTCATATTTTTCTTTGATCGGTTTAGATTGGACAAAGTTGGCGCAATATCTGTTGGGGTTTGAAACCGTAAAATGACGATCGTAGTATCTAGCTTCGTAGTCGTAGCTAGCGTTTTGTAGATTGGTTTTTCACGTTAGTTATGTCTACATACGAATATTATCTGGTTTTGATGTTGGAGTACATGTGCAGCTTAAGGCTAGGAAAAGTGGATAAATTGTTAAAGGCAGGTGCATTCGTTTTAAGATATCATAAATTGGTACTTAACGACTAATCAGCAAGAAGTGTAGTGATCGTTTTAGATGACGTTCTGTAGTTTCTACCTACCCGCATAAAAAAAAAGGTTGAGTATATGTAGGTACCTACTTTTTTGAATAGCATTTTATTTTTATCCCTTTTTTTAACTTTTCTATCAAACTTTGTCCTAAATTGGTCTCTTTAAATTGCCATTCACTACAAAAACATCGATAAATATTTCACTAGCTATGATTACATGTAGTAGAGTTTCGAAATTAATTGAGTGCTTTTACTCTTTCCATGCTGAAATATAAATCCGTTGCGTAAAATCCATCCTGCACACTGAATATATTTTTCATTTTATTCAACCAGAATATTTAGTTACCAATACTCTATTTAATTGACCACAAAGCTGCAATATTGTGGTCGCCATGATACATCATTTTGCTCCAAAATTATTCGAAAGCGTTATTAGTAACGAATTAGTATTTAACCCCTTGAAATGCTTTATGACTGGTTAAGCTGGTATATTAACCCATAGTTGGTAAATCCAAATCACACAATTTATCCCATTGAGTCCACGGGACTCCTTTCTTATTAATCATTGTTTATTTTTTAATAAAAGCAAAAACTTACTTAAAAATAGTTTATTACTCGTATATGTACTAAAAGGCTTATATATTAAATTTCGTTTTATTAATGTAACCGTATTAACAATTGAAAAAACTAATAAACTGAAATATATGCAAACAAAAATAAACATCGACTTCTAGGTGCTCACTAAAATGCATTTATAAATGATCTTCAATATTTATTTTTATATACACCATAATAATAATAAAACTAATAAATATTGATTCAGAAATTAGAATAGGTAAAAACACAGTTTGAATCTTAGATAACTAATAAAGGTATAATAATGTAAGATGCCTGTTAGTACAGGTACTTAGTGGTAATCCTGTATCACAGGCTGTAGGAGCTCTAAAACTATGCTTATCGTAGGACAACAGAATTTAAACAATATTTAACATAAGAAGTCTAAAAATAGTGGCAAGATTGTATAATTTGGAAAATTAAAACTAACTAAATTAAAACTATAAACATAGAACTAAATTAATAGGTCATAATTAATGTCTTATTTAACTATATTGCAAAAAAGGTGCACTTTGATTACACATATAAATATTGGGAAATAATTGGTAAGCAGAATTGTAAAATCAAACAAACACACTTAATTTTTGCAGCTTACGACTAATGTGCTTAGCCAGCAATAAATTGACGGTTAGTAGGCCTTTGCAGTGTCAGCAGCAAACGTTCAACGTGTGTGACCTTGAGTATGAAGAACTAGACGGCCTCATAGTTGATAGAGTTGATGTGCCTGTATTCCGCTATTTTCCTAGCAGGGCACTCAGGGTCTCCCGTTTTATGGTTGTTGGTCTTTTTGAAGCGCGAACAAGTTGCGCATTTCGAATTGTTCGCTTTCTTCGTGCAATTGGACACCGAGTGTCCAGCTTCACCGCAGTGAGCACACACAGAGTTGACCTCTCTGCATGTTTTGGCTGCATGACCATATAATTGGCACTTGTAGCATCTGGTAACCAGAGTGAAATCACTAACATGGCAGGACGTCCAATTTATAAACAGGCTTGATGTCCAAATTAGAGCTTTACGTATATTGGCTGGCATTTCAATATTGTATTTACAGCTCGACGCATCTTTCTTCCGAGATTTGTGGCTTAATTTAACATAGGCCAAAAGGACTCCATGGACATCTCTGGTAACTTGTCGGGTATGTTCTGTTAGTAAATGCACCTGAAGACTTCAGTTTCAGACAGGGAAGACGGCACTCCTACAATCACGATCCGTGGTTTGCGCTTGTTAGGCTCATCGGCGGTTAGTCTAGATGTAGAAAGCTGGACGGCGTTCTTGATTTTTTCGGCATCATGCTTGGTCTCTGTGCTAATAACAACACCTCCATTTTTGGTCTTGCGGGCACCTCGTACATGCAGCTTTATTTGATCAGATCGTATAATTTTAGTTACCATGTTTTTAGTTTCGTCACTGGACTTGAGTTTGTCACTAGGATAAATGACCACAGAGCTTAAATTGTTCGGTCGAATGAAATGATTTGATCCCTTTTTCACCATGTCGGCAAACGAAACATGGCCCGCAGTGCCAGAGACCTTAATCGTCTGCTTGAGGTCCGAGATGTGTTCAGTGAAATTGCGCTTTTCTTTTAAGGATTCAATCATATCGTGTGCTAGAATTGCTTTCTGCTTCAGAGATTGGTATAGGACTGCCATCTGTAAGGTGCCAGATCCTATTTTACGACACAAGATAGAAATTTTCAGTTTCTGTTCCGAGTTTAGTTTGCCATCCGAGGCAATAGAGCAAACCTCATTTAAGTGCTGCTCAATGGTTGACATCCATCTTTGTATGTCGGGCGTGGATGCGACTTCAATCGAGGAATCTGATCTGATCTGGGCTGGGATTTGCGTCATCGTCTTCGCTGGCGAGGTAGAGGCTTGCATTCGGCCGCTTGGATTACAGGGACTTATCCATTTTATTTGATAGTCACTTCACTGTTTCTAAGTTTTCATTATGTTTACATAACTACACAATAGGCAAAAATATACATTAAAGAAGGTCACTACTATGATTGTTTTAATTAAATATTGCTAACGAACACGTCTGAATTCTACGAAGGAGCGCGAATGAATCCCACTACACTAACTAACACTAACTCTTATATAAGTAACTTTTTTAAACTAAATAAGAAATTGGATACTTTCTTACAAAAATAAAAAACGTGCAGCGATTACTCCTTATCTTCATACATCATTCTGCATTCACACCAGAACTGCTTGTATCGTCACCTAAATCCTGTGCTTACACGTGGCTTGAATCATTTGAGCACTCTGAAGCTGAGTCATGATCAGAAGGTATGCTCCCTTTTTCTTCCTTATTTTTCTTGCTTTTCATCGTTGGATTTCTTATAATCACACAGATGTGACAAGACTGGCTCAGAAGCCAGTCTTGTAAAATAGATTCAGCATTTTGTCGCAGTGGATGGACTAACCAAGTATTTGAAGCCATTTTCTACTTTAAAATAACAACAAAAAAACGTTGAAAATACGATAATATTACAAATTAGCAAAGCAAAATATTTGTCACTTAAACATCCCCTATGAGTCCAGTGGACTCCTTACACATAATTACTCACCGAACGTAAAGCGAAGGCACGTGTCCTCTTCATCCCGTGTCTGGCACGTTACTTCAGAAAGGTACTAGGACGCACAAAAACAAAACTGCCATATTATTATTTTTTGACCAATATGATACTTTGTGCGGAGTCCCTGGGATCTAACAGTTAAATTAAGGGTTAAATAACTTTCTCTCATAACTTTTGGTTAATAAATACGATATTATTTTGATGGAATGTTGTGGCAATATGGCACCGGATTTGCTCGTGGTTTAGAGAAATAATTTAGATCATTAGTATTATTAAACAATATCTACTGACCGAAGCCCTATTAGTAAATAGGCTTATTGGGTTGACTATAATGGAGTTATGATTAGGACTCTTATTTGGTGGATTTAGATATTTGACGACACAGTTGGCGCAATTGGCTGCTGCGGTCACCGGTTTGATCCCCGCTTGGAACAAATATTTGTATGGGTTACTAATAGTTTTCTGGATCTGGCTGTTGTGTATGTGAGTGTTAATGGAGAAATTCCTAGAATAGGGTAAAGGTTTTATTAAAGAAATATATATACGTGACGTACCTAAAACGTATCAAAAAACTTTACATTTAAACAATATTTTAGTTCGTTAGCTGCAATGGTTTATTTTACTTTACTTTTACTTTATGTTTGTACAACATGTAATTGATGCAGATATCGGATTTGTTTAGGTAGAAACATGAAACCGTGATGAGAGAAAAAAACATGTCAGTATTTATTTTGCCGGTACTAGTTAACATTTTTACGATTAAACTTTATTTACAAATAAAAAATACCGTGATATTATTCAAAACATGTAGTCTAGTTTTAGGCTCAGTTCTATCGCACACCCGATTTTCAGGACCAAAGGCTATCGCAAATATATGGCAAATTGAATAAACGCGGAAACTACTAGGATGATTAGAGTTGAGTATTTATCAACATTTAGTTGCATTGCATCACTAGGACGCGTCCATAATTTCGTGCCCAAAATCTGGTATTATTCTTCAATGCAATCATGCTGTCTGGCATTCCAAACATTTCTGGAAAAGTTGATGTGACCAACACAAAACGTTTGGAAAAGAAATAAGTACACACATTTTTTTACCTCCGACAGTGACAAAGTTCCGATTTTTTATAACTTACAGCATCGATCTTTACATAAACGTCCACAAATACCCACAATAACTTACTCCATTCAAAGTAGCGAGTTGCGCCGTCCGTCACGGTCATCAAAGTGACATTTTTGTCGGCCGACCAGTGCGACCAGCGTGACGTGACGTGACGGGACAGGACGTGCAATAAAGTGAACTGCACTCAATTTAGACGTGCCGTCTTTTAGTTTTGGTTTAGTATGACGGAAGTTTGAAGAGCATAAAATGTCACTATAACATATAGATTGTAGTCCTGACCGTTGGCCATGCATTTTCAGTTGTACCGAATAAAAGCACAACATTTTATAAGTTGTATTAAGGTGAGGCCTTAGTCACGATATTACGAGCCTTTGACCAAAAAATAAAATAGAATAGAATAAAATGTATTTGCATAAAAACATGGCATAGGGATGGTACAAAATTTAAAAAATATTAAATGTTTTTGCTTAACATTATAAGCGTCCAAATTTTTCGGGCAAACATTTTTTTTTTATCTATAGTTCTTTTACACTATAAAACTATTATTGGACAGTTTATCACATAATTTACTTTTCAATAATCTAGCATTTAGAATTTTTAGGTCACTCGGTATCTTATTAAATATTTCCATACATAAATACAAACAGCTTTTATTGTATTTAGTAAGCCTTAGAATGACATCCAATACGAGTCTGTGAGGGTCGCGCTGATTTCGAGGATTTAAAGGTGATAATAGGTATCAAGCTGATTAGAACTGTTTATACTCAATATGAAAAAAACTACTATGCAAACAACAAAACCGGATGGCACGCGTGTAGGACTAGCATATGACGGTTAAAGGAGGCTTGTGGCTTCAGTTGAAAACCAGCGTCGGGCAACTATGTACTAGTTGTCTGGCATTTTGCTGGACTGGGCCTATTTGGCGCGGCTGTGAGGCACACTTTATTTCAAAATTATTTTTCACTAGCGACTCCCCCGGCTTCGCCCGTGACAAATTATACACAAAATCCTTTCTCGTTTCTCACTCTTTCTGTAGGTGAAAACCGCATAAAAATCCGCTCAGTAGTTATTGAGTTTATCGCGTACAAACGCGGCGGGGGACTTCATTTTATAATATGATATTTCATAAATCTCCACCCACAAAACTATGAAAATATTATACGTATGATCCCCTTTTACCTAACCTGAAGGAACAAGTAAAAATAATTAGATGGTCTTTTTGATGGTGAAAACTTCATTTAAATAGGCCCGGCGGTTTTGGTGCGATTGTCGTTTTTTTGCCCGTGTTAGACATAACTTCACAAATAAATTACACTATGTTATACGAATAAAACTCAAAATTTTCTAAGACCAAACTTTAAAGAAAATGGTTTAAAATGCTTTACACTTTTTCCAAAAAATTACGACTAGCCGTTTAGACGTGATTCTATAAAATCAGCTACTGAGGGGTATCTGCGCCTTAAGTCAGTCTCTGTTATTGTGATGAATATTATTATTATATATTTGTTTCGTCTGACCCATGTTAATCAAACCAAGCCCTACCATCTGTTCCAGTTACAAGTCTGAAACTAATTGAATCGTTCTTTTTTAATAACTTTTCAAGCACGTTTACAATAAAAATCAGAAAATTCGTCTCATAACGTCAGCAGTTCTTGCGAACACATTTTTTGCCAAATGAAATTCAGTTTCAATTATTCTCAACCAGCCATAAATTGTTGAACTCTCGCATATTGATATTTTTGTGTTCGCAATTTTATTTGGAAACAAAAAAGATTGCATTTTTTTGTGTACAATTTTTTTTCTTTTTAATTATGAAACGGAGCATGCCTCGATCCATAAAAAGTTAAAGTTTGAATGATTGAGGCTATATTTTGAAATTGTAATGGCCATAAAATATTTTTTTTGTTAACTGGCATTAATAAAAGAAATGATAGTCCTACAAATTACATTATCTATAAGTCTTATACTTATAGATAACGTAATTTGTAGGACTATCATTTCTCTTCGACTTAAAAATCAAGATTTTTCTCAAAAGACCAGCTCCAAATTTAAATTTTTCACTATCAAAGATTACTATTGTAACTAACTTTCCGCAATTGGACATAAAAATCAGGAAAAACCATTGAGTTAAATGTACTACGTACTAGAGGAGACTCCTCAACTCAATTGTTTGTAACACTTAGTCTGTGGCAAGCGCTCGCTGCATACTAGATACTGTTCAAACAACTCGAGAAACATAAATAATAGTCAAGGTATGAGTTTTCAACAGTAAGTTGAAAACACGCTTAATTTAATTATATTTTATCAATTTATTGTATCTCGTAACGTCGCGTCACCGCGGAGGCGGGAGGGCGGCCAAGTTTGTGTAAATATCAAAGAGTAAGAAAAAGTTCATCTACGCGCATTGATTGTTTATCTGTGAGAACATTTGTATTTTTGGGTTTCGACCACTCCCTACAATTTGCGGTTTGAACATGTTTACACGGCAGCTGTCAACGTAATTGTTTACTTTAAATAAAAAAAGGAAACTTTTAGTGTTTTCAGTATTTTCATTTTTATTCCTATTCGTTTTTTTTGCACATCACAATAAAAAACCAACTTTTATATAGACTTACCTATCTAATAGCAACATTTTGACAAAGTTGGTCTTTAGGTACCTAATTATGCTTTTTATTATCTAGCTGGAATTATGTACCTATGAGTACATACAGGACGCCTACAGGCAGGATTGGTCCCCACTTGCCCAACAACTTAAACCGAAATATACAGCATTGGAAAGAACAAACGGAAGCCTTGCCCTGCACTGAAAGAGGCTGAAAATATAACATAACATAATGCCTGTATGCCAAGAGTTAGACCTTCTTGTCAAAATGTAACCGGCCAGTTTGACAAAAGGGAACATTACTGCCAATTGCTCCCGCCAGATGGCGCTTATTTATTATTTATATATATTATTTATACAAACAAGTTGTCCTTAGGATTACACAAAGCACACCATTAGACCCCTGGGGTCTGTCTTAGCATGCCATGCTTGACGGAGTGGAGTAAAAATAACAACATTGCGAGTTTGCGACTTCTACTGTTTGTGGTTCCCGAACTTTATTTACTGTTTTTAAGAATAATTAGCGTTCAAAAACCAAATAATAATATTGCTAGCAGTTGGTCAAGAATGCATCAGTTTGGACTGCTGTCCACCATTATAATGTGACCGTGTGCAAGACGGTTCCACAGCGAAGTAATTATGCGAGTCATATAAAGCTGCTGCCTGGCCATTTTTTTTGGAACTATGTTCGATGTAATAAAACGACTTTTCTACAGAGATATTATATGTATTGATAGATACTACAATAATAATCATCCACCACACTCAGTATTGCTACAATAATTATACTGTGTGGTGTGTTATAGTTTACTAAGGCAAGATCTTATCTTATTACAATCACTGTCTGCAGTATTTATATACCGTCCACACAAGCTACTTTTGTCAATTGTAGAGGACAATAATGTCTCCGCTAGATAACAAACAAAATAAAGGTCATTGATCCGACTTGTAGCAAAAAGTATAATTACGTAACTTGAGCACATGTTTTTGGTTATTGCGATATTTTGCTGATCTAAAATGAAAGGTACAGGCGTAGAACCATTTTATTCGTGTATATCAAGTAAATCGATTCACGCTTTAATGAGATAATTAACTTATTACTGAATGCCAAGTGAAAGGGTCACGGACGCCCCTTCACGCGATACATTTGTTTTGATCGTGTTAGCGACACTGCTTGTACATTGTTTTTGTTCTTATTCTTTATTGCACACAAAACACAAATGAAGATACAAATACAATGGACAGCTTATGTACAAAGGCGAGCATTTGCAAAGCCGCGGGCGCAGCCATTAATTAATATGATTTGATTATGTTGCAGGAAATATAAAAATTATCTCTATCACAACATTTCATTGCTGTAGTGTTTGCATTGGTCCTAAACGAAAAATCAAAAGCTTTTTATATTGCGGAAAATTTGTTTTACTTAGAATTTCTGTGTTTCGTCCTGAATTTTACTTGCAACACCGTGTCGGCGGGCTGTCAACGATTTTGACAGCTGACACTACACAGTCGAAAGTGAAAATTTGTAATGTGAACACGCAGAAGGCGGGTTTTTGTAGAAACATATCTAATCGAGATGTGTTTCACCCATTGTATTTGTTAATCGCGCCCGCCGTTCGCAATCGGCGTTGTGGGGCGCCCCTAAAGTGGGTTTAGAGTACATTTTCACGCGCAGCGAAGTGCTTTTGCGGGAAACGTGCTGCCTGGTGGACGCCGGCCGGATTCTTCGGTCCAGACAGCCGTCAGTCTATCCCTTATTGTCCTTTATTATATATATATATTCTCCTATCCCTAACCTCACGGCACGAGATCGATCGACGCCCAGGAGTCTACCGCAGGAATCTAAGGTAAGTCATATTGACTATACCATTACCGGCCAACCCTTGTGCCACCTTATAACCGTGGTAGGAACCAGTATATCTCCCAACAAGGAGCAAATCCCTAGCTTTCCACTGCCGCGAACCGCGGTTTCGTGGGATACGGTTCTGATTGGATTCAGGATTGACACGCTGCTAATGGGCCCCAGTGATGAGCTCCTGGCTTGGGATCCGCAGTACTGTATTTAACATTCTTAAAACGAAAACTTACAAAACTGTATTTTCTCAAAGTCAAAGTTAAATATATTTATTCAACTAGGCCAGAAAGCGGCACTTTTGAACGTCATACACAAATTAAAATTTAAATTTACAAGTAATAAGAGTTGATTCCACCGTTCTCAAAAACCGAAAGCAGCCCCTGTCGTCAGTATCCCTCTTTCCCTTGTAATATTTATAGAAACAGGATTTCCACTAAATGATTTTGTTATGTAAGTAATCTTAAAAATGTCTGAAGGTACAATTCATCTCCTGTTCCAAGATGCACCGGTGCTAAGCAGGATGTCAGGTTTCTTACAGAATATAAATACATTTCTTTATAGAAAATTTAAATATTCTCGCCGGGATGCGGATATTCCGTGCTGTCTTGAGATACAGCGTGGCTAGCATATCTTCGTACTATTTTGTCAACAATCTATGATCTTATTTCACATGGCTTTTTATTACTTTTTTTCTCGTCAAAATACTGGGTTTAGGTTCTAAACTTCATTAAGTGTAAAAGAAGAAAAATATATTTATTTAGCACAGGCTCAAAGACACACAATATACCAGATACATGTAAATCAGACGAAATAAAAATAGGGATAAAGGCCGAAGTATTAGCAAGAACATGTGGCTTGTGTGCGCCAAAAAGGCCTAGTGCAGCAAAAAACAGACATATATTGTAGATTATCTACTATCAATTTGCTGGGCAAAGCCCCCCCCACCCCCATGACTACATCAACATTTTTGGTACTTCATAGTTAGAAAATTAAAACTTAATAAGATAACAAGAACAAGTCGCAGAATTGTCAGCCTGTTTATTATGTTTATGCTTACTGTCTTCCAAAAGTCAAAATGTAGCATTGGCTTGGAACTCTGTTTTATGGACCTTGGGTACAGCTCATATTAATTTTATTTTCATATAGGTGTTAATATGTGTATATCAGATTAAAGTTTGTGTCTGAGAACACACTTATAATACAACCTTAAGTGGCAACATTATATTATGGTACAGTTTATTCTAAAAGCTTTAAGTGTAAAACCGTTTAAATTTTCAATTTTTGCTCTACCAGTAAGAACTAAACAGAAAAATCCTTAAATATTTGCCTTTAAAAACCTTACGAAAACTTTACACGGCCACACTTTCTGATCTATTGGAAATGATTTTCGTAATGTAAGCGTAATATTATTTCGTGTCAGGTTTTCATATATTCTGTCTAGATTAAATTTATTTTGCTATCAATCACGTTTGAAAAATAGCGCAACGCTTTTGTACATGGTGAGTTACTTAGGTATAATATATATGAAATTAAGAGCTTACGTTTTTATTTGAACTTATAAATTGAGATATATTCATGAATTCATACATGATGTTTAGATCGCTCTAATGAAATTGTTGCTACTGTATAGTGCCTGTGTCGAGTAAATGTTTTCTATGAAAAGTAACTTGCTCTGACATAGATCGTCATGTGCCAGTATGTCAGTTCCTCATTCCTCTGTCTCTGGATAGGTGGGTTCCTTTAGCCGCTCTACAGGTTGATACGGAATAGTCTTATTAGTTGGTCCACCTGCTGGCTGTAGTTTAATGAAAACTGGCTACTTGTACAAGCGCTTCTGATACCCGAAATATAAACTTCTCCGTACAAAACAAACAAATTATATATCGTAACACAATTTCAGTACAAAACCCAGTAACACATTTTTCACACTCTAAAACGAACTCAAAACCTATAATTGTCCACAAACTTTGTACACAAAAACTTTACCAATATCGGCTTTACGAATTACGGGACGCAACAAATCGTAAGCTACAAAAAAAGCCGCGCGGTACAGTAAGTTGCGAACAAGAGTGTTAAGTTGCCGCTGTTCAGCGCGACGAAAAAATAGCGACAGTTTGGCACTTAGCGTGGAGCCAGGAGAACAGGGATTTGGCGGCCAATGTTAATTTTTGAATATTTTTTTTATGGCTTTTATTGGAGAATTTGCTTAAAACTTGTAATTTCAAAGTTTTAATTTACAGTACATAAATAGTTGAAGTGTGGTAACGGCCGTGAATTATAAGTTGTAGGTAGTGGGTTCGAACCCAGACAAGCGCTTTAATTTGTGTAAATTATTTCATCACCACTGCTCTCAAAACGGTGAAGGAAAACATCGTAAGGAAACTGGCATGTCCTAGAACGAAACTTTCGAAGACATGTGACATTCACCAACCCGCACTGGGCCCGCGTAGTGGATTACAGCCATTCCCTCTCACAAAGACGAGGCCTGTTGTCCAGCAGTAGGAACATTAATAGGCTGATGATGATAAAATGATTGAAGAAGAGTTGAAGATCGCAGGAAGGGAAAGAATGGATAAATAGATTAACTGAAAGAGCTAGAAAAAAGATGACCAAAACTTACCATGATACCAGAAAAAATCAATGAGTTTACTTATACGTAACAAGCGAAATGTGCCATTTTTTAGGATCGGTAAGGTGGTGAAAGTGGGAAAGAGCTCAGAAAAACCTTTCAGGTTTTTCCGAGCTCTTTCCATAAAACAATTGAATACGAAATAATATAATATTTATTTATTTCAGACATAATTCCAGTCCATACTTATACACTCATACATTAAATTATAAACAGATAACACCCAAAATAAAATTAATGAATAATTCAATTTAAATAGTCAAAAATAAATACTAAACTCTGTCAAAATAATTTGATTTTTCTATTAATAAAGTAACCAATACAGATTTGTTATGTCGTTGTTTATTGTTCCACAAACCTGTGTAAAATACTAAACATTTTTATGACACTATTTCTTAGTAGACGGGTGGCTGTTAAGAAATACAAAAACTTCTACGTTGATTGGCCTCAGAAAACGCACATTCCATAGCCACCTAAGGTTGCGTAGGTAATGAAAAAAGTAGTATCGTTTCGGACCGCGGGCGCGGGCTAACGACCATTCTGCTGTTATTTCACACTTCCACCCTTGGCTTACTGCCGCTACATACTAGGGTGCTGTTAGGGTAACTGTCAAGATTTTCAAGGGTGATCTTGGACATTTTACCTACTAGGAAAAGTTTCACTAAGTGTAGGTACCAAAATATTCTTTTATGTTGAGTGTATGCAAGATACTGACGTGATACTTATCAGTTTTTTCTTATGATATTATGCACTTTTCGGCAATCAAGTAAAATCACGGAAAAATCCAAGATTTATTATCATTATTTATTTATTGTAAAAAAATAATGCTAAAACCATGATGAAAGTGTTAAAATGCGAAAATTAGTTAACGTTTTACAAAATTTGATAAAACTGCAGACACGTAGTTTGATACTCATAAAAGCTCCTATTAATTATTATATTATTTTAATATCATTATCAAATCAAAACATTGCCCACTCTCAGTTAATTATAATTTAAGAGTTTCCTTATAATATCAATAGCGAAATTCCATGAAAACAGAATGTTATCCACTCGACCAGCCCGTATGTGTCCGCCGCGCCGCGTAGATCCAAAGTTAAAGTTACAAGGAATGTTAGGCACAATAATGTGTGCCCATTTCCAAGCCATTGAATATTTTATTTCGTTATTTAGACGCTAACGGGTTTCTTCTCTTTATTGCTTCAGTGATACATTGCAGCCGTTTATTGGTATGTTAGTTCGCGCTTATCGAATATTTCTGGGTCATATTTTTCTTTGATCGGTTTAGATTAGACGAAGTTGGCGCAATATATGTTGGGGTTTGACACTGTAAATGAAGACCGTCGTAGTTTCTAGCTGGTATTTTGTAGATTGATTTTCTAAAGTCAACATACTTATTATTTCTGGTCTCACTGTTAGAGTACACGAATATCTTTATAGGCGTGCAATAAGTTGGGATTTTGTACACTGCTGGTAGATTACTTGTTTCGTATCATAACTCGGTACTTAATGACTTATCCGCAAGAGGAGTATAGGAATCGTAATTAACACCAACCACCATCGGATAGCCCTCGCGATGGGCTATCCCATGGTATAAGTCTGATGGATACAGCTCCAACCCTCGAAGTAGTATTCACTCTGGAGTGAACGACACCATGACAAAACTATGGAACCTCGTGACTTGTCAAATCGGTTAGCTCCCCAACCACCAGAGCTAGGCTCCCTACAAAAGTGTGGTTGAGTAGGCAAAGAACTGGGCTATCAAATGATGCCAATCTGATGGGTGTACCACCAGCCCCTATGGTGTTTTAGGTGCCGGGAAGCGGCCAAAACATGAAAATTCGTGTTATTTTACGATTTAAACGAATTTTCTAATACATACAGCTGTGACAGAGCTGCTGTGCACTATACCAGGAACCAGGCGCCTGCCTGCTGGTCCTAACCGTGTCTTTTCCTGGAGATAATACTCCAGAAAGCATTTCTTTACAAAATCTGTACTAAGTTACTTTAACGCCAAAAAGTATAAATTACAGGCAGCGCCCTCACGCGGCTCACTAGCCGGCGAAGACCTGGAACTATACGCTGTCTACAAACCGCCAAGGAACAAGCTCAACATGTCGGAGTTTAGAAAGCTCCTAGTCACCACGGACCATCCGACTGTCATCGCCGGTGTCTTCAACGCAAAACACCCAGCGTGGAATAGCTCCCAGCACAATGATGAGGCGAGACAACTCTTCGCGGACGCGGAGGTCTACGGGTACACGGTGTCTGGATCTGAAACGCCGACCCACTGGCCAGATACAAATAGATACATGCCTGACGTGATAGACATCGTCGTACACCGTGGGCTGCCAGGTCACGCACAAGTACTGGAGGAGGAGATGCAGTCTGGCCATCACCCAGTACTCGTCGTCCTATCAGACATGCCGACCCGCCTCAAGCCCCAAGCGCCACGTCGCAAAATTGACTGGGACAGCTTCACAGAAAGGGTTAACTCTACCACGCCAACTCGTCCTGTCACTACCGCCGCTGACGTCGACCTACTGGCCGATGAGATCACTGTTTGCGTACAACAAGCACTGAAAACAGCAACGATGACGCAGCAGCAGGGGAGAGTGCTTCAGCCGCCCCTGCCAGCGCGCATCAAACGGCTTATTACCGAAAAGAGGCGCCTACGCAAGCAGTGGCCACAGACACGATGCCCGACAGTGAAGACTGCCTTAAACAAACTCGCGGAAAGAGTGAAGGCCGAGTTGTGTGCTCTAAGAACCGCGAGCTGGGAGGAACACATCGACGCCGCAGAGGGCGATTTGACCTCTATCCACAAGTTGTGTAGGCAACTGAAGAACACCCCAGCTCCGGTACGACCACTACGTAGCACAGACGGGGCGCTCAAATACGTAGCGGGAGGCCGAACACCTGGAGCGTCAGTTCCAACCGAACCCGACCTCTCTACACGAACATGTCGCAGCAGTCGAGCAGCACATTAGAGACTACTTCGCCACGCCGATAGCTCCCGATGACGATGCCATCCATTTCTCGCCTGGCGCAGCCAGACGCGCCATCTTGCGAACGAAGCCCCGCAAGGCCCCAGGTGCCGACAACATCCCGAACACAGCGCTGCGCCAACTGCCCCACCGTATGGTCGCGGCCGTGGCACGCCTGTTCACTGGGATACTCCGCACGGGCTCCTTCCCGGCCTCGTGGAAAGAAGGGCGCGTCATCATGCTGCCCAAGAGTCCCCCCAGAGTTAAACTCAGGCGTCCACCTGCTCCTTGGATGACGACAGGGGTTCGTATGGCGATGAAGCGCAGGGATTGGGCTTTTCGAAAATGTAAAAAGGATCGTTGTGAAGAAAATAGGAACCATTTCAAGGTTGCAAGGAATCGGTGTAATCAGATGATACGCAACGCCAAACGCCGCCATATTCTCGAAAACATTTCGTCTTCTTCTCTTGCCGATATCTGGAAATGCCTCGGAACTCTCGGTATCGGTAGGCCTCGTCATGTGGATTTTCCCAAGACGATTGGCCTGGATGCCATCAACCGTCACTTCACATCCGCTTGCCACTTGGATGCTCAAATGTTGTCTCAGACGGTCGATTCCATTTCTAGCCTACCTGGTCCTATCATAGAACCATTCAACTTTTCTTCAGCTACCGAAGATGAAGTTAAAAAGATGATCCTATCTATTAAATCCAAGGCTGTGGGCCATGATGACATCAGTTGTTATATGGTCACCTTGATCCTCGACTTTCTTCTTCCACCGATTACCCACATTATAAACTTTTCCCTAGATTCCGGTCAGTTTCCATCCCTGTGGCGCAAGGCCTATGTCCGTCTACTTCCTAAAATTTCAAATCCCTCTTTACCGAATCATTTTCGACCAATTTCTTCCGCTGGATTGGTGATCTTCTTATCTTCGAGGACGTAAGCAGTCGGTTCGCGTTGACGAGAGATCTTCGAGTTGGCGTGATCTAGGTGCTGGTGTTCTACAAGGCGGTATTCTTTCTCCATTATTATTCTCAATCTTCATTAATTTTATAACTTACTGTCTTCGGTGTTCGTATCATCTGTATGCCGATGATCTCCAACTTTATGCATCTGCGCGAGTGGAAGGTGTAACGGACGCTATAGAAGATGTAAACCGAGACTTGGATGCCATTAAAATCTGGTCTGACAGATTTGGGGTGTCTGTAAATCCCTCTAAGTGTCAGGCCAGTATAATAGGAAGCTCACGTATGATGGGTAGAGTAACGGTTAGCTCTCTTCCTCCTCTTATTTTTAATGGTACCATCATTCCCATTAGCCCTAGCGTAAAAGATCTCGGTTTGCATCTTGACTCGACACTTGGCTGGCATAGTCAGGTTGCTAGTGTCAGTCAAAGAGTCAACGGCACTTTGCGATACCTGTATCGACTGAGGAACTTTTTGCCCGCAAAGACAAAGACTATGCTTGTGCAGACTTTAATTTTCCCTTTAATCGACTATGGTGACGTGTGCTATTATGACTTGAGTGCGGTTCTGTTGGATAAGCTTGATAGGCTTCTCAACCACTGTATTCATTTCATATTTAACTTGAGAAAGTATGACCATGTGTCGAGCTACAGGTCTGAACTCAAATGGAGGCCCATTCGCCAGAGAAGAAGTTTTCGCGCTCTAACTACGCTTTTCTCTCTACTCAACTCTCCCACCCCACCTTCTTACCTTATGTCTCACTTTCAATATTTAAGTTCTTCACACGCTAGAAATCTGCGTTCCGCCAATAATCTTCTCCTACTCTGTTCTTCACATACTACTGATTTTGTTCATTCTTCCTTTCATGTTCAGTCTATTCTTCTCTGGAACTGTTAGCCGTGCGACCAGTTAATGATCAGCGGACGGACACAGACACGTCAAACTTATAATACCCCGTCGTTTTTGCGTCGGGGGTTAAATAAAAATAAGTTAAAACAATTTGCCTGTATATTATACCTTCACACACATTTCATGAGTTATGTTCAAGACCCATGTAATAGGAGATGAATCTATTGCTATGAACCAGGCACAAGTCTAGGCTGCTACTGCGAAATTCCAGATGCAACCGAGAATTGAACCCAGGACCTTGTGCTTAGCAGTAGCGCTTACGACCACTACACCAACGAAAATAAATATGATTTTAAATATAAGTAACATATATGATTTTAAATATAAGTAAGATAAATAAATTATTATTTTAATTTAAGTCACAACCACAGAGATCAACGTCTCTTTTAAATCCCAGACATTAATTGGTATAAAAAAAATAACGTGACCAAGCAAAATAAATGTAAAAATGAATGAACGTCCAGACCACGGTCGCAAATTGAATTGCACTTATTTTCTCTATACTAAAAGGAAGATCTGTCCGAATATTTGCAAAGCATTTACATTTTTACGCATTTCTGTTTTTTGTTGAATCAAAGAGTTTACGTTTGTTTTATGGAAAATAGTTCTCATTTTTGCTGTGCTTTTTAATGTATTTCTTATACATGACAGCTAACTTCTAACTTAAACTTACACTCAGTTTATAAAGTCCCACCGCTGGTACAGGCTCCGTATCTGAGAAAGAAAGTGGGCCGTCTTCCAACACGCGGTCCGAGTGTTGGAGGTTGTATGTCTTTGAATGTTTAATTCTAGGACTTGCCGGTTTCCTACGATATTTTTCTTCACCGTTTTGAGTGCATTGGTGATAAAATTTTCACAAAGTAAACTTTCATGGGTCCATTTATCGACACTCAACTCACGATCACGACTTTCAACTTACGTATTTTAAATAATTATTGTATTTTGAGGTTATTTTACTGCAGACGCTTTTACGTGCACGGCTTTTTACATAGTTCTCACATATATTATATGTAATATTCCAACAAGAATAATGTAACCAAATACTTGTAATTAAAACTGATGCAAAAGAGTGTCCGTGGAGTTTCTTGCACATTCTTCTCCATATCGAATGTGCAACTAAATTCATCTTTTTCTTTTTGTTTGACAATTTAAAAGTACCGATTTCTAAGGTTTTCTGAAATAAACTATTATGATTGCTTTTGATTTTGCTGCTTTATTTTTCACAATAAGTTCAAATATATTGTTACAATAGGACAGCGTATCTCAAAGCGAGCTCTTAATTGGTACCTATATCAGTGCCACTATATACCGCTGGGCAACCACCGCTAGCTAGTGTGAACTAAGGATTACATAATTAGGCATACCTAAAATTAATAGCGGAAAATGACACATGTCCAACGTAGATTATGTAATAACAGTAATATTACAGTGGTCGCATGAGCGCACATAATCCCTCAGTGTAAGGCTAAGCCTTGACCTGACACGGTATTGTGTACTCGTGATTATTGAGTTCAGCTGTACGTCTACACACGTCAAGATGGGCTTATTAAGTGGTATTGATTAGTGTACACTTTTTTTTTTCCATTACCAAGTTTGTATGTGTGTGCACTTAAAATATTCTATGAGGATTGGGTACTAAATAGTTTTGCTCTTGGTCAGACACAGTCTTATAAAAAAATATAACCATATAATTAGTTTAAATACTGATTAGTGTATTCTAAATTCAAATTCTTCACAGAGAATTCGAACTATGAATCTGATCATCAGGCCCTTTATTAAGTAAAATATTGGCGTTGTGGTTTGCGATAAAAATCAAGCTAACAACTTCTATTTTATTATGATGTGATAGCACGTCTGTATTTCTTTGAGGGTTACACACAGGTATACATATCTGCCATCCACCATTTTTGTCCGTGGTTTTTCGCTACTTTTTTTTCTTGGTGGATTGTCTCTAGAATAATAGCAGATGATTTCTGAGGCTACAGGAAGGTATGTTTCACAAAGCCATTCTTTCTTTGTCACAGCTAATTAAAAAAACATTAACCTATACTTTACACACACACATTCCATCGATCGCACACACACTCTACAAATGACACTATGAATGCATTTAATCTTCGGAACCGCAACGAGGCGCAATATCGCCATGATGAGCAGAGCACAATGGACCCTCGATCTCAACTGGATATTAAGTTTCCGCTGGCATGACAATGAAATGCCTAGCCTAGGCAGGATAGTTGGATAGGCTGCGTGTATGAATTAGTTTGGTCTATTCATGGGTATTATTCATTGTTATCTGCGTGCTGTGTTACAATATGGTGATAGTCGTATCAAGATTGGAAGTGTTGTGTTTGATATCTACATCTGTGCAGAGGCAGGTCATATTGTTCGGGGCATGAGTTCTTGTCTACTGTTAGGATTTTAATTTAGGAATATTTAGACTAAAGTCACCGCCAGATAACAAACAAATAAAAGTTGTTGACACCTGTCTACCAATGTATTCCAATATTTCAAAACGCTCGCCTTTTACATAAGCTGTCCATTGTATTTGTATCTTATCATTCATTTGTGTTTTGTGTGCAATAAGGAATAAGAACAAAAACAATGTACAGACAGTGTCGCTAACATGATCAAAACAATTGTATCGCGTTAAGGGGCGTCCGTGAACCTTTCACTTGGCATTCAGTAATAAGTTAATTATCTCATAATAGCGTGAACCGATTTACTTGATATACACGAATAAAATGGTTCTACGCCTGTATCTTTCATTTGAGATCAGCAAATTATCAAAATATCCCAATTAACAAAAATGCATGTGCTCAAGTTACGTAATTATACTTTTTGCTACAAGTCGGATCAATTACCTTTATTTTTTTTGTTACCTAGCGGAGACATTATTGTCCTCTGCAATTGACAAAAGTAGCTTGTGTGGACGGTATATAAATACTGCAGAGAGTGATTGTAATAAGTTAAGATCTTGCCTTAGTAAACTATAACACACCACACAGTATAATTATTGTAGCAATACTGAGCGTGGTGGATGATTATTATTGTTGTATCTATCAATACATATAATAAAGCTGTAGAAAAGTCGTTTTTTTACATCGAAAATATTTCCAAAAATCATAGCCAGGGCGTTAAAGGATAACCAACAGAACCCATTTTCAGCATTTTTGAATTGTTTGTCTGTTTGCCTGTTTATTTGTGCACTCATCACGTTATATGAACAAAACCAATGTAGATAACTTTTATACATAAAAAATGTGCGTAACTTGAAGTATTACTTAGTTTTTGTTTCAACTCAGTCGGTTCACTCTATTAAAAGTTGGATAAATTAAAACTGTTCCAGAAGTAAAATATCACACAATTCAGATAATCAAACAGTAGAACTCCATATTCGATAGATTGCGTTGTGCATTTGACTTAATTTTCTGAATGGCGGTGTTAATATTATCTGCGGCAGAATTACCCCAGAAAAAAAATGGTAGGCAGGTTAGGTAGGTAAGTAGGATAGGTACCTAGGTAAGAAGGGTAGGGTATGCAGTTGATGGAAGTAAAGCCGCGGGCGCAGCCATTAAGTAATATGATTTAATTATGTTGCAGAAAATAGAACAATTATCTCTATCACAACATTTTATTGCTGTAGTGTTTGCGTTGGTCCTAAACGAAAAATCAAAAGCTTTTTATATTACGGAAAATTTGTTTTACTTAGAATTTCTTAAAACGAAAACTTACAAAACTGTATTTTCTCAAAGTCATAGTAAAATATATTTATTCAACTAGGCCAGAAAGCGGCACTTTTGAACGTCATACACAAATAAAAATAAAAATTTACAAGTAATAAGAGTTGATTCTACCGTTCTCAAAAACCGAATGCAGCCCCTGCCGTCAGTATCCCTCTTTTCCTTGAAATAAATATTTATAGAAACAGGATTTCCACTAAATGATTTTGTTATGTAAGTAATCATAAAAATGTCTGAAGGTACAGTTCATCTCCTGTTCCAAGATGCACCGGTGCTAAGCAGGATGTCAGGTTCCTTACAGAATATAAATACATTTCTTTATAGAAAATTGAAATATTCTCGCCGGGATGCGGATATTCCGTGCCGCCTTGAGATACAGCGTGGCTAGCATATCTTTGTACTATTTTATCAACCACCTATGATCTTAATTCACATGGCTTTTTATTACTTTTTTTCTCGCCAAAATATTGGGTTTAGGTCCTAAACTTCATTAAGTGTAAAAAAAGAAAAATATATTTATTTAGCTCAGGTTCTAAGACACACACGATATACCAGATACATGTAAATCAGATTAAATAAAAAAAGAGATAAAGTCCGAAGTATTAGCAAGAACATGTGGCTCACGGCTGCGCCAAAAAGGCCAAGTGCAGCAAAAAACAGACATTATTGTAGATTATCTACTATCAATTTGCTTCAAATTGCTGGGCAAAGCCCCCCCCCCCCCATGACTACATCAACATTTTTGGGACCTCATAGTTAAAAAATTAAAACTTAATAAGATTACAAGAACAAGTCGCAGAATTGTCAGCCTGTTTATGTTTATGCTTACTGTCTTCGAAAAGTCAAAATGTAGCATTGGCTGGGAACTCTGTTTTATGGACCGGTACAGCTCATATTAATTTTATTTTCATATAGGTGTTAATATGTGTATATCAGATTAAAGTTTATGTCTGTGAACACACTTATTATACAACCTTAAGTGGCAACATTATATTATGGTACAGTTTATTCTGAAAGCTTAAAGTGTAGAACCGATTAAATTTTAAATTTTTGCTCTACCAGTAAGTACTAAACAGAAAAATCCTTAAATATTTGCCTTAAAAAACCTTACGAAAATTTGACACGGCCACATTTACTGAGCTATTGGAAATGATTTTCGTAACGTAAGCGTAATATTATATTCTGTCTAGATTAAATTTATTTTGCTATCAATCATGAATGAAAAATAGCGCAAAACGACAGCAGTTTGAACATGGCGAGTTACTTAGGTATAATATATATGAAATTAAGTGCTTACGTTTTTATTTGTACTTATAAATTGAGATATATTCATGAATTCATACATGATGTTTAGATCGCTCTTATGAAATTGTTGCTGTTGTATAGTGCCTGTGTCGAGTAAATGTTTTCTATGAAAAGTAACTTGCTCTGACATGGATCGTCCTGTGCCAGTATGTCAGTTCCTCATTCCTCTGTCTCTGGATAGGTGGGTTCCTTTAACCGATCTACAGGTTGATACGGAATAGTCTTATTAGTTGGTACACCGATTCCGCTAAGCATGCTGGCCTGCTGGCTGTAGTTGAATGAAAATCTGGCTACTTGTACAGGCGCTTCTGATACCCAAAATATAAACTTCTCCGTACAAAACAAACAAATTATTTATCGTAACACAATTTCAGTACAAAGCCCACTAACACATTTTTCACACTCTAAAACCAACTCAAAACCTATGATTGCCCACAAACTTTGTACACAAAAACTTTACCAATATCGGCTTTACGAATTACGGGACGCAACAAATCGTTAGCTATAAAAAAAGCCGCGCGGTACAGTAAGTTGCGAACAAGAGTGTTAAGTTGCCGCTGTGTAGCGCGACGATAAAATAGCTGCGACAGTTTAGCACTTAGCGTGGAGCCAGGAGAACAGCGATTTGGCGGCCAACGCTTTTTTGAAAATTTTTTGTTTGGGCATTGTAGTGCGGAAGAAAACTTGAAATTTAATGGTTTTAAAATACGGTACGTAAATGATTGAAGTGTGGTATAAGCCGCGAATTACAAGTTGTAGGTCGTGGGTTCGAACCAAAGCAGGCGCTTTACTTGTGTAAATTATTTGCATCATCACTGCTCTTAAAACGGTGAACATCGTGTGGAAACCAGCATTGCCTTAGAACCAAAATTTAGAAGACATGTGACATCCACCAACCCGTACTGGACCCGCGTGGTGGATTATGGTCTTTCCGTCTCACAAATGGAAGCCTGTGTCCCAGCAGTGGGACAATAGCATGCTTATCATGATGAAAAAGAGTTGAAGGAAGGGAAACAACGGATAAATAGATTAATTGAAAGAGATATGGATAAAAAAGAGATGACCAAAACTTACCATGATATGCCAGACAAAAATCAATGAGTTTACTTATGTCAAGCGACATGTGCCATTTTTTAGGATTGGTACGGTTTAAGACATTCAGATAAATATATACATAAAATATATACATATGATTAGACATATTATACATAAAACGATTGAATACGAAACAAATATGAGATATATTAAACTCTGAGAAAATAATTTGATTTTCTTATTAATCAAGTAACCAATCGAGATTTCTAATGTCGTTATTTTGTGTTTTATATACCTGTGTAAAATAGTAAACATTTGCATGACACTATTTCTTAGTAGACGGGTGGCTGTTAAGAAAAGTTGTTATAAGAACTTCTACGTAGAACTTAACATTGTCCTCAGAAAACGCACATTCCGTAGCCACCTAAGGTTGCGTAGGTAATGAAAAAAGTAGTATCGTTTCGGACCGCGGGCGCGGGCTAACGGCCATTCTGCTGTTATTTCACTCTTCCACCCTTAGCTTACTGCCGCTACATACTAGGGTGCTGTTAGGGTAACTGTCAAGTTTTTCAAGGGTGTGATCTTGGACATTTTACCTACTAGGAAAAGTTTAGGTTTTCACTAAGTGTAGGTACCAAGATATTATTTTATGTTGAGTGTATGCAAGGTACTGACGTGATGCTTATCCGTTTTTCTTATGATATTATGCACTTTTCGGCAATCAAGTTAGATCACGGAAAAATCCAAGATTTATTATCATTATTTATTTATTGTAAAAAAATTATGCTAGAACCATGATGAAAGTGTTTTAAAATGCGAAAATTAGTTAACGTTTTACCAAATTTGATAAAACTGCAGACACGTAATTTGATACTCATAAAAGCTAATTACTATATTGTTTTAATATCATTTTCAAATCAAAACTTTGCCCACTCCCAGTTAGTTATAATTTAAGAGTTTCCTTATAATATTAATAACGAAATTCCATGAAAACAGAATGTTATCCACTCGACCAGCCCGTATGTGTCCGCCGCGTAGATCCAAAGTTAAAGTTACAAAGAACGTTAGACACAATAATGTGTGCCCATTTCCAAGCCATTGAATATTTTATTTCGTTATTTAGACGCTAACTGGTTTCTTCTCTTTATTGCTTCAGTGATACATTGCAGCCGTTTATTGGTATGTTAGTTCGCGCTTATCGAATATTTCTGGGTCATATTTTTCTTTGATCGGTTTAGATTAGACGAAGTTGGCGCAATATCTGTTGGGGTTTGACACTGTAAATGACGACCGTCGTAGATTCTAGCTGTTATTTTGTAGATTGATTTTCTAAAGTCAACATACGTATTATTTCTGGTCTAACTGTTGGAGTACACGAATATCTTTATAGTATATTTTGTATATTGCAGACAGATTACTTGTTCGGTATCATAACTCGGTACTTAATGACTAATCAGCAAGAGGAGTATAGGAATCGTAATTAACGGCGTTCTGTAGTTTTTGCCTTTGCCGTGAGCTTGATTTTATGTATGTGTATTGTAGCCGTTTATACGTATGTAACTTCGTGCTTACCGAATATTTCTCGGTCATATTTTTCTTTGATCGGTTTAGATTGGACAAAGTTTGCGCAATATCTGTTGGGGTTTGAAACCGTAAAATGACGATCGTAGTATCTAGCTTCGTAGTCGTAGCTAGCGTTTTGTAGATTGGTTTTTCACGTTAGTTATGTCTACATACGAATATTATCTGGTTTTGATGTTGGAGTACATGTGCAGCTTAAGGCTAGGAAAAGTGGATAAATTGTTAAAGGCAGGTGCATTTGTTTTTAGATATCATAAATTGGTACTTAACGACTAATCAGCAAGAAGTGTAGTGATCGTTTCAGATGACGTTCTGTAGTTTCTACCTACCCGCATAAAAAAAAAGGTTGAGTATATGTAGGTACCTACTTTTTTGATTAGCATTTTATTTTTATCCCTTTTTTTAACTTTTCTATCAAACTTTGTCCTAAATTGGTCTCTTTAAATTGCCATTCACTACAAAAACATCGATAAATATTTCACTAGCTATGATTACATGCAGTAGAGTTTCGAAATTAATTGAGTGTTTTTACTCTTTCCATGCTGAAATATAAATCCGTTGCGTAAAATCCATCCTGCACACTGAATATATTTTTTATTCTATTCAACCAGAATATTTAGTTACCAATACTCTATTTAATTGACCACAAAGCTGCAATATTGTGGTCGCCATGATACATCATTTTGCTCCTAAATTATTCGAAAGCGTTATTAGTAACGAATTAGTATTTAACCCCTTGAAATGCTTTATGACTGGTTAAGCTGGTATATTAACCCATAGTTGGTAAATCCAAATCACACAATTTATCCCATTGAGTCCACGGGACTCCTTTCTTATTAATCATTGTTTATTTTTTAATAAAAGCAAAAACTTACTTAAAAATAGTTTATTACTCGTATATGTACTAATAGGCTTATATATTAAATTTCGTTTTATTAATGTAACAGTATTAACAATTGAAAAAACTAATAAACTGAAATATATGCAAACAAAAATAAACATCAACTTCTAGGTGCTCACTAAAATGCTTTTATAAATGATCTTCAATTTTTTTTTTTATATACACCATAATAATAATAAAACCATGGCAACCCTAAAATGTCAGCATGTAAATTTTTTTCCTGGACTCTTTATTTAATTACAAATTCATACAACTATCAAACTTAAACAAATTATACAGCAGAAGAAACCAGTTATAAAATACCCATATATGTATAATATACAGTTTAATAAATCCACAACAAATCCCATAAAATATCAGAAAATTACAAGAAACCATTGAGATATTATGTACTAGAGAAGCTATCCTAAGTAAAGAACATGCTCCATTTTGACAAGAGTTTAAACTCAACTTCCCTGCAGCGCTGAAACAATAATTAGCCGTCTAAGAAAACAGTATAAACACGCAGCGATAGAGCGCTTCTAAGATATAGTTTTCTCCCGATCAAAAAGACGGAAGCGCCGTGATTTTCATGGCGCTTACGCGTTTCGTTCAACATTCTGCAACAACTTGTCACTCACATAGACTATACTGCTGACTGACTAGACTACAGAAGCGGTACCTACATAGCTTTATACCTAACAAGCTTCATTAGAATTCACATTTTTTTTTAAATTTTAATTGAAATAACCTTAGTAAAGTAATATTTTATTAATATTATATTAATAAAATAGTACATTAATTTAATATTATATTTATGTACTTTTTTTGGGACATTCCCACAGCACCATTCCCAAATCACTGCAACTCCTGAAAGCCAGAATCAATAGTGGCGACCACCAGAAAAGCACCGAGCTCGACGAAGTCCCGGAGAATGAATTTAACTGTCTTGGATACCGCAACGAAATTAATCAGAAATGAATAGTGGAGGAGTAGAAAAATTAAAAACATCCTGTTCCCTCCATATCAAGTAGAAGACAGAACAAACAAGGTCAATAGGCACAAAGAGACATTTACAACTGGCTTAAGCCCAGTTGCCTGGCACCACGGATAAAAATTAGCATTAATATTAATGGATCCTAACATTGTGAGGTGTTATATTTGATTCCAATAATAAATAGGTACGGCAAAAACGATTGAACGCACGGAAATTTGTTCTACTTACCACAAGATCCGTATAGTAAAAATCTTCTGATGCAGCCTGTACATTATTCAAACTAGTATTGCATTCATTCTGCCAAAGAATACACTACCATAAGATATGATGGCCAGATTGTACATATTCGCAGTCAGATGTAGAATACTGACATAAAGGCGAGGCAACGAGCTTGAAGGAAAATAATTTACTTTTAAAGTTACCATGGCCTGTGAGAAATTGGGCAACACTCCAGCCACCTCCTGGCCAGTCGCAAGCGAACAGATGGAAAGAATTGGTGGAGGTGTCGGCCCTTGATGGAATTATCCCACCTACATTGCTATTCGGATAAAAGTTCCTCCCAGAAGTCAATATGTGGTTCAAATAATCTAGAGATATTCTCACGGTCACTCCGCGTCCATGGTTTCTCGTGCTGAATAGTAGCACATCGTTGCATTTCAAGGTTGGCCGGAAGTACGCCAGCAAGTACCGGTAAGGTGTCAGTACTAACCGTCTGCTATGCATAAGCATATCAAAGCTAAACGCTGACTTTGAAGTAATTTACGTCGTCCCATTATTTAGGTACTAGCTGTCCCCCGTGACTTCGCTCCCGTCAACTTACCCTACCCTACCCTAGACACCTACCCACCTATCATACCTACCAATTTGTTAAACTATTTATTTGAATAACCACAGTCAGTTCCTTTCTGAATATACTTAAGGTTGTTAATTTCCGCTATAAAAACCAAACTCTAGCTGACTTTGGTTTTTACTACCTACTACTATTCTACCTACACTTGTTACACAAATTGTCACATCTTAATTTTTAGTCTATATGAGAAATGAGGCATCATGGCGCCCACCAAATATTTCAATTTAAAAATGATTATCTAGTTACTCATTGACGAAAAGTTATTCATTTGCATTTCGCCGTATTAGTTGAATTATAAGTGCAATATCTTAAAACACACGATCGCTTATTTAATGCGTTTGAACGTTTTTTCGTTTAAAAACAAACAATGACATAGACGCTCAAGATCTAGCAAGCAACTGAGTGAAGTGCGGCCGGCCGACCCCACATGAACGGAATACAGCAGTGATGTGTGGTGACTTCTCTAGTGCGTAGTACATTATTACCTCAATGCAAGAAACCGGTTGTCGTTGTCACTGACAAACGTCAACAAAACAATTTCTACTATGGAAAAGTGTAAGGAAAGATAAATAATGTTGACGAGAGCAGCTGCCTGTCGCGCACGCCTTCCACCCCCGGACTCGTCGCTCAGCTCCGCCTCGCCGCCGCCGGATCTCGGATCGCCAGTGTCATCAGCGGCTGCAGTTGCGTCGAGCTCGAGCGACGAGTATTTTTCCCCACCGACGTCGCCAACACCTGTACGTCGGCAGGGGAGAGGCCGGCCACCGAGGAGCTTGGGATCTAGGGGCCAACCGGCCCCGAGCCGGGTCCCCGCTGCCGGTGGTTGTGTGCAGCGCATGAGATGGACTCAAGGTATGAATGAGAACGTCATGCGCGCATATTACGGGTCTACAGAGGGGGGAACTAACCTCACTGCGTACCGTGTTAGGATGCTGTCTCTGTTTCGGGACCTAGAACCAACCATTAACGTCTCGGCCCAACGATTGTCGGATCAGGTGCGGGTCATCCAGCGTAATCACAGGTTGGATGACACCGCACTTGATAGGCTGAGCTCAGAAGTTCTGAGCAACCAAATCGTCTCAACCCCGACACTGACCGCGGCACCGCCGCATAGTGGCTACTATTGTGATCCCGCCGCGGTCCAATCCTGTTAACGATGTGGCAAATGATAGGGTTGCCACAGTAAGTAGCCAGTGCAACGAAAGATTGAGGAGCGCACTGGAGGATGCGCTTCGCGAGTATAGGTCAACACCGACTGATCTTAGGCCCCGATTACCACGCTTGCCTATGCACAAGAAGAATAGGGCGCTGGTGTGTGCCTTGGACTCGCTGCTTAAGAACATCTTTGAAAGCAGCGAGAACCTTGTTGATACGCACTCGATCCTGTATTGTGGGGCTGTTGCGGCATGTCGTTTGGCCAATGTTAAGTTCCCAAACGAGGCTATTCGGCCAAAGCCTGCCGTGCCAGCCTGGCAGTGCAGGATCGAACGGCGTATCGATGGGGCCAGGGTACTCATCGGCAAACTATGCTGTTTCAGGGAGGGCAATACACGACCACGTGTGATGCGCTTCGTGAGGCGGGCATTTTCGGGGACTGGAATCAGCCCTCGAGAATATATGTCACATGTCACGGAGCGCATCGACTTCCTGAAGCAGAAAGTTTGTGCATGGGCCAGCCGTATTCGGCGGTATAAGCGGAGGGTTGACCGCTACTCGCAGAATCGCATGTTCCAGAGTGATGAGAGGTGGGTATACAGAACTTGGGAGCGACCTGAACAAATTGTGACTGACGTTTGTCGCCCGGATGATGTCGCCACGAGTACATTCTGGCGAAGCATCTGGTCGGTACCCGTCTGTCACACTGAGGGTGGCTGGATGCGTGATGTCGAGCGCGTGTGTGAAGCTATACCAGAAATGGAAAAAGTCATCATTAGTCCATCGGATGTAGCCAAAGCAGTTCGTCCGCTACTGAACTGGAAGTCTCCGGGACCGGACGGACTGCATAACTTCTGGCTAAAATGGTATAGCAGCTCACACGCGTTTCTGGCATCTCAATTCCAGTCATGTTTAGAGTCTGGGTCGCTTCCGCAGTTTTTAACTACAGGCGTTACCCACCTGCTCCATAAGACAGGTAGTCCCGCGGAACCCATGAATTATAGACCAATTACTTGCTTATCAACGGTTTATAAACTTCTTACATCCATCCTGAGAGTAAAAATTGATAAACACATTGAAGGTAACTCAATAATGTCTACCTCTCAGAATGGATGTAGGAATGGGTCCCGCGGCACTAAGGAGCTACTCCTCATTGACATGGCCATAAGCCAGCAGGTTCGACGTTCCCGCAAGGATCTGTCGACATGCTGGATAGACTACAAGAAGGCCTACGACTCTGTGCCACATACATGGCTCATGAGGGTGCTGGAGTTGTACAAAATAGATGCATCTCTATGCACCTTTCTTGAGTCATGTATGGGGCAATGGAAGACAGTCCTTCGATATCCAGGATGTCGACCGATTCGGGGGGATGATGAGCCTGTATGGATTAAGCGGGGGATTTTTCAGGGCGACAGTTTGAGTCCACTTTGGTTCTGCTTAGCCCTGAATCCTCTAAGTACACTTTTGGAGGATTCAGGACTAGGCTATCGGTTAAGAAGAGGTGGTCAGGTCATATCACACCTCCTTTACATGGATGATCTGAAACTCTTTACCCCCAATAAATTCCAACTGACGGAGCTACTGAAGGTAACTGAAACCTTCAGTAACTCCATCAGGATGGAATTTGGTGTGGACAAATGTACAGTCATGCATGTAAAGCAAGGGGAGATTATGGAATCCGAGGGAATTCAACTCTCTGATTCCATACACCTTAGACACCTCTCCTCGACCGAAACATACAAGTATTTGGGTATGTCGGAAGCGTTGGGCATCAACAGTACTGACATGAAGCAACTGCTGAAGGAGCGTTTCTTTGGCCGCCTGAAAAAGGTATTAAATAGCCTTTTGTCGGGCGGAAATAAGGTGCGCGCCTTCAACAGTTGGGTCATGCCGGTTTTGATGTACTCTTTCGGCATACTCAAATGGACTCAGACCGAGCTCGACGCCCTCGATAGGAGGGTCCGGACACTGCTGACTGCAAACTGGATGCATCACCCACGATCATCGGTGATGAGACTGTACATCCCGCGGAAGTGTGGGGGTCGCGGCTTTTTAAACGCCAAGACTCTTCACGGCCGCGAGGTGTGCAGCCTCAGAGAATACTTTTTAAAAGCTGAAGTGGGTATGCACCGGGATGTGGTCGCAGTGGACAAGGGCCTCACCCCGTTGTCCATGGCTAAAGAGAACTGGCGCAAGCCTGTAATACTATCGACCGATCAACGCAAAGAGGTATGGCAAGGCAAGGAGCTACACGGGCGCTTCTATCGGGCTCTCCATGGGCCCGATGTAGATTTCCCAGCGTCCGTATCCTGGCTACGTTTCGGCGACCTTTTCGGTGAAACTGAGGGCTTTGTCTGTGCGGACTTATCCATTTTATTTGATAGTCACTTCACTGTTTCTAAGTTTTCATTATGTTTACATAACTACACAATAGGCAAAAATATACATTAAAGAAGGTCACTATTATGATTGTTTTAATTAAATATTGCTAACGAACACGTCTGAATTCTACGAAGGAGCGCGAATGAATCCCACTACACTAACTAACACTAACTCTTATATAACTAACTTTTTTAAACTAAATAAGAAATTGGATACTTTCTTACAAAAATAAAAAACGTGCAGCGATTTCTCCTTATCTTCATACATCATTCTGCATTCACACCAGAACTGCTTGTATCCTCACCTAAATCCTGTGCTTACACGTGGCTTGAATCATTTGAGCACTCTGAAGCTGAGTCATGATCAGAAGGTATGCTCCCTTTTTCTTCCTTATTTTTCTTGCTTTTCATCGTTGGATTTCTTATAATCACACAGATGTGACAAGACTGGCTCAGAAGCCAGTCTTGTAAAATAGATTCAGCATTTTGTCGCAGTGGATGGACTAACCAAGTATTTGAAGCTGTCGCGAAGTGTGGTTCGCGAAGTAAACAGGTAACAGAGTCAAATTAATATTGTAAGGGCGAAACGTGTAACAATCTAGTCATACATTGCAACATGAGGTGATCTGCTGACAACACCGAACCCATTGAGCAATCACCAGAAAAGGAGTATTTATAGTTTATGGTTATGACACTTAAGTAATATCTCTAGATAATCTATGGCGTTTGCCGCTTCATTTTAAGTCATTTGAAATACACTAAAGTAATGTAGCCTCAAATAATAAGTGCAAAGTAAAAGTGATAAGTGTTTTGATGGAGGCGTCCAACATGCTGGCGGTTCATCTGACTGATATATAAGCTAAGTGGTAGCACTAAGACAATAGTGTAGAGGTTCCCCACCTAAGTCATAAATACCTAAACTCTAGATTTCTTATCTTTATGAAAGTTTCTGATGCTCTTGGAAGTCGGTTACATTAAGAGGTCTTTCGATATTGCAATGCGAAAACCTCCCGAGAGTTGGACTGGGCGAAAGGCCGTGATCAGTCCGTTAGAGGAAACATTCGGTGCTGCAATACGAAGTCTCTCTAACTAAGTACAATAGTAATCTCTGCATGAAACAGAGATATTATGATTGGGCGAAAGGCCGTGAGCAATCCGTTAGAGGAGACCTTCGGTGCTGCAATACGAAGTCTCCCTAACAAAGTACAATAGTAATCTTTGCATGAAACAGAGATATTATGATAAATAGTCCTGTGGTCCACAGAGATAGCAAGAGGTTGATCGGCAGACTTGGCTGCGGTTGACTCTTTAACACATAGAGATAGCAGGAGGTTAATTGGCGGACTCGGCTGCGGTTAACTCCTTAATACACACAAAACATTTCTGTGCTATACTATAACTTCACACCTAAGACACCAGAAACGTTTAAGTATGTAATTATGTATATCACAATGTATAGAATGGTGGGAATCAATTTACTTTCAACCAACAGATGGCGAGCTGAATCATGGTGTGAGCTAGTAAGAACTGAAAGCCGATTAACGCAAAGCAAACCTCCCTACATATTGAAGATTCCTCTCAGAGCAAACCCCAGGTACATATAACTATCCACAAAATAAACACAATCGCTCCCCGCCGTCGCGGCGGCGGCGGCGGCGGCGCGACAGAAGCCATTTTCTACTTTAAAATAACAACAAAAAAACATTGAAAATACGATAATATTACAAATTAGCAAAGCAAAATATTTGTCACATAAACATCCCCTATGAGTCCAGTGGACTGCTTACACATAATTACTCACCGAACGTAAAGCGAAGGCACGTGTCCTCTTCATCCCGTGTCTGGCACGTTACTTCAGAAAGGTACTAGGACGCACAAAAACAAAACTGCCATATTATTATTTTTTTACCAATATGATACTTTGTGCGGAGTCCCTGGGACCTAACAGTTAAATTAAGGGTTAAATAACTTTCTCTCATAACTTTTGGTTAATAAATACGATATTATTTTGATGGAATATTGTGGCAATATGGCGCCGGATTTGCTCGTGGTTTAGAGAAATAATTTAGATCATTAGTATTATTAAACAATATCTACTGACCGAAGCTCTATTAGTAAATAGGCTTATTGGGTTGACTATAATGGAGTTATGATTAGGACTCTTATTTGGTGGATTTAGATATTTGACGACACAGTTGGCGCAATTGGCTGCTGCGGTCACCGGTTTGATCCCCGCTTGGAACAAATATTTGTATGGGTTACTAATAGTTTTTCTGGATCTGGCTGTTGTGTATGTGAGTGTTAATTTTTGTAGAAGCACACGCGATACCGGAAAAATTCCTAGAATAGGGTAAAGGTTTTATTAAAGAAATATATATACGTGACGTACCTAAAACATATCAAAAAACTTTACATTTAAACAATATTTTAGTTCGTTAGCTGCAATGGTTTATTTTACTTTACTTTTACTTTATGTTTGTACAACATGTAATTGATGCAGATATCGGATTTGTTTAGGTAGAAACATGAAACCGTGATGAGGGAAAAAAACATGTCAGTATTTATTTTGCCGGTACTAGTTAACATTTTTACGATTAAACTTTATTTACAAATAAAAAATACCGTGATATTATTCAAAACATGTAGTCTAGTTTTAGGCTCAGTTTTATCGCACACCCGATTTTCAGGACCAAAGGCTATCGCAAATATATGGCAAATTGAATACACGCGGAAACTGCTAGGATGATTAAATGTATTTATCAACATTTAGTTGCATTGCATCACTAGGACGCGTCCATAATTTCGTGCCCAAAATCTGGTATTATTCTTCAATGCAATCATAACGTCAGGCATTCCAAACATTTCTGGAAAAGTTGATGTGACCAATACAAAACGTTTAGAAGAGAAATAAGTACACACATTTTTTTACCTCCGACAGTGACATAGTTCCGATTTTTTATAACTTACAGCATCGATCTTTACATAAACGTCCACAAATACCCACAATAACTTACTCCATTCAAAGTAGCGAGTTGCGCCGTCCGTCACGGTCATCAAAGTGACATTTTTGTCGGCCGACCAGTGCGACCAGCGTGACGTAACGTGACGGGACAGGACGTGCAATAAAGTGAACTGCACTCAATTTAGACGTGCCGTCTTTTAGTTTTGGTTTAGTATGACGGAAGTTTGAAGAGCATAAAATGTCACTATAACATAATATACATTATAGCCCTGACCGTTGGTCATGCATTTTCAGTTGTACCGAATAAAAGCACAACATTTTATGCGTTGTATTAACGTGAGGCCTTAGTCACGGTATTTCGAGCCTTTGACCAAAAAATAACATAGAATAGAATAAAATGTATTTGCATAAAAACATGGCATAGGGAAGGTACAAAATTAAATACAAAGCATACATGTTTTTGCTTAACATTATAAGCGTGCAAATTTTTCGGGCAAACAATTTTTTCATTTTTTTTTGTCAAAAATTCTTTTACACTATAAAAACTATTAATGGACAGTTTATCATATAATTTACTCTTAATCTGGCATTCAAAATTTTTAGGTCACTCGGTATCTTATTAAATATTTCCATACATAAATACAAACAGCTTTTATTGTATTTAGTAAGCCTTAGAATGACATCCAATACGAGTCTGTGAGGGTCGCGCTGATTTCGAAGATTTAAAGGTGATAATAGGTATCAAGCTGATTAGAACTGTTTATGCTCAATATGAAAAAAACTAATATGCAAACAACAAAACTGGATGGCACGCGTGTAGGACAAGCATATAACGGTTAAAGGAGGCTTGTGGCTTCAGTTGAAAACCAGCGTCGGGCAACTATGTACTAGTTGTCTGGCATTTTGCTGGACTGGGCCTATTTGGCGCGGCTGTGAGGCACACTTTATTTCAAGTTTATTTTTCACTAGCGACTCACCCCGGCTTCGCCCCTGACAAATTATACACAAAATCCTTTCTCGTTTCTCACTCTTTCTGTAGGTGAAAACCGCATAAAAATCCGCTCAGTAGTTATTGAGTTTATCGTGTACAAACGCGGCGGGGGACTTCATTTTATAATATGATATTTCATAAATCTCGACCCACAAAACTATGAAAATATTATACGTATGATCTCCTTTTACCTAACCTGAAGGAACAAGTAAAAATAATTAGATGGTCTTTTTGATGGTGAAAACTTCATTTAAATAGGCCCGGCGGTTTTGGTGCGATTGTCGTTTTTTTGTCCGTGTTAGACATAACTTTACAAATAAATTACACTATGTTATACGAATAAAACTCAAAATTTTCTAAGATCAAACTTTAAAGAAAATGGTTTAAAATGCTTTATACTTTTTCCAAAAAATTACGACTATCCGTTTAGACGTGATTCTATAAAATCAGCTACTGAGGGGTATCTGCGCCTTAAGTCAGTCTCTGTTATTGTGATGAATCATTATATTTGTTTCGTCTGACCCATGTTAATCAAACCAAGCCCTACCATCTGTTCCAGTTACAAGCCTGAAACTAATTGAATCGTTCTTTTTTAATAACTTTTCAAGCACGTTTACAATAAAAATCAGAAAATTCGTCTCATAACGTCAGCAGTTCTTGCGAACACATTTTTTGCCAAATGAAATTCAGTTTCAATTATTCTCAACCAGCCATAAATTGTTGAACTGTCGCATATTGATATTTTTGTGTTCGCAATTTTATTTGGAAACAAAAAAGATTGCATTTTTTTGTGTACAATTTTTTTTCTTTTTAATTATGAAACGGAGCATGCCTCGATCCATAAAAAATTAAAGTTTGAATGATTGAGGCTATATTTTGAAATTGTAATGGCCATAAAATATTTTTTTTGATAACTGGCATTATTAAGAGAAATGATAGTCCTACAAATTACGTTACGTTAGATAACGTAATTTGTAGGACTATCATTTCTCTTCGACTTAAAAATCAAGATTTTTCTCAAAAGACCAGCTCCAAATTTAAATTTTTCACTATCAAAGATTACTATTGTAACTAACTTGCCGCAATTGGACATAAAAATCAGGAAAAACCATTGAGTTAAATGTACTACGTACTAGAGGAGACTCCTCAACTCAATTGTTTGTAACACTTAGTCTGTGGCAAGCGCTCGCTGCATACTAGGTACTGTTCAAACAACTCGAGAAACATAAATAATAGTCAAGGTATGAGTTTTCAACAGTAAGTTGAAAACACGCTTAATTTAATTATATTTTATCAATTTATTGTATCTCGTAACGTCGCGTCACCGCGGAGGCGGGAGGGCGGCCAAGTTTGTGTAAATATCAAAGAGTAAGAAAAAGTTCATCTACGCGCATTGATTGTTTATCTGTGAGAACATTTGTATTTTTGGGTTTCGACCACTCCCTACAATTTGCGGTTTGAACATGTTTACACGGCAGCTGTCAACGTAATTGTTTACTTTAAATAAAAAAAGGAAACTTTTAGTGTTTTCAGTATTTTCATTTTTATTCCTATTCGTTTTTTTTGCACATCACAATAAAAAACCAACTTTTATATAGACTTACCTATCTAATAGCAACATTTTGACAAAGTTGGTCTTTAGGTACCTAATTATGCTTTTTATTATCTAGCTGGAATTATGTACCTATGAGTACATACAGGACGCCTACAGGCAGGATTGGTCCCCACTTGCCCAACAACTTAAACCGAAATATACAGCATTGGAAAGAACAAACGGAAGCCTTGCCCTGCACTGAAAGAGGCTGAAAATATAACATAACATAATCCCTGTATGCCAAGGGTTAGACCTTCTTGTCAAAATGTAACCGGCCAGTTTGACAAAAGGGAACATTACTGCCAATTGCTCCCGCCAGATGGCGCTTATTTATTATTTATATATATTATTTATACAAACAAGTTGTCCTTAGGATTACACAAAGCACACCATTAGACCCCTGGGGTCTGTCTTAGCATGCCATGCTTGACGGAGTGGAGTAAAAATAACAACATTGCGAGTTTGCGACTTCTACTGTTTGTGGTTCCCGAACTTTATTTACTGTTTTTAAGAATAATTAGCGTTCAAAAACCAAATAATAATATTGCTAGCAGTTGGTCAAGAATGCATCAGTTTGGACTGCTGTCCACCATTATAATGTGACCGTGTGCAAGACGGTTCCACTGCGAAGTAATTATGCGAGTCATATAAAATCAAGCTGGAAATATCGTTTTGAATATTAATTGGATGTACATTAATCTCATTACATAGTAAATTAACAAAATATCTGCAAGTTACAGCAGCCTTTCAATGTTCGCATTCATATTCGTACCTTTCAACTAAATCCGTATTTTTTTTCCTTTTACTGATGCACCGCGCTTTCGAAGCCGGGTTTTTAGCTGCAGTATGGTCTATTCTTAGTTAGCTCCATTTTTCTTTCACTATTACATTTAAATTTTGTATGCTTAAACTGCGAAATTTTGTCACTCGACTTTAAGAATTTGGTTTGTTTACTCTGATTCCTGTGGCGCCATCTGAACTCATCTTTGCGGATAGTTCCCTATTACGTCTAGTAGCGTTTTGCTGCACCAACTAATAAAAATCCTGAAGAATTGAGGCTTTAATTACAGTTGTCCACAAATTGATAGGTATAGTGGAAGAATTTATGCTTTTAATTAATTTGAAATTGCCGATCATAGAGTCCCAGATTAGAAAAAGTGTCACTCGGCTTAGGGGTATTACCTCATTGCCTCTGAGGTTCAACCTCTACATCTTTGAAAGCTGGCAGACAGAACTTGAAGAAAGAACAGAAACTTGTTTTGGCAGGTATATTTGGAACGCTTGGAATATTTGAAGATATTTTGTTTTCGTTTTGGATGTGACTACTCTAAAAGCCATCATGGCGTGAACATATTATGAAAAAATAAGCCTCGTACTCGCGTTGGGGAACTGCAAACGTTTACAGCAGTTCATTTTATTTACTTAGCGATTCCTCGACGCAAGTACGAGACTTATTTTTTGCTTTATGGAAGTTTTTGTGTCGGGGGTTTTTTAAATTAAATTTTTATTTTATGGTTTTTAAACTACATATAATATACCTAGAAGTAGATACGATTCAATCAACAATCTATCGATACACGTAATTAGTTGATCCTCTTAGTAAGAACTTATAATCTCAGGTAATCACAGAACTGCCATTATCCCCCGGTTCAACTGAGTGAAACACGTAATTATGACATGATATCTTGCGAAAAAACCCATATTCAAAGACTAAAATGCGGATAATTTTTGAACGGGTCAACCGATTTAAGATTTTCAATTCAATTCAATCATAGCTACGAACACTCTCGACAAACTCACATTTCAAACAAGAACAACAAGATTAGTTCATTCGTTCGGGAGCTACGATGCCACAGACAGACACAGACACGTCAAACTTATAACACCTGTCGTTTTTGCGACAGGAGTTAAATATAAATAAGATAAAGCAATTTTCTTCTATAATTTACCTTCCGCAGCGACGTTCCTCACAGTACATACACCCGATGTAATAGGAGATGAGTCTATTGCTATGAACCAGGCACAAGTCCAGACTGCTACTGTGAAATTCCAGATGGAAAAACCCAATAACACTTAACTCAAACCGTGAATTGAACCCAGGCCCTCGTACTTAGCAGAAGGGCTTGCAACCACTACACCAACTAAAATAAATATGATTTTAAACATAAGTAAGATATTATTTTATTATTTTTATTTAAGTCGTAACAACCACAGAGATCAAAGTCTCTTTTAAATTCCACACATTAATTAGTATAAAAAAATGAACGTGAGCAACAATGCAAGCAAAATAAATGTAAAAATTAATGAACGTCCAGACCACGGTCGCAAATTGAATTTCACTTATTTTCCCTATAAATAAAAGGAAGATCTCTTAGAATATTTGCAACGCATTTAGATTTTTACGTATTTCTGATTTTTGTTGAATCAAAGAGTTGACGCTTGTTTTATGAAAAATATTTCTGATTTTTGCTGTGTTTTTATATGTAAGTATTTCTTATCCATGATCGCTACTTCTACCATATACTCACACTCAGTTTATGAAGTCCCCATCACTGGTACAGGCTTCATATCTGAGAAAGAAAGTGGGCCGTCTTCCAACACGCGGTCCCAGTGTTGGAGGTTGTATGTCTTTGAATGTTTGCTTCTAGGACTTGCCGGTTTCCTACGATATTTTCCTTCACCGATTTCATTGGTGATAAATTTTCACAAAGTAAACCTTCATGGGTCCAGTGATCCTAATCACGACTTTCAACTTACGTATTTTAAATAATTATTATATTTTGATGTTGCTTATTTTACTGCAGACGCTTTTACGTGCACGTCTTTTTACTTTGTTCTCACGTATATTATATGTAATTTTCCAACAAGAATGATTTAATCAAATACTTGTTATTAAAACTTATTGATACAAAAGAGTATCCGTGGTGTTTTTCACATTCTTCTCCATAGAGACCTACTGCCGCTTGCGAATGTGCAACTAGATTAACCTTTTTTTTTGTTTGACAATTCAAAAGTACCTATAAGGTTTTTTTGAAATAAACTATTTTGATTGATTTTGATACTTTATTTTTCACAATAAATTCAAATATATTGTTACAATAGGACAGCGTATCTCAAAGCGAGCTCTTAATTGGTACCTATATCAGTGCCACTATATACCGCTGTGCAACCACCGCTAGCTAGTGCATGAACTAAGGATTACATAATTAGACATACCTAAAATTAATAGCGGAAAATGACACATGTCCAAGGTAGATTATGTAATAACAGTAATATTATAGTGGTCGCATGAGCGCACATCCTTCAGTGTAAGGCTAAGCCTAGACCTGACACGGTATTGTGTACTCGTGATTATTGAGTTCAGCTGTTCGTCTACACAGGTCAAGATGGGCTTATTAAGTGGTATTGATTAGTGAACACTTTTTTTTTTGTTTCCATTACCAAGTTTGTATGTGTGTGCACGCAGCCTTATTTATATTTAAAATAATCTATGAGGATTGGGTACTAAATACTTTGCTCTTGGTCAGACACAGTCTTATAAAAAAATATAACCATCTAATTAGTTTAAATACTGATTAGTGTAATCTAAATTCAAATTCTTTACAGAGAATTCGAATTAAGAATCTGATCATCAGCCCCTTTATTAAGTAAAATATTGGCGTCGTGGTTTCCGATAAAAATCAAGCTAACAACTTCTATTTTATTATGATGTGATAGCACGTCTGTATTTCTTTGAAGGTTACACACAGGTATACATATCTGTCATCCACCATTTTTGTCCGTGGTTTTCCGCTACTTTTTTTTTCTTGGTGGATTGTCTCTAGAATAATAGCAGATGATTTCTGAGGCTACAGGTAGGTATGTTTCACAAAGCCATTCTTTCTTTGTCACAGCTAATTAAAAAAACATTAACCCATACTTTACACACACACACATTCCATCGATCGTACACACACTCTACAAATGACACTATGAATGCATTTAATCTTCGGAACCGCAACGAGGCGCAATATCGCCATGATGAGCTGAGCACAATGGACCCTCGATCTCAACTGGATATTAAGTTTCCGCTGGCATGACAATGAAATGCCTAGCCTAGGCAGGATAGTTGGATAGGCTGCGTGTATGAATTAGTTTGGTCTATTCATGGGTATTATTCATTGTTATCTGCGTGCTGTGTTACAATATGGTGATAGCAGTATCAAGATTGGAAGTGTTGTGTTTGATATCTGCATCTGTGCAGAGGCAGGTCATATTGTTGGGGGCATGAGTTCTTGTCTACTGTTAGGATATTAATTTAGGAATATTTAGACTAAAGTCACCGCCAGATAACAAACAAATAAAAGTTGTTGACACCTGTCTACCAATGTATTCCAATATTTCAAAACGCTCGCCTTTTACATAAGCTGTCCATTGTATTTGTATCTTCATTTGTGTTTTGTGTGCAATAAAGAATAAGAACAAAAACAATGCACAGGCAGTGTCGCTAACACGATCAAAACAATTGTATCGCGTTAAGGGGCGTCCGTGACCCTTTCACTTGGCATTCAGTAATAAGTTAATTATCTCATAAAAGCGTGAACCGATTTACTTGATATACACGAATAAAATGATTCTACGCCTGTACCTTTCATTTGAGATCAACAAATTATCAAAATATCGCAATAAACAAAAAACATGTGCTCAAGTTACGTAATTATACTTTTTGCTACAAGTCGGATCAATGACCTTTATTTTTTTTGTTACCTAGCGGAGACATTATTGTCCTCTGCAATTGACAAAAGTAGCTTGTGTGGACGGTATATAAATACTGCAGAGAGTGATTTTAATAAGATAAGATCTTGCCTTAGTAAACTATAACACACCACACAGTATAATTATTGTAGCAATACTGAGCGTGGTGGATGATTATTATTGTTGTATCTATCAATACATATAATAAAGCTTTAGAAAAGTCGATTTTTTACATCGAAAGTATTGCCAAAAATAATAGCCAGGGCGTTAAAGGACAACCAACAGAACCCATTATCAGCATTTTTGAAATGTTTGCCTGTTTATTTGTGCACTCATCACTTTATATGTACAAAACCAATGTAGATAACTTTTATATATAAAAAATGTGCGTAACTTGAAGTATTACTTAGTTTTTGTTTCAACTCAGTCGGTTCTCTCTATTAAAAGTTGGATAAATTAAAAGTGTTCCAGAAGTAAAATATCACACAATTCAGATAATCAAACAGTAGAACTCCATATTCGATAGATTGCGTTGTGCATTTGACTTAATTTTCTGAATGGCGGTGTTAATATTATCTGCGGCAGAATTACCCCAGAAAAAAAATGGTAGGCAGGTTAGTTAGGTAAGTAGGATAGGTACCTAGGTAAGAAGGGTAGGGTATGCAGTTGATGGGAGCACAGCCGCGGGCGCAGCCATTAAGTAATATGATTTAATTATGTTGCAGGAAATATAACAATTATCTCTATCACAACATTTTATTTTTGTAGTGTTTGCGTTGGTCCTAAACGAAAAATCAAAAGCTTTTTATATTACGGAAAATTTGTTTTACTTAGAATTTCTTAAAACAAAAACTTACAAAACTGTATTTTCTCAAAGTCAAAGTAAAATATATTTATTCAACTAGGCCAGAAAGCGGCACTTTTGAACGTCATACACAAATTAAAATTAAAATTTACAAGTAATAAGAGTTGATTCTACCGTTCTCAAAAACCGAATGCAGCCCCTGCCGTCAGTATCCCTCTTTCCCTTGAAATATTTATAGAAACAGGATTTCCACTAAATGATTTTGTTATGTAAGTAATCATAAAATGTCTGAAGGTACAGTTCATCTCCTGTTCCAAGATACACCGGTGCTAAGCAGGATGTCAGGTTCCTTACAGAATATAAATACATTTCTTTATAGAAAATTGAAATATTCTCGCCGGGATGCGGATATTCCGTGCCGCCTTGAGATACAGCGTGGCTAGCATATCTTTGTACTATTTTATCAACCACCTATGATCTTAATTCACATGGCTTTTTATTACTTTTTTTCTCGCCAAAATATTGGGTTTAGGTCCTAAACTTCATTAAGTGTAAAAAAAGAAAAATATATTTATTTAGCTTAGGCTCTAAGACACACATGACATACCAGATACATGTAAATCAGATAAAATAAAAAAAGAGGTAAAGTCCGAAGTATTAGCAAGAACATGTGGCTCACGGCTGCGCCAAAAAGGCCAAGTGCAGCAAAAAACAGACATTATTGTAGATTATCTACTATCAATTTGCTTCAAATTGCTGGGCAAAGCCCCCCCCCCTCCCCCCCATGACTACATCAACATTTTTGGTACTTCATAGTTAGAAAATTAAAACTTAATAAGATAACAAGAACAAGTCGCAGAATTGTCAGCCTGTTTATTATGTTTATGCTTACTATCTTCCAAAAGTCAAAATGTAGCATTGGCTGGGAACTCTGTTTTATGGACCTTGGATACAGCTCATATTAATTTTATTTTCATATAGGTGTCAATATGTGTATATCAGATTAAAGATTGTGTCTGTGAACACACTGATAATACAACCTTAAGTGGCAACATTATATTATGGTACAGTTTATTCTAAAAGCTTTAAGTGTAAAACCGTTTAAATTTTCAATTTTTGCTCTACCAGTAAGAACTAAACAGAAAAATCCTTAAATATTTGCCTTAAAAAACCTTACGAAAACTTTACACGGCCACACTTACTGATCTACTGGAAATGATTTTCGTAATGTAAGCGTAATATTATTTCGTGTCAGGTTTTCATATATTCTGTCTAGATTAAATTTATTTTGCTATCAATCATGAATGAAAAATAGCGCAACGCGACAGCAGTTTGAACATGGTGAGTTACTTAGGTATAATATATATGAAATTAAGAGCTTACGTTTTTATTTGAACTTATAAATTGAGATATATTCATGAATTCATACATGATGTTTAGATCGCTCTAATGAAATTGTTGCTATTGTATAGTGCCTGTGTCGAGTAAATGTTTTCTATGAAAAGTAACTTGCTCTGACATGGATCGTCATGTGCCAGTATGTCAGTTCTTCATTCCTCTGTCTCTGGATAGGTGGGTTCCTTTAGCCGCTCTACAGGTTGATACGGAATAGTCTTATTAGTTGGTCCACCTGCTGGCTGTAGTTGAATGAAAATCTGGCTACTTGTACAGGCGCTTCTGATACCCAAAATATAAACTTCTCCGTACAAAACAAACAAAATATTTATCGTAACACAATTTCAGTACAAAGCCCACTAACACATTTTTCACACTCTAAAACCAACTCAAAACCTATGATTGCCCACAAACTTTGTACACAAAAACTTTACCAATATCGGCTTTACGAATTACGGGACGCAACAAATCGTTAGCTATAAAAAAAGCCGCGCGGTACAGTAAGTTGCGAACAAGAGTGTTAAGTTGCCGCTGTGTAGCGCGACGATAAAATAGCTGCGACAGTTTAGCACTTAGCGTGGAGCCAGGAGAACAGCGATTTGGCGGCCAACGCTTTTTTGAAAATTTTCTGTTTGGGCATTGTAGTGCGGAGGAAAAATTGAAATTTAATAGTTTTAAAATACGGTACGTAAATGATTGAAGTGTGGTATAAGCCGCGAATTACAAGTTGTACGTCGTGGGTTCGAACCAAAGCATTCGCTTTACTTGTGTAAATTATTTGCATCATCACTGCTCTTAAAACGGTGAACATCGTGAGGAAACCAGCATTGCCTTAGAACCAAAATTTAGAAGACATGTGACATCCACCAACCCGTACTGGACCCGCGTGGTGGATTACGGTCATTCCGTCTCACAAAGAGGAAGCCTGTGTCCCAGCAGTGGGACTATCATGATGAAAAAGAGTTGAAGGCGGCAGGAAGGGAAAGAACGGATAAATAGATTAATTGAAAGAGATATGGATAAAAAAGAGATGACCAAAACTTACCATGATATGCCAGACAAAAATCAATGAGTTTTACTTATATCAAGCGACATGTGCCATGTTTTAGGTTTGGTACGGTTTAAGACATTCAGATGAATATATACATAAAATATATACATATGATTAGACATATTATACATAAAACGATTGAATACGAAACAAATATGAGATATATTAAACTCTGAGAAAATAATTTGATTTTCCTATTAATCAAGTAACCAATCGAGATTTCTAATGTCGTTATTTAGTGTTTTATATACCTGTGTAAAATAGTAAACATTTGCATGACACTATTTCTTAGTAGACGGGTGGCTGTTAAGAAAAGTTGTTATAAAAACTTCTACGTAGAACTTAACATTGTCCTCAGAAAACGCACATTCCGTAGCCACCTAAGGTTGCGTAGGTAATGAAAAAAGTAGTATCGTTTCGGACCGCGGGCGCGGGCTAACGGCCATTCTGCTGTTATTTCACTCTTCCACCCTTAGCTTACTGCCGCTACATACTAGGGTGCTGTTAGGGTAACTGTCAAGTTTTTCAAGGGTGTGATCTTGGACATTTTACCTACTAGGAAAAGTTTAGGTTTTCACTAAGTGTAGGTACCAAGATATTATTTTATGTTGAGTGTATGCAAGGTACTGACGTGATGCTTATCCGTTTTTCTTATGATATTATGCACTTTTCGGCAATCAAGTTAGATCACGGAAAAATCCAAGATTTATTATCATTATTTATTTATTGTAAAAAAATTATGCTAGAACCATGATGAAAGTGTTTTAAAATGCGAAAATTAGTTAACGTTTTACCAAATTTGATAAAACTGCAGACACGTAATTTGATACTCATAAAAGCTAATTACTATATTGTTTTCATATCATTTTCACATCAAAACTTTGCCCACTCCCAGTTAGTTATAATTTAAGAGTTTCCTTATAATATTAATAACAAAATTCCATGAAAACAGAATGTTATCCACTCGACCAGCCCGTATGTGTCCGCCGCGTAGATCCAAAGTTAAAGTTACAAAGAACTTTAGGCACAATAATGTGTGCCCATTTCCAAGCCATTGAATATTTTATTTCGTTATTTAGACGCTAACTGGTTTCTTCTCTTTATTGCTTCAGTGATACATTGCAGCCGTTTATTGGTATGTTAGTTCGCGCTTATCGAATATTTCTGGGTCATATTTTTCTTTGATCGGTTTAGATTAGACGAAGTTGGCGCAATATCTGTTCGGGTTTGACACTGTAAATGACGACCGTCGTAGATTCTAGCTGTTATTTTGTAGATTGATTTTCTAAAGTCAACATACGTATTATTTCTGGTCTAACTGTTGGAGTACACGAATATCTTTATAGTATATTTTGTATATTGCAGACAGATTACTTGTTCGGTATCATAACTCGGTACTTAATGACTAATCAGCAAGAGGAGTATAGGAATCGTAATTAACGGCGTTCTGTAGTTTTTGCCTTTGCCGTGAGCTTGAGTTTATGTATGTGTATTGTAGCCGTTTATACGTATGTAACTTCGTGCTTATCGAATATTTCTCTGTCAGATTTTTCTTTGATCGGTTTAGATTGGACGAAGTTGCTGCAATATCTGTTGCGTTTTAACACCGTAAATGACGATCGAAATTAAAAAAAAAAAAAAAAAATCGTTTATTTCTCCTCACAAAAACAGACATTGAAAGTTACTAAGGTATAAATATACAGGTACATATTATGTTCTTAGTCTAGAATGTGTGAGGAGCTGGTGTCTGAATTAGGCATAAGAATGCCTGTATTTCTAGCATCGTAGTCGTAGCTAGTGTTTTCTGGATCGTGGATTGAATTTTCACTTTAGAGTTATGTCTACATGCGATTTTTATCTGGATTTGATGTTGGAGTACATGTGGAGAAATTGTTAAAGGCAGGATTCGTTTTTAGATATTTTTTATATCATAAATTGGTAATTAACGACTAATCAGCAAGAAGTGTAGGGATCGTTTCAGATGACGTTCTGTAGTTTCTACCTACCCGCATAAAAAAAAGGTTGAGTATATGTAGGTACCTACTTTTTTGATTATCATTTTATTTTTATCCCTTTTTTAACTTTTCTATCAAACTTTGCCCTAAATTGGTCTCTTTAAATTGCCATTCACTACAAAAACATTGATAAATATTTCACTAGCTATGATTACATGCAGTAGAGTTTCGAAATTAATTGAGTGCTTTTACTCTTTCCATGCTGGAATATAAATCCGTTGCGTAAATTCCATCCTGCACACTGAATATATTTTTCATTCTATTCAACCAGAATATTTAGTTACCAATACTCTATTTAATTGACCACAAAGCTGCAATATTTTGGTCGCCATGATACATCATTTTGCTCCTAAATTATTCGAAAGCGTTATTAGTAACGAATTAGTATTTAACCCCTTGAAATGCTTTATTTCTGGTTAAGCTGGTATATTAACCCATAGTTGGTAAATCCAAATCACACAATTTATCCCATTGATTCCACGGGACTCCCTGTCCTCCCAAATCATTGTTTATTTTTTAATAAAAGCAAAAACTTACTTAAAATAGTTTATTACTCGTATATGTACTAATAGGCTTATATATTAAATTTCGTTTTATTTATGTACCCGTAATAACAATTGAAAAAACTAATAAACTGAAATATGCAAACAAAAATAAACGTCAACTTCTAGGTGCTCACTAAAATGCTTTTATAAATGATCTTAATTTTTTTTTATATACACTATTATAATAATAAAATAATAAGTATTTATTCAGAAATTAGAATAGGTAAAAACACAGTTTCAATCTTAGATAACTAATAAAGGAATAATAATGTAAGATGCCTGTACTAGGTAATCCTGTATCACAGGCTGTAGGAGCTCTAAAAATATGCTTATCGTAGGACAACAGAATTAAAACAACATTTAACATAAGAAGTTCAAAAATAGTGGCAAGATTGTATAATTTTGAAAATTAATTTTAATTTACTTAAAACTATAAACATAGAACCAAATTACTAGGTCATAGTTAATGTCTTATCTACCTTTATTGCAAAAAAGGTGCACTTTGATTACACCTATAAAGATTGGGAAATAATTGGTAAGCAGAATTGTAAAATCAAACAAAGACACTTAATGTTTGCAACTAACGACTAATGTGCTTAGCCTGCAACAAATTGACGAGTAGTAGGCCATTGCAGTGTCAGCAGCAAACGTTCAACGTGTGTGACCTTGAGTATAAAGAACTAGACGGCCTCATAGTTGATAGAGTTGGTGCGCCTGTATTCCGCTATTTTCCTAGCAGGGCATTCAGGGTCTCCCGTTTTATGATTGTTGGGCTTTTTAAAGCGCGAACAAGTTGCGCATTTCGATGTGTCCGCTAGCTTCGTGCAATCGGCAACTGAGTGTCCAGCTTCACCGCAGTGAGCACACACAGAGTTGACCTCTCTGCATGTTTTGGCTGCATGACCATATAAGACACTTGTACAATCTATAACCAGAGTGAAACCACTAACATGGCAGGACGTCCAATTTATAAACAGCCTTGATGTCGAAATTAGGGCTTTACGTATTGCCTGGAATTTTAATAATGTAATTACAGCTCGACGCATCTTCCTGCCCAGATTTGTGGCTTAATTTAACAGAGGCCAAAAAGGACTCCATGGACATCTCTGGCAACTCGTCGGGTATGTTCTGATCGTAAATGCGCCTGAAGACTTCAGTTTCAGACAGAGAATACGGCACTCCTACAATCACGATCCGTGGTTTGCGCTTGTTGGGCTCATCGGTGGTTAGTCCAGATGTAGAAAGCTGGACGGCGTTCTTGATTTTTTCGGCATCATGCTTGCTGTACTAATAATAACACCTCCATTTTTGGTCCTGCGGATACCTCGTACATGCAGCTTCATTTGATCAGGTCGTATGATTTTAGTTACCATGTCTTTAATTTCGTCACTTGAATTGAGTTTGTCACTAGGATAAATGACCACAGAGCTACAATTGTTCGGTCGAATGAAATCATTTGATCCCTTTTTAACCGTGTCGGCAAACAAATTATTGCCCGCAGTGCCAGAGTCCTTAATCGTCTGCTTGAGGTCCGAGATGTGTTCGCTTAAACTGCGCTTTTCTTTTTAGACATCAATCATATCGTGTGCTAGAATTGCTTTCTGCTTCAGAGATTGGTATAGGACTGCCATCTGTGAGGTGCCAGATCCTATTTTACGACACAAGTTAGAAATTTTCAGTTTCTGTTCCGAGTTTAGTTTGCCATCCGAGGCAATAGAGCAAACCTCATTTAAGTGCTGCTCATTGGTTGATATCCATCTTTGTATGTCGGGCGTGGATGCGACTTCAATCGAGAAATCATATCTGATCTGGGCTGGCATTTCCATCATCGTCTTCGCTGGCGATGTAGAGGCTTGCATTCGGCCGCTTGGATTATAGGGACTGTTATCCATTTTATTTGATAGTCACTTCACTGCTTCTAAGTTTTCATTATGTTTACATACTTACACAGTAGGCAAAAATATACATTAAAGAAGGTCACTATTATGATTGTTTAATTAAATATTGCTAACGAGCACTCTGTATTTTACGAAGGAGTGCGAATCAATCCCACTAAACTAACTAACACTAACTCTTATATAACTAACTTTTTAAAACTAAATAATAAATTGGATACTTTCATACAAAAATAAAAACGTGCAGCGATTACTCCTTATCTTCATACATCATTCTGCATTCACACCAGAACTGCTTGTATCCTCACCTAAATCCTGTGCTTACACGTGGCTTGAGTCAGTTGAGCACTTTGAAGCTGAGTCATGATCAGAAGGTATGCTCCCATCTTCATCCTTATTTTTCTCGCTTTTCATCGTTGGATTCCTTATCATCACACAGATGTGACAAGACTGGCTCAGAAGCCAGTCTTGTAAAACAGATATAGCATTTTGTCGCAGTGGATGGACTTACCAAGTATTTGAAGCCATTTAATACTTTAAAATACAACAAAAAACGTTGAAAATACGATAAAATTACAAATTAGCAAAGCAAAATATTTGTCACTTAAACATCCCCTATGAGTCCAGTGGACTCCTTACACATAATTACTCACCGAACGTAAAGCGAAGGCACGTGTCCTCTTCATCCCGTGTCTCGCACGTTACTTCAGATAGGTACTAGGACGCACAAAAACAAAACTGCGATATTATTTTTTGTAGACCAATATGATACTTTGTGCGGAGTCCCTGGGACCTAACAGTTAAATTAAGGTTTAAATAACTTTCTCTCATAACTTTTGGTTAATAAATACGATATTATTTTGATGGAATATTGTGGCAATATGGCGCCGGATTTGCTCGTGGTTTAGAGAAATTATTTAGATCATTAGTATTATTAAACAATAATTACTGACCGAAGCCCTATTAGTAATATAGGCTTATTGGGTTGAGTAAAATGGAGTTATGACGGACTCTTCTTTGGTGGATTTTGATATTTGACGATACAGTTGGCGCAATTGGCTGCTGCGGTCACCGGTTTGATCCCCGCTTGGAACAATTATTTGTATGGGTTACTAATAGTTTTTCTGGATCTGGCTGTTGTGTATGTGAGTGTTAATTTTTGTAGAAGCACACGCGATACCGGAGAAATTCCTAGAATAGGGTAAAGGTTTTATTAAAGAAATATATATACGTGACGTACCTAAAACGTATCAAAAAACTTTACATTTAAACAATATTTTAGTTCGTTAGCTGCAATGGTTTATTTTACTTTACTTTATGTTTGTACAACATGTAATTGATGCAGATATCGGATTTGTTTAGGTAGAAACATGAAACCGTGATGAGGGAAAAAAACATGTCAGTATTTATTTTGCCGGTACTAGTTAACATTTTTACGATTAAACTTTATTTACAAATAAAAAATACCGTGATATTATTCAAAACATGTAGTCTAGTTTTAGGCTCAGTTCTATCGCACACCCGATTTTCAGGACTAAAGGCTATCGCAAATATATGGCAAATTGAATACACGCGGAAACTGCTAGGATGATTAAATGTATTTATCAACATTTAGTTGCATTGCATCACTATGACGCGTCCATAATTTCGTGACCAAAATCTGGAATTATTCTTCAATGCAATCAGGCTGTCTGGCATTCCAAGCATTCCTGGAAAACATGTTGTGACCAACACAAAACGTTTAGAAAAGAAATAAGTACACACATTTTATTTTTATATTTTTGTAACAAAGTTCCGATTTTTTATAACTTACAGCATCGATCTTTATTTACATAAACGTCCACAAATACCCACAATAACTTACTCCATTCAAAGTAGCGAGTTGCGCCGTCCGTCACGGTCATCAAAGTGACATTTTTGTCGGCCGACCAGTGCGACCAGCGTGACGTGACGTGACGGGACAGGACGTGCAATAAAGTGAACTGCACTCAATTTAGACGTTCCGTCTTTTAGTTTTGGTTTAGTATGACGGAAGTTTGAAGAGCATAAAATGTCACTATAACATATACATTGTAGTCCTGACCGTTGGCCATGCATTTTTATTTGTACCGAATAAAAGCACAACATTTTATAAGTTGTATTAAGGTGAGGCCTTAGTCACGGTATTACGAGCCTTTGACCAAAAAATAAAATAGAATAGAATAAAATGTGTTTGCATAAAAACATGGCATAGGGATGGTACAAAATTTAAAAAATATTAAATGTTTTTGCTTAACATTTTAACCGTGCAAATTTTTCGGGCAAACAATTTTTTTTTTATCTATAATTATTTTACACTATAAAAACTATTAATGGACAGTTTATCATATAATTTATTTTTCAATAATCTGGCATTTAGAATTTTTAGGTCACTCGGTATCTTATTAAATATTTCCATACATAAATACAAACAGCTTTTATTGTATTAAGTAAGCCTTAGAATGACATCCAATAAGAGTCTGTGAGGGTCGCGCCGAATTCGAGGATTTAAAGGTGACAATAGGTATTAAGCTGATTAGAACTGTTTATACTCAATATAAAAAAAACTAATATGTAAACAACAAAACCGGATGGCACGCGTGTAGGACTAGCTTAAGTCGGTTAAAGGAGTAAGGACCCTTGTGGCTTCAGTTGAAAACCAGCGTCGGGCAACTATGTACTAGTTGTCTGGCATTTTGCTGGACTGGGCCTATTTGACGCGGCTGTGAGGCACACTTTATTTCAAAAATATTTTTCACTAGCGTCTCCCCCGGCTTCGCCCGTGACAAATTATACACAAAATCCTTTCTCGTTTCTCACTCTTTCTGTAGGTGAAAACCGCATATAAATCCGTTCAGTAGTTATTGAGTTTATCGCGTATAAACTCGGCGGGGGACTTCATTTTATAATATGATATTTCATAAATCTCCACCCACAAAACTATGAAAATATTATACGTATGATCCCCTTTTACCTAGCCTGAAGGAACAAGTAAAAATAATTAGATGGTCTTTTTGATGGTGAAAACTTCATTTAAATAGGCCCGGCGGTTTTGGTGCGATTGTCGTTTTTTTGTCCGTGTTAGACATAACTTTACAAATAAATTACACTATGTTATACGAATAAAACTCAAAATTTTCTAAGATCAAACTTTAAAGAAAATGGTTTAAAATGCTTTATCTACTCTCATATCGTAATATTCGAATTATAAAATTCAAAACGAGTTTATATTGGCATACTTTATAAACACTATACCGAAATTTAAAAATAGAATCTTATTATAACACTATTTCTCTAACAAAATAATGCTAATTACGTTAGCGACTGCTGGTAGGAGGTTTTAAAAAAGGCGATTTTGTCCTTTTACATATATTTAATTAAAATAAAAGTTACATTAGGTACTTATGAATAATTAACCTAAAGACAACCTCTAGCTTCGGCGATCGAGCGAGATTGATTGTCTTGATTTCCGATCGATTCCCATGAGAACGTTATGCGCGCACGGTCAGCACTTTCGTAAGTCTTTCTGGGTATCACTCACGCTTGCGTAACACTTGCAACACTTCACTGTAAGTTATGAATTGGTAGTACTATAGGTACATAGGTATGTAGATACATAGGAAGATATCCATAGGTAACACCTTCCCCTCCAGACGAGCAACTATTTGCGCATGTTTAACGCAAATATTGCGGCTTGGCGATCCTCTGGAGCGGCTTCCCGAAGGCTAGGAGTAGCAGTAGTAGTAGTTGTAGTCTCCGCTGCGGCTGATGCTGTCATTAAGGATCGTCGGCGACGTATAAGGTAGGCTATAACTAGTGCACCTGCACTTAATAAGGCTATGCCATAAAGCGGTGTAACTATGTGGTAGGTGCTTGTAATGCCTGTAGTGTCCAATTTTACAGGTTTTTCTAATAGTATTTGCTGCTGGATGTCGTGGAGCTTGTTTAAGTCGATTGTGTTAAGGTTGTAACGGGGTGATTCATTATCAAGGCTGGATGGCGTATCCTGTGAAATGGACATCAACTCGACGGCGTTTCCACGTACTTTGTCGTTTGTGTTAACGATAGTGAACTCCAAGGTCCTTACGGAGCAATCCTTGGGGATTGTTGCAAAATAGCTACCATTCAATAGTCGATGTTCTTCCTGTCCGCAATTAATCTGAACCCTTGTAGGTTTTGGGAACGTGATGAGGTAATGCTGGCTATCTAGTTGTAGAAGTGCTTCCTTGAGGAGAGAAACCGGAGTTGGGTGACAAAGTTCACCTATTTCTTTTTGGTAGAGAAGATGATGAATGCAATCTCGATGCGTGCGCCCTTGGTATGAGACTTTTTGTTCACAGATGTACCAGGTGTCGACCTTCGGGCATTCAGCCTCCATGTATACAAATTCCTTAGAGTCAGTTGCTATGTAAGGAAAAGGTGGCAGGATAACTAGAGATTTTGCATTAGGAACGGGACAAAGTCTGAATAGACTATAGATTGTAGGTGACAGAATAGGAAACTTGAGGACAATCACTATCTTATTGCTAGTGTAATATGATCCTATGCTAATTACATCATAGTAGTACCTAGCATCTAATTGAATTATTTGATCCAAATTGTATAAGGATTTTAATTTGCTTATCATCTTGTTCAATTGCTGAACACTTATAATAGAATGATGCATAGAATTAGTGCGACTAAACGCTAAAATATTCTCTAACCTATTTATTTCTAAATAAATATCCTGAATATTATTAGTTAATGCGTTAAATATCTGAAATAAATGAACGAATCTAGCTGTATGATTATCGCTAGTAACATTCAATAGATAGGCAATCGTTTTGGTAAGTTTCTGCTGGTTAGAGCTCAAAGTATCTAATACTCGCGATTGTTGAACAGTCATATCTTTAAATAGACTGACATGCTTATCAAAGCTGCCTGTTAACTTTTTATCATTACTTTGCAAAATTTTAATAGCGTGTTCGAATCGTAGAGCATCACTATGGTCTAAGTTGCCTGTAATACTTTTTATTAAAGAACCCAAGGGGTCGATAAGACCTCGTTTTAATCTTTTGCTAGGGCCAAAGGTTTCAAGGTGGGATGTTATCTCATCTAACTTTTTATATAGGTACAGAATATGATTTTTGAACGAAGATGCATTTTGTTTGGATAGGCTAGCAGTCAATTCGTCTAGCTGAGTTCTTAATAAGTTAATTTGGTGTTGAATTTTCTCTATGTTAATTTCTTGTAAAAAGATATGATCATGTGCAACAATTCTAGTTTTGCCTAGGTTAAAGGGTAATATTCCAGGTCCGTCAGATATGTTGTCAAGTCGGATGGTTTTGTCCGTCGGATTGTCGGCTAGTACCCGGTCCAGGGTCATGATGAGGGTTATGATCCTGCAACAATGGCGACTTTTTAATTAATTTGGATCGTTTTATTCTAGTTTTAGCAACTGGTCCAGATTTCTTAGATGTGTATATGTGTATAGGTAAGTTCGTGATAACTTTATCTTGAGTGTAACGCGATGCGAGCTTTTGTCTCTGCGCTATCGGATTCCTTACGTATACATTTTGTCCAGGCTCGTAATCTGTTTCAGGTTCACGGTCAAGGTTACGGTGAGCCATTAAGGTCTTGCGTTCGCGGTAAGATGAGTCATGTATTATTTTATATACTACGTCCATTTTATCGCGGTGGTCCTGCAGATATCGTTGGAATAATTGCTGAGTCAAGTCTAAGTCTGTCGGGTCTCTAGGGTCAAAGTGTCCAGTGATCAATTCGAATGGCCTGCATTTCGTCAAACTATGTACAGAACTATTGTATGCTATTAGTGCGTATGGTACTAGATTTTCCGCTAGTACATTTTTATGTTGTAACTTCAATAAACGTAGGTGTTCTAACAGGGTGCTATGAAAACGTTCTATCATGCCGTTTTCATGTGGTGCGTCAGCAGCAACGAGGTGGTGGTCTATTTTATGTAATTTGAAAAATTCTTGGACAACCTGATTTGTGAATTCGGTACCCCTATCAGTAGTTAAGGTGATTGGGAAACCGTGGTGAGTGCCAAAGTTTAAGAGGGCTTTTACTATATTGGGGGCAGTACAATCTGGTAATCGGTGTGCATGTGCGTATTTTGAGAATGCATCGATAATAGTCAAGTATTTTTCCTGTTCTATTGTTAAGACGTCTGCGTGAGCAAGTGCAAAAGGTTTTGTAGGTGGCGGAACTATCTGAAATTCAGGACGTGGGGGAACACGGTCGTATTTAGCTTGATTGCATATGACGCATTCATTAATGAATGATGTTATTTGTTCTTTTAATTTTGGCCAAAAGTATCTTTGTGATAAAGATAAGTATGTTTCATTAATTCCTCTATGATTGGTTTTTCCGGTGTGATATTTCGATATTATGTCTTGTTGTTCCAGATAGTCTGAGACGTTTTGAATTTCACGTTTAACTAAGATTATTTTAACTGAAGAACTTTTCAGGTTTTGCTGAATTACAGGAACAATAGTGTACATTTTTTCAATCGGCTGTACCATTATAGCTGTGCGAAGTTTGGGGTCAATAAATTTTTGAACTATGGATACGATTTCTTCTTGTAAAATATTCTCAGAAACTTCTACGACTGTCTTTCTGAAAGTTTCAAAGGGAACTGTAATTTTAGGTTTGGCTTTTAGTGATTTAGTGGTGCATTTTATGATAAGTTGCCGTCTGAATTTATTTAAGGGTTCTTCTGAGATAGGTATTTCTAGGATAGGACTTTCGTGAGATGTGTGTATTGTTTCAGAGTCATGCATGTCTAAGTCGGGGATTGGACTACTTAAAGCTCTTATAGTGGGTGCGGTGTCAGTTGAAGAGTCACTAATTATAGGTCTTTCATCAGGGGCTGTAACTGTTGATTCTGAGTCGGAAATATTGACTATTAGGGAAGGAGATTCCTCATTATAGATTTCTACCCGTGAGAGTGCATCGGCGTTTGTGTTGGATTTTCCCTTTTTGTATACTACTTTATAGTTATATTCGGACAATTTAAGTTTCCATCTAGTAAGGCGTGAACTGGGTTCTTTGAGATTCATGAGCCATTGTAGTGGCTTATGATCTGTAACTATGATGAAGTTCCTTCCAAAGAGGTACGGCCTAAAATATTTGACCGCCCAAACTATTGCCAAAAGCTCTTTCTCAATAGTCGAATAGTTAATTTCACTGTCGTTTAGTGTTCTTGAGGCATAAGCTATTGGTCTATCAGTACCTATTTGACCTTGGGACAGAATAGCTCCTAACGCTACATTAGAAGCGTCTGTCGTGAGAATGAAGTCTTTCGAAAAGTCCGGGTATTGCAAAATTGGATCATTTGTTAACAGGGTTTTGCAATGTTCAAAGCACTTAATATATTCGGGGGTAATATTGACTTTTGCACCCTTCTTTAAACATGTGGTTAATGGTTTTGTAATACGCGCGAAATTTGGTATGAATCGTCTATAGTATCCAATTAGACCTAGAAATGCTTTAATCTGTTTTTGAGTTTTAGGAATAGGGTATTTCAGAATAGCTGAAATTTTATCGGGGTTAGGCTTAACACCTTCCGTTGTAATGACATGACCTAAGTACGGTGTTTCGCGTTTTAAAAATTCTGATTTATCTAGCTGTAATTTGAAATTTGATTCCCTAAGCCTTTGAAATATTTTACGCAAGTTAACAATGTGTTCTTGAAGTGACGTTGAAAAGCATAGAATATCATCCTGGTATACGATACAGATTTCATGTTGTAAGCCTCTAAGAATATTATCCATAACGCGTTGGAATGTGGCGGGACTGTTTTTCAGACCCATAGGCATTCGCAGGAATTCATAGTGTCCGTTACCGTCGGCTACACTAAATCCTGTCTTGTGAATATCGTCTGGGTGAAGTTCCACTTGGTAGAACCCACTAGCGAGGTCTAGGGTAGTAAAATATTGACAACGTCCCAACTTATCGAGAATATCTGTAATATTAGGGATAGGATACTTATCATCGATAGTTTTTTCATTTAATTTACGGAAGTCTATAACAAGCCTCCACTTGGTTTTGCCAGAAGCGTCCTGTTTTTTCGGAACTATCCAAATAGGTGCACTCCATGCTGAAGTGGATGGTCTAATAATACCTTGTTCTAGCATTTTCCTAATTTGGTCTTGGACTTCTTTTCTATGGATGTACGGATACCTATAAGTTTTAGAATGAACAGGAATTTCATCAGTAGTATTAATTTTATGTTTTATTTTATTCGTGAAGGTTAAAGGCTCATGTTCTAAATAAAATATGTCCGAAAATTCCTTGCATAATGATAATAAATTAGCGCGTTCCTCAGCGTTAAGGTGGTCTGTACGTAAGCGTGATGAAATTTCATGGAACCGGACATTGTCTTTGCTGTTAGCGACTAATGTCTGTTCGTTAAATATGTGTGCAGTTATTGGTTTATCAAGGCTAAAAATAATATCATTATTTGTGGGGTTATAAATTTCTACAATGCATTTGCTATTTGTAGCAGTTGATAGACATCCTGTTATATTACAGCCATTAATTGATTGCTGGTTAATTATTACATCACCTTGCGAAATATTAATAGGCATCTTAATTAGTCGAGTGGACTGTGCAGGAACAATTGTCTCTAATAAGTTAACAGCTTTAGAGTCATACATTTGAATTTTATTACAGGATAATTTAGTCTTTAGTGTACGTGTCTGAAGGTCTATTTTTGCTTGCCAGTGTTCTAATAGGTTCCATCCGATTAAACCATCGAAGTAATCGTGGAACTTGTAGATGAAAAACTTTATAGGATCATGACCTTGAAATTCGGAAAAGCACGGAACGATTATCGAATATTCATTTCTAGTAGTCGCGTGAATATTTGAAACAATGAATGGGTCTTCATAAACTGGTAAGTGGGAGAAATATTTGTCTACTATTTCAGGACTAATAAAAGACTGATTAGCGCCTGTGTCAATGAGCAATTTTAGCGGGGGGTTTTTTATCTGAATGTACGGGAGTTGTCTTTTGCTATGTATGTTCAGTTCTATTCTGGGAAATTGATATCCTCGGCCTCCTGAAAATTTTCACCGTCATATTCCTCCATAATTTCAGGTGCGTTTTCGGATGAATATACCTCAGGTAAGTACTGGGAATAGTCAATGTCATTAGTTTGGTCATAGTTATCATAGTCATCGGTCTCATTAAAGTTAACCTGTCTACGGTCAGTCTGTCCAGTCAAAGGTAAGTCGCGGGCTACAGGGTGACTTATGCCACTCATTGGAACGGGACCATTTTGAGTCTTATTACGAGGTGGGATTCTAAATCCGGTTGACATGTCTGCACGAGGTAACGCTCTCATAGCCTGTTGAGTTCTAGAAGGACCTTGAACTTGAGGTCTAAACATAGGTGAAGCCTGTGGTACAAAATTAGCATTATAAGAGTTGGGAATAAAATTATGTCTAGTCTGATTATGTAATTGAGGTAAAAATTTTGGTGGATTAAATTGTTTTTGAAAGCTAGTAGGTTTTCTAGAGTTTTCTATTTGATAGTTCTTGTTCTGCAAATAAGACACATTAATTTCTTCTTGCGCAAACTCCAGAGCCTTTTCTAAAGTTTCTGGACGCATGCACCTAACACGTGATCCAATAGGTTCATGTAGTCCTCTAGTGAAGGTTTTTAGTGCTAATTTATTATATAACTGTCTCTTAGCGTCTATGGTACTTACGATTTGCTCGTGTAGTTGGACATAGGCCATGATAGTGCTAAGCATGTTTTGCACACGCTCATAGAAAACGTTAGCCGTATCGGTACCTTGGGTAAGTTGCGATAGATCTGTGTAAAGTGAACATTCATCTCTATGATCCGAGAAACTATTAACTAAAGTGTTTCTAATTCCTTGCCAGTTGTCTGGAATACCATTGGTAGCTAATGTTCGTGCGGCTTTACCTGTTATTTTATTAATAATGCCGTTAAGTAGAGCTGAACTAACAAGTTGCTCATCAGGATGGACATATTCTAAAACTAACTTATCACAAATGTGCAAAAATCTAACTAAAACGTGGGAATTGCCATCGAATTCCGGTACTAATCTAAGGGCTTTCCATATGCCATCAATTTTAGCACTATTATCAGATTGAGCCATTTCGATTTCTGAAAGCTCAGTAATACTACCAAATCTTAATCTATCTATAGTTGTGTGCCGCGGATTCGGCTCACGATCCCTATTTCTCCTTGTCAAAGAAATCTTGACTACTTACAATAAGTAATGGAAAAGGATCAGGAATAGCAACCGATTTCTAGGAATTGCATAACTTAAAAATTACTCACAGTAGATACTGCATATCCAGTCTCATCGATGTTCAGACGAGGGTGGAGTTTCAGGAACAGAAGATTCTGTGGGCTCCTCCAACAGCTGCTCGTAGATTCGTAGAGATAGTCGACGCGTCGACGATACGACTATCAGGCGGTCTCGAAGTTTGATAACGCGCACTGACTCGACTATCCTACCGGCTGCGCCAATTACGTTAGCGACTGCTGGTAGGAGGTTTTAAAAAAGGCGATTTTGTCCTTTTACATATATTTAATTAAAATAAAAGTTACATTAGGTACTTATGAATAATTAACCTAAAGACAACCTCTAGCTTCGGCGATCGAGCGAGATTGATTGTCTTGATTTCCGATCGATTCCCATGAGAACGTTATGCGCGCACGGTCAGCACTTTCGTAAGTCTTTCTGGGTATCACTCACGCTTGCGTAACACTTGCAACACTTCACTGTAAGTTATGAATTGGTAGTACTATAGGTACATAGGTATGTAGATACATAGGAAGATATCCATAGGTAACATGCTATAAAACAATTTTTTTTCTATTATGATACAGGACAAATCCAAGAAGTTAATCACTAAGGAGTTTCCATCAATATTTTTTTGTAATGCCATTTTATAGTACCTATTATAAAAAGATTTGATTCCAATTTTAAATTGTCTATGACAATCCCCGCTTTAGACATAGCACGCACTGTGATTTTTATTCGCGCGAATTTTGTTTCCTTCTACCTGTTCATAGAGCTCAAAATATTCGGGCGAATAAAATTCGCGCCGTGGTGCGGTTGATTCTGTGGCAAAACACGGATTTCTTGCGGCATTATTTCTGCACGATTTCGTTACCGATGCGAACAACTTCATACAATTACATAGGTCGCAGAATGGGCGGAAAAAAATCGCGCGAATAAAGATCGCAGTGCGTGCTAAGCCTTAGCGCATGCGCGGTTAATGCGGTGATGTGCTGAGTTTTGGCGCCATTCATACGTTTTGCAAGTTTTGCTGTACTGAATTTCATGAGTTATTTAAATTATTGTGTTTGAAATGTCTGATATCAGTGAATGTGAAGAAAATTTGACTCCGCCCGATATTTTAGATGCGGCGAAGGAAATTACTCTTAATTTATTACCAGCAAAGTCGAGAAAAGTATATCACAAATGCTATCACGATTTTATGGCATGGAAAATGCAAAAAGAGGTATTTAGTAGGTTCAATCCCAATTTATGAGTGTAGATAAAGTAGTGTATGAAACTGCACATAACCAGGTATTAAAACATTCGTGTGAAAGCTATTAAAAACCTCGCCTACGGCTCGGTTTTTAAACACACACTCATGTTTTAATACCCCTCATTATGCAACAGTTTCATAAACTACTATTATACTTTTTCCAAAAAATTACGACTAGCCGTTTAGACGTGATTCTATAAAATCAGCTACTGAGGGGTATCTGCACCTTAAGTCAGTCTCTGTTATTGTGATGAATCATTACATTTGTTTCGTCTGACCCATGTTAATTAAACCAAGCCCTACCATCTGTTCCAATTACAAGCCTGAAACTAATTGAATCGTTCTTTTTTAATAACTTTTTAAGCACGTTTACAATAAAAATCAGAAAATTCGTCTCATAACATCAGCAGTTCTTGCGAACACATTTTTTGCCAAATGAAATTCAGTTTCAATTATTCTCAACCAGCCATAAATTGTTGAACTCTCGCATATTGATATTTTTGTGTTCGCAATTTTATTTGGAAACAAAAAAGATTGCATTTTTTTGTGTACAATTTTTTTTCTTTTTAATTATGAAACGGAGCATGCCTCGATCCATAAAAAGTTAAAGTTTGAATGATTGAGGCTATATTTTGAAATTGTAATGGCCATAATTTTTTTTTTTTGATAACTGGCATTAATAAGAGAAATGATAGTCCTACAAATTACGTTACGTTAGATAACGTAATTTGTAGGACTATCATTTCTCTTCGACTTAAAAATCAAGATTTTTCTCAAAAGACCAGCTCCAAATTTAAATTTTTCACTATCAAAGATTACTATTGTAACTAACTTGCCGCAATTGGACATAAAAATCAGGAAAAACCATTGAGTTAAATGTACTACGTACTAGAGGAGACTCCACAACTCAATTGTTTGTAACACTTAGTCTGTGGCAAGCGCTCGCTGCATACTAGATACTGTTCAAACAACTCGAGAAATATAAATAATAGTCAAGGAATGAGTTTTCAGCAGTAAGTTGAAAACACGCTTAATTTAATTATATTTTATCAATTTATTGTATCTCGTAACGTCTCGTCACCGCGGAGGCGGGAGGGCGGCCAATTTTGTATAAATATCAAAGAGTAAGAAAAAGTTCATCTACGCGCATTGATTGTTTATCTGTGAGAACAAAACCATTTGTATTTTTGGGTTTCGACCACTCCCTACAATTTGCGGTTTGAACATGTTTACACGGCAGCTGTCAACGTAATTGTTTACTTTAAATAAAAAAAGGAAACTTTTAGTGTTTTCAGTATTTTCATTTTTATTCCTATTCGTTTTTTTTGCACATCACAATAAAAAACCAACTTTTATATAGACTTACCTATCTAATAGCAACATTTTTACAAAGTTGGTCTTTAGGTACCTAATTATGTTTTTTATTATCTAGCTGGAATTATGTACCTATGAGTACATACAGGACGCCTACAGGTAGGATTGGTCCACACTTGCCCAACAACATAAACCAAAATATACAGCATTGGAAAGAACAAACGGAAGCCTTACCCTGCACTGAAAGAGGCTGAAAATATAACATAACATAATGCCTGTATGCCAAGGGTTAGACCTTCTTGTCAAAATGTAACCGGCCAGTTTTACAAAAGGGAACATTACTGCCAATTGCTCCCGCCAGATGGCGCTTATTTATTATTTATATATATTATTTATACAAACAAGTTGTCCTAAGGATTACACAAAGCACACCATTAGACCCCTGGGGTCTGTCTTAGCATGCCATGCTTGAAGGCGTGGAGTAAAAATAACAACATTGCGAGTTTACGTCTTCTACTGTTTGTGGTTCCCGAACTTTATTTACTGTTTTTAAGAATAATTAGCGTTCAAAAACCAAATAATAATATTGCTAGCAGTTGGTCAAGAATGCATCAGTTTGGACTGCTGTCCACCATTATAATGTGACCGTGTGCAAGACGGTTCCACTGCGAAGTAATTATGCGAGTCATATAAAATCAAGCTGGAAATATCGTTTTGAATATTAATTGGATGTACATTAATCTCATTACATAGTAAATTAACAAAATATCTGCAAGTTACAGCAGCCTTTCAATGTTCGCATTCATATTCGTACCTTTCAACTAAATCCGTATTTTTTTTCCTTTTACTGATGCACCGCGCTCTCGAAGCCGGGTTTTTAGCTGCAGTATGGTCTTATTTCCTCAATTCTTAGTTAGCTCCATTTTTCTTTCACTATTACATTTAAATTTTGTATGCTTAAATTGCGAAATTTTGTCGCTCGACTTTAAGAATTTGGTTTATTTACTCTGATTCCTGTGGCGCCATTTGAACTCAGCTTTGCGGATAGTTCCCTATTACGTCTAGAAGCGTTTTGCTACACCAGCTCATAAAAATCCTGAAGAATTGAGGCTTTAATTACAGTTGTCCACAAATTGAGGGATAGGTATAGTGGAAGAATTTATGCTTTTAATTCATTTGAAATTGGATCATATTGAATCCTTTTTGGTGCTGTGGAGCGTATTGTTAGACTTGTATAACTAACGAATACCTTTAATTACTTATTTACTACTGGTCGTTGGAATAGGGCACGGCGACCGATCGTAGTCCTAGATTAGAAAAAGTGTCACTGGGCTTAGGGGTGTTACCTCATTGCCTCTGAGGTTCAACCTCTACATCTTTGAAAGCTGGCAGATAGAACTTGAAGAAAGAACAGAAACTTGTTTTGGCAGGTATATTTGGAACGCTAAAAGCCATCATGTCGTGAACATATTATGAAAAAATAAGCCTCGTACTCGCGTCGGGGAACTGCAAACGTTTACAGCAGTTCATTTTATTTACTTAGCGATTCCTCGACGCATTTACGAGCCTTTTGTTTTGCTTTTTGGAAGTTTTTTAAATATATTTTTTTATTTTATGGTTTTTAAATTACATAAAATATACCTAGAAGTAGATAAGTTTCAATCAACAATCTATCGATACACGTAATTAGTTGATCCTCTTAGTAAGAACTTATAATCTCAGATGATCACAGAACCGCCATTATCCCCCGGTTCAACTGAGTGAAACACGTAATTATTTATTTATTTATTTTATTTATTTATTTATTTTAAGGAAAGCTTACAGACTAATGACAAACATAAAAAAAAAATCGTGGGTAAGAAAAATGGCTAATTACAAGCTTCCACATGTATACATCGCGCTACAAATCATTTGCGTTGACATGTTGTATAATACAGCGATACATAGAATAAAATACTAATTATAGGTAGACAAAAATTCAAATAAAGTAATGTAATATGTCGAGTCGTGCAACATCAAACAAAAACAATTAATGTGAAGCATAACATTTACATCGAAGAAACAAAAACAATCCTGCACTCATTTCATTTTTGACCGCCGCCAAAATATTCTCTGCTTAAGGTCTTTCTAATCTTATGTGCGCTGGTGCAAAAGAGATCGACTTCCAAGTGTATTGGTAAGGTATTGAAAGCTGCGGCACTACGTATAAGGAAGGCGTTACGCCTGTAATTGGTCGATGCGCATGGTGTCTGCAGCAATGGCCGTGTTCGTAGGCTGCCTTGGTTAGTGCGAAGAAGTATTTTGCCAAGTAGTTCGGGACAATCTACCGAGCCGTTTGCTATTTTTGCCAAAAAGCATATGTCATTTATGTTACGTCTTACATGCAAAGGTAAAAAATGGTATCGCTTACACCGGTGTTCGTAGTCTACCGAGAATTGCTTCGCCACAAAATCCAAGTATCGCAAAAACTTTCTCTGGACGGATTCGATACGAGATTTGTAGATCTCGTATTGAGGGTTCCAGACTTGAGAAACGTACTCGAGGTGACTGCGCACGAGGGAACAGTATAGCACTTTTACTGGTTTTAGTGTCCGAAAGCTAGAACAAGCTCTAATAATAAAACCTAAGGCTTTGAGGGCTTTCTTGACAATGGTTTCTATGTGAACATCAAAAAGTAATTTACTGTCATGGACAACACCAAGATCCCTGATTTTATTTGCCTTACTTATGTACGTACCATCTAGCGTATATCCTGAACCAATAGTAGTTTTCAGACGAGTAAATACTACATGAAAACATTTAGACACGTTTAATTGCATTTTATTGGTTTTGCAGTATGATACGAATCTGTCAAGGTCCAACTGAAGTAACTCGGTATCAGACACTGTACGTACAGACTTAAGGATCTTCATGTCATCCGCGAATAGCAAAATATTTGAATTTAAAAAGCAGTTTTTTATGTCTGAGATAAATATGGTAAATAATAACGGTCCTAAGATCGAGCCTTGGGGCACTCCTGATGGGACGGTTTTCCATCCGGAAGTGTATCCACGTAATACCACAGCCTGCGTTCGATTATCTATATATGACTTAAACCATCGGAACAGATCCCCGTGTATTCCTGCAGATGAGATTTTCTGAAGAAGCACACGGTGATCTATTCGGTCGAAACACTTGCTGTAGTCTGTGTAAATAACATCAACCTGATATCGTTCTTCCATCCCAGTGGTTATTAATTCGTTGGACAATACCAGGTTTGAGGCAGTTGATCGCTTTCTGAGGAATCCATGTTGTTCATCACCAAAGTGACGCTGCAAGGCTGAATAAACTTCAGTGTGCACAACTCGTTCCAAAACTTTAGAAAAAAGACATAGCTTAGATATGGGGCGGTAATTACCTACCTGAGATTTTTCCCCCTTTTTAAAGATAGGTGTGATAAATGCCGATTTCCATACCTTCGGGACGATACCCTCTCTCAGCGATCGCTCAAACAACAAACAAACTGGCGCCACAAGACTCTTTGCACAATTAATTATGAAAATAGGGGGTATCAAGTCTGGCCCACCAGATTTAGTGGGGTCCAGGCCCTTAAGTAGCTTCAGCACCATGTCAGGACACACGCCAACGGTACTCAGGTTCACTGAACCAGAAGAATAAGTATTTACATTAGTATCTAGATCATGAGAGTCTGGATCTGAGTCAGGTTCCTGGAAAGTGGATTGAAAGTAAGAGGAAAACAGCTCAGCGATACCCTCGCCGGTGTCTGCGGACTGATCCATATAATGCAGTTCGTTAGGTAAAATGTTACCACTTCTTTTACTTTTAATATAAGACCAGAAACACTTAGGGTTTTTTGTAATTGCATATTCCATTCTTTTCATGTAATCATCAAAACAAACCGCTTCAAGTTGCTTAACTCGATTACGCAAGACAGAAAAAGAATTGTAATCGGATACATTACCGTATTTTTTATATTTATTGTGGTATTTGTATTTTTCTTTTAATACTTTAATTAAAGCACTGGTGTACCAGGGGGGATGTGTACATTTTTTTTGTGGTTTAACGGGGATGTATAGGTCCCTTAGCTCGTATATTTTTTTATAGAAAAGGCAAAGAGCTTGATCTAGGGGTCCAGCATGCAACAGTGTTTTCCAGTCTATAAGATCTAATGCAGATGTGATTGCAGGGTAATCGCCTTGATGAAACATATATTTTACACTGGGTTTCTCGATGCATTTATGGACTTCAACGAAATCAGCGTTAATAATCAACGGTTTGTGGTGCACATCAACAGGCACCGCCAGAGGATCGCCACACTCATTCACCCTTACTGCACCATTTGAGAAAACAAGATCCAACAACCTACCATTGATATTACGCTCACTATTAAATTGAGTCAAGTTACACGCATTTATTGTGTCAAAGAAGTCCAAAAAACACCGAGCAGACACCTTCTCAGGGCACAATCCGGGGCCGCCGTCCGAATGTCGCCATTCCACATCGCCACCGAAGTTAAAATCCCCAGTTACGATAAATGTGTCTAGCGGGTAAGCGGTCACTAACTGGTTAAGTTTATGGTGGAAGTTTTGCAACTGAGCTATGTAAGAATTGCCTGTATTTTCCTTGCACAGATACAAGGCGCAGATGTTAATATTATAGCTAACCGAAGGTTTAGACCTCTTCAGAACAACGGACACCCATATGTCCTCGGCAGAGGTCGACCAGTCACATCTTTCCACAACGGTCAGATCATTCCTCGCCGCGATCAACACTCCACCACCACGGGTCTGTTCCGTTCGGCAATAATCACGGTCCCGCCTCCAAACAAGATATCGTCCGTCCAATAACTCACTACTATTAATATCGTCAACTAACCATGTTTCTGTGAATATAATAACATCGTATGAATTCCTACAAATATTACGATATACCGCGTTTGTTTTCGAGCGCAGACCTCGCACGTTCTGATAATATATATTAATCATTTTTAAGCTTAACTGTAACACTACTAACACCGGTGCATGGGCCATTAATCAGTAACGAATTTAGCAAAATATATAAAATAATAATTGAAAACAGAAATAGCCAACAGTGATAAACTATGATGGAGGTAGACAACAAAAACCGGTAAGTATAATTTAAACACAGCGATGCACAGTGTCTAAAACGGCACTTCGAAATAAACATATGTAATGCAACAAAAGGAATGGCATTCACGTCACCAACGGCACCATATCCCAAGTAAAAACTATAAGGAATATGGGTCCAATTAAATAATAATTGTAGGCAAAACAAAGTGGCAGCCATATCACTTACAAAAGATTTCACAAAATATGCGCAAAAACTCGTATTCAAAGCGTTAAAATAGTTAGCTATATACGGAAAGTAAAAATAAAGAAAGCATTTAAGATGTAGGCAGATCCCGCACTCGACAATATAAGCAAAAACTTTAAAACAACGAAAACCAAAGCATAATGAGACAAATGAATAGGTGACACTGAGCGATAACAGAACAAAAGGCAGGCGAGAATGGAATGTGTACATATAAATACCTGTGTTACTCAAACTTAGTTTCGGCGATTTGACTTTAAACAATACTGTGTAAGCAGATTGACCAACGGTGTAGATTAAAAAAACTTTTTTAAATCTTGCTCGGTCCTGATGTGGTGCTTCGGTGATGAATGGTTTTTTCGAATAAAGATTTTGCAGCCGGTTACCCACACATATTCATATCCTTTTTCCTTTGCCAAGATCTTAGTTCTGTTGAGTAAGGCTTTGTTATCCAGCGTCAGGTGGTCGTTGATGTAAATTTTCTGATCACCACGCTGTCCCAAATCGGCCGCACTCAATATCTTGTGCTTTCTAGCCGCAGCAACAAAATCGTTTTTTAAATAGCAGTTGTGCACCGAGCAAATAATTGTTTTGCAATGGCTGTTATTTCGCGTAGGAATCCTTGCTACGTAATTTATACGTTCTTTAGGGATGGGACATTTGATTACAGCCCCTATCCTAGAAATGATGTCAAACAAATTCTCTGTGTTCGATTCGGGTACACCCTTGATCTCAACATTGTTCATCCTGGATCTCTGCTCATTTTCACGACACTGAAGTTCCAGGCTCCTACAGCGCTCTTGCAATGTGGCAATGTCTTCCTTAGTTTTTTTCAACCCATCTATCTCCTGTTCCAGTCCTGAAACTTTGCTTGTAAGATCTCTCACCGAGCCGTGCACAAACTCGAGAGACTCCTTCATCTCTGCAATGGAATTGGTCACATCAGTGAAGTCTGCTCTCATAGATTTCAGTTCCGCCAACTCCTTGTTAATCTGTCTTAAATCCTCCATCAAGACCGGCAGCGACTCCATTTGCACGGACAATCTCTTCAGTTCAGAGAGTACACTCTCCAAATCCGTTCCCGTCGAAGACCCGACCCTGGGACTCGCTGCCAGGGCTTTACAGGAATTGCATCTCCATGTCAATTTCCGATCGCCGAGCTTTCTCCATCCAGTCTCAGTGATGCCAGCGCATGGAAAGTCAAACTGACCCTTACAAGCTGTGCATCTGACCCCGCATTATGACAAGATATCTTGCGAAAAAACCCAGATTCAAAGAGTAAAATGCGGATAACTTTTGAACGGGTCAACCGATTTAAGGTTTTCAATTTAATTCAATCATAGCTACGAACACTCTCGACAAAGTCACATTTCAAACAAGAAAAACAAAATGAGAATTAGTTCATTCGTTCTAGAGCTACGATGCTACAGACAAACACAGACACGTCAAACTTATAACAGCCTGTCGTTTTTGCGTTGGGAGATAAATATAAATAAGATAAAGCAATTTTCCTCTACAATTTACCTTCCGCAGCGACGTTCCTCACAGTACATACACCTGGTGTAATAGGAGATGAGTCTATTGCTATGAACCAGGCACAAGTCCAGACTGCTACTGTGAAATTCCAGATGGAAAAACCGAATAACACTTAACTCAAACCGTGAATTGAACCCAGGCCCTCGTACTTAGCAGGAGGGCATGCAACCACTACACCAACTGAAATAAATATGATTTTAAACATAAGTAAGATATTTTTTTAAGTTAAGTCGTAACAACCACAGAGATCAAAGTCTCTTTTAAATCCCAGACATTAATTAGTATCAAAAAATGAACGTGAGCAACAATGCAAGCAAAATAAATGTAAAACATTAATGAACGTCCAGACCACGGTCGCAAATTGAATTTCACTTATTTTCCCTATAAATAAAAGGAAGATCTCTTAGAATATTTGCAACGCTTTTACATTTCTACGTATTTCAGATTTTTGTTGAATCAAAGAGTTGACGCTTGTTTTATGGAAAATATTTCTGATTTTTGCTCTGTTTTTATATGTAAGTATTTCTTATCCATGATAGCTACTTCTACCATATACTCACACTCAGTTTATAAAGTCCCCATCACTGGTACAGGCTTCATATCTGAGAAAGAAAGTGGACCGTCTTCCAACACGCGGTCCCAGTGTTGGAGGTTGTATGTCTTTGAATGTTTGCTTCTAGGACTTGCCGGTTTCCTACGATATTTTCCTTCACCGATTTCATTGGTGATAAATTTTCACAAAGTAAACCTTCATGGGTCCAGTTATCCTAATCACGACTTTCAACTTACGTATTTTAAATAATTATTATATTTTGATGTTGCTTATTTTACTGCAGACGCTTTTACGTGCACGTCTTTTTACTTTGTTCTCACGTATATTATATGTAATTTTCCAACAAGAATGATGTAATCAAATACTTGTTATTAAAACTTATTGATAGAAAAGAGTATCCGTGGTGTTTTTCACATTCTTCTCCATAGAGACCTACTGCCGCTTGCGAATGTGCAACTAGATTAATCTTTTTTTTTGTTTGACAATTTAAAAGTACCTATTAGGTTTTTTGAATAAAACTATTTTGATTGATTTTGATGCTTTATTTTTCACAATAAGTTCAAATATATTGTTACAATAGAACAGCGTACTTCAAAGTAAGCTCTTAATTGGTACCTATATCAGTGCCACTATAATTATACCGCTGTGCAACCACCGCTTGTTAGTGCATGAACTAAGGATTACATAATTAGACATACCTAAAATTAATAGCGGATAATGACACATGTCTAAGGTAGATTATGTAAAAACAGTAGTATTATAGTGGTCGCATGAGCGCACATAATCCTTCAGTGTAAGGCTAAGCCTAGACTTGACACGGTATTGTGCTTTCGTGATTATTGAGTTCAGCTGTTCGTCTACATAGGTCAAGATGGGCTTATTAAGTGGTATTGATTAGTGAACACTTTTTTTTTTGTTTCCATTACCAAGTTTGTATGTGTGTGCACGCAGCCTTATTTATATTTAAAATAATCTATGAGGATTGGGTACTAAATAGTTTTGCTCTTGGTCAGACACAGTCTTATAAAAAATATAACCATCTAATTAGTTTAAATACTGATTAGTGTATTCTAAATTCAAATTCTTCACAGAGAATTCGAACTATGAATCTGATCATCAGGCCTTTTATTAAGTAAAATATTGGCGTCGTGGTTTCCGATAAAAATCAAGCTAACAACTTCTATTTTATTATGATGTGATAGCACATCTGTATTTCTTTGAAGGTTACACACAGGTATACATATCTGCCATCCACCATTTTTGTACGTGGTTTTTCGTTACTTTTTTTTTCTTGTTTCCTAGAATAATAGCAGATGATTTCTGAGGCTACAGGTAGGTATGTTTCACAAAGCCATTCTTTCTTTGTCACAGCTAATTAAAAAAACATTAACCCATACTTTACACTCACACACATTCCATCGATCGTACACACACTCTACAAATGACACTATGAATGCATTTAATCTTCGGAACCGCAACGAGGCGCAATATCGCCATGATGAGCAGAGCACTATGGAACCTCGATCTCAACTGGATATTAAGTTTCCGCTGGCATGACAATGAAATGCCTAGCCTAGGCTGGATAGTTGGATAGGCTGCGTGTATGAATTAGTTTGGTCTATTCATGGGTATTATTCATTGTTATCTGCGTGCTGTGTTACAATATGGTGATAGTAGTATCAAGATTGGAAATGTTGTGTTTGATATCTGCATCTGTGCAGAGGCAGGTCATATTGTTGGGGGCATGAGTTCTTGTCTACTGTTAGGATATTAATTTAGGAATATTTTGACAAAAGTCACCGCCAGATAACAAACAAATAAAAGTTGTTGACACCTGTCTACCAATGTATTCCAATATTTCAAAACGCTCGCCTTTTACATAAGCTGTCCATTGTATTTGTATCTTCATTTGTGTTTTGTGTGCAATAATGAATAAGAACAAAAACAAAGCACAGGCAGTGTCGCTAACACGATCAAAACAAATGTATCGCGTTAAGGGGCGTCCGTGACCCTTTCACTTGGCATTCAGTAATAAGTTAATTATCTCATAAAAGCGTGAACCGATTTACTTGATATACACAAATAAAATGGTTCTACGCCTGTACCTTTCATTTGAGATCAGCAAATTATCAAAATACCGCAATTAACAAAAAACATGTGCTCAGGTTACGTAATTATACTTTTTGCTACAAGTCGGATCAATGACCTTTATTTTTTTTGTTACCTAGCGGAGACATTATTGTCCTCTGTAATTGACAAAAGTAGCTTGTGTGGACGGTATATAAATACTGCAGAGAGTGATTGTAATAAGATAAGATCTTGCCTTAGTAAACTATAACACACCACACAGTATAATTATTGTAGCAATACTGAGTGTGGTGGATGATTATTATTGTTGTATCTATCAATACATATAATAAAGCTGTAGAAAAGTCGTTTCTTTACATCGAAAATATTTCCAAAAATAATAGCCAGGGCGTAAAAAGAATAACCAACAGAACCCATTTTCAGCATTTTTGAAATGTTTGTCTGTTTATCTGTTTGCCTGTTTATTTGTGCACTCATCACGTTATATGTACAAAACCAATGTAGATAACTTTTATACATAAAAAATGTGCGTAACTTAAAGTGTTCCTTAGTTTTTGTTTCAACGGAGTCGGTTCACTCTATTAAAAGTTGGATAAATTAAAAGTGTTCCAGAAGTAAATTATCACACAATTCAGATAATCAAACAGTAGAACTTCATATTCGATCATTATTACCTCAATGTAATCGATAGATTGCGTTGTGCATTTGACTTAATTTTCTGAATCGCGGTGTTATTATTCCCTGCGGCAGAATTTCCCCAAAAAAAAAAATGGTAGGCAGGTTAGGTAGGTAAGTAGGATAGGTACCTAGGTAAGAAGGGTAGGGTATGCAGTTGATGGGAGCAAAGCCGCGGGCGCAGCCATTAAGTTTTTTTTTTTTATTTATTTTTTAAAACGTTGCCCCACACTAGGAATTTCTTTTAAAACGTTGCCCCACACTAGGAATTTCTTCCAGTATCGTGGGTGCGTTTACAAACATATAAACTCACTTACATAAACACCCAAAGCCGGAACAACTATCTGTAGGTCATACAAATATTTGTTCCGTGCGGGAATCGAACCCGCGACACGCAGCCCAGCAGTCAATCGCTCAACCACTGCGCCAACCGTGCGCCCATATGATTAATAATATGATTTAATTATGTTGCAGGAAATATAACAATTATCTCTATCACAACATTTTATTGCTGTAGTATTTGCGTTGGTCCTAAATGAAAAATCAAAAGCTATTTATATTACGGAAAAATTGTTTTACTTAGAATTTCTTAAAACGAAAACTTACAAAACTGTATTTTCTCAAAGACAAAGTAAAATATATTTATTCAACTAGGCCAGAAAGCGGCACTTTTGAACGTCATACACAAATTAAAATTTACAAGTAATATGTGTTGATTCTACCGTTCTCAAAAACCGAAAGCAGCCCCTGCCGTCAGTATCCCTCTTTCCCTTGTAATATTTATAGAAACAGGATTTCCAATAAATGATTTTGTTATGTAAGCAATCATAAAAATGGCTGAAGTTTCAGTTCATCTCCTGTTCCAAGATGCTCAGCAGGATGTCAGGTTCCTTACGGAATATAAATACATTTCTTTATAGAAAATTGAAATATTCTCGCCGGGATGCGGATATTCCGTGCCGCCTTGAGATACAGCGTGGCTAGCATATCTTTGTACTATTTTATCAACAATCTATGATCTTAATTCACATGGCTTTTTATTACTTTTTCTCGCCAAAATATTGGGTTTAGGTCCTAAACTTCATTAAGTGTAAAAAAAGAAAATATATTTATTTAGCACAGGCTCAAAGACACACAACATACCAGATACATGTAAACAGATAAAATAGGGAAAAAGTCCGAAGTATTAGCAAGAACATGTGGCTCACGGCTGCGCCAAAAAGGCCTAGTGCAGCAAAAAACAGACATATATTGTAGATTATCTACAATCAATTTGCTTCAAATTGCTGGGCAAAGCCCCCCCACCCCCATGACTACATCAACGTTTTTGGTACTTCATAGTTAGAAAATTAAAACTTAATAAGATAACAAGAACAAGTCGCAGAATTGTCAGCCTGTTTATTATGTTTATGCTTACTGTCTTCCAAAAGTCAAAATGTAGCATTGGCTGGGAACTCTGTTTTATGGACCTTGGGTACAGCTCATATTAATTTTATTTTCATATAGGTGTTAATATGTGTATATCAGATTAAAGTTTGTGTCTGAGAACACACTTATAATACAACCTTAAGTGGCAACATTATATTATGGTACAGTTTATTCTGAAAGCTTAAAGTGTAGAACCGATTAAATTTTAAATTTTTGCTCTACCAGTAAGTACTAAACAGAAAAATACTTAAATATTTGCCTTAAAAAACCTTACGAAAATTGACACGGCCACATTTACTGAGCTATTGGAAATGATTTTCGTAACGTAAGCGTAATATTATTTCGTGTCAGTTTTTTATATATTCTGTCTAGATTAAATTTATTTTGCTATCAATCATGTTTGAAAAATAGCTCAACACGACAGCAGTTTGAACATGGTGAGTTACTTAGGTATAATATATATAAAATTAAGTGCTTACGTTTTTATTTGAACTTATAAATTGAGATATATTCATGAATTCATACATGATGTTTAGATCGCTCTTATGAAATTGTTTCTGTTGTATAGTGCCTGTGTCGAGTAAATGTTTTCTGTGAAAAGTAACTTGCTCTGACATGGATCGTCCTGTGCCAGTATGTCAGTTCCTCATTCCTCTGTCTCTGGATAGGTGGGTTCCTTTAACCGATCTACAGGTTGATACGGAATAGTCTTATTAGTTGGTACACCGATACCGCTAAGCATGCTGGCCTGCTGGCTGTAGTTGAATGTAATCTGGCTACTTATAGAGGCGCTTCTGATACCCAAAATATAAACTTCTCCGTACAAAACAAACAAATTATTTATCGTAACACAATTTCAGTACAAAGCCCACTAACACATTTTTCACACTCTAAAACCAACTCAAAACCTATGATTGCCCACAAACTTTGTACACAAAAACTTTACCAATATCGGCTTTACGAATTACGGGACGCAACAAATCGTTAGCTATAAAAAAAGCCGCGCGGTACAGTAAGTTGCGAACAAGAGTGTTAAGTTGCCGCTGTGTAGCGCGACGATAAAATAGCTGCGACAGTTTAGCACTTAGCGTGGAGCCAGGAGAACAGCGATTTGGCGGCCAACGCTTTTTTGAAAATATTTTGTTTGGGCATTGTAGTGCGGAAGAAAACTTGAAATTTAATGGTTTTAAAATACGGTACGTAAATGATTGAAGTGTGGTATAAGCCGCGAATTACAAGTTGTAGGTCGTGGGTTCGAACCAAAGCAGGCGCTTTACTTGTGTAAATTATTTGCATCATCACTGCTCTTAAAACGGTGAACATCGTGTGGAAACCAGCATTGCCTTAGAACCAAAATTTAAAAGACATGTGACATCCACCAACCCGTACTGGACCCGCGTGGTGGATTACGGTCTTTCCGTCTCACAAATGGAAGCCTGTGTCCCAGCAGTGGGACAATAGCATGCTTATCATGATGAAAAAGAGTTGAAGGAAGGGAAACAATGGATAAATAGATTAATTGAAAGAGATATGGATAAAAAAGAGATGACCAAAACTTACCATGATATGCCAGACAAAAATCAATGAGTTTACTTATGTCAAGCGACATGTGCCATTTTTTAGGATTGGTACGGTTTAAGACATTCAGATAAATATATACATAAAATATATACATATGATTAGACATATTATACATAAAACGATTGAATACGAAACAAATATGAGATATATTAAACTCTGAGAAAATAATTTGATTTTCTTATTAATCAAGTAACCAATCGAGATTTCTAATGTCGTTATTTTGTGTTTTATATACCTGTGTAAAATAGTAAACATTTGCATGACACTATTTCTTAGTAGACGGGTGGCTGTTAAGAAAAGTTGTTATAAGAACTTCTACGTAGAACTTAACATTGTCCTCAGAAAACGCACATTCCGTAGCCACCTAAGGTTGCGTAGGTAATGAAAAAAGTAGTATCGTTTCGGACCGCGGGCGCGGGCTAGCGGCCATTCTGCTGTTATTTCACTCTTCCACCCTTAGCTTACTGCCGCTACATACTAGGGTGCTGTTAGGGTAACTGTCAAGATTTTCAAGGGTGATCTTGGACATTTTACCTACTAGGAAAAGTTTAGGTTTTCACTAAGTGTAGGTACCAAGATATTATTTTATGTTGAGTGTATGCAAGGTACTGACGTGATGCTTATCCGTTTTTCTTATGATATTATGCACTTTTCGGCAATCAAGTTAGATCACGGAAAAATCCAAGATTTATTATCATTATTTATTTATTGTAAAAAAATTATGCTAGAACCATGATGAAAGTGTTTTAAAATGCGAAAATTAGTTAACGTTTTACCAAATTTGATAAAACTGCAGACACGTAATTTGATACTCATAAAAGCTAATTACTATATTGTTTTAATATCATTTTCACATCAAAACTTTGCCCACTCCCAGTTAGTTATAATTTAAGAGTTTCCTTATAATATTAATAACGAAATTCCATGAAAACAGAATGTTATCCACTCGACCAGCCCGTATGTGTCCGCCGCGTAGATCCAAAGTTAAAGTTACAAAGAACGTTAGGTACAATAATGTGTGCCCATTTCCAAGCCATTGAATATTTTATTTCGTTATTTAGACGCTAACTGGTTTCTTCTCTTTATTGCTTCAGTGATACATTGCAGCCGTTTATTGGTATGTTAGTTCGCGCTTATCGAATATTTCTGGGTCATATTTTTCTTTGATCGGTTTAGATTAGACGAAGTTGGCGCAATACCTGTTCGGGTTTGACACTGTAAATGACGACCGTCGTAGATTCTAGCTGTTATTTTGTAGATTGATTTTCTAAAGTCAACATACGTATTATTTATGGTCTAACTGTTGGAGTACACGAATATCTTTATAGTATATTTTGTATATTGCAGACAGATTACTTGTTCGGTATCATAACTCGGTACTTAATGACTAATCAGCAAGAGGAGTATAGGAATCGTAATTAACGGCGTTCTGTAGGTTTTGCCTTTGCCGTGAGCTTGATTTTATGTATGTGTATTGTAGCCGTTTATACGTATGTAACTTCGTGCTTACCGAATATTTCTCGGTCATATTTTTCTTTGATCGGTTTAGATTGGACAAAGTTTGCGCAATATCTGTTGGGGTTTGAAACCGTAAAATGACGATCGTAGTATCTAGCTTCGTAGTCGTAGCTAGCGTTTTGTAGATTGGTTTTTCACGTTAGTTATGTCTACATACGAATATTATCTGGTTTTGATGTTGGAGTACATGTGCAGCTTAAGGCTAGGAAAAGTGGATAAATTGTTAAAGGCAGGTGCATTTGTTTTTAGATATCATAAATTGGTACTTAACGACTAATCAGCAAGAAGTGTAGTGATCGTTTCAGATGACGTTCTGTAGTTTCTACCTACCCGCATAAAAAAAAAGGTTGAGTATATGTAGGTACCTACTTTTTTGATTAGCATTTTATTTTTATCCCTTTTTTAACTTTTCTATCAAACTTTGTCCTAAATTGGTCTCTTTAAATTGCCATTCACTACAAAAACATCGATAAATATTTCACTAGCTATGATTACATGCAGTAGAGTTTCGAAATTAATTGAGTGTTTTTACTCTTTCCATGCTGAAATATAAATCCGTTGCGTAAAATCCATCCTGCACACTGAATATATTTTTCATTCTATTCAACCAGAATATTTAGTTACCAATACTCTATTTAATTGACCACAAAGCTGCAATATTGTGGTCGCCATGATACATCATTTTGCTCCTAAATTATTCGAAAGCGTTATTAGTAACGAATTAGTATTTAACCCCTTGAAATGCTTTATGACTGGTTAAGCTGGTATATTAACCCATAGTTGGTAAATCCAAATCACACAATTTATCCCATTGAGTCCACGGGACTCCTTTCTTATTAATCATTGTTTATTTTTTAATAAAAGCAAAAACTTACTTAAAAATAGTTTATTACTCGTATATGTACTAATAGGCTTATATATTAAATTTCGTTTTATTAATGTAACAGTATTAACAATTGAAAAAACTAATAAACTGAAATATATGCAAACAAAAATAAACATCAACTTCTAGGTGCTCACTAAAATGCTTTTATAAATGATCTTCAATTTTTTTTTTTATATACACCATAATAATAATAAAACCATGGCAACCCTAAAATGTCAGCATGTAAATTTTTTTCCTGGACTCTTTATTTAATTACAAATTCATACAACTATCAAACTTAAACAAATTATACAGCAGAAGAAACCAGTTATAAAATACCCATATATGTATAATATACAGTTTAATAAATCCACAACAAATCCCATAAAATATCAGAAAATTACAAGAAACCGGTTGTCGTTGTCACTGACAAATGTCAACAAAACAATTTCTACTATGGAAAAGTGTAAGGAAAGATAAATAATGTTGACGAGAGCAGCTGCCTGTCGCGCACGCCTTCCACCCCCGGACTCGTCGCTCAGCTCCGTCTCGCCGCCGCCGGACCTCGGATCGCCAGTGTCATCAGCGGCTGCAGTTGCGTCGAGCTCGAGCGACGAGTATTTTTCCCCACCGACGTCGCCAATACCTGTACGTCGGCAGGGGAGAGGCCGGCCACCGAGGAGCTTGGGATCTAGGGGCCAGCCGGCCCCGAGCCGGGTCCCCGCTGCCGGTGGTTGTGTGCAGCGCATGAGATGGACTCAAGGTATGAATGAGAACGTCATGCGCGCATATTACTGGTCTACAGAGGGGGGAACTAACCTCACTGCGTACCGTGTTAGGATGCTGTCTCTGTTTCGGGACCTAGAACCAACCATTAACGTCTCGGCCCAACGATTGTCGGATCAGGTGCGGGTCATCCAGCGTAATCACAGGTTGGATGACACCGCACTTGATAGGCTGAGCTCAGAAGTTCTGAGCAACCAAATCGTCTCAACCCCGACACTGACCGCGGCACCGCCGCATAGTGGCTACTATTGTGATCCCGCCGCGGTCCAATCCTGTTAACGATGTGGCAGATGATAGGGTTGCCACAGTAAGTAGCCAGTGCAACGAAAGATTGAGGAGCGCACTGGAGGATGCGCTTCGCGAGTATAGGTCAACACCGACTGATCTTAGGCCCCGATTACCACGCTTGCCTATGCACAAGAAGAATAGGGCGCTGGTGTGTGCCTTGGACTCGCTGCTTAAGAACATCTTTGAAAGCAGCGAGAACCTTGTTGATACGCACTCGATCCTGTATTGTGGGGCTGTTGCGGCATGTCGTTTGGCCAATGTTAAGTTCCCAAACGAGGCTATTCGGCCAAAGCCTGCCGTGCCAGCCTGGCAGTGCAGGATCGAACGGCGTATCGATGGGGCCAGGGTACTCATCGGCAAACTATGCTGTTTCAGGGAGGGCAATACACGACCACGTGTGATGCGCTTCGTGAGGCGGGCATTTTCGGGGACTGGAATCAGCCCTCGAGAATATATGTCACATGTCACGGAGCGCATCGACTTCCTGAAGCAGAAAGTTTGTGCACGGGCCAGCCGTATTCGGCGGTATAAGCGGAGGGTTGACCGCTACTCGCAGAATCGCATGTTCCAGAGTGATGAGAGGTGGGTATACAGAACTTGGGAGCGACCTGAACAAATTGTGACTGACGTGTTTCGCCCGGATGATGTCGCCACGAGTACATTCTGGCGAAGCATCTGGTCGGTACCCGTCTGTCACACTGAGGGTGGCTGTGCCACATACATGGCTCATGAGGGTGCTGGAGTTGTACAAAATAGATGCAACTCTGTGCACCTTCCTTGAGTCATGTATGGGGCAATGGAAGACAGTCCTTCGATATCCAGGATGTCGACCGATTCGGGGGGATGATGAGCCTGTATGGATTAAGCGGGGGATTTTTCAGGGCGACAGTTTGAGTCCACTTTGGTTCTGCTTAGCCCTGAATCCTCTAAGTACACTTTTGGAGGATTCAGGACTAGGCTATCGGTTAAGAAGAGGTGGTCAGGTCATATCACACCTCCTTTACATGGATGATCTGAAACTCTTTACCCCCAATAAATTCCAACTGACGGAGCTACTGAAGGTAACTGAAACCTTCAGTAACTCCATCAGGATGGAATTTGGTGTGGACAAATGTACAGTCATGCATGTAAAGCAAGGGGAGATTATGGAATCCGAGGGAATTCAACTCTCTGATTCCATACACCTTAGACACCTCTCCTCGACCGAAACATACAAGTATTTGGGTATGTCGGAAGCGTTGGGCATCAACAGTACTGACATGAAGCAACTGCTGAAGGAGCGTTTCTTTGGCCGCCTGAAAAAGGTATTAAATAGCCTTTTGTCGGGCGGAAATAAGGTGCGCGCCTTCAACAGTTGGGTCATGCCGGTTTTGATGTACTCTTTCGGCATACTCAAATGGACTCAGACCGAGCTCGACGCCCTCGATAGGAGGGTCCGGACACTGCTGACTGCAAACTGGATGCATCACCCACGATCATCGGTGATGAGACTGTACATCCCGCGGAAGTGTGGGGGTCGCGGCTTTTTAAACGCCAAGACTCTTCACGGCCGCGAGGTGTGCAGTCTCAGAGAATACTTTTTAAAAGCTGAAGTGGGTATGCACCGGGATGTGGTCGCAGTGGACAAGGGCCTCACCCCGTTGTCCATGGCTAAAGAGAACTGGCGCAAGCCTGTAATACTATCGACCGATCAACGCAAAGAGGTATGGCAAGGCAAGGAGCTACACGGGCACTTCTATCGGGCTCTCCATGGGCCCGATGTAGATTTCCCAGCGTCCGTATCCTGGCTACGTTTCGGCGACCTTTTCGGTGAAACTGAGGGCTTTGTCTGTGCAATTATGGACGAAGTTATCCTGACGAATAACTACCGGACCATATAATGAAGGACGGGACGGTTGACATATGTCGGGCATGCCACCGTCCGGTTGAATCCATCAGACATATTATCTCTGGTTGTTCTCGTTTTGCTAACGGCGAGTACTTGCACAGGCATAACCAAGTGGCCAGGATTATTCACCAGCAACTTGCATTGAAGTACAATCTAGTGGAATCGGAGGTACCGTATTACAAGTATGTGCCCGACCCAGTTCTCGAAAATGACCATGTCACGTTGTACTGGGATCGGTCTATCATCACTGATAGGACTATTGTTGCCAATAAGCCGGATATAGTGGTGATAGACCGATTAGCGCGCCGCACAATGATAATCGATGTCACCATCCTGCATGACGAGAACCTCGTGCAAGCTGATAAAGAGAAACAAATCAAGTATCTCGACTTAGCACACGAGGTTGTCGACATGTGGAATGTGGACTCGGCGATCATTGTGCCGATTGTCGTTACGGCCAAGAGCCTCGACGACCATCTGTCGAGGCTGTCATTGGGCGGTTGGATCAAGGGTCTGATACAGAAGGCAGTACTCTTCGATACGGCTCGCATTGTGAGGAGGTTCCTGTCTCTGGAGCCCTAACCACCGGTAGCTTGGACCCTGTTCCCGATACCGGTTGGCCTCTATTTTTTATATTTTTAAATGTTTTTAAGTTTTCTTTTTTTAAATATTTAAAAATGTATTAAATAAGAATATAAATCAATAAACGAAATAAAATAATAAATATTGATTCAGAAATTAGAATAGGTAAAAACACAGTTTGAATCTTAGATAACTAATAAAGGTATAATAATGTAAGATGCCTGTTAGTACAGGTACTTAGTGGTAATCCTGTATCACAGGCTGTAGGAGCTCTAAAAATATGCTTATCGTAGGACAACAGAATTTAAACAATATTTAACATAAGAAGTCTAAAAATAGTGGCAAGATTGTATAATTTGGAAAATTAATTTTAATTTACTTAAAACTATAAACATAGAACCAAATTACTAGGTCATAATTAATGTCTTATGTACCTATATTGCAAAAAAGGTGCACTTTGATTACACCTATAAAGATTGGGAAATAATTGGTAAGCAGAATTGTAAAATCAAACTAATAATGTTTGCAGCTAACGACTAATGTGCTTAGCCAGCAATAAATTGACGGTTAGTAGGCCTTTGCAGTGTCAGCAGCAAACGTTCAACGTGTGTGACCTTGAGTATGAAGAACTAGACGGCCTCATAGTTGATAGAGTTGATGTGCCTGTATTCCGCTATTTTCCTAGCAGGGCACTCAGGGTCTCCCGTTTTATGGTTGTTGGTCTTTTTGAAGCGCGAACAAGTTGCGCATTTCGAAGTGTTCGCTTTCTTCGTGCAATTGGACACCGGGTGTCCAGCTTCACCGCAGTGAGCACACACAGAGTTGACCTCTCTGCATGTTTTGGCTGCATGACCATATAATTGGCACTTGTAGCATCTGGTAACCAGAGTGAAATCACTAACATGGCAGGACGTCCAATTTATAAACAGGCTTGTTGTCCAAATTAGGGCTTTACGTATATTGGCTGGCATTTCAATATTGTATTTACAGCTCGACGCATCTTTCTTCCCAGATTTGTGGCTTAATTTAACATAGGCCAAAAAGGACTCCATGGACATCTCTGGTAACTTGTCGGGTATGTTCTGTTCGTAAATGCACCTGAAGACTTCAGTTTCAGACAGGGAAGACGGCACTCCTACAATCACGATCCGTGGTTTGCGCTTGTTAGGCTCATCGGCGGTTAGTCTAGATGTAGAAAGCTGGACGGCGTTCTCGATTTTTTCGGCATCATACTTGGTCTCTGTGCTAATAACAACACCTCCATTTTTGGTCTTGCGGGCACCTCGTACATGCAGCTTTATTTGATCAGATCGTATAATTTTAGTTACCATGTCTTTAGTTTCGTCACTGGACTTGAGTTTGTCACTAGGATAAATGACCACAGAGCTTAAATTGTTCGGTCGAATGAAATGATTTGATCCCTTTTTCACCATGTCGGCAAACGAAACATGGCCCGCAGTGCTAGAGTCCTTAATCGTCTGCTTGAGGTCCGAGATGTGTTCAGTGAAATTGCGCTTTTATTTTAAGGATTCAATCATATCGTGTGCTAGAATTGCTTTCTGCTTCAGAGATTGGTATAGGACTGCCATCTGTAAGGTGCCAGATCCTATTTTACGACACAAGTTATAAATTTTTTAGTTTCTGTTCCGAGTTTAGTTTGCAGTGCTGCTCAATGGTTGACATCCATCTTTGTATGTCGGGCGTGGATGCGACTTCAATCGAGAAATCTGATCTGATCTGGGCTGGGATTTGCGTCATCGTCTTCGCTGGCGAGGTAGAGGCTTGCATTCGGCCGCTTGGATTACAGGGACTTATCCATTTTATTTGATAGTCACTTCACTGTTTCTAAGTTTTCAGTATGTTTACATAACTACACAATAGGCAAAAATATACATTAAAGAAGGTCACTATTATGATTGTTTTAATTAAATATTGCTAACGAGCACGTCTGAATTCTACGAAGGAGCGCGAATGAATCCCACTACACTAACTAACACTAACTCTTATATAACTAACTTTTTTAAACTAAATAAGAAATTGGATACTTTCTTACAAAAATAAAAAACGTGCAGCGATTTCTCCTTATCTTCATACATCATTCTGCATTCACACCAGAACTGCTTGTATCCTCACCTAAATCCTGTGCTTACACGTGGCTTGAATCATTTGAGCACTCTGAAGCTGAGTCATGATCAGAAGGTATGCTCCCTTTTTCTTCCTTATTTTTCTTGCTTTTCATCGTTGGATTTCTTATAATCACACAGATGTGGCTCAGAAGCCAGTCTTGTAAAATAGATTCAGCATTTTGTCGCAGTGGATGGACTAACCAAGTATTTGAAGCTGTCGCGAAGTGTGGTTCGCGAAGTAAACAGGTAACAGAGTCAAATTAATATTGTAAGGGCGAAACGTGTAACAATCTAGTCATACATTGCAACATGAGGTGATCTGCTGGCAACACCGAACCCATTGAGCAATCACCAGAAAAGGAGTATTTATAGTTTATGGTTATGACACTTAAGTAATATCTCTAGATAATCTATGGCGTTTGCCGCTTCATTTTAAGTCATTTGAAATACACTAAAGTAATGTAGCCTCAAATAATAAGTGCAAAGTAAAAGTGATAAGTGTTTTGATGGAGGCGTCCAACATGCTGGCGGCTCATCTGACTGATATATAAGCTAAGTGGTAGCACTAAGACAATAGTGTAGAGGTTCCCCACCTAAGTCATAAATACCTAAACTCTAGATTTCTTATCTTTATGAAAGTTTCTGATGCTCTTGGAAGTCGGTTACATTAAGAGGTCTTTCGATATTGCAATGCGAAAACCTCCCGAGAGTTGGACTGGGCGAAAGGCCGTGATCAGTCCGTTAGAGGAAACATTCGGTGCTGCAATACGAAGTCTCTCTAACTAAGTACAATAGTAATCTCTGCATGAAACAGAGATATTATGATTGGGCGAAAGGCCGTGAGCAATCCGTTAGAGGAGACCTTCGGTGCTGCAATACGAAGTCTCCCTAACAAAGTACAATAGTAATCTTTGCATGAAACAGAGATATTATGATAAATAGTCCTGTGGTCCACAGAGATAGCAAGAGGTTGATCGGCAGACTTGGCTGCGGTTGACTCTTTAACACATAGAGATAGCAGGAGGTTAATTGGCGGACTCGGCTGCGGTTAACTCCTTAATACACACAAAACATTTCTGTGCTATACTATAACTTCACACCTAAGACACCAGAAACGTTTAAGTATGTAATTATGTATATCACAATGTATAGAATGGTGGGAATCAATTTACTTTAAACCAACAGATGGCGAGCTGAATCATGGTGTGAGCTAGTAAGAACTGAAAGCCGATTAACGCGAAGCAAACCTCCCTACGTATTGAAGATTCCTCTCAGAGCAAACCCCAGGTACATATAACTATCCACAAAATAAACACAATAACTCCCCGCCGTCGCGGCTGCGAAGGTGGCGCGGCGGCGGCGCGACATGGTGGAGATGCTGGAATCTGAGAGGAAAAAAAAATCAGTTCTTACTAGTGCTGCCATCTGTGAAAGCTCCGTGTATAACTTATCGTGTCAAAGGTGAAATTATGCTAAAATGTTAAATAGACTTGATACACGTTTCGCTGATATTGACTCTAGGATAATAAAAAGGAATATTATCGAATATGTCTCTATGTAATTATCTGAGAATTAACTATCACAGATAAATAAGTAAGTGTTGTGAACATTGGAGGTAATGGATCGGTGTGACAAATATACTAGATGGCGTTACTTGTTGTTGAAATGAAAGTCGGTAAGTTTATTTCTTCTTTTGTGAAATAAACTATGTGATGTTGTTTAATTATTTATTTCATAAATAATTTAAGGAATTCTATCATTAATATTCTATAGTTTACAAAGATATGTAATTAATCTGCGGATTTATTATAAACCGGAAGTGGTACAAACATGATAGACAAAAATTCACTTTGGCACTTAAACTCTGTCCATATTTTAGTCTATGGCTCTGCTTTCCCTGTGCGAAAAGTTTCTCTGATTTTCAAAAAGTTTTACGGTGCCAGAGTTTGTGAGAACAAATTATCTAAGGCTTATTGATTTACCCCACGTCGGGAATAAAATAAGTGTGCCTGTGCTTGGATTGATAAAAGGTCAGTACAGTTTAGATATGTGTTGATTACAATTTCGAGTTTGTGATCACAGAGCTTGGGATACTATGTGAAATTAGTAAATACTCTGTTAAACCTAGATTTAAATGTAATCGGTAAATCTACCCCTTCTTATGGCGATAGGTTTAACATGTTGCGTGAAATTTTCCTAATGGATTTGAATTTAAATTATGGTCCGCCATAATATCAAATTAATGTCTGTAGGTATAGCGTCCTACGAAAAACAGATTAACTTATTTATAAGAGAATACCTACAACCAGTGTAATAAAATTTAAATTTAAAACCTACGAGGTTTAACCATATAACCGTCTACATGCAACAATAAGAAAATTAAATATATTATTTGTAATAATATGTAGGTACATATACGTGATAAAACCTGTGCACTTATCCTTTCAACAGGACCAGAATTATTAGTTATCGAAGGTAATTGGCTTCGAAAAAGGGAGATTAAATTATACTGCCTACAGCTAAAGAAATAGCTATTGGAGTTATAAACGAAAACAACATCATAAGTGAGTAATAGTTTATAATATTATATCTTGACATTGGATGAGTATCCATGCTACCTTATTTACAATAAATAAATGCTTGAGTGGACATCTCTCTCGCATGGCCATTTGGTCCCAGATTGACCGACTAAGCCGGTATTAAGGACCTCTGTAGACAAAACATACTGCGAATGAGTACTTCAGGTACACATTATGGCAAACGCAAACATTTGTCTAGGATGCAAACGGAAGCACTGCTGAATAGGCAACGGTGTCTTCAATACTTAAAAATAAATAATTTAAGACAGATTATAAATTCTTGTACTATGTATGTACCTAGTAGTGCCTGTCAGCTGAAAGCACAATATATAAGAAGAATGATATTTCCTTACCATACCCATTATCTATTCTATGATTGATTATGTGCACTCGGTGATTGAGTATTTATGTTACCAACATTCTGAAAGTATTAAGTGGTATTTACTTAACATGTATAGGGTGAATCACAACACCTAAATATATCTGAAAGGAGATGATTATCTCCATGATAGTGAACAGGTTTCCTGAAAGGGAAGTTGAATTTCTGAAATTCTATTTAAGGAAAATAGATAATTAAAATTTTAAATACCTACCCTATATGTATGGAGTGTGATCTATTGCAATTCAACTATGGGTTATTGCAATCAAATGAGCCTTGAGAATTATTTCAGTGATTTGATACAAACATCAATTTGATGTTCCCTATTATAAAATAAAATGGGTAGTTATAATTGAAACATACTACATCATAATTACATTTGTATAACAAATTAGAACTTGTCATGTCATGAACTGTGCATGTGTTAGTGTAATATTGTAATAAATTTCAGAACGTCAATATGGAAGAAGCCATGCTTCTTATTGTTCGCAGTCTGTGTGATAAGATAAAAACTCTGTCCGAATGTGCTCGAAATACAACTAGCAAACTCTCTAATGAAACAAATGACTTAACCTTGCATGAAGCAAAGGTAGTATCCTCTAAGCTTCATACCTGTCTCCAGCGATTGGAGAGGGAACTAAACAATTATTTTCGACTCGTTAACGAACCGCAAGTGGATGAGATCTCTGCCATCTCTGCAATTCAGCTGGAAGCTGAAGAAAACTGCTGCGAACTTAAAGTGAAAATTGAAGAATGTGAAAATTCAACGACAAATAGCAACAAGAACGATGAACATTTCTTATCAGGAAAACTACCAAAATTAGAGTTGCCACAGTTTGAAGGTAGCATTCTTCAGTGGCATCAATTTTGGGACCAATTTAGTTCCAATATTCACAATCGGAATTTACCAGATGTTGACAAGTTATTATATCTAAAGAATTCCCTAAAAGGGGAAGCCAAGGGAATGATAGACGGGTTAGAGATTACAAACAAAAATTATTCCATAGCCATACAATCTTTGAAAGATAGATATGGGAAACAAACTCAAGTGGTTGATGCACACTACTCCTCACTCTACAGAATAAAACCAGCAAACAAAACCGTATCAGATTGTCGAAGAGTTTTAACTGAAATTGAAATAAATTTGAGAGTTTTGGATTCAATGGGGGAAAATATTAACCATAACCACTTGAGGTTTATGGTAATGGAGAAATTTCCGGAAGATATAATATATGAAATGAAATTGAAAATAAAGCAAGAGTCAATTGAAGAGATAAGGAAACATTTGGAATGACTCATTTCAGCACGTGAAGATGCAAATAGACTAACACAAGAGAAAAACCTAAATGAGAAAGAATATTACACTGTTAAGACACTTCATTCCACTGGGAAGGTTGATCATACAAATCAGAAGAGAAAAGACGACCAAAGGAGGCAACAGAAAGTTAACTACGGAAACTATCAGGAAAAGGCTCGATACTATTCTACACAGAACAAAAGAAATACTTCCCAGAGGAACTACGGGATCAAGCAAAAATATACAAGTTATCCTGGAAAAAACCAGGGAAAGGAGGGGCCACCTAAGAAGAAGTCTAAACTTCATTGTATCTTCTGTAAGTAGTCTCACTACAATGATGAATGTACAAAATTCAAGGAATTAAAAGAAAGAAAAGCCTTATTAAAAAAATAGATGCTATGGTTGTCTTAGAATAGGACATTCTTCTGTAGACTGTAGAAATAAAAGAGAATGCTTTCATTGCAATAAATTAGGTCATAACCGTGCTTTATGTCCTTCTAAATTCTCAAGCGTACACGATGATAAGATAACGACAACCAATGTCCTATACACAAAGGAATAAAAACAATTAAATAAATAACTTTATTCCTATACTTAATTCCTATATTTTATTTTACTTGATTTAATATTAATGAGTGTTGGGTGAATATAATTAATATTATAATACTTAAAGCTTCCTGTTTTATTTCACTTGGAGTCCGATACACTTTTCTTCCAAACGCGTGTTAGTACCAGAATGCCCAATTCCAGCTTATTCCACTTTGCTATTATGAAAATAATAATTCGGCTCGTATAGACCATGTTTAAAACCTGAGGGGCTTCTTGGGAATTAAGGTAATTAAAAAACTCAGGATGTAGCACGCAGTGATCCACCTATTTATTTGACTGCGAACTGACATTACATGAAATTATGAATCCTAGGACCGTAGGATAAACGCCTGATAAAATACTTATAGCTAATTGATGCTTTAACAATAAGGTTATTATTGATCCTAAATTTATATTACCTAGTCTTAAGTGTCATAGTGTCAATCTATGATCCGTGTGGATTTGCAGTACCGTCACTGTTGTCTAGCAAACTGTTCATACAAAATCTGTGGAAAGAAAAGGTAAAATGGGATACACCATTTTCTGAGACATTAAAAACCGATTGGTCAAAAATATGTAACGAATTAGATGAGGTTCGAGACATATCTTTGGCCAGATGTTACTTCAGTGACGCTACTACAAGTACTTGTCAAATTCACTGCTTCACAGACTCTTCTTCGAAGGCCTATGCAACTGTAATCTACATAGTTAACGGCAAGGAGGTAAAGTTTGTCCTAGGTAAATCAAGGCTGGTTCCTTTGAAGGATCAAGACGATCTGAAAATACCACGGTTGGAATTACTGGGCGTATTAATTGGAACTAGGTTGATCAAATATGTATGCCAATTTTTACAATTCAACATCACAAGTCAAACGTTATGGACTGATAGTCAGATTGTTATCGACTGGTGCAAGTCGGACAAACTTCTCACACCGTTCGTAGCCAGAAGAGTAGAAGAAATTAAAAGGAATGAAAACTTAATAATACTACATGTTCCATCAGATTTAAATCCAGCGTATGTTGCCACAAGACCATTCAGCTCTAAAGAAGATAGAGTAAGATGGCTGACTGGGCCCCAGTTTCTATTACAACAACCGGATTCCTGGCCGTCAGGAATCAAAGTAATTTCTTCTCTTTGTGCGGGGGAGGGTCTCCCGAAAGAGTCACAAGAATATACAATGGACAAAGAAAATAAACTCGATGTGGAAAATCAAGAAGCCAGTACAAGTAATCAAACTAAGATGGATGTAGACATAAGTGAAGAAAAGGGTGACAAAATTAAGCAGCTTGAGAAGCTACAAGCCGAACACTTTCCAAGAGAACTAGAAGTGAAAGAAACAAGCTTAAAAAATAATCTTGGACTATTTCTGGACGAAGACGGTCTTTTACGTTGCAAAGGACGTTTAAAGAACACGGATTGGTCGTATGACCAACGTTATCCAATACTTATTCCAAAGGATTGTGATTACACTAACAAAATTATAACCCAAACTCATAGCGACAATCATCATGTAGGTGTTAACCATACCCTCGCTAAAATTCGTCAAACCTTTTGGATTCCACATGGAAAACTTCAAGTCCAGAAGATTATAAGGAAATGTCCTAGATGTCAAAAACACGGAGGGGGACCATTCAAGCTACCACCAACCCCTGCGTTACCCACTGAAAGAGTAAATTACACTTCACCGTTTACATTTACAGGCCTGGACTACATGGGCCCTGTACTAATTAAACATGGAAATGAAACAAGTAAACGTTGGATAGCACTTTTCACTTGCCTAGCAGTCAGGGCGGTGCATTTAGAGGTTGTTCAAGATCTCACAGCAGAAGAAGGACTTCATGCTTTGAGAAGAATGATATCGACAAGAGGTGTGCCACGAATGATCACATCAGATAATGCTACGAATTTTAAGCTCATGTCAGAAATACTGTCAAACTCTTATTGTATTAAACACGAAATTCGTTGGAGGTTCATACCCCAACTGGCTCCCTGGTTCGGGGGATTTTACGAACGATTAATTCAAATAGTGAAGAATTGTATGAGAAGAACATTGGAAAGCACTTGTTGACAGATAGTCAATTGGTTACATTAGTAAAAGAAATTGAAGCAACTGTTAATACAAGACCTTTAACTTGTGTCGATTCTGAATTGGTTCATATTTTAAAACCATCTGATTTTCTAACTAAGGGAAAATGCATATCGACGGAAGGTTCAACCGAAGAATTTTTGGTACAAGGCACTACAACAAAATCCGACCTTATCAAGGCTTGGAAAAGAGGTTTAGTTATTCTTAATGAATTTAAGGACATGTTCACGAATCGATACTTACAAAGTTTGCGTGAACGATATGGACATTCTGTCAAAGAACCTAGAATCACTGCAAAACTAATCCCAAAGGTAGGACAAATTGTGCAGATAAAGGGAGATAGTAAAAATCGAGAAGAATGGAAAAAAATTACTTCATTGGTCAAAGGTTCCGACGGACTTTGCAGAGTTGCGAAGGTCGAAGTTGGAAATAAAGAGTTTGTAAGATCTTTAACTCATTTATATCCATTGGAAATGGAGGACAATGAAGAAGTAGAATACGATGCGGACGCATTAGAAAGTGAAATACCACGGCATATAACGGTACACGAATTGACGACATTGGTAGTGAAAGTCACAGATTCAAAGGATACATCAGATAGTTCAAAAAACGAGAAAGAAATTAGACAGTCAATAATACCAACGGAAAAGAGTATGTTGGAAGACTTTGATAATGTATCAGAGAGCACGGACAGAGAGAAAATATTGAGTCAGAAAGAAGATGAACCTGATAAGATAGTTCAAGTAAACAACGAGGTTAAACAAAGAAGAGGCGCGGCCACCAGAGCTCTGGAGAAAATTGCAGAGTGAACGCGCAACTTACTAACCCTGCTCTAAGAATATTCCGGCGGGAGTGTCGCGAAGTGTGGTTCGCGAAGTAAACAGGTAACAGAGTCAAATTAATATTGTAAGGGCGAAACGTGTAACAATCTAGTCATACATTGCAACATGAGGTGATCTGCTGGCAACACCGAACCCATTGAGCAATCACCAGAAAAGGAGTATTTATAGTTTATGGTTATGACACTTAAGTAATATCTCTAGATAATCTATGGCGTTTGCCGCTTCATTTTAAGTCATTTGAAATACACTAAAGTAATGTAGCCTCAAATAATAAGTGCAAAGTAAAAGTGATAAGTGTTTTGATGGAGGCGTCCAACATGCTGGCGGCTCATCTGACTGATATATAAGCTAAGTGGTAGCACTAAGACAATAGTGTAGAGGTTCCCCACCTAAGTCATAAATACCTAAACTCTAGATTTCTTATCTTTATGAAAGTTTCTGATGCTCTTGGAAGTCGGTTACATTAAGAGGTCTTTCGATATTGCAATGCGAAAACCTCCCGAGAGTTGGACTGGGCGAAAGGCCGTGATCAGTCCGTTAGAGGAAACATTCGGTGCTGCAATACGAAGTCTCTCTAACTAAGTACAATAGTAATCTTTGCATGAAACAGAGATATTATGATAAATAGTCCTGTGGTCCACAGAGATAGCAAGAGGTTGATCGGCAGACTTGGCTGCGGTTGACTCTTTAACACATAGAGATAGCAGGAGGTTAATTGGCGGACTCGGCTGCGGTTAACTCCTTAATACACACAAAACATTTCTGTGCTATACTATAACTTCACACCTAAGACACCAGAAACGTTTAAGTATGTAATTATGTATATCACAATGTATAGAATGGTGGGAATCAATTTACTTTAAACCAACAGATGGCGAGCTGAATCATGGTGTGAGCTAGTAAGAACTGAAAGCCGATTAACGCGAAGCAAACCTCCCTACATATTGAAGATTCCTCTCAGAGCAAACCCCAGGTACATATAACTATCCACAAAATAAACACAATCGCTCCCCGCCGTCGCGGCGGCGGCGGCGGCGGCGCGACAGAAGCCATTTTCTACTTTAAAATAACAACAAAAAAACGTTGAAAATACGATAATATTACAAATTAGCAAAGCAAAATATTTGTCACATAAACATCCCCTATGAGTCCAGTGGACTGCTTACACATAATTACTCACCGAACGTAAAGCGAAGGCACGTGTCCTCTTCATCCCGTGTCTGGCACGTTACTTCAGAAAGGTACTAGGACGCACAAAAACAAAACTGCCATATTATTATTTTTTTACCAATATGATACTTTGTGCGGAGTCCCTGGGACCTAACAGTTAAATTAAGGGTTAAATAACTTTCTCTCATAACTTTTGGTTAATAAATACGATATTATTTTGATGGAATGTTGTGGCAATATGGCGCCGGATTTGCTCGTGGTTTAGAGAAATAATTTAGATCATTAGTATTATTAAACAATATCTACTGACCGAAGCTCTATTAGTAAATAGGCTTATTGGGTTGACTATAATGGAGTTATGATTAGGACTCTTATTTGGTGGATTTAGATATTTGACGACACAGTTGGCGCAATTGGCTGCTGCGGTCACCGGTTTGATCCCCGCTTGGAACAAATATTTGTATGGGTTACTAATAGTTTTTCTGGATCTGGCTGTCGTGTATGTGAGTGTTAATTTTTGTAGAAGCACACGCGATACCGGAAAAATTCCTAGAATAGGGTAAAGGTTTTATTAAAGAAATATATATACGTGACGTACCTAAAACATATCAAAAAACTTTACATTTAAACAATATTTTAGTTCGTTAGCTGCAATGGTTTATTTTACTTTACTTTTACTTTATGTTTGTACAACATGTAATTGATGCAGATATCAGAATTGATCAGATAAATGATTTATCTATCTATCTATCTATCTATCATATCGGATTTGTTTAGGTAGAAACATGAAACCTTGATGAGGGAAAAAAACATGTCAGTATTTATTTTGCCGGTACTAGTTAACATTTTTACGATTAAACTTTATTTACAAATAAAAAATACCGTGATATTATTCAAAACATGTAGTCTAGTTTTAGGCTCAGTTCTATCGCACACCCGATTTTCAGGACTAAAGGCTATCGCAAATATATGGCAAATTGAATACACGTGGAAACTGCTAGGATGATTAAATGTATTTATCAACATTTAGTTGCATTGCATCACTAGGACGCGTCCATAATTTCGTGCCCAAAATCTGGTATTATTCTTCAATGCAATCATAACGTCAGGCATTCCAAACATTTCTGGAAAAGTTGATGTGACCAATACAAAACGTTTAGAAGAGAAATAAGTGCACACATTTTTTTACCTCCGACAGTGACATAGTTCCGATTTTTTATAACTTACAGAATCGATCTTTACATAAACGTCCACAAATACCCACAATAACTTACTCCATTCAAAGTAGCGAGTTGCGCCGTCCGTCACGGTCATCAAAGTGACATTTTTGTCGGCCTACCAGTGCGACCAGCGTGACGTAACGTGACGGGACAGGACGTGCAATAAAGTGAACTGCACTCAATTTAGACGTGCCGTCTTTTAGTTTTGGTTTAGTATGACGGAAGTTTGAAGAGCATAAAATGTCACTATAACATAATATACATTATAGCCCTGACCGTTGGTCATGCATTTTCAGTTGTACCGAATCAAAGCACAACATTTTATGCGTTGTATTAACGTGAGGCCTTAGTCACGGTATTTCGAGCCTTTGACCAAAAAATAAAATAGAATAGAATAAAATGTATTTGCATAAAAACATGGCATAGGGAAGGTACAAAATTAAATACAAAGCACAAAGCATACATGTTTTTGCTTAACATTATAAGCGTGCAAATTTTTCGGGCAAACAATTTTTTCATTTTTTTTGTCAAAAATTCTTTTACACTATAAAAACTATTAATAGACAGTTTATCATATAATTTACTCTTAATCTGGCATTTAGAATTTTTAGGTCACTCGGTATCTTATTAAATATTTCTATACATAAATACAAACAGCTTTTATTGTATTTAGTAAGCCTTAGAATGACATCCAATACGAGTCTGTGAGGGTCGCGCTGATTTCGAAGATTTAAAGGTGATAATAGGTATCAAGCTGATTAGAACTGTTTATGCTCAATATGAAAAAAACTAATATGCAAACAACAAAACTGGATGGCACGCGTGTAGGACTAGCATATAACGGTTAAAGGAGGCTTGTGGCTTCAGTTGAAAACCAGCGTCGGGCAACTATGTACTAGTTGCTGGCATTTTGCTGGACTGGGCCTATTTGGCGCGGCTGTGAGGCACACTTTATTTCAAGTTTATTTTTCACTAGCGACTCACCCCGGCTTCGCCCCTGACAAATTATACACAAAATCCTTTCTCGTTTCTCACTCTTTCTGTAGGTGAAAACCGCATAAAAATCCGTTCAGTAGTTATTGAGTTTATCGCGTACAAACGCGGCGGGGGACTTAATTTTATAATATGATATTTCATAAATCTCCACCCACAAAACTATGAAAATATTATACGTATGATCCCCTTTTACCTAACCTGAAGGAACAAGTAAAAATAATTAGATGGTCTTTTTGATGGTGAAAACTTCATTTAAATAGGCCCGGCGGTTTTGGTGCGATTGTCGTTTTTTTGCCCGTGTTAGACATACCTTTACAAATAAATTACACTATGTTATACGAATAAAACTCAAAATTTTCTAAGATCAAACTTTAAAGAAAATGGTTTAAAATGCTTTATACTTTTTCCAAAAAATTACGACTAGCCGTTTAGACGTGATTCTATAAAATCAGCTACTGAGGGGTATCTGCGCCTTAAGTCAGTCTCTATTATTGTGATGAATATTATTATTATATATTTGTTTCGTCTGACCCATGTTAATCAAACCAAGCCCTACCATCTGTTCCAGTTACAAGCCTGAAACTAATTGAATCGTTCTTTTTTAATAACTTTTCAAGCACGTTTACAATAAAAATCAGAAAATTCGTCTCATAACGTCAGCAGTTCTTGCGAACACATTTTTTGCCAAATGAAATTCAGTTTCAATTATTCTCAACCAGCCATAAATTGTTGAACTCTCGCATATTGATATTTTTGTGTTCGCAATTTTATTTGGAAACAAAAAAGATTGCATTTTTTTGCGTACAATTTTTTTTCTTTTTAATTATGAAACGGAGCATTCCTCGATCCATAAAAAGTTAAAGTTTGAATGATTGAGGCTATATTTTGAAATTGTAATGGCCATAAAATATTTTTTTTGATAACTGGCATTAATAAAAGAAATGATAGTCCTACAAATTACGTTATCTATAAGTATAAGACTTATAGATAACGTAATTTGTAGGACTATCATTTCTCTAAGTATAAGACTTATAGATAACGTAATTTGTAGGACTATCATTTCTTTTATTAATGCCAGTTATCAAAAAAAATATTTTATGGCCATTACAATTTCAAAATATAGCCTCAATCATTCAAACTTTAACTTTTTATGGATCGAGGAATGCTCCGTTTCATAATTAAAAAGAAAAAAAATTGTACGCAAAAAAATGCAATCTTTTTTGTTTCCAAATAAAATTGCGAACACAAAAATATCAATATGCGAGAGTTCAACAATTTATGGCTGGTTGAGAATAATTGAAACTGAATTTCATTTGGCAAAAAATGTGTTCGCAAGAACTGCTGACGTTATGAGACGAATTTTCTGATTTTTATTGTAAACGTGCTTGAAAAGTTATTAAAAAAGAACGATTCAATTAGTTTCAGGCTTGTAACTGGAACAGATGGTAGGGCTTGGTTTGATTAACATGGGTCAGACGAAACAAATATATAATAATAATATTCATCACAATAATAGAGACTGACTTAAGGCGCAGATACCCCTCAGTAGCTGATTTTATAGAATCACGTCTAAACGGCTAGTCGTAATTTTTTGGAAAAAGTATAAAGCATTTTAAACCATTTTCTTTAAAGTTTGATCTTAGAAAATTTTGAGTTTTATTCGTATAACATAGTGTAATTTATTTGTAAAGGTATGTCTAACACGGGCAAAAAAACGACAATCGCACCAAAACCGCCGGGCCTATTTAAATGAAGTTTTCACCATCAAAAAGACCATCTAATTATTTTTACTTGTTCCTTCAGGTTAGGTAAAAGGGGATCATACGTATAATATTTTCATAGTTTTGTGGGTGGAGATTTATGAAATATCATATTATAAAATTAAGTCCCCCGCCGCGTTTGTACGCGATAAACTCAATAACTACTGAACGGATTTTTATGCGGTTTTCACCTACAGAAAGAGTGAGAAACGAGAAAGGATTTTGTGTATAATTTGTCAGGGGCGAAGCCGGGGTGAGTCGCTAGTGAAAAATAAACTTGAAATAAAGTGTGCCTCACAGCCGCGCCAAATAGGCCCAGTCCAGCAAAATGCCAGCAACTAGTACATAGTTGCCCGACGCTGGTTTTCAACTGAAGCCACAAGCCTCCTTTAACCGTTATATGCTAGTCCTACACGCGTGCCATCCAGTTTTGTTGTTTGCATATTAGTTTTTTTCATATTGAGCATAAACAGTTCTAATCAGCTTGATACCTATTATCACCTTTAAATCTTCGAAATCAGCGCGACCCTCACAGACTCGTATTGGATGTCATTCTAAGGCTTACTAAATACAATAAAAGCTGTTTGTATTTATGTATGGAAATATTTAATAAGATACCGAGTGACCTAAAAATTCTAAATGCCAGATTAAGAGTAAATTATATGATAAACTGTCTATTAATAGTTTTTATAGTGTAAAAGAATTTTTGACAAAAAAAATGAAAAAATTGTTTGCCCGAAAAATTTGCACGCTTATAATGTTAAGCAAAAACATGTATGCTTTGTGCTTTGTATTTAATTTTGTACCTTCCCTATGCCATGTTTTTATGCAAATACATTTTATTCTATTCTATTTTATTTTTTGGTCAAAGGCTCGAAATACCGTGACTAAGGCCTCACGTTAATACAACGCATAAAATGTTGTGCTTTGATTCGGTACAACTGAAAATGCATGACCAACGGTCAGGGCTATAATGTATATTATGTTATAGTGACATTTTATGCTCTTCAAACTTCCGTCATACTAAACCAAAACTAAAAGACGGCACGTCTAAATTGAGTGCAGTTCACTTTATTGCACGTCCTGTCCCGTCACGTTACGTCACGCTGGTCGCACTGGTAGGCCGACAAAAATGTCACTTTGATGACCGTGACGGACGGCGCAACTCGCTACTTTGAATGGAGTAAGTTATTGTGGGTATTTGTGGACGTTTATGTAAAGATCGATTCTGTAAGTTATAAAAAATCGGAACTATGTCACTGTCGGAGGTAAAAAAATGTGTGCACTTATTTCTCTTCTAAACGTTTTGTATTGGTCACATCAACTTTTCCAGAAATGTTTGGAATGCCTGACGTTATGATTGCATTGAAGAATAATACCAGATTTTGGGCACGAAATTATGGACGCGTCCTAGTGATGCAATGCAACTAAATGTTGATAAATACATTTAATCATCCTAGCAGTTTCCACGTGTATTCAATTTGCCATATATTTGCGATAGCCTTTAGTCCTGAAAATCGGGTGTGCGATAGAACTGAGCCTAAAACTAGACTACATGTTTTGAATAATATCACGGTATTTTTTATTTGTAAATAAAGTTTAATCGTAAAAATGTTAACTAGTACCGGCAAAATAAATACTGACATGTTTTTTTCCCTCATCAAGGTTTCATGTTTCTACCTAAACAAATCCGATATGATAGATAGATAGATAGATAGATAAATCATTTATCTGATCAATTCTGATATCTGCATCAATTACATGTTGTACAAACATAAAGTAAAAGTAAAGTAAAATAAACCATTGCAGCTAACGAACTAAAATATTGTTTAAATGTAAAGTTTTTTGATATGTTTTAGGTACGTCACGTATATATATTTCTTTAATAAAACCTTTACCCTATTCTAGGAATTTTTCCGGTATCGCGTGTGCTTCTACAAAAATTAACACTCACATACACGACAGCCAGATCCAGAAAAACTATTAGTAACCCATACAAATATTTGTTCCAAGCGGGGATCAAACCGGTGACCGCAGCAGCCAATTGCGCCAACTGTGTCGTCAAATATCTAAATCCACCAAATAAGAGTCCTAATCATAACTCCATTATAGTCAACCCAATAAGCCTATTTACTAATAGAGCTTCGGTCAGTAGATATTGTTTAATAATACTAATGATCTAAATTATTTCTCTAAACCACGAGCAAATCCGGCGCCATATTGCCACAACATTCCATCAAAATAATATCGTATTTATTAACCAAAAGTTATGAGAGAAAGTTATTTAACCCTTAATTTAACTGTTAGGTCCCAGGGACTCCGCACAAAGTATCATATTGGTAAAAAAATAATAATATGGCAGTTTTGTTTTTGTGCGTCCTAGTACCTTTCTGAAGTAACGTGCCAGACACGGGATGAAGAGGACACGTGCCTTCGCTTTACGTTCGGTGAGTAATTATGTGTAAGCAGTCCACTGGACTCATAGGGGATGTTTATGTGACAAATATTTTGCTTTGCTAATTTGTAATATTATCGTATTTTCAACGTTTTTTTGTTGTTATTTTAAAGTAGAAAATGGCTTCTGTCGCGCCGCCGCCGCCGCCGCCGCGACGGCGGGGAGCGATTGTGTTTATTTTGTGGATAGTTATATGTACCTGGGGTTTGCTCTGAGAGGAATCTTCAATATGTAGGGAGGTTTGCTTCGCGTTAATCGGCTTTCAGTTCTTACTAGCTCACACCATGATTCAGCTCGCCATCTGTTGGTTTAAAGTAAATTGATTCCCACCATTCTATACATTGTGATATACATAATTACATACTTAAACGTTTCTGGTGTCTTAGGTGTGAAGTTATAGTATAGCACAGAAATGTTTTGTGTGTATTAAGGAGTTAACCGCAGCCGAGTCCGCCAATTAACCTCCTGCTATCTCTATGTGTTAAAGAGTCAACCGCAGCCAAGTCTGCCGATCAACCTCTTGCTATCTCTGTGGACCACAGGACTATTTATCATAATATCTCTGTTTCATGCAAAGATTACTATTGTACTTAGTTAGAGAGACTTCGTATTGCAGCACCGAATGTTTCCTCTAACGGACTGATCACGGCCTTTCGCCCAGTCCAACTCTCGGGAGGTTTTCGCATTGCAATATCGAAAGACCTCTTAATGTAACCGACTTCCAAGAGCATCAGAAACTTTCATAAAGATAAGAAATCTAGAGTTTAGGTATTTATGACTTAGGTGGGGAACCTCTACACTATTGTCTTAGTGCTACCACTTAGCTTATATATCAGTCAGATGAGCCGCCAGCATGTTGGACGCCTCCATCAAAACACTTATCACTTTTACTTTGCACTTATTATTTGAGGCTACATTACTTTAGTGTATTTCAAATGACTTAAAATGAAGCGGCAAACGCCATAGATTATCTAGAGATATTACTTAAGTGTCATAACCATAAACTATAAATACTCCTTTTCTGGTGATTGCTCAATGGGTTCGGTGTTGCCAGCAGATCACCTCATGTTGCAATGTATGACTAGATTGTTACACGTTTCGCCCTTACAATATTAATTTGACTCTGTTACCTGTTTACTTCGCGAACCACACTTCGCGACACTCCCGCCGGAATATTCTTAGAGCAGGGTTAGTAAGTTGCGCGTTCACTCTGCAATTTTCTCCAGAGCTCTGGTGGCCGCGCCTCTTCTTTGTTTAACCTCGTTGTTTACTTGAACTATCTTATCAGGTTCATCTTCTTTCTGACTCAATATTTTCTCTCTGTCCGTGCTCTCTGATACATTATCAAAGTCTTCCAACATACTCTTTTCCGTTGGTATTATTGACTGTCTAATTTCTTTCTCGTTTTTTGAACTATCTGATGTATCCTTTGAATCTGTGACTTTCGCTACCAATGTCGTCAATTCGTGTACCGTTATATGCCGTGGTATTTCACTTTCTAATGCGTCCGCATCGTATTCTACTTCTTCATTGTCCTCCATTTCCAATGGATATAAATGAGTTAAAGATCTTACAAACTCTTTATTTCCAACTTCGACCTTCGCAACTCTGCAAAGTCCGTCGGAACCTTTGACCAATGAAGTAATTTTTTTCCATTCTTCTCGATTTTTACTATCTCCCTTTATCTGCACAATTTGTCCTACCTTTGGGATTAGTTTTGCAGTGATTCTAGGTTCTTTGACAGAATGTCCATATCGTTCACGCAAACTTTGTAAGTATCGATTCGTGAACATGTCCTTAAATTCATTAAGAATAACTAAACCTCTTTTCCAAGCCTTGATAAGGTCGGATTTTGTTGTAGTGCCTTTTTTGCCAAATGAAATTCAGTTTCAATTATTCTCAACCAGCCATAAATTGTTGAACTCTCGCATATTGATATTTTTGTGTTCGCAATTTTATTTGGAAACAAAAAAGATTGCATTTTTTTGCGTACAATTTTTTTTCTTTTTAATTATGAAACGGAGCATTCCTCGATCCATAAAAAGTTAAAGTTTGAATGATTGAGGCTATATTTTGAAATTGTAATGGCCATAAAATATTTTTTTTGATAACTGGCATTAATAAAAGAAATGATAGTCCTACAAATTACGTTATCTATAAGTCTTATACTTATAGATAACGTAATTTGTAGGACTATCATTTCTCTTCGACTTAAAAATCAAGATTTTTCTCTTAAGACCAGCTCCAAATTTAAATTTTTCACTATCAAAGATTACTATTGTAACTAACTTTCCGCAATTGGACATAAAAATCAGGAAAAACCATTGAGTTAAATGTACTACGAACTAGAGGAGACTCCTCAACTCAATTGTTTGTAACTCTTAGTCTGTGGCAAGCGCTCGCTGCATACTAGATACTGTTCAAATAACTCGAGAAATATAAATAATAGTCAAGGAATGAGTTTTCAACAGTAAGTTGAAAACACGCTTAATTTAATTATATTTTATCAATTTATTGTATCTCATAACGTCGCGTCACCGCGGAGGCGGGAGGGCGGCCAAGTTTGTGTAAATATCAAAGAGTAAGAAAAAGTTCATCTACGCGCATTGATTGTTTATCTGTGAGAACATAACCATTTGTATTTTTGGGTTTCGACCTCTCCCTACAATTTGCGGTTTGAACATGTTTACACGGCAGCTGTCAACGTAATTGTTTACTTTAAATAAAAAAAGGTAACTTTTAGTGTTTTCAGTATTTTCATTTTTATTCATATTCGTTTTTTTGCACATCACAATAAAAAAACAACTTTTATATAGACTTACCTATCTAATAGCAACATTTTGACAAAGTTGGTCTTTAGGTACCTAATTATGCTTTTTATTATCTAGCTGGAATTATGGACCTATGAGTACATACAGGACGCCTACAGGCAGGATTGGTCCACACTTGCCCAACAACTTAAACCGAAATATACAGCATTGGAAAGAACAAACGGAAGCCTTGCCCTGCACTGAAAGAGGCTGAAAATATAACATAACATAATGCCTTTATGCCAAGGGTTAGACCTTCTTGTCTAAATGTAACCGGCCAGTTTGACAAAACGGAACGTTACTGCCAATTGCTCCCGCCAGATGGCGCTTATTTATTATTTATTTATTTTATTTATACAAACAAGTTGTCCTTAGCATTACACAAAGCACACCATTAGACCCCTGCCCCCTTATTAATAAACACAGAATAAAGTCATACCAAGTGAAAACCTATGAAAAAGTAAGGTTATTCCTTTGTTATTCCTGGTTTAACTTTATTCCGTGTTTATTAATAAGGGGGCTGGGGTCTGTCTTAGCATGCCATGCTTGACGGAGTGTAGTAAACATAACAACATTGCGAGTTTGCGACTTCTACTGTTTGTGGTTCCCGAACTTTATTTACTGTTTTTAAGAATAATTAGCGTTCAAAAACCAAATAATAATATTGCTAGCAGTTGGTCAAGAATGCATCAGTTTGGACTGCTGTCCACCATTATAATGTGACCGTGTGCAAGACGGTTTCACTGTGAAGTAATTATGCGAGTCATATAAAATCAAGCTGGAAATATCGTTTTGAATTTTAATTGGATGTACATTAATCTCATTACATAGTAAATTAACAAAATATCTGCAAGTTACAGCAGCCTTTCAATGTTCGCATTCATATTCGTACCTTTCAACTAAATCCGTATTTTTTTTCCTTTCACTGATGCACCGCGCTCTCGAAGCCGGGTTTTTAGCTGCAGTATGGTCTATTCTTAGTTAGCTCCATTTTTTTTTCACTATTACATTTAAATTTTGTATGCTTAAACTGCGAAATTTTGTCACTCGACTTTAAGAATTTGGTTTGTTTACTCTGATTCCTGTGGCGCCATCTGAACTCAGCTTTGCGGATAGTTCCCTATTACGTCTAGTAGCGTTTTGCTACACCAACTGATAAAAATCCTAAAGAATTGAGGCTTTAATTACAGTTGTCCACAAATTGAGGGATAGGTATAGTGGAAGAATTTATGCTTTTAATTCATTTGAAATTGGATCAGATTGCGTATATAATCCTTTTTGGTGCTGTGGAGCGTATTGTTAGACTTGTATAACTAACGAATAACTTTACTTACTTATTTACTACTGGTCGTTGGAATAGGGCACGGCGACCGATCGTAGAGTCCTAGATTAGAAAAAGTGTCACTGGGCTTAGGGGTGTTACCTCATTGCCTCTGAGGTTCAACCTCTACATCTTTGAAAGCTGGCAGATAGAACTTGAAGAAAGAACAGAAACTTGTTTTGGCAGGTATATTTGGAACGCTAAAAGCCATCATAGCGTGAACATATTATTATTATTTATTATTTATTTTATTATTTTATTACTTTTAAGAAGGCTTACAGTCTAATTACAAATAATAATAGGTAACTATAATACATTTTCAAGTTGCTAATAACAAGCCTCCACAGATATGTAACTTAACGATTAATTCAGGCTATTATGTTGCTACATATTAGTCAAAGAACCACTAGCCGGTGCATTATTCACAAAAAAAATGATTTGGCTAAGAGCGTCCTTGCTGTGCTTATTTTAGTGCAAAATAAGTCAATATCATGCTCAGAAGATACATCATTGAAGCTTCTAGCGCTTCTTATAAGAAAAGCATTACGCCTATAATTAGTACTGGTAGAAGACACATCTAGAAGCGGCCGTTTACGTAATCCAATAGTGTTAGTGCGAAATGCTAACTTTGTTAGTAGCTCAGGGCAGTCAATTGAGCCATTCGCTATGTTAATCAAAAAACACACATCATTAATAAGCCGCCTACGATCTAATGGCAGAAAATGGTACCTCTTACAACGGTGACTGTAATCAATAGATACTTGGTGCGCCCTATAATCGAGATATCTCAGAAACTTTTTCTGGATGCCCTCAATGCGTGACTTATGGATCCCGTATTGAGGGTTCCAAACTTGCGATGCGTACTCCAAGTGGCTGCGCACGAACGAACAGTATAAAACTTTGATAGGCTTCAGAGAACGGAAACAGGCTGAGGCCCTGATTACAAATCCTAGTGCCCGTGAAGCCTTGCCCACAATACCGTCAATGTGTTGGTCAAACAGTAATTTGCTATCTTGTATGATACCTAAATCCCTTATGCTGTTAACTTTGCCCAAGGTAAGTCGGTTGAGACTATAGACCGAATTTACTATATATTTCTGGCGCGTGAAGGTCATTTGAAAACATTTGGAGACATTCAATTGGAGCAAATTATGTTTACAATATTCTACAAATCTATTCAGATCCTCTGAAAATAAGCCTCGTACTCGCGTCGGGGAACTGCAAACGTTTACAGCAGTTCATATTATTTACTTAGCGATTCCTCGACGCAATTACGAGACTTTTTTTTTGCTTTTTGGAAGTTTTTTAAATTAAATTTTTATTTTATGGTTTTTAAATTACATAAAATATACCTAGAAGTAGATAAGTTTCAATCAACAATCTATCGATACACGTAATTAGTTGATCCTCTTAGTAAGAACTTATAATCTCAGATGATCACAGAACCGCCATTATCCACCGGTTCAACTGAGTGAAACACGTAATTATGACAAGATATCTTGCGAAAAAACCCAGATTCAAAGAGTAAAATGCGGATAACTTTTGAACGGGTCAACCGATTTAAGGTTTTCAATTCAATTCAATCATAGCTACGAACACTCTAGACAAAGTCACATTTCAAACAAGAAAAACAAAATGAAAATTAGTTCATTCGTTCTAGAGCTACGATGCCACAGACAGACACAGACACGTCAAACTTATAACACCCTGTCGTTTTTGCGTTGGGAGATAAATATAAATAAGATAAAGCAATTTTCCTCTACAATTTACCTTCCGCAGCGACGTTCCTCACAGTACATACACCTGGTGTAATAGGAGATGAGTCTATTGCTATGAACCAGGCACAAGTCCAGACTGCTACTGTGAAATTCCAGATGGAAAAACCGAATAACACTTAACTCAAACCGTGAATTGAACCCAGGCCCTCGTATTTAACAGGAGGGCTTGCAACTACTACACCAACTAAAATAAATATGATTTTAAACATAAGTAAGATATTTTTAATTATTTTAATTTAAGTCGTAACAACCACAGAGATCAAAGTCTCTTTTAAATCCCAGACATTAATTAGTATAAAAAAATGAACGTGAGCAACAATGCAAGCAAAATAAATGTAAAAATGAATGAACGTCCAGACCACGGTCGCAAATTGAATTTCACTTATTTTCCCTATAAATAAAAGGTAGATCTCTCAGAATATTTGCAACGCATTTACATTTTTACGTATTTCAGATTTTTGTTGAATCAAAGAGTTGACGCTTGTTTTATGAAAAATATTTCTGATTTTTTCTGTGTTTTATATGTAAGTATTTCTTATCCATGATCGCTACTTCTACCATATACTCACACTCAGTTTATAAAGTCCCCATCACTGGTACAGGTTTCATATCTGAGAAAGAAAGTGGGCCGTCTTCCAACACGCGGTCCCAGTGTTGGAGGTTGTATGTCTTTGAATGTTTGCTTCTAGGACTTGCCGGTTTCCTACGATATTTTCCTTCACCGTTTTGAGTGCATTGGTGATAAATTTTCACAAAGTAAACCTTCATGGGTCCAGTTATCCTAATCACGACTTTCAACTTACGTATTTTAAATAATTATTATATTTTGATGTTGCTTATTTTACTCCACACGCTTTTACGTGCACGTCTTTTTACTTTGTTCTCATGTATATTATATGTAATTTTCCAACAAGAATGATGTAATCAAATACTTGTTATTAAAACTTATTGATAGAAAAGAGTATCCATGATGTTTTTCACATTCTTCTCCATAGAGACCTACTGCCGCTAGCGAATGTGAGATTAATCTTTTTTTTTTTGGTTGACAATTCAAAAGTACCTATAAGGTTTTTTTGAAATAAACTATTTTGATTAATTTTGATGCTTTATTTTTCACAATAAGTTCAAATATATTGTTACAATAGGACAGCGTATCTCAAAGCGAGCTCTTAATTGGTACATATATCAGTGCCACTATATACCGCTGTGCAACCACCGCTAGCTAGTGCATGAACTAAGGATTACATAATTAGACATACCTAAAATTAATAGCGGAAAATGACACATGTCCAAGGTAGATTATGTAATAACAGTAATATTACAGTGTTTGCATGAGCGCACATAATCCCTCAGTGTAAGGCTAAGCCTAGACCTGACACGGTATTGTGTACTCGTGATTATTGAGTTCAGCTGTTCGTCTACACAGGTCAAGATGGGCTTATTAAGTGGTATTGATTAGTAAACACTTTCTTTTTTTTTGTTTCCATTACCAAGTTTGTATGTGTGTGCACGCAACCTTATTTATATTTAAAATAATCTATGAGGATTGGGTACTAAATAGTTTTGCTCTTGGTCAGACACAGTCTTAAAAAAAAATATAACCATCTAATTAGTTTAAATACTGATTAGTGTATTCTAAATTCAAATTCTTCACAGAGAATTCAAACTATGAATCTGATCATCAGGCCCTTTATTATGTAAAATATTGGCGTCATGGTTTCCGATAAAAATCAAGCTAACAACTTATATTTTATTATTATGTGATAGCACGTCTGTATTTCTTTGAGGGTTACACACAGGTATACATATCTGTCATCCACCATTTTTGTCCGTGGTTTTTCGCTACTTTTTTTTTCTTGGTGGATTGTCTCTAGAATAATAGCAGATGATTTCTGAGGCTACAGGTAGGTATGTTTCACAAAGCCATTCTTTCTTTGTCACAGCAGCTAATTAAAAAAACATTAACCCATACTTTACACACACACACACACTTTCCATCGATCGCACACACACTCTACAAATGACACTATGAATGAATTTAATCTTCGGAACCGCAACGAGGCGCAATATCGCCATGATGAGCAGAGGATAATGGACCCTCGATCTCAACTGGATATTAAGTTTCCGCTGGCATGACAATGAAATGCCTAGCCTAGACAGGATAGTTGGATAGGCTTCGTGTATGAATTAGTTTGGTCTATTCATGGGTATTATTCATTGTTATCTGCGTGCTGCGTTACAATATGGTGATAGCAGTATCAAGATTGGAAGTGTTGTGTTTGATATCTGCATCTGTGCAGAGGCAGGTCATATTGTTGGGGGCTTGAGTTCTTGTCTACTGTTAGGATTTTAATTTAGGAATATTTTGACTAAAGTCATCGCCAGATAACAAACGAATAAAAGTTCTTAACACCTGTCTACCAATGTATTCCAATATTCAAAACGATACGGAAAAAATGTAAAGGCAATGTCGCTAACACGATCAAAACAAACGTATCGCGTTAAGGTGCGTCCGTGACCTTGGCACTTGCCATTCAGTAATAAGTTAATTATCTCATAAAAGCGTGAACCGATTTACTTGATATACACGAATAAAATGGTCCTACGCCTAAACTTTTCATTCGAGATCAGCAAATTATCTAAATATCGCAATAAAAAAGAAACATGTTTTCAAGTTACGTAATTATGCTTTTTGCTATAAGTCGGATCAATGACCTTTATTTTTTTTGTTTTCTAGCGGAGACATTATTGTCCTCTGCAATTGACAAAAGTACCTTGTGTTTACCGCATTTAATTGCAATTAGTGATTACAATAAGATAAGATCATGCCGTTGTAAATTATAACACACCACACAGTATAATTATTGTAGCAATACTGAGCATGGTGGATGATTTTTATTGTTATACCTATCAAACATAATAAAATAAATCTGTAGAAAAGTCATTTTGGTACATCGAAAATAAATCCACAAAAAAAAATTGCCAAGGTGTTAAAGGATAACCAACAGAACCTATTTACAGCATTTTTGGAATTTTGAGGAGGTAAGTAGGATAGGTAAGTCTAGATAAGTAGGGTAGGTAGGTAGGTATAGCTCTTGCCAAACTTCTTGGTCGCCCTGAAGTTGGCTACAATGGCCGCGCAGTAGTAAATCTCATACAAAAACAGCACTGATCCGTGCCTTGCGTATCGGAAAGCCAACTACAGAGCGGCCAAGAACCCTCCGGTGGGTTCCCGCTTTGTCGAGGCGGGGGGGGCTCAGTAACCGTTGCTTGGTCACCCACGGTGAACCGAAGAGGAACCCGAGGAGGGGCCGCTTGTCAGGGCTTTTGCCAATAAGCCAACGACGTAGCGGCCAACATGGTGGGTGCGGTGCTGCCTGGGTGACATCGCAACTGAGGCGAGCCGCGATGTCGTATGGGGCCTCCCAAACCCATACGATATCGCGGCTGAGGGTTGGAGGCCACCGCGGGAGAGGAGTGCTGGTATTGCGGTGCGCCGCTCTCCCTACCTTCCGTGGCCTGGACGGGGTCGCCGCCGTCTGATGGAAGACGCGGTGGGGCCACAGGGGAGGAGGAGTGTCGGTATAGCGATGGCCTCTCTCCCTATCCACTGCGGCCGAAAAAATGTTAGGTGACGGGGCCGTGACCTTGACCCGTCACAAGGGGACCAAGGGTGCAATACACGGAGTCGTCTGGCACCCATGTGCTGATTTGGTCCCTAGGGTGGTCACGGCGCACAGTGTGTTCTGATGCGCCGGTGATAGGGGGTACTCCCCAGAGGAGGGTCCGGTGACGGACAGCCGCGGCAGGTTCGCGGTGAGTGGTAAAACCGTGGAGTTTTAGTGGGATAGAGTCCCACATAACTGCGCTATCTCCCCGTGGTAGTGTAATGTGCATGAGCATTTCTAAAAATTAAAATAATGTGCGGCCAAGAAGTTTGGAGAGAACTATAAGTAGGGTAGGCAGTAGACTTGACAGGAGCGATGCCGCGGGCACAACTAGTATGTAACAAGATTTAATTATTATATTGCATGAAATATTGCAATTATTTCTAACACAACATTGTATTGCTGCAGTATTTGCGTTGGTGCTATACGAAAAGTCAAGGCTTTTATTTTTATGGAACATTGATTTTACTTAGAATTTCTTAAAACGAAAACTTACAAAACTGTATTTTCTCAAAGATCAAATGCAGCCTCTTCCGTCAGTATCCCTCTTTCCGTTGAAATATTTATAGAAACAGAATTTTCAATAAATGATTTTGTTATGTAAGCAATCATAAAAATGTCTGAAGGTACAGTTCATCTCCTGTTCCAAGATGCACCGGTGCTAAGCAGGATGTCAGGTTCCTCAAGGAATATAAATACATTTCTTTATGAAAAGTTGAAATATTCCCGCCGGGATGCGGATATTCCGTACCGCCTTGAGATACAGCGTAGCTAGCATACGAGTATCTTGGTAATATTTTATCAATAAGCTATGATCTTATTTAGTTTATTTCACATGGCTTTTTATAACTATTTGTCTCGTCAAAATACTGGGTTTAGGTCCTAAACTACATTTAGTGGAAAAAAAAAGAAAATAAACATTTATTTAACACGGATAAAAGACACACACACATTCCAGATTCATGTACATCAGATAAAATAAAAAAAGGGATAAAGTCCAGAATAAATATTGTAGATTATCTACTATCAACTTGCTTCAACCCACTGCTGGGCAAAGCCCCCCCACCCCCATGACTAAGGTTCTACACTTAAAGCTTAGCTTTGCTTTAAGTGTAGAACCGTCTATATTTTCAATTTTTGCTTTACCAGTAAGTACTAAAAAGACAAATCTTTAAATATTTGCCTTAAAAACCTTACGAGCATTTTACACGGCCACATTATCTGAGCTATTGGAAACGATTTTCGTAATGTAAGCTCAATATTATTTCGTGTCAGGTTTTCATATATTCTGTCTAGATTAAATTTCTTTAGCTATCAATCATGTTTGTGAAAATAGCGCAACACGACAGCAGTCATGGCGAGTTACTTAGGTATAAAATATGAAATTAAGTGCTTACGTTTTTTTGAACTTATAAATTGTGATATTTCTCTTCATGAATTTATACATGATGTTGAGATTGCTCTTATGAAATTGTTGCTGTTGTATTGTGCCTGTGTCGAGTAAATGTTTTCTATGAAAAGTAACTTGCTCTGACATGGATCGTCCTGTGCAAGTATGCCAGATCCTCATTCCTCAGGATAGGTGGGTTCATTTAGCCGCTCTACAGGTTGATACGTAATAGTCTTATTAGTTGGTTCACCAATACCGCTACGCATGCTTGCCTGCGGGCTGTTGGTGAATGCAAATCTGGTTATTTGTACAGGCGCTTCTGATACCCAAAATGTACACAAAACTAGCGGACGCTTCGCGGTAACACCAGCGTAATGCCCGTTCCCGTAGGAATACAGGAATAAAAAGTAGCCTTTGTCACCCGAAAATAGTGTAGCTTCCCAACAGTGAAAGATTTTTTGAAATCCATCCAGCAGTTTTCCACAATAATACAAATCTTTCTTATTTATAATATTAGTATAGATATAAAATATTCCGTACAAAACAAACAAATTATTTATCGTAACACAATTTCAGTACAAAACCCAGTAACACATTTTTCAAACTCTAAAACCAACTCAAAAAGTCAAAATCTATAATTGCCCACAAACTTTGTACACAAAAACTTTACCAATATCGGCTTTACGAATTACGAGATGCAACAAATCGTAAGCTACAAAAAAAGCCGCGCGGTACAGTTGTAAGTTGCGAACAAGAGTGTTAAGTTGCCGCTGTGCAGCGCGACGATAAAATAGCTGCGACAGTTAGCGTGGGGCCAGGAGCACAGCGATTTGGCGGCCAACGCTTTTTTGAAAATTTTCTGTATGGGTATTGTAGTGCGGAGGAAAACTTGAAATTTAATAGTTTTAAAATACGGTACGTAAATGATTGAAGTGTGGTAACGGCCGCGTATTACAAGTTGTAGGTCGTGGGTTCGAACCCAAGCAGGCGCTTTACTTTGTGTAAATTATTTATATCATCACTGCTCTTAAAACGGTGAACATAGTGAGGAAACCGGCATTGCCTTAGAACCAAAATTTAGAAGACATGTGACATCCACCAACCCGTACTGGACCCGCGTGGTGGATTACGGTCATTCCGTCTCACAAAGAGGAGGCCCGTGTCCCAGCAGTGGGAACAATAGCAGGCTGATCATGATGAATAAAACTTGAAGGCGGCAGGAAGGGAAACAACGGATAAATAGATTAATTGAAAGAGATATGGCAAAAAAAGAGATGACCAAAACTTACCATGATATGCCAGAAAAAAATCAATGAGTTTTACTTATAATAAGCGACATGTGCCATGTTTTAGGATTGGTACGGTTTAAGACATTCAGATAAATATATACATACTAGCTTTCCGCCCGCATCTTCGCCTGCGTGGACTACACGATATTGGCTGTTTTGTTTTTTTGTAGTTCTGATGGGATATTGCAATTATTGTCCAAACAAAGATTTCCGCCCGCGTCTTTGTTCGAGTAGACCACAAAATTTTATCAACTTTATTATTTTATCGAAATATTAAAATTACGTGTGAATTAATATAAAATGAGCATATACTGCACTGCCTTCCTGTTCTAATAGTTAGAGCGCCGGACTTTCATTCCGGAGGTCCGGTTCCGTAGGTCTCATGGGATCGATTTCCACGGGGAGATACAAATAGTGGACCACTTTGCTTTTAATATATCTGAATCCTACTACCGACACGATAGAAAATTAATACAGAATGGCGCAAAAGTTATCACCCGATGTTCTTTGGCTTTAATTTCACTTATGAATTAAAAGCTTTTTTTCTGCTTTTGGATAATATTTATTTGGTGTCTTAATTTATTTTCCATTTAGTCGAGGAAATGTGAAAAAATGCTAAGTGGCCGTCGCTTCGCCAGAATTTACAAACATTTGGGCCCATTTATGGCATTTGCTCTGGTTCAGTCTTACAGAGAACTTAGAACTTCCAGCGGATATTATCTTTGAGGGCTTCAAGAGTCTGAGGCTTGTTGACTTAGACACGTGACTTATAAAAAACCTACAGAAAGAAGTCTGGACCATTTACATCAGGCGATCTTACTGGCCAGTGCAAGTCCGGGTAGTGCCACCCTCAGAATTTCGGTTGTGGCTCGTGCAGTAAGCGCCGTTGCATTATCCTGTTGGAACCATTATGTACTCTAGTTAAAATTTATTCCTTTTAAGGATAGAGAAATATGTTGATCATGGCTCTGTGACTTCGTCGACCACAGTAGTGGTTTGGCGGCCCGATGACGCCTCCAGCGTAAAAAACGTGTTTCTTTATTTGTATTGAAGAGCATAAATACTGAATTACAAGTAATTTTGATAATGAACAATTTATTTTTCATTCAATCTTTAACATCCCTTTTTAACCGACTTCCCAAAAAGGAGGAGGACAAAATATTAAGGAGTCTACAGATATAATTGAATAATTAATTTGTGGAAAGACTGGTGCCTAAACTAAGTTTTTTACAAAACCTGTATTTCAGGTCACCAGGCCCCCCAAAACAAAGTTGTACATAATAATTGTCAACTGGAGACGAACTGAATCACATTAATATACAAATAATTTCATGCATTATAACATTGCAAATTTCGCTTATAAAAATTCAAATTACAAAAACAACGATAAGCATAAAGATAGTGAAATAAATTAATTTATTAAGGATGCATGCAAGGAAGGAAGAGGCAGTATGTGAATGTATGTCGTGTGTTACGTATGCCTAGGAATCTGCTGACATTGCGGACAATATACATACATAGACCTTGATGACAGTGCAGTTACCGCGAAGTCAACGCACGTAGCTAGACTTTCGCTGACACAGAAACGTACGGAGCATAAACATAGGAAGTTGCTGACTGTGCAATTACCTTGGAACCGATCCAGCCATGACGTCAAGGAATCGATCAATGCCGAACTAATATTTAAGAGCATCTCTCGTAAGAAAGAGGCATTCCATATTCCTACATCGTGTAGGATGGATTCTCGTAGGCTAGTTAGTTTTAGTTAGTCTATTTAATTATTGTAACCATTCCATGTCCTAACATCGGCTTGGAATGGACATTCGTAGGTTAACTAGTTGTAGTTAGTAGTTGTAACCATTCCATGATCCAACCTCGACTTGGAATAGACACTTCTAGGATAATTAATTATAATTAACTTTAATAATTAAAAGTTTAGAATCATTTCGGGTTTCTTTCCACTCTCCCGGCTGTGGTAAACGTAATTGGCGCAGTCGGTAGGATATCCGCGGGAGACGTCGGGACACATCACACATCGATAATCACGTCTCGTGTCACCCGGGTGGCTATCAAGCACCGTTCCGGATATCCTGAACATACGGACCTGCTGCAGACCGAGAGAAGAATCTGGAAATCGATTCGCAGAGAGGAACCGGAAATGAAATAGCTGTAAGTACATTTGAATTATTCTCGTGTTGCTCCCTCCTAAATCCTTACCTTCAGGGTTTACCATCCCAGGAACTCGAGTGCGCGGGGACCTGCATCACGTCAGGCCCACCGACGAACTGTAGATATTAGTAGAAATATATTTTTAGATAAGCTAGAGTTAGGCAACTTGGTTAGTTTAGATATGGATCAGCACAGCCAAATACCATTTCTAAGGCACTTCGCCTTGGCCTTGCTTTTCATAGTAACTCTAACGTGTTTGCGCGGTTTATTAAAATCCTTGATTCATCATCCAAGTGTTGCACGCGAAAGCGAATTTTCTAACTTGTGACCATTAAACAGAATTCTTAATAAGATTTCTGGAACCACTTTGTGTACCAGTAACTCTAATGGGGTACCAGAGAGTTGGTTGGGCAGTCGAACCACCCTGATTAACAACTTTTCAGACCAGCACCATAATTTCAAGGAGCCGGTATCTAATTGACAGCTCCCGTAGGTCCAAATCCTTCGTTTTTAAATTTTCATTTTATTTCTGCTCCCAAGAATAGTTATTTCTGCTCCCAAGAATAGTTACGACCTATAAAGATTATCATCATCAGCTTCTTTTAATGTTCCCTCTGTGATAGGCAATGGACCGTAATTCATCACACGAGCCCAGCGTGGGTTGGTAAAGATTATCCGTAGTACCTAAAAACACGCATAGGCCCTTATCCTATCCTTCCCAGTCCTAGCAACCAACGAGTTGACATTCACTTACATGGAGGCTGAATGCCCGAAGTCAAACTGGTGCGAGAAGCAAGTTACCCACCAGATCCGCACCAAATCTGATTGCATCCAGAAGTCGATCACCAATCAAGTTCTGCGGGACTCCTGCCATCCCACTACAGTTATCCTGATGAAGAAAACTATGAAGAAACTCGATGACCAACACCACGTCCTGTAATTCCCTCAGCAAACGAAAGTACAAATTATCTGTCACCAACAAGACTACACACCGCTCCAAGGAAGTTATTTCGTTACAACTCCCGATGGATGTCGACTGAAATCTGAAGAGTTCACCATAGCAGATGCCGACGATGAAATCAAAGGCCAACCTCGCAAAATCATGAGGATACCCTTCGATTCTGGGCAACGAGCTACGTCAACTACTCACATCAATTTGTACTCCGTGGATCTTAAGGGACTAGTGCAAATGGGCAACGCGCAAAAGAACACCTGTCATACCACAAGAACCAGCAGTCTCCTACCGTAATCCTGAAAAAAAACTCGGATCCCGAGAAGACTCCGGCAACTTTTTCACTCAACGTGCTAAAATAGTTGCCGTTCTAAGGGTGGAGGTGTTACGTATGCCTAGGAATCTGCTGACATTGCGGACAATATACATACATAGACCTTGATGACAGTGCAGTTACCGCGAAGTCAACGCACGTAGCTAGACTTTCGCTGACACAGAAACGTACGGAGCATAAACATAGGAAGTTGCTGACTGTGCAATTACCTTGGAACCGATCCAGCCATGACGTCAAGGAATCGATCAATGCCGAACTAATATTTAAGAGCATCTCTCGTAAGAAAGAGGCATTCCATATTCCTACATCGTGTAGGATGGATTCTCGTAGGCTAGTTAGTTTTAGTTAGTCTATTTAATTATTGTAACCATTCCATGTCCTAACATCGGCTTGGAATGGACATTCGTAGGTTAACTAGTTGTAGTTAGTAGTTGTAACCATTCCATGATCCAACCTCGACTTGGAATAGACACTTCTAGGATAATTAATTATAATTAACTTTAATAATTAAAAGTTTAGAATCATTTCGGGTTTCTTTCCACTCTCCCGGCTGTGGTAAACGTAATTCGTGTGCGGGGTAAGTTTGTGTGATGTTGAGTGAGTGTGTATGTAGTGGGGAAATTGTGTGTATGTTGTACGGGAACATTTTGTTAGGAGATGGTTTTGAAAAGATCTTCAATTTGGGTATAATCTAAAGTGATAAGCCAGTCAGTAATCATCCTTTTAAAAGTTGTTTTATTTAGAGTATGAATTGAGAGTAGATTATTCAGTTTGTTGTATAGAAATGGGCCAAGAAAAGAAAAGTAATTTCGGGCAAATTTGGTTGTTACTGATATAGGTTGGCATATATCCCTTCTTCTTCTTCTCATATCAGTATTATGATGGGTATTTTTAAAAGGAATATACGTTGTTTCAAGACAACATGGAGGATAAAAAGCTGACGAATTGAGAGGACTTTGAAGGACTTATAAACTTCTACCGTGGGATGACGGAAAGGAAGGAAAAGTGCAACTTTAAGGACTGCCCTTTGAGCCCTCTCAAGTGGTAAAAGGTTAGTTTTAAACGTTCCACCCCATGACGTGATGCAATATGTCAGAAGCGATTGGGACAACGTACAATAAACAGATAGTAGTTGCTTGAAGTTGAGGATAGACCGGAGATTTTTGAACACAAAAATAAATTTCCGTATTCTGTTAGTGAGACAATTTATATGTGCGGCAAAGTTCATTTTAGAATCCAAGGTGACCCCCAAGTACTTAATATTGTCGACTTTCTGCAACTTAGGACAAGAACAATTACCGTTATGCGGAAATATACAGATGTGAGCGAGAATGGAGAATGGTTGGAGAGATGACTGCGGAGTGTTCCTTAGGGTAAAGGTTATATATTTTGTTTTACTAGAATTTAAGGTGAGTATGTTAGTTCTCAGCCAACCATTTACAGTATTAAATCCGACTTGGCCATAGTTATATACCTCTTCCCATGAGTCAGCACTGGAAAGAAGCACAGTGTCCGCAAAGGTAATAATGCGTCCGTTTTGAAGAGAGAGATTGCAGAGTTCGTCAACATAGACCAGAAATAACGTGGGTCCAAGGTAGCTTCCCTGAGGGACTCCAAAAGCTACGGGAAGGGTGTCACTAAAGTGGTTATCAATTTTAACAAATTGCGTGCGGTGGGCTAGGTAATCTTTGAAGAGTGACAACTGATTTCCACGTATGCCGAGGTTTTCAAGCTTACGCAGCAAGATTGGAACCGACACTGTATCAAAGGCTTTTGCTAGGTCTAAAAAGATGGCTAAGGACTTCTTTTTATCATCCATGTTTGATAAAATAAAGTTTGTCAGTTCGTGCACCGCCATGGCCGTCGATTTCTTCGCACGAAAACCGAACTGATGCTGCGACAGCAGGTTATTTGACTCTAGATATTTCACTAATCTGTTGTTCAATAGCCGTTCCAGAATTTTTGATAAGGTAGGCAGAATAGCTATTGGTCTATAATTATTAATACAGTGTCGGTCCCCACTCTTGTGAATGGGATGGATGAGTGCCTTCTTAAAAGCAGTTGGAAAGGTACCAGATTCTATCGCCAAGTTGCAGACGTGACTGATGGATGGTACTAATAGATTTTTATGTGAAATAAGAAGATTTGAAGAAATATTATCGCAGCCCACGGCACAGTCGCGCTTGAGAGAGGAAACAATGGCAGCTATCTCGTCCTCATCAGTGGGCAGGATAACCATGGAATGGGCAAAGGTAGGTAGTCGGGTACAAGTGGGGGGGTAATCATGATCCTGCTGTTGGGCGGTTATTTTACTGGCTAAGTTTGAACCAATATTGGCAAAAATGTCGTTTATTTTATTTAAGGAATGGACTGGTGGAGCCTGTGGGTTTATTAACTCAGTAGGTGATGACTTAGGTCTTGATCTATTTGAGACTTTATTTATTACTTTCCAAAGGCGGCGGTTGTCCTTCCCCGCCTTTTTAACTTCTTCTCTTTCAAATTCCCTTTTTACTTTTTTTAAAATTTTGTTGCAGTAGTTTCGATACCTTGTGTATGTTGTCTTTAGTATTAAATTGTGTGGTGTTCTGATTTACAGATCCACATATTTTAACTCTATTTACAATTCATAACACTATACAAACCATACCTTCATATATTTTGATATTTTATCAACATTTGTAATTCATTTTTATGTTTTCTTTCTTTTGTTATCATCTGAAAAGCATACTTTTAGTTATATCTGATTGTTTTAATATCTGAAACTTAAATTATATTGTTAATTTGTAATTCTTGCAATATTTTTCTATTGTGACATTTTCATCTGACATGACATCTGTCTGTCTATTTTATTTTTCTTAAAACCATAGACCGTAACATAGGTACTGTGAGGACTCTGCTTAACTAGAAGGCAACCTACTTGCCTATAGAAATACTGGCAATTGGTATTACTTGAAAGGTAAATGAATTTCGAATAGAAAATAAGTGAATATGTTTTTGATTGTCAATTCTAGTGTAGCCGCCCAGAAGGCAGGCATATTGTGAAAGTCTTACAAAATATATAAACTATAAAAGTTAAAGTATTTAATTTATTAACCTGTGTCTACGCCTTCTACATTTGGCGGATGCTCCGGGTACAGAATCCCAGAAGATAAAAAAATATAAAAAATAATTACGCGTGTATACGGCGTACAGTATACGTATAAGTGAGTGAAAAAAGTTGAAAGTGTTTAAAGACAGAAGTTCGCGTGTGCATGGCGATATACAGTGCACGAAGCCCTATCGGCGTGCATAAAGCGCGATAAGTTTAACAGAGAGGGTTGTTACCTCTCATTCCCTCCCTTAAGCGGATGGAAATATAAGGAAGAGTCGGAATAAAGCTAAGTGGTTTTATTATTGAGTGTAATTGAGCATAAGGCTAGCATGATGAATGAGTATTACACGGGAACGAACGGGTATTGTCTAGAGGAATTTTTAACCGAATTCAAGTCGGTGGCCGAAATAAATGAATGGAGAGAGAGCGACAACAGCCTCATCTTGGGAGGATTCCTGCAGGGGGCTGCATATTATTTTTACCGTATGATTTTTAAATATGACATGGACTTTGAAGTGTTATGCGATCGCTTGAGGAGTGAATTCTCTATATTTCACCGCAGATGCCGTTATTGCGAACAGCGTATAATAATTGCTAAAATAAAAGCAGATAAAAACAACCTGATGTATTGTGTGAGGATGTTAATGCACATTTATTTTCTAGTATCGTGATTGCGTTGAAAAAGCGTTGACCACGTTGACGGAGAAGGCGACGCAGTTGATGGCAATGGCGATCACACCGACGGAGGGAGCTGCATGTTCGAGGACGATGGTGACCAGAGCAGCGGAGATGACGGCCCCGTCGATGTCCAGTTGGAGGTGGAGTCTGTGTTCCAGGACGAGCGTGCGGACGGCCCGGCTGACGACGAGTTGGACTCCCTATCCAACAGTGAGTGCGCGAACGCGGGTATTGTGATGTATCGGTCCAGTCCAATTGACTCCACTAATTCCATTTGTCTTGCAGATAACAGTGATGAGATTTTGTCGGAACAACTAGTTGTGGTTCCATCGGGACACCAATATGTATCGGATGTTAACATGCACATTAATCCAATTGATTTTAACCATAAAATTGAAAATAATATTGAAATTTCTCAATCTGACTTAAAACAAAATTTTATAAAAGTCTTTTTGAAAAGAAAGAAGTTGACAGCCATTAAGAAAAAAAATGCTCGAAATAAACCGAAAGAGATCCATAGGAAATTCAAAAGAGTCTTTTGTAAGATTTCTTATTGCGCCAACATAAATTTAAAAAAGGCGATCAATAAAAAAAATATTCGAATTAAATTCAAAAGAATTTTTAATAAAACTTCTTGGGGAGCAAGGTTTGGTTCAAGTAAGATTACTATGATTGTTACAAGGAAAAATTCACTTCATATTTTCCTTGGATGTAACATTGTACAAAGATTTTTGCATTGCGAATACATAAAGCAATTCGAACTCGTAAAATGCAAATTATGGAAATTTTATAGAAAGAAGATTAGGTATAAAATGTTGTAAATATTGTATTATGCAAACTGATTTATTTAATGTTGTGTCTTATATTTTGTGCTTTATTAACCAACGTTTTCTTTTCATGTCGTGCAAATGAATACGGTAAGGAATTTGCGATGCGCGCTAGGCATCGAATGAAATTAAATGCGAATGATTGTTTGAATTATTTATCTGTATATGTTTTTATGAAATTAAATGTTCCTCTGCCTTGTCTTTATTTACTAAATAGGAATAGCTTTTGAAATTACTGACGAAGTCCAAATACAAATCCATAAGGACTAAGTCAGAAACAGTCAAAAATTTATAGAAAAGTCTTATAAGCCCCTAAGGCGAATAAATGCTTTGAAAGCATAGATGTCATGGTAAGAAATGGTTTCACACGTAGTCCCACAGATAATACAAAAAAGGACAGTGTCAAAACCTTGTCAAAAGTAAAGCATAGTTTTCATTATAAGAATTGATTTGACACGTAGTCCCACAGATAATACAAAAAAGGACAGTGTCAAAACCTTGTCAAAAGTAAAGCATAGTTTTCATTATAAGAATTGGTTTGACACATAATGCCATAAACAATATAATAAAGCACAGTGTTCACACCATAATTAAATTTATTTATACTCTACGCGCCGTATTAGCCACAGATTAGTTAGGCCGGACCACAAATAGAAGTATATAGCTATGTAGGTCGTATAAAGCGTTGCTGACTCGTAGTCACACCAGGTTATCACACCAGTGTGACAAACAGGATTTTTTTTCTCGATTGTCACACCATTGATTTTTCCACACCATGTATACAATAATTGCTAGTGCAGTACCTGTATATTCTAATAAAGTCGATCTGCTGATGATGATGATTTTAGTTTTTTATTCCGTTTTTACCGCAATGTTTCAAGGAAGTGCTCGACCCTTCTTTTTTTTTTCGATGTCAATTTTCTTTTGATTGAATAATACTGTTAAAAATTTATTATTCATTTACTTATGCCGAATCACCATGGCAAGTTATGTGATTCTGCGCGTCTATTCGTAGGGGCGTAGCTCATGTGAGGACTCTGCTTAACTAGAAGGCAACCTACTTGCCTATAAAAATACTGGCAATTGGTATTACTTGAAAGGTAAATGAATTTCGAATAGAAAATAAGTGAATATGTTTTTGATTGTCAATTCTAGTGTAGCCGCCTAGAAGGCAGGCATATTGTGAAAGTCTTACAAAATATATAAACTATAAAAGTTAAAGTATTTAATTTATTAACCTCTGTCTACGCCTTCTACAGTACCATGGACTAAACCTCCTTTAAGCTAGGTTTACACTATTATAAGGGTAGCTTAGACTGACCCCTTTGTGAACCGTTTTTATTCGTTCTGGTCTTTATTTCTTAATTGAAATTTGAATTTGAAATGTAGATAGAACACAGAACGAAGAAAAACGGGCGTCAATTTTTAGTTTGGGATCGGGACGAAACGCGGAAAGTCGGTGGACTACGGGAGACTACTTAATGTACGATCGAATCTGAAAGTCTTTAAAACTATTATACTTACGGCTTGTGTAATCATATCTCATGTGCTGAAGTTGAATATATAAATATAAAGTGTATTACTAAGTATAAATTTCTTACCGGTGTACCTGTGTACCTACGGCGTATAACGCCATAGTCCGATTCCCCTACACATCTTGCCTATCTACCGCACGTGGTGTATGAGTAAAAAGTCTATGTCACCCGGGGATAGAGTAGCTTCCCAACGGTGAAAGAATTTTTGAAATCGGTCCAGTAGTTTTAGAGCCTATTCGGTACAAACAAACAAACAAACAAAAAAATCTGTCCTCTTTATAATATTGGTATAGATATAGTACATTACTGCAGCGGCCAGCAAAAGAGGCATTAATGGACGAACGTGTAAATGTGGGCCGAGGCGAAGCCGAGGCACACATACGTAAGTCCATCAATGCCTAGTTGTGGCCAAGGCTTGTATAGTGCTTTTCTCAAATAATGCGCGGAAATTAAAACTAAGTAGTACCTAGAACTCATTTTGTCAAATACAATTACTTTTCAAAATCAAATACGAAAACCGAACAACAATAATTATTCCCGCGTTAGGCTTAGCACGCACTGCGATTTTCATTCGAGCGACTTTTTTTCCGCCCATTCTGCGGCCTATGGAATTGTATGAAGCCGCACGCGTTGCGGTAAAAAAATCACGCGGTAATAATACTACAAAAATCCGCGCAAATAAAAATCGCAGTGCGTGCTAAGCCTTAGTGTTCATTTGTTTTTTTTTTCAATACACAGCTTTCTATTTGCAAGCCAGTTCGAAATTTAAATAAAACCTTTGATAAGTTACCTCCTTGGTTGCCATGATTCGGAGTAAAGGATCGTTCCATTTATAAATAACACGACAGATATGAGTTTACTATGTAATTTATTTGGCCGCTGCAAACGACAGATATGGATTTTCATACTTTTGCCGGCCGCTGCTCGCATGTATTTGGCCTGTACTGCAATTTCGACTTATCTCGAAGAAGGTTGTCAAAGTAATGCTCAAATTTCCAAGCATGTTTGAAAAAAGAAAAGTTGTTATAAAAACTTCTACGTAGAACTAAATATTGTCCTCAGAAAACGCACATTCCGTAGCCACCTAAGGTTGCGTAGGTAATGAAAAAAGTAGTAACGTTTCGGACAGCGGGCGCGGGCTAACGGCCATTCTGCCGTTTTTTCTCTCTTCCACCCTTAGCTTACTGCCGCTACATATTAGGGTGCTGTTAGGGTAACTGTCAAGATTTTCAAGGGTGATCTTGGACATTTTACCTACTAGGCAAAGTTTAGGTTTTCACTAAGTGTAGGTACCAAAATATTATTTTATGTTGAGTGTATGCAAGGTACTGACGTGATGCTTATCCGTTTTTCTTATGATATTATGCACTTTTCGGCAATCAAGTAAGATCACGGAAAAATCCAAGATTTATTATCATTATTTATTTATTGTAAAAAAAATAATGCTAGAACCATGATGTGTTAAAATGCGAAAATTAGTTAACGTTTTACAAAATTTGATAAAACTGCAGACACGTAATTTGATACTCATAAAAGCTAATTACTATATTGTTTTAATATAATTTTCACATGAAAACTTTGCCCACTCCCAGTTAGTTATAATTTAAGAGTTTCCTTATAATATTAATAACGAAATTCCATGATAACAGAATGTTATCCACTCGACCAGCCCGTATGTGTCCGCCGCGTAGATCCAAAGTTAAAGTTACAAAGAACGTTAGGTACAATAATATGTGCCCATTTCCAAGCCAATGAATATTTTATTTCGTTATTTAGACGCTAACTGGTTTCTTCTCTTTATTGCTTCAGTGATACATTGCAGCCGTTTATTGGTATGTTAGTTCGCGCTTATCGAATATTTCTGGGTCATATTTTTCTTTGATCGGTTTAGATTAGACGAAGTTGGCGCAATATCTGTTCGGGTTTGACACTGTAAATGACGACCGTCGTAGATTCTAGCTGTTATTTTGTAGATTGATTTTCTAAAGTCAACATACGTATTATTTCTGGTCTAACTGTTGGAGTACACGAATATCTTTATAGTATATTTTGTATATTGCAGACAGATTACTTGTTCGGTATCATAACTCGGTACTTAATGACTAATCAGCAAGAGGAGTATAGGAATCGTAATTAACGGCGTTCTGTAGTTTTTGCCTTTGCCGTGAGCTTGAGTTTATGTATGTGTATTGTAGCCGTTTATACGTATGTAACTTCGTGCTTACCGAATATTTCTCGGTCATATTTTTCTTTGATCGGTTTAGATTGGACAAAGTTGGCGCAATATCTGTTGGGGTTTGAAACCGTAAAATGACGATCGTAGTATCTAGCTTCGTTTTGTAGATTGGTTTTTCACGTTAGTTATGTCTACATACGAATATTATCTGGTTTTGATGTTGGAGTACATGTGCAGCTTAAGGCTAGGAAAAGTGGATAAATTGTTAAAGGCAGGTGCATTCGTTTTTAGATATCATAAATTGGTACTTAACGACTAATCAGCAAGAAGTGTAGTGATCGTTTCAGATGACGTTCTGTAGTTTCTACCTACCCGCATAAAAAAAAAGGTTGAGTATATGTAGGTACCTACTTTTTTGATTAGCATTTTATTTTTATCCCTTTTTTTACTTTTCTATCAAACTTTGTCCTAAATTGGTCTCTTTAAATTGCCATTCACTACAAAAACATCGATAAATATTTCACTAGCTATGATTACATGTAGTAGAGTTTCGAAATTAATTGAGTGCTTTTACTCTTTCCATGCTGAAATATAAATCCGTTGCGTAAAATCCATCCTGCACACTGAATATATTTTTCAATTTATTCAAACAGAATATTTAGTTACCAATACTCTATTTAATTGACCACAAAGCTGCAATATTGTGGTCGCCATGATACATCATTTTGCTCCTAAATTATTCGAAAGCGTTATTAGTAACGAATTAGTATTTAACCCCTTGAAATGCTTTATGACTGGTTAAGCTGGTATATTAACCCATAGTTGGTAAATCCAAATCACACAATTTATCCCATTGAGTCCACGGGACTCCTTTCTTATTAATCATTGTTTATTTTTTAATAAAAGCAAAAACTTACTTAAAAATAGTTTATTACTCTTATATGTACTAATAGGCTTATATATTAAATTTCGTTTTATTAATGTAACAGTATTAACAATTGAAAAAACTAATAAACTGAAATATATGCAAACAAAAATAAACATCAACTTCTAGGTGCTCACTAAAATGCTTTTATAAATGATCTTCAATATTTTTTTTATATACACCATAATAATAATAAAATAATATATATTTATTCAGAAATTAGAATAGGTAAAAACACAGTTTGAATCTTAGATAACTAATAAAGGTATAATAATGTAAGATGCCTGTTAGTACAGGTACTTAGTGGTAATCCTGTATCACAGACTGTAGGAGCTCTAAAAATATGCTTATCGTAGGACAACAGAATTTAAACAATATTTAACATAAGAAGTCTAAAAATAGTGGCAAGATTGTATAATTTGGAAAATTAAAACTAACTAAATTAAAACTATAAACAGAACTAAATTCATAATTAATGTCTTATTTAACTATATTGCAAAAAAGGTGCACTTTGATTACACATATAAAGATTGGGAAATAATTGGTAAGCAGAATTGTAAAATCAAACAAACACACTTAATTTTTGCAGCTTACGACTAATGTGCTTAGCCAGTAATAAATTGACGGTTAGTAGGCCTTTGCAGTGTCAGCAGCAAACGTTCAACGTGTGTGACCTTGAGTATGAAGAACGAGACGGCCTCATAGTTGATAGAGTTGATGTGCCTGTATTCCGCTATTTTCCTAGCAGGGCACTCAGGGTCTCCCGTTTTATGGTTGTTGGTCTTTTTGAAGCGCGAACAAGTTGCGCATTTCGAAGTGTTCGCTTTCTTCGTGCAATTGGACACCGAGTGTCCAGCTTCACCGCAGTGAGCACACACAGAGTTGACCTCTCTGCATGTTTTGGCTGCATGACCATATAATTGGCACTTGTAGCATCTGGTAACCAGAGTAAAATCACTAACATGGCAGGACGTCCAATTTATAAACAGGCTTGATGTCCAAATTAGGGCTTTACGTATATTGGCTGGCATTTCAATATTGTATTTACAGCTCGACGCATCTTTCTTCCCAGATTTGTGGCTTAATTTAACATAGGCCAAAAAGGACTCCATGGACATCTCTGGTAACTTGTCGGGTATGTTCTGTTCGTAAATGCACCTGAAGACTTCAGTTTCAGACAGGGAAGACGGCACTCCTACAATCACGATCCGTGGTTTGCGCTTGTTGGGCTCATCGGCGGTTAGTCCAGATGTAGAAAGATGGACGGCGTTCTTGATTTTTTCGGCATCATGCTTGGTCTCTGTGCTAATAATAACACCTCCATTTTTGGTCTTGCGGGCACCTCGTACATGCAGCTTTATTTGATCAGATCGTATAATTTTAGTTACCATGTCTTTAGTTTCGTCACTGGACTTGAGTTTGTCACTAGGATAAATGACCACAGAGCTTAAATTGTTCGGTCGAATGAAATGATTTGATCCCTTTTTCACCATGTCGGCAAACGAAGCATTGCCCGTAGTGCCAGAGTCCTTAATCGTCTGCGTGAGGTCCGAGATGTGTTCAGTGAAATTGCGCTTTTCTTTTAAGGATTCAATCATATCGTGTGCTAGAATTGCTTTCTGCTTCAGAGATTGGTATAGGACTGCCATCTGTAAGGTGCCAGATCCTATTTTACGACACAAGATAGAAATTTTCAGTTTCTGTTCCGAGTTTAGTTTGCCATCCGAGGCAATAGAGCAAACCTCATTTAAGTGCTGCTCAATGGTTGACATCCATCTTTGTATGTCGGGCGTGGATGCGACTTCAATCGAGGAATCTGATCTGATCTGGGCTGGGATTTGCGTCATCGTCTTCGCTGGCGAGGTAGAGGCTTGCATTCGGCCGCTTGGATTACAGGGACTTATCCATTTTATTTGATAGTCACTTCACTGTTTCTAAGTTTTCATTATGTTTACATAACTACACAATAGGCAAAAATATACATTAAAGAAGGTCACTATTATGATTGTTTTAATTAAATTTTGCTAACGAACACGTCTGAATTCCACGAAGGAGCGCGAATGAATCCCACTACACTAACTAACACTAACTCTTATAAAACTAACTTTTTTAAACTAAATAAGAAATTGGATACTTTCTTACAAAAATAAAAAACGTGCAGCGATTACTCCTTATCTTCATACATCATTCTGCCTTCACACCAGAACTGCTTGTATACTCACCTAAATCCTGTGCTTACACGTGGCTTGAATCATTTGAGCACTCTGAAGCTGAGTCATGATCAGAAGGTATACTCCCTTTTTCTTCCTTATTTTTCTTGCTTTTCATCGTTGGATTTCTAATAATCACACAGATGTGACAAGACTGGCTCAGAAGCCAGTCTTGTAAAATAGATTCAGCATTTTGTCGCAGTGGATGGACTAACCAAATATTTGAAGCCATTTTCTACTTTAAAATAACAACAAAAAAACGTTGAAAATACGATAATATTACAAATTAGCAAAGCAAAATATTTGTCACATAAACATCCTCTATGAGTCCAGTGGACTGCTTACACATAATTACTCACCGAACGTAAAGCGAAGGCACGTGTCCTCTTCATCCCGTGTCTGGCACGTTACTTCAGAAAGTTACTAGGACGCACAAAAACAAAACTGCCATATTATTTTTTTTTGACCAATATGATACTTTGTGCGGAGTCCCTGGGACCTAACAGTTAAATTAAGGGTTAAATAACTTTCTCTCATAACTTTTGGTTAATAAATACGATATTATTTTGATGGAATGTTGTGGCAATATGGCGCCGGATTTGCTCGTGGTTTAGAGAAATAATTTAGATCATTAGTATTATTAAACAATATCTACTGACCAAAGCCCTATTAGTAATATAGGCTTATTGGGTTGACTATAATGGAGTTATGATTAGGACTCTTATTTAGTGGATTTAGATATTTGACGACACAGTTGGCGCAATTGGCTGCTGCGGTCACCGGTTTGATCCCCGCTTGGAACAAATATTTGTATGGGTTACTAATAGTTTTTCTGGATCTGGCTGTTGTGTATGTGAGTGTTAATTTTTGTAGAAGCACACGCGATACCGGAGAAATTCCTAGAATAGGGTAAAGGTTTTATTAAAGAAATATATATACGTGACGTACCTAAAACATATCAAAAAACTTTACATTTAAACAATATTTTAGTTCGTTAGCTGCAATGGTTTATTTTACTTTACTTTTACTTTATGTTTGTACAATATGTAATTGATGCAGATATCGGATTTGTTTAGGTAGAAACATGAAACCGTGATGAGGAAAAAAAACATGTCAGTATTTATTTTGCCGGTACTAGTTAACATTTTTACGATTAAACTTTATTTACAAATAAAAAATACCGTGATATTATTCAAAACATGTAGTCTAGTTTTAGGCTCAGTTCTATCGCACACCCGATTTTCAGGACCAAAGGCTATCGCAAATATATGGCAAATTGAATACACGCGTAAACTGCTAGGATGATTAAATGTATTTATCAACATTTAGTTGCATTGCATCACTAGGACGCGTCCATAATTTCTTGCCCAAAATCTGGTATTATTCTTCAATCCAATAATGCTGTCTGGCATTCCAAACATTTCTGGAAAAGTTGATGTGACCAACACAAAACGTTTGGAAAAGAAATAAGTACACCCTTTTTTTTACCTCCGACAGTGACAAAGTTCCGATTTTTTATAACTTACAGCATCGATCTTTATATAAACGTCCACAAATACCCACAATAACTTACTCCATTCAAAGTAGCGAGTTGCGCCGTCCGTCACGGTCATCAAAGTGACATTTTTGTCGGCCTACCAGTGCGACCAGCGTGACATGACGTGACGGGACAGGCCGTGCAATAAAGTGAACTGCACTCAATTTAGACGTGCCGTTTTTTAGTTTTGGTTTAGTATGACGGAAGTTTGAAGAGCATAAAATGTCACTATAACATATACATTGTAGTCCTGACCTTTGGCCATGCATTTTTAGTTGTACCGAATAAAAGCACAACATTTTATAAGTTGTATTAAGGTGAGGCCTTAGTCACGGTATTACGAGCCTTTGACCAAAAAATAAAATAGAATAGGATAAAATGTATTTGCATAAAAACATGGCACAGGGATGGTACAAAATTTAAAAAATATTAAATGTTTTTGCTTAACATTATAAGCGTCCAAATTTTTCGGGCAAACAATTTTTTTTTTTATCTAAAGTTCTTTTACACTATAAAACTATTAATGGACAGTTTATCACATAATTTACTTTTCAATAATCTAGCATTTAGAATTTTTAGGTCACTCGGTATCTTATTAAATATTTCCATACATAAATACAAACAGCTTTTATTGTATTTAGTAAGCCTTAGAATGACATCCAATACGAGTCTGTGAGAGTCGCGCTGATTTCAAGGATTTAAAGGTGATAATAGGTATCAAGCTGATTAGAACTGTTTATACTCAATATCAAAAAAACTACTATGCAAACAACAAAACCGGATGGAACAAAAACACGCGTGTAGGACTAGCATATGACGGTTAAAGGAGGCTTGTGGCTTCAGTTGAAAACCAGCGTCGGGCAACTATGTACTAGTTGTCTGGCATTTTGCTGGACTGGGCCTATTTGGCGCGGCTGTGAGGCACACTTTATTTCAAAAATATTTTTCACTAGCGACTCCCCCGGCTTCGCCCGTGACAAATTATACACAAAATCCTTTCTCGTTTCTCACTCTTTCTGTAGGTGAAAACCGCATAAAAATCCGTTCAGTAGTTATTGAGTTTATCGCGTACAAACGCGGCGGGGGACTTAATTTTATAATATGATATTTCATAAATCTCCACCCACAAAACTATGAAAATATTATACGTATGATCCCCTTTTACCTAACCTGAAGGAACAAGTAAAAATAATTAGATGGTCTTTTTGATGGTGAAAACTTCATTTAAATAGGCCCGGCGGTTTTGGTGCGATTGTCGTTTTTTTGTCCGTGTTAGACATAACTTTACAAATAAATTACACTATGTTATACGAATAAAACTCAAAATTTTCTAAGATCAAACTTTAAAGAAAATGATTTAAAATGCTTTATACTTTTTCCAAAAAATTACGACTAGCCGTTTAGACGTGATTCTATAAAATCAGCTACTGATGAATCATTACATTTGTTTCGTCTGACCCATGTTAATCAAACCAAGCCCTACCATCTGTTCTAGTTACACGCCTGAAACTAATTGAATCGTTCTTTTTTAATAACTTTTCAAGCACGTTTACAATAAAAATCAGAAAATTCGTCTCATAACGTCAGCAGTTCTTGCGAACACATTTTTTGCCAAATGAAATTCAGTTTCAATTATTCTCAACCAGCCATAAATTGTTGGACTCTCGCATATTGATATTTTTGTGTTCGCAATTTTATTTGGAAACAAAAAAGATTGCATTTTTTTGTGTACCTTTTTGTTTCTTTTTAATTATGAAACGGAGCATGCCTCGATCCATAAAAAGTTAAAGTTTGAATGATTGAGGCTATATTTTGAAATTGTAATGGCCATAAAATATTTTTTTTGATAACTGGCATTAATAAGAGAAATGATAATCCTACAAATTACGTTATCTATAAGTCTTATACTTATAGATAAAGTAATTTGTAGGACTATCATTTCTCTTCGACTTAAAAATCAAGATTTTTCTCAAAAGACCAGATCCAAATTTAAATTTTTCATTATCAAAGATTACTATTGTAACTAACTTTCCCCAATTGGACATAAAAATCAGGAAAAACCATTGAGTTAAATGTACTACGTACTAGAGGAGACTCCTCAACTCAATTGTTTGTAACACTTAGTCTGTGGCAAGCGCTCGCTGCATACTAGATACTGTTCAAACAACTCGAGAAATATAAATAATAGTCAAGGAATGAGTTTTCAACAGTAAGTTGAAAACACGCTTAATTTATATTTTATCAATTTATTGTATCTCGTAACGTCGCCTCACTGCGGAGGCGGGAGGGCGGCCATGTTTGTGTAAATGTCAAAGAGTAAGAAAAAGTTCATCTACGCGCATTGATTGTTTATCTGTGAGAACATAACCATTTGTATTTTTGGGTTTCGACCACTCCCTACAATTTGCGGTTTGAACATGTTTACACGGCAGCTGTCAACGTAATTGTTTACTTTAAATAAAAAAAGGAAACTTTTAGTGTTTTCAGTATTTTCATTTTTATTCCTATTCGTTTTTTTTGCACATCACAATAAAAAAACAACTTTTATATAGACTTACCTATCTAATAGCAACATTTTGACAAAGTTGGTCTTTAGGTACCTAATTATGCTTTTTATTATCTAGCTGGAATTATGTACCTATGAGTACATACAGGACGCCTACAGGCAGGATTGGTCCACACTTGCCCAACAACTTAAACCGAAATATACAGCATTGGAATAAACAAACGGAAGCCTTGTCCTGCACTGAAAGAGGCTGAAAATGTAACATAACAAAATGCCTGTATACCAAAGGTTAGACCTTCTTGTCAAAATGTAACCGGCCAGTTTGACAAAAGGGAACATTACTGCCAATTGCTCCCGCCAGATGGCGCTTATTTATTATTTATATATATTATTTATACAAACAAGTTGTCCTTAGGATTACACAAAGCACACCATTAGACCCCTGGAGTCTGTCTTAGCATGCCATGCTTGAAGGAGTGGAGTAAAAATAACAAAATTGCGAGTTTGCGACTTCTACTGTTTGTGGTTCCCGAACTTTATTTACTGTTTTTAAGAATAATTAGCATTCAAAAACTAAATAATAATATTGCTAGCAGTTGGTCAAGAATGCATCAGTTTGGACTGCTGTCCACCATTATAATGTGACCGTGTGCAAGACGGTTCCACTGTGAAGTAATTATGCGAGTCATATAAAATCAAGCTGGAAATATCGTTTTGAATATTAATTGGATGTACATTAATCTCATTACATAGTAAATTAACAAAATATCTGCAAGTTACAGCAGCCTTTCAATGTTCGCATTCATATTCGTACCTTTCAACTAAATCCGTATTTTTTTTTCCTTTTACTGATGCACCGCGCTCTCGAAGCCGGGTTTTTAGCTGCAGTATGGTCTATTCTTAGTTAGCTCCATTTTTCTTTCACTATTACATTTAAATTTTGTATGCTTAAACTGCGAAATTTTGTCACTCGACTTTAAGAATTTGGTTTGTTTACTCTGATTCCTGTGACGCCATCTGAACTCAGCTTTGCGGATAGTTCCCTATTACGTCTAGTAGCGTTTTGCTACACCAACTGATAAAAATCCTAAAGAATTGAGGCTTTAATTACAGTTTTCCACAAATTGAGGGATAGGTATAGTGGAAGAATTTATGCTTTTAATTCATTTGAAATTGGATCATATTGAATCCTTTTTGGTGCTGTGGAGCGTATTGTTAGACTTGTATAACTAACGAATACCTTTATTTGCTTATTTACTACTGGTCGTTGGAATAGGGCACGGCGACCGATCGTAGAGTCCTGGATTAGAAAAAGTGTCACTGGGCTTAGGGGTGTTACCTCATTGCCTCTAAGGTTCAACCTCTACATCTTTGAAAGCTGGCAGATAGAAGTTGAAGAAAGAACAGAAACTTGTTTTGGCAGGTATATTTGGAACGCTAAAAGCCATCATGGCGGGAACATATTATGAAAAAATAAGCCTCGTACTCGCGTCGGGGTACTGCAAACGTTTACAGCAGTTCATTTTATTTACTTAGCGATTCCTCGACGCAATTACGAGACTTTTTTTTTGATTTTTGGAAGTTTTTTAAATTAAATTTTTATTTTATGGTTTTTAAATTACATAAAATATACCTAGAAGTAGATAAGTTTCAATCAACAATCTATCGATACACATAATTATTTGATCCTCTAAGTATAAGAACTTATAATCTCAGGTGATCACAGAACCGCCATTATCCACCGGTTCAACTGAGTGAAACACGTAATTATGACAAGATATCTTGCGAAAAAACCCAGATTCAAAGAGTAAAATGCGTATAACTTTTGAACGGGTCAACTGATTTAAGGTTTTCAATACAATTCAATCATAGCTACGAACACTTTCGACAAAGTCACATTTCAAACAAGAAAAACAAAATGAAAATTAGTTCATTCGTTCAAGAGCTACGATGCCACAGACAGACACAGACACGTCAAACTTATAACACCCTGTCGTTTTTGCGTTGGGAGATAAATACAAATAAGATAAAGCAATTTTCCTTTACAATTTACCTTCCGCAGCGACGTTCCTCGCAGTACATACACCCGATGTAATAGGAGATGAGTCTATTGCTATGAACCAGGCACAAGTCCAGACTGCTACTGTGAAATTCCAGATGGAAAAACCCAATAACACTTAACTCAAACCGTGAATTGAACCCAGGCCCTCGTACTTAGCAGAAGGGCTTGCAACCACTACACCAACTAAAATAAATATGATTTTAAACATAAGTAAGATATTATTTTATTATTTTTATTTAAGTCGTAACAACCACAGAGATCAAAGTCTCTTTTAAATTCCACACATTAATTAGTATAAAAAAATGAACGTGAGCAACAATGCAAGCAAAATAAATGTAAAAATTAATGAACGTCCAGACCACGGTCGCAAATTGAATTTCACTTATTTTCCCTATAAATAAAAGGAAGATCTCTTAGAATATTTGCAACGCATTTACATTTTTACGTATTTCAGATTTTTGTTGAATCAAAGAGTTGACGCTTGTTTTATGAAAAATATTTCTGATTTTTGCTGTGTTTTTATATGTAAGTATTTCTTATCCATGATCGCTACTTCTACCATATACTCACACTTAGTTTATAAAGTCCCCATCACTGGTACAGGCTTCATATCTGAGAAAGAAAGTGGGCCGTCTTCCAACACGCGGTCCCAGTGTTGGAGGTTGTATGTCTTTGAATGTTTGCTTCTAGGACTTGCCGGTTTCCTACGATATTTTCCTTCACCGTTTTGAGTGCATTGGTGATAAATTTTTACAAAGTAAACCTTCATGGGTCCAGTTATCCTAATCACGACTTTCAACTTACGTATTTTAAATAATTATTATATTTTGATGTTGCTTATTTTACTCCACACGCTTTTACGTGCACGTCTTTTTACTTTGTTCTCATGTATATTATATGTAATTTTCCAACAAGAATGATGTAATCAAATACTTGTTATTAAAACTTATTGATAGAAAAGAGTATCCTTGGTGTTTTTCACTCTCTTCTCCATAGAGACCTACTGCCGCTTGCGAATGTGAGATTAATCTTTTTTTTTTTGTTTGAGAATTCAAAAGTACCTATAAGGTTTTTTTGAAATAAACTATTTTGATTAATTTTGATGCTTTATTTTTCACAATAAGTTCAAATATATTGTTACAATAGGACAGCGTATCTCAAAGCGAGCTCTTAATTGGTACCTATATCAGTGCCACTATATACCGCTGTGCAACCACCGCTAGCTAGTGCATGAACTAAGGATTACATAAGTAGACATACCTAAAATTAATAGCGGAAAATGACACATGTCCAAGGTAGATTATGTAATAACAGTAATATTATAGTGGTCGCAAGAGCACACATAATCCCTCAGTGTAAGGCTAAGCCTAGACCTGACACGGTATTGTGTACTCGTGATTATTGAGTTCAGCTGTTCGTCTACACAGGTCAAGATGGGCTTATTAAGTGGTATTGATTAGTAAACACTTTCTTTTTTTTTGTTTTCATTACCAAGTTTGTATGTGTGTGCACGCAGCCTTATTTATATTTAAAATAATCTATGAGGATTGGGTACTAAATAGTTTAGCTCTTGGTCAGACACAGTCTTATAAAAAAATATAACCATCTAATTAGTTTAAATACTGATTAGTGTATTCTAAATTCAAATTCTTCACAGAGAATTCGAACTATGAATCTGATCATCAGGCCCTTTATTAAGTAAAATATTGGCGTCGTGGTTTCCGATAAAAATCAAGCTAACAACTTCTATTTTATTATGATTTGATAGCACGTCTGTATTTCTTTGAGGGTTACACACAGGTATACATATCTGTCATCCACCATTTTTGTCCGTGGTTTTTCGCTACTTTTTTTCTTAGTGGATTGTCTCTAGAATAATAGCAGATGATTTCTGAGGCTACAGGTAGGTATGTTTCACAAAGCCATTCTTTCTTTGTCACAGCTAATTAAAAAAACATTAACCCATACTTTACACACACACACACACATTCCATCGATGGCACACACACTCTACAAATGACACTATGAATGCATTTAATCTTCGGAACCGCAACGAGGCGCAATATCGCCATGATGAGCAGAGCACAATGGACCCTCGATCTCAACTGGATATTAAGTTTCCGCTGGCATGACAATGAAATGCCTGGCCTAGGCTGGATAGTTGGATAGGCTGCGTGTATGAATTAGTTTGGTCTATTCATGGGTATTATTCATTGTTATCTGCGTGCTGTGTTACAATATGGTGATAGTCGTATCAAGATTGGAAGTGTTGTGTTTGAAATCTGCATCTGTTCAGAGTTGGGGCATATTTTTGGGTGCATGAGTTCTTGTCTTTTGTTAGGATTTTAATTTAGGAATATTTAGACTAAAGTCACCGCCAGATAACAAACAAGTAAAAATTGTTAACACCTGTCTACCAATGTGTTTCAATATATCAAAACGCTCGCCTTTGTACATAAGCCGTTCATTGTATTTGTATCTTCATTTGTGTTTTGTGTGCAATAAAGAATAAGAACAAAAACAATGTACAGGCAGTGTCGCTAACACGATCAAAACAAACGTATCGCGTTAAGGGGCGTCCGTGACCCTTCCACTTGGCATTCAGTAATAAGTTAATATCTTATAAAAGCGTGAACCGATTTACTTGATATACACGAATAAAATGGTTCTACGCCTATACCTTACATTTGAGATCAGCAAATTATCAAAATAACGCAATAAACAAAAAATCATATTTTCAGGTTACGTAATTATACTTTTTGGTACAAGTCGGATCAATGACCTTTATTGTTTTGTTATCTAGCGGATACTTTACTGTCTTCTGCAATTGACAAAAGTAGCTTGTGTGGACGGTATATAAATACGGCAGACAGTGATTGTAATAAGATAAGATCTTGCCTTAGTAAACTATAACACACCACACAGTATAATTATTGTAGCAATACTGAGTGTGGTGGATGATTATTATTGTTGTATTTATCAATACATATAATAAAACTGTAGAAAAGTCGGTTTTTGACATCAAAAATGTTTCCAAAAATAATAGCCAGCGCGTTAAAGGATAACCAACAGAATCCATTTTCAGCATTTTTGAAATGTTTGTCCGTTTATCTGTTTGCCTGTTTATTCGTGCACTCATCACGTTATATGTACAAAACCAATGTAGATAACTTTTATACATAAAAAATGTGCGTAACTATCACTCAGTTTTTGTTTCAACGCTTCAAAAGTGTTCCAGAAGTAAAATATCACACAATTCAGATAATCAAACAATAGAACTCCATATTCGATAGATTGCGTTGTGCATTTGACTTAATTTTCTGAATGGTGGTGTTAATATTCTCTGCGGCCGAATGACCCCAGAAAAAAAATGGTAGGCAGGTTAGGTAGGTAAGTAGGATAGGTACCTAGGTAAGAAGGGTAGGGTATGCAGTTGATGGGAGCAAAGCCGCGGGCGCAGCCATTAAGTAACATTTTTTTTTTTTTTATAACGTTGCCCCACACTAGGAATTTCTTCCTGTATCGTGGGTGCGTTTACAAACATATAAACTCACTTACATAAACACCCAAAGCCGGAACAACTTTCTGTAGGTCATACAAATAGTTGTTCCGTGCGGGAATCGAACCCGCGACACGCAGCGCAGCAGTCAATCGCTCAACCACTGCGCCAACCGTGCGCCCATATGATTAATAATATGATTTAATTATGTTGCAGGAAATATAACAATTATCTCTATCACAACATTTTATTGCTGTAGTGTTTGCGTTGGTCCTAAACGAAAAATCAAAAGCTTTTTATATTACGGAAAATTTGTTTTACTTAGAATTTCTTAAAACGAAAACTTACAAAACTGTATTTTCTCAAAGTCATAGTAAAATATATTTATTCAACTAGGCCAGAAAGCGGCACTTTTGAACGTCATACACAAATTAAAATTTAGAAGTAATAAGAGTTGATTCTACCGTTCTCAAAAACCGAATGCAGCCCCTGCCGTCAGTATCCCTCTTTCCCTTGAAATATTTATAGAAACAGGATTTCCACTAAATGATTTTGTTATGTAAGTAATCTTAAAAATGTCTGAAGGTACAGTTCATCTTCTGTTCCAAGATGCACCGGTGCTAAGCAGGATGTCATGTTCCTTACGGAATATAAATACATTTCTTTATAGAAAATTGAAATATTCTCGCCGGGATGCGGATATTCCGTGCCGCCTTGAGATACAGCGTGGCTAGCATATCTTGGTACTATTTTATCAACCACCTATGATCTTAATTCACGTGACATTTTATTACTTTTTTTCTCGCCAAAATATTGGGTTTAGGTCCTAAACTTCATTAAGTGTAAAAGAAGAAAAATATATTTATTTATCACAGGGTCAAAGACACAATATACCAGATACATGTAAATCAGACGAAATAAAAATAGGGATAAAGTCCGAAGTATTAGCAAGAACATGTGGCTTGTGTGCGCCAAAAAGGCCTAGTGCAGCAAAAAACAGACATATATTGTAGATTATCTACTATCAATTTGCTTCAAATTGCTGGGCAAGACCAAAAATGTTGATGTAGCCATGGGAGGGGGCTCCCATGGCTACATCAACATTTTTGGTACTTCATAGTTAAAAAATTAAAACTAAATAAGATTACAAGAACAAGTCGCAGAATTGTCAGCCTGTTTATTATGTTTATGCTTACTGTCTTCGAAAAGTCAAAATGTAGCATTGGCTGGGAACTCTGTTTTATGGACCGGTACAGCTCATATTAATTTTGTTTTCATATAGGTGTTAATTTATGTGCATATCAGATTAAATTTTGTGTCTGTGAACACATTTATGATGCAACCTTAAGTGGCAACATTATATTATGAAACAGTTTATTCTGAAAGCTTTAAGTGTAGAACCGTTTATATTTTCAATTTTTGCTCTACCAGTAAGTACTAAACAGAAAAATCTTTAAATATTTGCCTTAAAAAACCTAACAAACATTTTACACAGCCACATTTTGCGAGCTATTGGAAACAAATTTCGTAATGAAAGCTTAATATTATTTCGTGTCAGGTTTTCATATATTCTGTCTAGATTAAGTTTATTTTGCTATCAATCATGTTTGTGAAAATAGCGCAACACGACAGCAGTTTGAACATGGCGAGTTACTTAGGTATAAAATATGAAATTAAGTGCTTACGATTTTTTGAACTTATAAATTGAGATATTCCTCCTCATGAATTTATACATGATGTTGAGATTGCTCTCATGAATTTGTTGCTGTTGTATTGTGCCTGTGTCGAGTAAATGATGTAAGTGAATGATCATCAAGGTTAAACAACACTTGACGAGGTCGGTCCGTGGATAGGTGTCCATCTCAAGATACCGAGATTCCTCCGTGCCTCGGAAAGCACGTTAAGCCATTGGTCGCGGCTGTCATTTGAAGATCTTTGACAGTCGTTACGAGTAGTCAGAAGCTTGAGATCTGACACCAGTCTAGCCAACGGGTTACCGTGTTACCCAGTTACTGGGTTGTGGAGGTCAGATAGGCAGTCGCTCCATGTAAAACCCTGGTACTCAGGTGAATCCGGTTACACTGGAAGCCGACCCCAACACAGTTGGGAAAAGGCTAGGCATATTGATTGTGGAGTAAATGTTTTCTATGAAAAGTAACTTGCTCTGACATGGATCGTCCTGTGCCAGTATGCCAGTTCCTCATTCCTCTGTCTCAGGATAGGTGGGTTTCTTTAGCCGCTCTACAGGTTGATATGGAATAGTCTTATTAGTTGGTCCACCAATACCGCTACGCATGCTTGCCTGCGAGCTGTAGGTGAATGCAAATCTGGCTATTTGTACAAGCGCTTCTGATACCCAAAATGTACACAAAACTAGCGGACGCCTCGCGGTTTCACCAGCGTAGTGCCCGTTCCCGTAAGAATACAGGAATAAAAAGTAAAACCCAAACAGTAAAGTCCAAAGTCCAAAGTAAGTCCCAACAGTGAAAGATTTTTTGAAAGCCATCCAGCAGTTTTTACGTTTATTCCTTACATACAAAGTTACAAATCTTTCCTATTTATAATTTTAGTATAGATATAAAATATTCCGTACAAAACAAAACAAATTATTTATCGTAACACAATTTCAGTACCAAACCCAGTAACACATTTTTCACACTCAATAACCAACTCAAAAGCTATAATTGCCCACAAACTTTGTACACAAAAACTTTACCAATATCGGCTTTACGAATTACGGGGCGCAACAAATCGTTAGCTACAAAAAAAGCCGCGCGGTACAGTAAGTTGCGAACAAGAGTGTTAAGTTGCCACTGTGTAGCGCGTAATAAAATAGCTGCGACAGTTTAGCACTTAGCGCGGAGCCAGAAGAACAGCGATTTGGCGGCCAGCGTTATTTTGAAAATTTTCTGTATGGTGTAGCGTTACGTTTAGCTCAGAGGGAGCTAACGTTAGCCACGTTAGTAAAAATAAAAGGTAATATAAATTAAAACTAAGAAAAAGGATAAAGATAATAAAACTGTGGTCCGGCTTCGCACGACGTCGAGCAGCTAACCGGGCAGCAGGTCAGACAGAAGGAGGTGGTGGTGCGCACCGCAAGATATGCACCCTCTGGTTCAGCGTGCGCACCCAGGCAGCAGGACGGGCAGGATGACGTTGTATGCCCGAGATAGGCAAATTAGCAGGCGATCGGGCAGGTAGGTGGATGAGTAGGCAGCAGGAATCTGCGCGTGCTGAAACGGGGGCGCTGTGGCCGCGCGCTTCTCTGTATACTTGTCTGCCACAGCTCATACACCACGTGCGGTAGATGGGCAAGATGTGTAGGGGAATCGGACTGTGGCGTTATACGCCGTAGGTACACAGGTACACCGGTAAGCAATTTATACTCAGTAATACACTTTATATTTATATATTCAACTTCAGCACATGAGATATGATTACACAAGCCGTAAGTATAATAGTTTTAAAGACTTTCAGATTCGATCGTACATTAAGTAGTATCCCGTAGTCCACCGACTTTCCGCGTTCCGACCCGATTCAAAACTAAAAATTGACGCCCGTTTTTCTTCGTTCTGTGTTCTATCTACATTTCAAATTCAAATTTCAATTAAGAAATAAAGACCAGAACGAATAAAAACGGTTCACAAAGGGGTCTGTCTACGCTACCCTTATAATAGTGTAAACCTAGCTTAAAGGAGGTTTAGTCCATGGTACCTATGTTACGGTCTATGGTTTTAAGAAAAATAAAACAGACAGACAGATGTCATGTCAGATGAAAATGTCACAATAGAAAAATATTGCAAGAATTACAAATTATCAATATGACGGCGGTTACGTCAAATGTCAGGTTGACAGGACTGTCGATGTCAACCTAGCGAAGCGTCATTGTCGATGGTAGTGCGGGCGACCATCTTGTCTTAAATTCACTTTCTGAACGGGACGGCGCCTGCGCACCACGCTTGTGACGAATCGCTCAGAATCTTCGCCATCACGCTATCTCAAGATTTAATTAAGTTGATTTCGTATAGTAGTAATCGCTAATTACCTAATTACATCGTGATTCCTGTGAATATTGATTAAAATACGTCGATTGTGGTCTGAAGCCATTTATTCCTATTTTCGCGCCTACCTACCCACATAATTAGAAGATGAGTTCTGGTGCTCCAAGCCTTCCTGGCTCTACATCAGAAGCGGGAATCGATCGTGCTAATAAGATCACACGTAAAAACAATGCTAGTTAAAATATCAGGAATAATGAAACACCAGTCCGGAGCGGAGCAGCAAGGAGTCTAGCAACAAGCAAGGAGCTGGACAGGTCAATGAGGAGCGAGTTGACGTGTGGAAAGATCCATACACACTGATCTTTATGCCAATCTGGTGAGTCATTTTCAATTTGTTATAACTATGGAAAAGTATGTTCTTTATTCAAGATTCTGGTTTTGTTTACGGTATAGCCCATGGCAGGTCCATAATCTCATGTTAGTTATCGCTGTTCAAGGTTTAGTGTTGCTGAAGAGTTATTATTCTACTATCACTGGTAATAGTCCTTAGCTAGCTATTATTGTTCAGACTTTAGAGCGATGTAGTAGCATTGCCGTACCAAACACATCATGCTGGAACTTAAGATAATTCCAAATGTAATAGTTTGATTAGTTTTGTAGTGTGATAGTTTAATGTAGTGAGAGTTAACTAAGTATGAGAAGAAGCGTGGCATTCTTCTTTTCGAGTCAGAGAGCCAAGCTATCTGGAACGTAGTAAACCCTACCAGGCCATGTTAATTGAGGCTTAAAATGTCGTGACCGCTATGGCATTCATTAGATTCTCTAAAGGGGATGCTGTTATGTGTGGTTTATGTTTTGGACACTCTGCACTCACACTCGGTGTTCATAATAACCCATATTGCAGTGCCGGTTTAGTTTACTACACCGCTGTACATGTGAACATTTACTTTCGTAGTGTTTTTCATGTTTCAGATACCATATTGTGTCGCAGAGGAGCCTCTGCTGCAGGCTAGCGGTTCAGATACTGTATGTGAAGGCTGAAGTGTCAACATACGAGAGGTTAAAAAGAACGGAAGGCTAGCAGTTTGCAGGTGGTAACCGAACGTTGTGACAACAGTTGTAAGATCGGGAGCGCGCAAGTTTTGGATAGAATACTCGGTGAGTCGCTTCCATGTTATTTCGATAGTGAGTTCGAATGTTGTCTAGGGAAGAGATGCTAGTTCGAGTTTAATAGAGTGTGTCGAAATTTGACCACTGAATTGGTAGTGGTTATATCTAGCACTATCACTAGGTAATTAAGACACACTTAGTAAAAAACAAGTAGTTAATGAAATTCCTATTGGCGGTATAGTTTCAACATTTTATTTAGTACGCGCTTTAGGATGAGATATCCCATAAGAAAGACATAAGATAACCAAAATGCGCAAATAGTGATTTTCAGTTGCAAAGCGAGTTAGTAGTGTCATTGGGCCAATGCAATTGTATCGAGATAGGTACCAGTACCTATCATTTACGTGTATTCAGAACAGATCTTATGTTGCGTAACGATAAACAACGACCGTCTTCAGATCTGAATTTACTTACTTACTTTCAAAGTAATATTATGATAGTAGTAGATTTCACGATTGTTTTCCTTACATGAAAACTGAGTTAGTGAGCAATAGTAAATGGTTACTGTTGATAATTTGATTTTAACGATATTGATCCGATTTAATTCGTAAAGCTCCTTCACACGAGCTATTAAGACGCAAATATTAGCAGGCTTAATTGTTCCCCTCTTATTGACAGTCGGTGCGTTCCAAAATCTTTAAGTAAAAACCGCGAATTTTGTGAGCAAGATCCCCGATCACCAAGTTCCTCAAGAATTGGACGTCATAGTTGATGAAAGTGGTAGGGAGACCAAATCTGATTATGAAAGGCTTGACACTCATACTCGAAACTTTGGACCGCACCTCTAGGTATATAAGGAATCTTTGGTGTGATTCTGGCTTGTGTTGTGTGGGAATATCTGGTATGACAACTAAATAGGCCATGTATTCAGTCCGCGATAGGTGATTATGAAAAGACAGTGATCGTTATACACTGAAATCTTTAAATAGGCACGCTTAGAACCAAGTATGCACACAGTAGGTTAAGGATACCAGCGGGTAATGTACCTCATCAACATAGAAGTTGATGTTAAAAGGATTTTGATGATGATGAGCAAGCTTAAGAAGTCGAGTAATTGAGTTTATCAGCCGTATTATGTTTGACCGTATCAGTGGTTTCTGGCGGAGGTCGGGGTCCAGCGAGACCGTTGTGTAAGAGCAATATAATTGCTGGTCGGCTATAGAGCCGTGACGTTATAAGTTTATATAAGGGTTTCTATAAGCGTGGCAGTTTTTGTTGCAGCAGAAGTTTTAAATTTTGTTTGGAATGACTGTGGTACATGGTCCAGGGTAATGATTTAGTTTAAGAGTAGAGTTCTAAAATTTCCCTATTTTCACGAACCCAATGGTCTGCTTTGGTCAGGATTAGCCGAGGGTTATGTAGCAACTGTTAACCTATGTGGCAACTGTGTGCCTGTGTAGCAACTGTGGGCTTGTATGGCACCTGTAAGTCTGTGACCCTATGTCTGGTGTGAAATTCATGTTTGTTTTAGGAACCTTACAGAAAGTTCCTATTGAGTCATGAGGTTAAAAGAAAATAAACTCACATAGTCACGCGAGAGGTGAGGTCACCATGTTAATGTTGATGACATTGAATGCACTACACAAATTCAGAGCGAAGTTAAGATCGATGACCTTAATAAGCTTGCTGTTCCACGTGTTCCCCGGTTGTAATATATCAGATCCTATAATAATTGGTAGATATATTTTTGGCTTAGGATTATGCGTGAAAATTGATAATGATAACCAAGTAACATACACCAAAGAGCAATCTAATTTTTGTAATAATACTTTAGATACATCAGATTTAAATCATATTGACAGTCTCGATAAAAAAAAAAATGATTTCAGAAATAAAGTATGCAAATCATTTTATAGAAGGTAAACCTACCAAGCGGGTTAAGACACGTATGTGAACTTAGACTAGTGGATCCGCAAAAAATCGTGTATAGGTTTCCCACGAGAATTTGCGTGTAGTACCCCGGGGACATGATGGATTACTTAAAATCGCGTCTAGTCTTTTAAACGAAGTTAAGGCCGAGACGGCGTCTAATTATGTAGAAAATACTTTATGCTCAACTAATGATAACGAGTCATTAGACCGTATTGACACCTTGACCGTATGCTCCGACACTGCTTCGACTGACTCACACACTGTCACTGCAACATTCCTTAAATTATGATAAACTGTAAAAATGGTTGATCCTGGGCGAAGAAGTGTCGTCCTTACTATTCCAGGGTGAGTAGTTAGAGGGCACACTTCACTCGTCACAGAAGGTAGACGAAATTTGTCGTCCGAGTCAGGTGTTGACTTGTCACAGTGGTGTATTTAGCGTCATCTGACGAAATTTGTCGTCCGAGTCAGCTGCTGACTTGTCCTGGATGATCGCCTGTCTAGATGTTTACATGGACGTAAATGTATTGTCTTGGCTAAATTCTAGCCTGAATTGGTATCTAATGCGTCGACTGGTCTTACTGAAGTGTAGTCCGAGTCACACCTTACGGTTGGCTAAGCGATACACTTGCCTAGTTAGTCCAAGTCATTAAATCGACTGGTCTTACTGAAGTGTAGTCCGAGTCACACCTTACGGTTGGCTAAGCGGTACACTTGCCTGGTTAGTCCAAGTCATTAAATGATTTTAGTGTTATGTGCTGATGTAAATGATTAAGTCAGGATGAGCGAACGGACTATGCAGTTATCTTAACTTATTTCAGATATATCGCCCGAGGACGGTCGCAAGTCAGTCCGGCCGTGACGGCGGTTACGTCAAACGTCAGGTTGACAGGACTGTCGATGTCAACCTAGCGAAGCGTCATTGTCGATGGTAGTGCGGGCGACCATCTTGTCTTAAATTCACTTTCTGAACGGGACGGCGCCTGCGCACCACGCTTGTGACGAATCGCTCAGAATCTTCGCCATCACGCTATCTCAAGATTTAATTAAGTTGATTTCGTATAGTAGTAATCGCTAATTACCTAATTACATCGTGATTCCTGTGAATATTGATTAAAATACGTCGATTGTGGTCTGAAGCCATTTATTCCTATTTCCGCGCCTACCTACCCACATAATTAGAAGATGAGTTCTGGTGCTCCAAGCCTTCCTGGCTCTACAAATATAATTTAAGTTTCAGATATTAAAACAATCAGATATAATTAAAAGTATGCTTTTCAGGTGATAACAAAAGAAAGAAAACATAAAAATTAATTACAAAAGTTGATAAAATATCAAAATATATGAAGGTATGGTTTTTATAGTGTTATGCATTGTAAATAGAGTTAAAAAATGTGGATCTGTAAATCAGAACACCACAATGGGTAATGTAGTGCGAAAGAAAACTTGGAATTTATAAGCTTAAAATACAGTACGTAAATGGTTGCAGTGTGGTAACGGCCGTGAATTACTAGTTGTAGGTCGTGGGTTCGAACCGAGGCAGGCGCTTTGCTTTGTGTAAATTATTTTCATCACCACTGCTCTCAAAACGTTGCAGGCAAACATCGTGACGAAACCGGCATGTCCTAGAACCAAAAATTCAAAGACGTGTGACATTCACCAACCTGCACTAGGCCCGCGTGGTGGATTACAGCCATTCCCTCTCACAAAGACGAGGCCTGTGTTCCAGCAGTGGAAACATTAATTGGCTGATGATGATAAAATGATTGAAGAAGAGTTGAAGATCGCAGGAAGGGAAAGAATGGATAAATAGATTAACTGAAAGAGGCTAGAAAAAAGATGACCAAAACTTACCATGATATACCAGAAAAAATCAATGAGTTTACTTATATCAAGCGAAATGTGCTATTTTTTAAGATCGGTAAGGTGGTGTGAAAGGTTTTCCCGAGCTCTTTCCATAAAACAATGAATACGAAATAATATAATATTTATTTATTTCAGACATAATTCCAGTCCATACTTACGTATACACTCATACATTAAATTATAAACAGATAACACCCAAAATATAATGAATGAATAATTCAATTTAAATAGTCAAAAACTCATAAAAAGTATGATAAATAGTGTTACTAAACTTTGTGAAAATAATTTGATTTTTCTTTTAATCAAGTAACCAATACAGATTTATGATGTCGTTGTTAAGTGTCTCACATACTTGTTTAAAATGCTAAACATTTTCAACACACTATTTCTTAGTAGACGGGTGGCTTTTAAGAAAAGTTGTGACAAAAACTTCTACGTAGAACTAAACATTGTCCTCAGAAAACGCACATTCCATAGCCACCTGAGGTTGCGTAGGTAATGAAAAAAGTAGTATCGTTTCGGGCCGCGGGCGCGGGCTAACGGCCATTCTGCTGTTATTTCACACTTCCACCCTTAGCTTACTGCCCCTACGTATGAAGCGGGAGTAAGGGTGGTGTTAGGGTAACTATCAAGATTTTCAAGGGTGAACTTGGACATTTTACCTACTAGGAAAAGTTTAGGTTTTCACTAATTGTAGGTAACAAATTATCCTTTCATGTTGAATGTATGCTAGGTAATGACGTGATGCTTATCCGTTTTATCTTATGATATTATGCACTTTTTGGCAATCAAGTAAGTTCACGGAAAATTCCAAGATATAAACTGTAATTAGTGTAAAAAATTATTGCTATAAACCATGAAAATGAATTTGACAAAACTGCAGAAACGTAGTTTGATACTCATTAAAGCTTCTATTAATTATTAAATATATTAATATAATTTTCAAATCAAAACACTGCCCACTCCAAGTTAGTTATAATTTCAGAGTTTCCATAACGAAATGCCATGAAAACAGAATGTTATCCACTCGACCAGCCCGTATGTGTCCGCCGCGTAGATCCAAAGTTAAAGTTACAAAGAACGTTAGGCACAATAATGTGTGCCCATTTCCAAGCCATTGAATATTTTATTTCGTTATTTAGACACTAAAGGGTTTCTTCTCTTTATTGCTTCAGTGATACATTGCAGCCGTTTATTGGTATGTTAGTTCGCGCTTATCGAATATTTCTGGGTCATATTTTTCTTTGATCGGTTTAGATTGGACGAAGTTGGCGCAGTATCTGTTGGGGTTTGACGCTGTAAATGACGACCGTCGTAGTTTCTAGCTGGTATTTTGTGGATTGGTTTTCTAGAGTCAACATACGAATTATTTCTGGCCTTACTGTTGGAGTAGGTACACGATATCTTTATAGGCGTGAAATAAGTTGAGATTTTGTATACTGCAGGTAGATTACTAGTCCAGTAGGGATATAATATATTTTTCACATAATCTTTGATAATTCTAAAAAATTTTGTTTTCGCTGGGTGGAAAGCGTTTGTGAATTCATTGCTATGTACAAAAATGCTAACAATTTAGAGTTATGCAATAGGTATGAAATCGGCATTTCCTATTATGTCGTGTAATAACAATAATAAAAAAATTAAACTTAAATAATATACTGTTTCTTTACAAGTACTATTTAAACTTTATATTAATGAATATGCTGACAGATGGGTACTGTGGATCAGTGGAAAACTGAAAATAGCTCGTAACTTTTTCAATAAAAGATTTAAGTTTTTCTAATCATTTCCTATATGCATAAAGGCAGTAGTTATATCTTACAACAAAAGTTCTAACAACTAAGTATCATGCTGCACAGGATATTGTCTTTTTTCTTTGCGATACGCGAAATATTGAATTTAAGCATTGAGATAATATGTACTACGTACTAGAGAAGCTATCCAAAGGAAAGTACGTGCTCCATTTTGACAAGAGTTTAAACTTATCTTCGCTGCAGCGCTGAAACAATAATTAGTCGTCTAACAAAACAGTATTAACACGCAGCCCTAGAGCGCTTTTAAGGTATAGTTTTCTCGCGATCAAAAAGACGGAAGCGCCGTGATTTTCATGGCGCTTACGCGTTTCGTTCAACATTCTTCAACAACTTGTCACTCATATAGAATAAACTGCTGACTGACTACAGAAGCGGTACCTGCATAGCTTTCTACCTAACAAGCTTCATTAGAAATAAAAAGAAAAAAAAAATTGTTGAAATAACCTTAGTAAAGTAATATTTTATTAATATTATATTAATAAAATACTACATTAATTTAATATTATATTTATGTACTATTTTTGGGACATTCCCACAGCACTATTCCCAAATCACTGCAACTCCTAAAAGCCAGAACCAACAGTGGCGATCACCAGAAAAACACCGAGGCAATGAAGCTCGACGAAGTCCCGGAGAATGAATTTAACTGTCTTGGAGCCCGCAACGAAATTAATCAGAAAAGTAGTGGAGAAAAAAATAGTGGAGAAGTAGGAAAAATAAAAATTTCCAGTTCCCTACTACTACTTCAGTTACTTGATATGTCAAGTAGGATACAGATTAAACAAGGTCTATAGGCACAAAGGGTCATTTACAACTAGGATAAGCCTAGTTTCCTGGCACCACGGATAAAAATTAGCATTTATATTAATGGGTATATTTGATTCCAATAATAAATAGGTACCTATGGCAAAAACGCTTAAACGCACGGACATTTGTTCTAGTTACCACAAGATCCGTATTGTAAACATCTTCTGATGCAGCCTGTACATTATTCAACATAGTATTGCTTTCATTCTGCCAAAGAATACACTCCCATAAGATATGATGGGCAGATTGTACATATTCGCAGTCAGATGTAGAATACTGACATAAAGGCGAGGCAACGAGCTTGAAGGAAAATAATTTACTTTTAAAGTTACCTTGCCCTGTGAGATATTGGGCAACACAGTGATCCACCTCCAGTCACGTCCTGGCCAATCGCACGCGAACAGATGGAAAGAATTGGTGGACGGCACCTCCACCAATTCTTTCCATCTGTTCGCGTGGAATTATTATCCCGCGCCCCTGGTGGAATTATTATCCCACCTACATTGCCATTTGGATAAAAGTTCCTCCCAGACGTCAATATGTGGTTCAAATAATCTAGAGATTTTCTCACGGTCACTCCACGTCCATGGTTTCTAGTGCTTAATAGTACATTGCAGCACATCATTGCACATCAAGGTTGACCGGAAGTATGCCAGCAAGTACCTGTAAGGTCTCAGTACTAACCGTCCTGTTTGCTTTGCTTAAGAATATCAAAGCTAAACGCTGACTTTGAAGTAATTTACGTCGTCCCATTATTTAGGTACTAGCTGTCCCCCGTGACTTCGCTCCCGTCAACTGGATACCTACATACCCTACCCTACCATAGACACCTACCCACCTATCATACCTATCAATTTGTTAAACTATTTATTTTATAACCACAGTCAGTTCCTTTCTGAATATAATTAAAATTGTTAATTTCCGCTATAAAAACCAAAGTCTAGCTGACTTTGGTTTTTACTACCTACTACTATTCTACCTACACTTGTTACACAAATTGTCACATCTTAATTTTAGTCTATATGAGAAATGTGGCATCATGGCGCCCACCAAATATTTCAATTTAAAAATGATTATCTAGTTACTCATTGACGAAAAGTTATTCCTTTGCATTTCGCTGTATTAGTTGAATTATAAGTGCAATATCTTAAAACACACGGCCGCATATTGCATGCGTTTGAACGTTTTTTCGTTTAAAAACAAACAATGACATAGGCGCTCAATATCTAGCAAGCAACTGAGTGAAGTGCGGCCGGCCGACCCCACATGAACGGAATACAGCAGTGATGTGTGGTGACTTCTCTAGTGCGTAGTACATTATTACCTCAATGAATTTAAGTTTATAATTTTGCGCCTACATATTCGTAATAAAAAACTCTGCCAACATACAAAACTTTAAACATTTACTTGCTATGCCTTTAGTTTGGGTATTGAATGAGGCACGAAACCACAAAGTACATAAGCGGCGGCGCTCCGCAGACAAAGAGTCCACTACGAACAAAGCGCCATTTTGAACGCACACATTGACATTTTGATTTTACAGGGAATAATGGGCAATATTGGACCGAGCTCAGTTGCGGCTGTCACGAGTGCTTTGTGTGGGCGTTTGTCACGTCATTCATACATAAAGTAGGTAATTTAAAGAGGTTGCATTGGCTGGGTTACCTACCAATATTAATTGTTACAGACCGAATATACTTTAAATTAATTCAATATAATTTAAAATCGTTCTTTAATTAATTTCAAGTTATAAAGGTCATTACATTTTTCAAGATGATTAGTTAGAAATTAAATATCTAGGAAAATAATAAATTATTTAAAGTCCATAGACGAAATTGGAAAGGGTATGAAACTTGTCATATTAATATAGTTTAAGTCATCTAGCTCATAAATATGTTTCCTCCGATTGCAAAGCATACTTTTTCTTGTTTAAGTACCTTCATCTTTTTAGTTCGCTTCTTAAGCAGTCGGGTTTTTACCCGGCTGCAAGGAAAGGGATATGTTTTTCGCGCGTATCTTGTATGTATGTATGTTTGTATGTATGTAATATTCTTTATTACCTCATATCTTGCAAACCACTAGATGGATTTTTATAATTAATACATCGTTAGATAGGGCTTGGCCGCCCAAGTGTTCTTAGATAAGTGACGTTAAAAATAAACATGGCGGCTTTTGTACGCCATATTGGGGGCGACTCAATATTTTTTTTCTTCGAAACCCATCGAGTGGGGTATCAAAATGAAGGATTTTAAAGGTGATTACAAAAATATATACCACTTATATGTTTAAATGCGATTCGAAAAAAAAAATAGGTAACTAAAAAGTTGTAAATAAAAAAAGTTAATTTAAAAATCAAAAACCCGACTGCGAACTAAAAAGATGTAAACAAGTAGAAAATCATGCTGTGCAGTAGGAGGATACATATTCGCGAGCTGGCTGACCACCTGATCCTCCGACTGCACAGCATGATTTTCTACTTGTTTACATCTTTTTAGTTCGCAGTCGGGTTTTTGATTTTTAAATTAACTTTTTTTTTTTATTAAAAAAAACACATTTATATTTTTGTCTAGCTTGGTGCTTTTCACATTTTTATGTTTTTGGTGGGATCATTATTACACCATTGTTACGTCTTTTTACCAACCCAATCTTCGTCGTATGTGGAGTCGTGATCTATAATGGATATTTGATGCTCTGTCTACCCTCTAAATCATGTAAGCATGATATGATGTATGTTTAGACGAATCGATGTATTTATGTTTGTAACTTATACAACCTATTCTTTTTTTAAATTCGGTATCAATATAGTAGCAACCTTAGTGAGTCTGTCAAGTTTAGCTGTCAATTTTCGAAAAGGCGGGAGTGGCCCTTCTGTATACTTTCTATTTTGTGACGAAACCATTTAATTTTTGTCACATCTCACAAATCACTACTCTGTTCCTATAATATTTAAACCTCGTTAATAAAATCTAATTTTATGTCAACATGTTTTTTTTTTTAATGTTGAGGTCGAATACGATTTCTACCTTCTTCGTTCCTATAAAAAGAATATGAAAGAAATATTCACAGAACACGGAATGGTCGTACCTGCCGTGCTGACAGTGTCTTGAGATGACAGAAATATAATTCTCCGTATCGTGAATCTTTGGCAGTCGTTACGGGTCTTCAGAAAACCGAAAGTCTGCAGCCACCCTAACAAAAGGGTACCGTATTATCCAGTAGGATTACCGTAAAATCTGGATTGGCAGGGTAGGCAATCACTTCATATAACACACTGCTATTCGGTACATCTTGTTCAACTGAAAACATTGGAAGCCCACTCCAACATGTAAAGGAAGAGTCCTTACAAATGCCTTTTCCAAACAGATGTGACTGTAGAAATATACACATCTTAAAACCGGTGCAACTGTCACATAACTAAATTGACTGCATCGCTGGTCCTAAAACTTTTTTTTTTTTTTACTTTTGATAGGCTCGCGCTTGACCACCATTTCACCTGATGGTAAGCGACGATGTGGTCGACGCATCTTAATACAATAAAGGCAGTGTTACCAAATAAGCCTTAGTGGATAATACTGTAAGCATGATCTAAAGCTACTACGCTTAGACATCTTTCAAATCTTCCGATACCTGATTATTCCCCTTTTGTCTTAAGTCAATTCACTGCCTGTGATGTTAAAAAGAGTATTTTATCGATTACATCCAACGCTGTTGGTAGTGACTGTGTCAGCCGTAAGATGATCATCCCTATCCTTGATAACATTATCCCTGTCATCCTTTATATCCTAAATTTCTCTATTTCCAGTGGTGTCTTCCCTCAATCCTGGAAAGATGCCCAAATTATTCCTCTACCCAAAAAGTCTCATCCTGCATCTTTTTCTGACTATCGTCCCATTTCTATTCTTCCTTTCCTATCTAAAGTCCTTGAAAAACTTGTCCACCATCAACTCAGCACGTTCCTTACCAAACACAATCTGCTAAATCCTTTCCAATCTGGTTTTCGACGCGGACACAGCACTACCTCAGCACTTGTACACATTACGGATGATATCAGGTCAGGCATGGAAGTGGGCAAGTTAACGGTACTTGCTCTGCTTGATTTTAGCAATGCCTTCAATACCGTTGACTTCGACATTTTGCTTGGCGTCCTAAGCTCTTTTAACATATCTCCTCCGGTAATTGACTGGTTTCATAGTTACCTGTTTGGCCGCCGGCAGCGTATTTGCACTGATGAATCTTTCTCTTCTTGGTGTCACACCTCTGCCGGTGTGCCGCAGGGTGGCGTTTTATCTCCTCTTCTCTTCGCACTCTTTATTAATGCTATCAATCAACGACTTTCTTCTTTCTACCACCTGTATGCTGATGATCTCCAGATTTATACCCAAGCCGCTCTTGGAGATTTACCTGATGCCATTGAGACGATTAATATAGACCTGGCTCGAATAGGTGACTGGAGTGCTGAGTTTGGGCTGAAGATTAATCCAACGAAGACTCAGGTGACTGTTGTTGGTAGTTCCCGGACTGTTTCTAGGATTGATTGGTCGACGCTTCCCCAGGTTTCTTTCAACAACACCATTATTCCTATAGCTAACACTGTAAAGAACTTGGGGATTTATATCGACAGAACTCTTGCCTGGACCAAACAACTGCAGGAAGTCAGTCGTAAACTGTTTGCTTCAGCGGGCTCCCTGAGACGTCTTCGTAATTTACTTCCCATCGCCACTAAAATTGCGATAGCACAATCTCTTCTTCTCCCTATCCTGGATTATGCTGATGCCAGCTATCTTGATATCACCCAAGACCAATTGGATAAGCTTGAGCGACTTCAAAATCTCTGTATCAGATTTATATTTGGCTTGCGCAAATATGATCACGTTTCTGATTTTCGTACTAAGCTCAAATGGCTTCCTATTCGCCTTCGCCGGAATGCCCACATACTCTCTTTGCTATATAATGTGCTCTTTAATCCTTTTACTCCTTTTTATCTTAAAGAACGTTTTAAGTTCCTCTGTGACACCCATTCTAAATCCTTGAGATCATCGGAGAATTTAAAATTGAGTGTTCGTATGCATTCCACTTCGTTCTTTGACAAATCTTTTACGATTCAAGCAGTTCGATTGTGGAATGTATTACCTATAGAAATAAGACGCGCTCAAACACTGCCAGCGTTTAAAAAAATGGTAAAGGAGCATTACCTTTCACTATAATGTTTAGTCTTTTCCTTTCTCTGTCATATATTCAATATTTATTAGTATATTAAATATGTAGTATAGTATGTATGTATTTTATGTTATTATGTATAAGTAAGTTATATTATTTATCATCTATTGTACACTGACACCCCTTAATTCTCCTGCCATTTCAGTCCATCCAAAGGTTGTCTGTAAGAGATTGCCCTGTGCGATAAGACCGCCCATTGTACACAGTGCTTGAAAATGTTTGTTCTGTATGTATTTTTTAAAGGTGTACAATAAAGAATATAATATAATAAATAATAATATAATACATGATATGTATGTTTAGACTAATCGATGTATTTATGTTTGTAAAATACTTAGGTAACTACAATTTTTTCTTAAATTCAGTATCAATATACTTAGCAACTCTAATGAGTCCGGCAAGTTTACGTGTCGTGTCGTGGTGGCCCAGTGGCTAAGACCTCGCCTGTCGTGCTTGAGGTCGTAGGTTCGAATCCGGGCAAGTACCAATGTGAATTTTTCAAATTCATATGTACTTTCTAAGTTAATCTTGGACATCACAGGCAACGGTGAAGGAAAACATCGTGAGGAAACCTGGACTTATATAGTTATAATGTAAGTCTGAAATAGCCAAGTCAGAGGCCTGTGGGGATTCCCAGAGGCGGCTTAATTAACTCTGACACCAGAGGTGGCCACACCTCACACGAAAAGAAAGAAAGACGTGTCAATTTTCCAGGATGGCGGGAGTGGTCTGTAAACTTTCTTTTTTGTGGTATTACATACATACATGTGCGACAAACTTAACCCTTTCCTTGCTGTCGGGTAAAAAAACAACAAATCGATTCATCCTTTCCCTTGTGATACGCTTACCAACACTTTTATTGCCTATGGAATGTCATGGTGTGTTAGGTAACTAAACAAAAAAAAAATTAAGCGAGTACTGAACAACGCTTAGGAATGAATTGTACGTAATAACACAAATTATATTAACAGTGTCATAAATCTATTGAATATTTTACATATCTCTTAAACAAGACTATTCAATACCTATTAAGTGCCGGATATATGCTAATCTATTGTGTCTGCTAATTGACACTTGAAGAGTTAAGGTGTTTTTGCAATTTGAAGGAACTTTCCTATTGTAAATAATGATAACATTGATTAATTAAAACACCAAATCTCAATTAAAATTTTATATTTCCAGGTTATACAGTCAATCGCAGCATAGTAAAACTTATTAAAATAATGAATTATAAAACATTTAAAAAAATGTCACCTACGCGTTCTTATATGGGGCAGTCGTATAGTACCAGACTTCATTTTTATATTTCTTAAATTCGCACGGCGAAGGCTTGTATAACATGCCAGATTACCTATTTTAGTGATCTTTATTTTCGTAGAAATAAGGTTGCATTCATAGGCAAAATAACAGTGAACGGTCTGTCAGATATAAAGATGCCAGTTTGAAATAAAAATTTGCGCGGTTATATTTTTCTAAAAATCATCAGCAGAGTCCGTTTATGATGTGGGCCTCTGTGTTCGGTCTTATATATTTAATATTCAAATGCTTTTCATTGCAATTTATGTGTGCCCCTAACCTATCGATGATAGTAGGCGTAGCTCAAAACCCCAGACGTCGATTGTCAACTCGTTCTTCCCGTTAATTCTATAGTTCAAATAATTTCAGTCGTACATACCTACACCGCCCCCGAAATACCCAAATTGTATTTTATTTACTAAACTAAAGGCATAGCACGCGAGTCTTTAAACTTTTGTATGGTGGCAGAGTTTATTATTTCGAATATGTAGGCCCAAAAATTCAATATTTCGCATATCGCAAAGTGAAAATACAATTACCTGTGCAGCATAATACTTAGTTGTTAGAACTTTTGTTGTAAGATATAACTACTCCCTTTATACATATAGGAAATGATTTGAAAAACTGAAATCTTTTATTGACAGAGTTACGAGCCATTTTCAGTTTTGCATCATTCCACAGTACCATTTTCATTAGCATTTTCACTAATATAAAGTTTAGATAGTACTTATAAAGAATCAGCAAATTATTTAAATTTATATTTCATATTATTGCTGTATCACGAAATAATAGAAAATGCCTACTTCATATCTATTGCATAACTCTAAACTGTTAGTATTTTTGTAAATAGCAATTAATACATATATAATATAGGTATCCACCCAGCAAAAATAAAAAACTTTTGAATTATCTAAGGGCATATTCTTCTGGCTATTGGACTATAATTGTTCCGTATCACAATTCGGTACTTAACGACTAATCAGCAACAGGAGTATAGGAATCGTAACAGGCGGCTTTCTGTAGTTTTTGCCTATCGCCGTGAGCTTGAGTGTATGTATGTGTGTTGTAGCCGTTTATCCCTATGTAACTTCGTGCTTATCGAATATTTCTCGGTCATATTTTTCTTTGATCGGTTTAGATTGGACAAATTTGGCGCAATATCTGTTGGGGTTTGAAACCGTAAAATGACGATCGTACCTATACTAGGTACGTACTCGTAGCTAGCGTTTGTCTAGCTTCGTAGTCGTAGCTAGCGTTTTGTGGATCGTGGATTGGTTTTTCACGTTAGTTATCACTACATACGAATTTTATCTGGTTTTGATGTAGGAGTACATGTGCAGCTCAAGGCTAGGTAAAGTGGATAAATTGTTAAAGGCAGGTGCATTCGTTTTTAGATATCATAAATTGGTACTTAACGACTAATCAGCAAGAACTGTAAGGATCGTTGCAGATGACGTTCTGTAGTTTCTACCTATCCGCATGAAAAAAAAGGTTGAGTATATGTAGGTACCTACGTTTTATTAGCATTTTATTTTTATCCTTTTTAAAACTTTTCTATCAAACTTTGCCCTAAATTGGTCTCTATAACTTTCCATTTCACTAAAAAAACACTGATAAATATTTCACTAGCTATGATTACATGTAGTAGAGTTTCGAAATTAATTGGGAGCTTTTACTCCTCCCACGCTGAAATATAAATCCGTTGCGTAAAATCCATCCTGCACACTGAATATATTTTTCATTCTATTCAACCAGAATATTTAGTTACCAATACTCTATTTAATTGACCACAAAGCTGCAATATTGTGGTCGCCATGATACATCATTTTGCTCCTAAATTATTCGAAAGCGTTATTAGTAACGAATTAGTATTTAACCCCTTGAAATGCTTTATTTCTGGTTAAGCTGGTATATTAACCCATTGTTGGTAAATCCAAATCACACAATTTATCCCATTGAGTCTACGGGACTCCTTTCTTATTAATCATTGTTTATATTTTAATAAAACCTAAAACTTAATTAAAAATAGTTTATTATATGGGCTTATATATTAAATTTCGTTTTATTTACGTAACCGTCTTAAAAATTGAAAAAACTAATAAACCATAAATATGGAAACTAAAATAAACGTCAACTTGTAGGTGCTCACTAAAATGCGTTTATAATGCGATCTTCATTTTTTTTTTAATTTACTCTAACTAATACTACCTCTTATATAACTAACTTTTTAAAACTAAATAAGATACTTTCATACAAAAATAAAAAACGTGCAGCGATTACTCCTTATCTTCATACATCATTCTGCATTCACACCAGAACTGCTTGTATCCTCACCTAAATCCTGTGCTTTCACGTGGCTTGAGTCAGTTGAGCACTCTGAAGTTGAGTCATGATCAGAAGGTATGCTCCCATCTTCAGAATTAGTTTGGCACTATTACGTGTTGTGGTTTACTATAATGGAGTTATGATTAGGACTCTTATTTGATGGATTTTGATATTTGATGATACAGTTGGCGCAGTGTCTGAGCGATTGGCTGCTGCGCTGCTTGTCACCGGTTTGATCCCCGCACGGAACAAATATTTGTATGAGTTACTGATAGTTTTTCTGAATATGGCTATTTGTGTATGTTAGTTTAAACGAACTCACGATGGAACATACATTCTTAGAATAGAGCAAAGCATTGAATTAAAGATAACATAATAATATAAGATTAAATACGTACATAAAAAGTGCCAAAAAACTTAACATTCAAACAATATTTTAGTTCGTTAGCTGCACTGGTTTACATCGATGTTTGTACAACATGTTATTGATTCAGATTTATTTTGCCGGTACTAGTTAATATTTTTACGATTAAACTTTGTTTACAAATAAAAAATACCGTGATATTATTCAAAACATGTAGTCTAGTTTTAGGCTCAGTTCTATCGCACACCTCATTTTCAGGACCGCAGGAGCTATCGCAAATATATAACAATTTGAATACACGCGTAAACTGATAGGCTGATTAAATGTATTTATCAACTTTTAGTTGCATTGCACGCGTCCATAATTTCGTGACCAAAATCTGGTATCATTCTTCAATGCAATCAGGCTGTCTGGCATTCTAGACATTTCTGGAAATGTTGATGTCACTAACACAGAACGCTTAGAAAAGAAAAACAGTTTTACCTCAATGTTCGAAAGCTTCTAAATTACGCAGACCATACCTCGACAGTAACAAAATTCCGATTTTTTATAACTTACAGCATCGATCTTTACATAAACGTCCACAAATACCCACAATAACTTACTCCATACAAAGTAGTGAGTTGCGCCGTCCGTCACGGTCATCAAAGTGACATTTTTGCCGGCCGACCAGTGCGACCAGCGTGACGTGACGTGACGGGACAGGACGTGAAATAAAGTGAACTGCACTCAATTTAGACGTGCCGTCTTTTAGTTTTGGTTTAGTATGGCGGAAGTTTGAAAAGCATAAAATGTCACTATATATAGACTATATATACACTATATATTGAAGTCCTGACTGTTGGTCATGCATTTTCAGTTGTACTGAATAAAAGCACAACATTTTGTTAGTTCTATTAACCACTGACCCGCACTGGGCTCGCGTGGTGGATTACGGCCCATTCCATCTTACAGAGAGGTGGCCTACGTCCCAGCAGTGGGAACATTATTAGGCTGATGATGATGATTTTTTTAGTGTTATCACGGGGTCCCATCGCTAACAAAGAAAATTTCGTTCAAATAAATGTCACTAGATGCCGCGATATGCATCGATTTGTTATATGGCAAGAGAGGGCTCAGCAAACGATTTTGTGGGCCCAAAACCATGTGTACATTCAGGGAGTTTGCAGATCACGGACAACAATCACATTGGCTGTGTAATACCGGTCTGGAACACTCCAAGAAATTCCTGGGTTCTACGTTCAAAGCACGGGAATGCATTTGGAATATGAACAGGGTGAGTGAAAATGAGTCTAACCACGACACCCATGTCATGGGGTCTCAACTTAAAACAAATTATAATTAGTATTAAAAAAAGATCATAGATGGCAGCATAGGTAACAAATGTGAAAGTAACAATCACTTAAAAATGTTTAACAGCAGATTTAGGCTGAAATAAGTTTTGTAAAAATCAAAACTTGCTTCTTTAATGTTAATTTATCCATTTACACCATTTGTTAGCGTAAGGACAGATTCGCTTTACGCCAGATTCGCGTTACGTCAGATTCGCGTTAAGACAGATTCGCTTTAAGACAGAAGTATAGTCGGACAAAAAGTAATTTTATTCATTAATACGAAACATCAGAGAAAATTAAAAAGACCTTGCAGGCATCATTACTAACCAAAAATAAATTCCCGGTACAAATGTTTAATCCTATTTTTTTCTATATTAACCAAATTTCTTAAATGTTTTAAACACTCTAAAGTTGTAATTTGTCCTTGCCTTACAAGGAAAAATTACAACTTTAGAGCGATTGTTGTTAACATTTTTTTAAATTCTATATATCCTTTTTTAAGTCTTCTAGCCTTCGTCTTTTCCCTTGACTGTAAAGACATTAATTTTCTTTCTTGTATTTATTTTTCTTTTTTTAGCAACTGAAGAAAATAAAATGAGGCTAGTTTGGGCGGTATTTTTGAATTCAGTCTACGATGGTAAACCATGTAGAAAAAATGTAAAATATGTAAAATATCATGTCAACAAATGGGGTGAACCCATTTGTTGACATGATATTTTCTCCGTAACATGAAAATTGTTCAGAAGACTTTCTTTAGCCACTGAGTCGAAAAAGAGATTTGAAACTTAACAAATTCCCCTTCTGCCAGCTTCTAATAAAGATAAGTAAGCCTTAGGGATTAAATTTGCAGCTAAGAGTGCTAATTGAGTACCTAAACATCCCATTATTATATTTTTGCCCACGTTTGTGTTATCCAGGCCAATTTTCTTACTCATTTTATATATTGCATTTAAGTAATGGTAAAAACAGCCCTTAATTTTTATATTTTTATATATAATCTTAACGGCATGTTGCCATTTCAAAATCACACTTATATTCAACAATGTCAAACGAAAAATAGTTTTTTAAGATTCCACACATTCTTTTGTATGTTTGTCGAGACCTATTTGGTAGCAAACAGTAAATTGATGGCACGAAATTAAGAAATACTCGTTCATTTGATGTTGTTGTATTAACATGCAACGAATAAATTTGGTTAAATGGTTTCGGCGTCGCTTATATATCGCGTCGCCATAGTATCTTGTATGAATTTTTAATATTTTTTTGGCTAAAGGCGAAATCAAGATTTTTTTTTCCGTGAAGAGGAATCTTCATCAAATAAAACTAAATTTTCAACCACAACGCACATCTTTGACATTTCGAAAAGTGGTTTTCAAGGAAAGAACTTTATGTTGCGGTCTGTACATATTCTGTCTTAAAGCGAATCTGACCTAATGCGAATCTGACCTAACGCGAATCTGGCGTAAAGCGAATCTGTCCTTATGCTAACAAAGGTGTGTCATTAATCAGGTTTTTTGAACTAAAAAGATAAGTGAAGACTTTGTATGTTAAACAAGTTGAAAGTAGCTATCGACTTTTCATTTTGTTTTGTGTTCTTTGCAATAGATGGCGTGTTTCACAATTTGTCCTAAACTTATATATCCATCGTAAGAATCATTTTGTATGACAGTTATTATTTATTATAGGCGTAATTTAAAAGATATTATTTATTATGTGCATAATTTTAAATATTAAAGTTTTGGTCTATTATTTAAAATCACTTTTTTGTGAAGCTTGTTTACACGTCGAATTAACTAGATACCTCGCTGGAACAGGACTCGTATCGCGCTAGGGCCTACTCAAATTGCACGGGTTATAAAATAAGAGATAATAACGCGACGCATGTGCCGTATGCCATCCAAATTTACGCGTCGCATAGTAGGTACAGTTTGATTCAAACTTAACGACGGCTCGAAACACTTCGTGAGCCACTACGCGCTAGCAATTTCATGTGACAGCGGGGTGAGGGTAGGGTAGGTACTGCGCAGCGAGTAGCGTTTTTTTAAAACATCTTTAATTTTGAATCGACGTCCCGTTAGTAAATAATAACATAAAGTAATTTTTGTCCTTGTACATGCAGTGTCAGTTGCGAGTCGCCATTAAGTTTGATCATAGTCTACATCAAATTTGTTCACGTAGCCCGTGCTGCGTACCTAACTAATGATTTAAAAGTAATCAAAATAAAAATATCTTGTTCTTTATATATCTAAGTACCAACCTAAAATAAAAAAGCTAATTTAAAAATCAAACACCCGACTGCTTCAAAAGCGAGCTAAAATGCTGTAAACAAGAAAATAACATGCTGTGTAGTCGGAGGATACATATTCGTGAACTGCCTGATCCTGCGACTGCACAGCACGATTTTTACTTGTTTACAGCGTTTTAGTTCGATTTCTTTTTGATTTTTAAATTAGCTTTTTTTATTTACAACTTTTTAGTGTTATTTTTTTAATAAATACTTTTAAACATACACGTGGTGTGTATTTTTGTAATCACCTCTAAAAGCCCTTCATTTTGATACCCTACTAGACGAGTTACGAAGAAAAAAAATTGCAACCTCTACAATATGGAGCCCAAATCCGCCATTTTTTTTTAACGGCACTTTTCTAATAACATTTGGGTGAAGACCTATCTAACGATGTCTTAATTACAAAAATCCGTTAAGTGGTTCGAAAGATACGAGGTAATAAATAATATTATACACACAAACGTACAAACAGATACATACAAACATACTTACCATACAAGATACGCGCGAAAAACGACCCTTTCCTTGCAGCCGGATAAAAAAGGATAACCCTTATAGTGAATAATAAAAAGTAGGTACCTACTTCATGTCATTCCGTTGCCGCGGAAGCAAGCTACCTACCTACATCTAATTCTACAACGAATTCTATAGTTTTGATTGATTTGGAATATTCGTGAATATTGTGAAATTCGCTACACAAAGCGACCACTTAGATTTAATAAGTTACCGCGTTCTGAGCGGAATCTGTTCCTATCATACCTAATGTTATTATTACGAATACGAAGTAAGCGTTCAAGGAAAACTGGCAAATAACGTCTCTGAGTACCTACATGATGCGATTCCTCGCTCTTAGTATCTAGGCAAACTACTAGATGGCGCGTTAAAAAACCACAGTCTCGGGCTATTATTGAGTCACTGGTGCTGCCGCCTGTTAAAAATATGGAGAAAGAAAAATAGCCTGACCAATAGCCCGACTTAAGGAGGTGACATTTCTTTGTATGGGATTGGGTATCTGTACTGTAGTATTATATTATCTGTGCCCATGTGCAGGTTGTGTGGGAAACATAAGGAACGCATGCAGCACCTTTTGTGCACATGCGATGCACTCGCTGGTAAGCGAACGAGTCTTCTAGGGATAGGATATCCAATACGAGAAGACTATAGGCTCAAATCTCCTAGTCTCATTGTAAAACTCATGAAGAGTTTTGAGATTTGTTATTGAATTATGTGTAAAATTACCATTTTCTAGAATTGATCATAAAAAATTGTATGTTCTTTTTTAATCAACTGTCCTAAGCACAAAATTATGGAATATTGGGCTCATAATTCACTTTTCAAAGATTATTTGAACGGATCATTTAAAATTAATTCCAATAGATGGCGCGTTTTTAAATATCTGAGACATGTCATTCGATATTTTCATTTGTATTGTAACACATTTTGGTACAATGAAACTGAAAAACGTCCAAAAAATACTATAAAACAAATCATCATTGTATTTATAGAAGAAATAGTCACGAATCGAGAAAACCTTGTTACTTGCAAGTCACTGCTAACACTATCTATAGCCGTGGAACGGAACATAACGCGGTCTAAGTACTTATAAAAAGAATCATCTTTGTCAGACGAAAACGCTGGTTACGTCGGCACGGTATCTTTGTATTCTGGTATTATCTTAGCTGTGATTGTATTAATGTGAGGTCTTAATCACGCTATTTCGAGCCTTTGATCAATAAATAGGTATCAAGCTGATTAGAACTTTTTTTCCTTAGTATGAAAACAAAAATACTATGCATACAACATAACTGGATGGTACGCGTGTAGTTAAACGAAATAAAAGGACCCTTGTGCCTTCAGTTGAAAACCAGCGTCCGGCAACTATGTACTAGTTGTCTGACTGTGAAACACACTTTCTTTAATTTTTTTTCTGAAAACATTTAGGATTTTCATTGAGCCTGAAACTTTCTGCCAAAATAATAATATTTTCTATCTTTCTTCTTTGAGAGGATGTTCTGTAGTTTACTGTTTACACTCACGAGAAAAATACGAGTGTTAATGCATTTTTAAGAAAATCTTCACCCCTCCTTATCGGCCCATTTTTCTTCATTCTCAAACCAAACATTTCATACAACTCGACCCATAAAACTATCAAAATTTTGAACGCATAACCTCCTTTTACCTAACCTGAAGGAACAAGTAAAACGCCTGTACCAACATACCCACGAACCAACAGTTGTTAGTCTTCCCGCTTAACACAAAAGATGGGAACGATGAGAATGCACTTTAGCAATGTTTCCTCCGCTTCCCTATTCTGGTTGAAACTGGAATTATGCTATGAAGTAGGTAATTTGTTTTCCTTGAAGAGTTTATTCTGAAGGTAATAAAGGTGTATGTGGTAAATGGATACCACTTTGATATAGTTTATTTTTTGGTTTGGTTTACTTTTTGAAATTGCCCGAACTAGTTTCTGGGTAGACGAGAATCCAAATCATCACTGTATTTATAGAAGAAATAGTCACGAATCGAGTAAACCTTGTTACTTGCAAGTCACTGCTAACACTATCTATAACCGTGGAACGGAACATAACGCGGTCTAAGTACTTATAAAAAGAATCATCTTTGTCAGACGAAAACGCTGGTTACGTCGGCACGGTTTCTTTGTATTCTGGTATTATCTTAGCTGTGATTGTATTAATGTGAGGTCTCAATCACGCTATTTCGAGCCTTTGATCAATAAATAGGTATCAAGCTGATTAGAATTTTTTTCCTTAGTATGAAAACAAAAATACTATGCATACAACATAACTGTATGGTACGCGTGTAAGTAAACGAAATAAAAGGACCCTTGTGCCTTCAGTTGAAAACCAGCGTCCGGCAACTATGTACTAGTTGTCTGACTGTGAAACACACTTTCTTTAATTTTTTTTCTGAAAACATATAGGATTTTCATTGAGCCTGAAACTTTCTGCCAAAATAATAATATTTTCTATCTTTCTTCTTTGAGAGGATGTTCTGTATTTTACTGTTTACACTCACGAGAAAAATACGAGTGTTTATGCATTTTTAAGAAAATCTTCACCCCTCCTTATCGGCCCATTTTTCTTCATTCTCAAACCAAACATTTCATACAACTCGACCCATAAAACTATCAAAATTTTGAACGCATAACCTCCTTTTACTTAACCTGAAGGAACAAGTAAAACGCCTGTACCAACATACCCACGAACCAACAGTTGTTAGTCTTCCCGCTTAACACAAAAGATGGGAACGATGAGAATGCACTTTAGCAATGTTTCCTCCGCTTCCCTATTCTGGTTGAAACTGAAATTATGCTATGAAGTAGGTAATTTGTTTTCCTTGAAGAGTTTATTCTGAAGGTAATAAAAGTGTATGTGGTAAATGGATACCACTTTGATATAGTTTATTTTTTGGTTTGGTTTACTTTTTGAAATTGCCCGAACTAGTTTCTGGGTAGACGAGAATCCAGGCCGTGAAACCGGGACCGAAGCTTAAAAACTTGTATTGTTTAGGAAAATTAACTTGGTTGTTTGATAATAACAAAACTTAAAGACAAGTTTTTACCTTTAAATAAACAGTAAATATTTTCTTTAATAAATCATTGAAGTAATATTATTAAGCTCTAGGATTATTTCCTTACTTTTCAATGTCGTACTCTATGTGTAACAACAGCTACTCTCTAAAATTTCCTTACGAGGCAAATGCTAACACTGACGACGTGATTTAATTCTGGTCAAACGTATTTTGGAATCAGCAATACTACGAAGAAGAACTTGTCAATATTTATTATAATCCCTGTTATCACTATTCTAGTTGCAGAAAGTTGGAAAAGTGTGGTAGCAGGTAGGTTTTAGAAACGAACTTAAAATATAATGTAAAGACACAGAATAGTACCGCGGCAGACGGCTCCATTCCGTGAAAAGTTGATGGAAAGTGTAATAGGAACACTTAGGTCTCAAGTCGGAATGATGTGATGTAACGGATATTATTGCACCTACCTTTCGTGCTGTCTCTTCCTAGTAGGAAGTGTAAGTATATAGCACGTTCTGGTAATCATTTGTTGTCTCTGTCTTTTGGAAGGTTAAATGTTTGCATATAATGATAATGATAAATGATTTTATTTCTGTAAGTTGGTTTGTACAAACACTTTTACATGTCGAATATATTTTTTTAAACTAGATGAGGTCGGCGTTTCCTATCTGACTACTCTGAGAAGAAAGGCCGAAACAAACTCAGAGGTCACAGTCTCTTTTAAAGTCCAGACAAAATATTGGTTAGATCATGTGAAGACCATGTAGACTGATGTCTGAAATGGTGAATATTACATTCGTAAGCATTACATAAAATTGATCCATTCAAAATTAAAATAATGTTCATTCATTAACATTAAACTATAAAAAAAATTGAAATCATTGCATCATCATTTCTCTATGTTTGCAGTTGTGATGTTGTTCCCATTACCTATGAATGAGAAAAATAAGTATAAAGGCATTGGTTTAACTAATTTTGACGTACGCAGACTCTCTATGCATGTTACTTGTGCCTTAGCTAATCAAGTACAATAGAAAATGGTTTTTAGAAGTGTTAATTAAATGTACTTTTATAAAGTTAATCCCTTTCACAACTTTCCGTTTAATTAATAGAAACAACATTAAAAGATAACAGTTTATAGATAAGCCACGTGGGCTGACGCTCGTGGCTCTTGGTAAAACATAACCCACTCACTCTTGTGGGTGTATAGACTAATAACAACTGACACCCACAAGGCGTCCGTACATGGCTACACTTCATGCAATCTCTATAAGTTATTACTTTCTGATTCACGTAAAGTTTTGTTGTTTGCTTACTCGATAACACTGTAAATTAATGACCTATTTTATAAAGAAAATAAAAAAGCTTCCGAAAAACAAATTAACTTCTAACGATCTGTGAAAAAAAAACCAGTCTTCCGAAAACATATTATTAATTTATTATGTTCTGCTAAAATAATCGTTTTCTTAAGAATACTATTGGTTATAGAATATCTTTTTAACTACCTACCTACTTGGTCGGCCCGCGCGGGTTGTATTATAGGCAACTATAGAATCGTTTAGCATAAAATTATATTTGTAAGCGGTGCCACTATTTTAGCTGAAGTGAACTCAGCTCCCGTCATCTTCTTCATGTTAGGTTACTTTAGACCCTGCAGAGAGAAATAGAAGCCCCGCGCAGCCGGGCGCCGCTGACTATTTTTTATTTTCTGAAATTTGTATTGTTTTTTTATTTGGTCCTTTCTTTATTTATATTCACATATAAGTTAACGAATAGATATAATCATAGGCTATATAAATACATTAGAAATATTAAGTTCAACTGTGTTTTTCAACTTTTTGTTTGTAAGAAATAAAAGACTTTTTATTTTTTTATTTTATTTTATTTTTTATAAGTTAACGGAAAATTTGTTATCACAGCAGTAAATTTCATATTTTGTGTATGATCATATATTTTTTTCGGAACTTTTATTCCTACCCTTTTATAAATATACCTACCCCTAGAGTATTTGATAATATCATTAGAGTGATTGACAAGGTTAACTGATAACTTGGTGAGGGCCGCGTGAATATGCTGGATTCATGAAACACGGAACCGTTCAATGTGGCGACGCTTTGGAGAGTCCTATGTGCAAGTGCTTTATCGCGTAATGAATTTGCCAAGGCAAAAGGCAAAGAGTATGAAAAATTTACGAATCACATACACGGAAAACCACATCGCGTTTTCATCTCGCATGTGATTAGTCGATTGATGGCGTCAAAACGCTTTGCCTTTTACACAATTATTTGTGTAAGTGAATTCGGCAAGGCAAAGCGTAAATAACCTCCTGCAGCCTAAGATGCAGGAGTCTTTTGGCTGAAAAGTAATTATGAATTTTATAGTGATCCTCTAGTCTAAATTAATACCCTATAGGGTGTGTGAGTGATTTTGGACTTCAAGGATACTTACTGCCTATAAGATAACATTATTTGATGCCTTAGTGAGTAGTGTGCTTGAATTCGGCAGTGTTGTCTGGAACCCAAATTTTGCTATACACTCCGATCGTATCCAGTCACTCCAAAGGATACCCCTGGCACAGATAATATAATACTAGCATACCCCTAGTAATGGTCAGCATGCGATGTTCGTGCGAAGAGAGACTGTGTCGTTTCGGACTACGCACCCTACAGCATCGCAGACGCATGTTGGACTTGCTGTTCCTCCAGGATATTGTGCGACGATGCGTTCCTAAATTAAATGTCCGACGAAAATGTAGGAACTTGTTTGGTACCCCCTGACATACATGGAATCCTGGGGTGAATTCCTCTATGACATGGCTTTCTTCAACATAAAGATCTTGGGAAAGGAAAGGAAAGATAGTAGTGATCTGTGTGATATGGTGATATGATATAATTTGAGTTTTACTCTTATGTTTAAGTTAATACAATTTTTTTTCACATTATTTAAAATTAATTGATTTATCACCTCATAAATAATTATGAATTTACGATTCCTATTTATCACCTCATCAATAATTATAAATTCACGATTCCTATTTATCACCTCATCAATAATTATAAATTCACGATTCCTATTTTCTATTTATAATTTGTATTGTAACTTTTTTTCTTTGTTTAATTCGATTTTTGACATGTGATTTTATTTATGAAAGTGCTGTGCACATCTTTAATTGATATAGACACTAGAATAAGACCCCAGAAAATGTAATATGTATGTATATGTTTATGTTGATGATGTGCCTTAAATAAACAAATAATTAAAATTGTTTATATCTGGAAATACTGATCCGATTACAAATAGACTACTAAAAGAAAGGTACACTATCTCCGAGTGTCATAGGCTACTTTTTTCCCAGAAAATTCAGAGAAAGAGTCTAAAATAACCTAACTGCCCAACCGTTACGTAGCAATATTAGTAGTAGTGGCAACCACAATTTTTATAGTTAATTCAAATAATTTTAAAGCCATACATTTTAAAGTGTGAAACATTATTTTTAAGTGTGTTTTAAGGATATTCCCTTTATGTTTTGTCTTCAGTTTATGAAAACAATGTGCAGTGTGAAGACAAATGCCTCACAGATTGAGACATTATCTTTTATTTCTTTAAGCAGTTTGTTTTTTTTTACTTTTAAAGCTATTCCATTTTCAATTTCATATCTAATCCCTTTTCCACAACAAACAAACGAAACCAACCTTAAAACAATCTCAATATTCCGCCACAAGCACTCAACTAGTTTGTTTTCAATATATGAAAAGCTGTATATCTGTTTGTTCAACATTGTCGTGTGTTCGTTCATGTATTGATGTCAAATATTTGTGTACAGTTAACGTGTGCCGATAGTTGTGTGTTTGAACAGCAAATAGGCGGGTGAACTAGATAACTCTTGTGTTTCGAGGTATCTTGTGCTGTTTCTGTGTTTGTTGATCTTGGTTGAATTGGTATGATTGGAGGATTTGGGCTGGTATTACCTTCTTTTGGAGGTATATGTTCAAGATTAGTTGGGTGATATTCAATATTCGTTGTTAGGAGAAAAGGAACTACCGATCGTTGGCTTTATTTTATAAAAGAGAGCTTGATTTTAGTCGAGCTATAATGTTGCCGCTCAAAAGAACCATTGCCTGTTTTACAGTGTAGGTTAGCGCAGTGGCAAAATATTGCATTACAATAACGGACTTGTGTTTCACAAGGTAATTAAACTAAGATGGCCAAAACGATAGTCGTGTGTTTGAACAGCAAATAGGCTGAACTAGATAACTCTTGTGTTTCGAAATATCTTTGGGCATGTGCTCTAGCTGTGCTTCTTGATATTGGTTAAATGGGTATGATTGGAGGATTTTGGATGATAAAATAAAAAAAAAACACATTTTCTTTCTTTAATAAAAAATTAAAAACACTTAGTCTTTTGTAAAAAAAAAAGGCCTTTTTTGTCTTTTCTTTCTTCTTTTTTCTTTCTTTACTTTGGATATACCTTCATCTTCTTCTTAGCGTGTTAATGGCAAATACAGTTGTTAAATATTATGTTGCCGGTATTAAGGTCTATCTAAACATATCGGGGCAGTGCCCGAGGCGTGACAGGGCCAAGCCCAATCATTGAAGCTTCGTCTCTGACCGGTGCACGGCCCGTGCACGTAAAAAATGTACACAACGGAGCAGTGATGGCCCAGTAGTATCGGCCGCGACTTACAAGTTGTAGGTCGTGGGTTCGAACCCAGGCTTGCTTTGTGTAAATTATTTCATCACCACTGATCTCAAAAACGGTGAAGGAAAACATCGTGAGGAAACCGGCATGTCCTAAAACCAAAAATTCGAAGACATGTGACATCCACCAACCCGCTCTGGGCCCCCGGGGTGGATTATGGCCCAGCCCCTCTCACAGAGAGGAGGCCTATGTCCCAGCAGTGGGAACATTAATAGGCTGATGATGTGTGATGTACACAACGATATTTTTTTTAACCCTTACGAGGCACGGTCCGTCCACGTCCCGGGCACGGCCCTATGTGTGGATATATATACTAGTATGTATTTATTTTATAAATACACCAAGGACTACACCTTGACCAACTTATCTGCGAAACGGACGTTTTTGGAACTTACGTTTTGAATGAGACATAAGATCGGTTTTTGTTTATATTTTTGGTTAAATAGTGAGGAACAGCGCCACTCATAATTGCACAGTTAAGTTGGTCGATCTGCTAAGAATTGTGAAACTATTTTGTTGTATAATAAAGTATATTCTACTATTCTATTTTTTTTATCTATTTATATACCTATTAAACTTTTATACAATAAAGGAGGATGGTAAAAAAGGATTTCACCACTGGTAACAAATTAAAATGATGAGATAATATTTCACAATTCAGCGTGCAACGTAAATGGTCGAACGCGGTGATAAACGGGCCCGAATGTTGGCGAAATATGCCGAGTGGCCGATGCAAATGGATTCAGATGCGCTTCTAAAAACATGGATGTATGGTACTTACTGGCAGCGACGCGACTAGAAAGAAGCTTTCTATCCTTCGAATCGGTCCACAGCTATCAACAGCTATCTTCATACTGATTCTAGGGAAAAAGCTATTGAGTTATATTATTAAGTACCCTGTAAGCTTGTCAGCAGTTCCAGGTAATTAGGAAAGTGTTTATTTTTTAACCGACTTCCCAAAAATATGTCCCAATTCAGATGTTTATATATACCTATATATATATATATTTGTTTTAATTAATGTTCGGGCATAACTCCATACAAACGGTTTTGCAAAATTCTTGTTTTGTTCGTAAGAAGTTTTTTTTGAAATGGTCCCATTTAAATTTGGTAAAAAACTGATGAAGAAATTCGGAGATATACAACAGAACTCTTCAATAAGTGTAATATATTTAAATATAACAGTATCAATACACATAGTTACTTAACTTTTATTGTAATAAATAAGAAATCATATAATAAATGCGATCGATCGATAGATCGACGTCTGGCATAAATTATTAGAAATTAAATAAGGGCCGCTAGTTTCAAATGTCAGATTACTCTACGAAAAAAAAAACAGACTGTATTTTATTGTGTCGTTTTTATATAAATCGTAAGGAAATTATTTTTCTTAATATTCTTAATAAGTTATGTAGAGCTGTGTATAATCAGCAAATATGTAAGCTGTGTTTGCCTGTTATTGGGTGTTCATTAAAGGCAAATGATAAGTTGTAAGATTTTTCTATAAGATGCTTTGTAACACTCATTGATGACACTTAAATATAAAATATATACGTGTATTCTCGCGAGACACAATGGCTTTTCTATTGTTTTGTTAATTACAGGCATTCAATTGGTTAAGCAAAGTATTGTGGCTGTCTAGGTTCGAACTTAATTTATTAAAACGTTTTTTTTACCACTGAGGCACCGTTGTAGTTAATATAATATTCGAAATATTTATAAGCTTTTGTAGTGGCACCCAACGCCGCCAATTAAGAACAAATGACATGACGTCACACAAATCCTGTATCGCGCCAGCAAAGTTTTAGGCGCGATTTGAACACATACAACAGTCCGACAATAACTGTTGGGCAGTTGCCCGGACCAGACACACCCGTCTGGTCGGAAGATCCTCCCTTTTTAAACGACTTTCAAAAAAGGAGGAGGTTCTATGTTCGACTTCTTGTATGTCTTTTTTTTCTATGGAGGTTTGTGGGACTTTACACACAATTCTGCATGCGTCCAAACTTTTATTTAAATGGCTTGTTTAATAGTATATGTAAGTCAGATCTTGCAACTGAATTTTAAAATAGTTATACCCAAATGATTGAGCTGAAATTTTGCATACACGTTTGGTTTTGATGAAAATACACGTTAAGGAAAAACACTTAAGTAAAATCGTTTTTATTATTGGAACTAAATATTTCTCTTACGAATACTTCTATCAGATTTAAGTCCGTGTACACAGTGCACGCGATAAATTTATCGCCACTCATAATAGCCGTTTTAAAAGTTAAAAGCCGTTAACACAAAACCCGTTGTAAATTAATAGTTTGAATTTACAATTATGATTTATATTGTTGCTCTCTATTGTGTGTAAAAGTAACAATACATAATTATTATTAACGTAAACCTCTAGATTATAACAATATATTTATTATAATCTAAGCTTAAACCATGGTTCTATCTTGATAAACATAAAACCCAGTTTATGAACTTAATTCCTTTTGGAAGTATGTTCGATTAAAAATTATGATTTGGTACATCAAGCTCTTCTGTGATTATATATTTTATTCTAGCTTTTGGCAGCGGATTCGTATCTTTTGCTTTATAACCCTATGCCACCATCACCATCCCAATATCACCATCGGTGATATTGTACCCTGCTTAAGAAATTTTTTGTAACCAGATACGTACAATCTACACAAAAAAATACCGAATACAAACAAATAAACAATTTTACTTTGATTCTTTTTTATTATAATGAAAGTTACAATTTAATAAAAAACCTAGTATCCAAAACTTCATGAAAAACTAATATTGTAGTAGAAATAATTTAATCATATCTATTGAACAAAATGTTTCACAAGCAATAAATCTAAAGTTAAGTTCAGACAACACGCTCATACATAAGCAGGCGGGTTGAAAGAATCAGGTTTAATAAATCTTATGAGAAGAAATGTTTTGTACAAAGTCGGGACCCAACTTAGGCCAACAAATAAATATGAACAAATAAAATTCAACGTATTCGAACAAATGGATGTTTTCTTGCAACTCATTTAGCATTATCAGCCTATAATGTCTGCTGAGACACAGGCTCCTTCTTGTAAAAGAGACTGATAGTTTACCATGCAGGTCCAGTGCGAATTGATGAATGTCACATGCCCAGTGTGTGTTGCCAGTGATAAGATATGGCTTTGAGAAGTAGTCACTCACAATGGGCCTCATCAGAAAGCTTACTGACCCAAAGGGTAATGGAGAGGGCTATGCTCGGAGTTTCCGTGCGTGATCAAATCAGAAAATTAGAGATTCGCAATAGAACCTGGGTTACCGACATGGCACGAAGAATTGCCAAATTGGAGAGTGAATAGATTTTTTCTAGGCAAGCGTGATTCACCGTCGACCACATCATCGCTTACCATCAGGTGAGATAGTAGTCAAGCGCGAGCCTATAGAGTATAAAATACAAAAAATATAGAGTGGCAGTGGGCAGGGCACATTGCTCGCAGAACGGATGGCTGATGGGGCAAAAAGGTTCTGGAGTGGTGACCGCAAACCGGAAGACATTGCGTTGGAAGGCCTCCCACCAAGTGGACCCAGGACCTGGTGAATGTTGCAGGGATCCGCTGGATGCGAGACGCACGGGACCGATCAATGTGGCGTCGCTTGGGGGAGGTCTTTCGGCTGATATATGATGACATGACTTAAAATTTTTTTGCTTCTTGTGTATGCCGGTTTCCTCACAATGTTTAACCTCAATGGTCCGAATCAGAATTAATTTGATTGTACCTAATCCCAGTTACAAAGGAAATTAATGTGTTATTTCCTGTTTTCTTTATTGATGACCCATCATCGTGATGATGTTGATGATGTGTGATATGACAATTGGATCAAGAGCGGGATTTTTGTTAGTTATAGCCGCAAAAAATCAGTAAAGGTGAGGTAAAGTTGTAAATCTTTGACAATCAAATAGTTGCTTGGGATTCCAAAAACAAAACGTTTGGCACCGACATTTTTCGTTTTATTTCAGTTGTAGCTTAAAATGGACATCAATATAAATTCAATTTTATTCCTCAGAGGATGAACACTTTTGATTTGGAAGAACTTTCAATATATGCGTCTGCTGCAGGGATTATTGTTAAAAAAGAAAGTTTTTTGTAAAAGTAAAATGATGGCAAATGAGAGCAGAGGTGGTCCAGTGGTAGCGGCCGTGACTTACAAGTTGTAGGTCGTAAATTCGAATCCAGGCAGGCGCGTTACTTTGTGTAAATTATTTTATCACCACTGCTCTCAATACAGTGAAGGAAAACATCGTGAGGAAACCGACATGTCCTAGAACCAAAAATTCGAAGATATGTGATATTCACCAACCGGCACTGGACCCGCGTGGTGGATTACGGCCCATTCCCTCTCACAGAGAGGTGGCCTGTGTCCCAGCAATGGGAACATTGAAAGGCTGATGATGATAAAAATGATGGCTGCAGATTTTTTGTTGAAAAGTAGTTTCAAAGTTTTTCTATCGTTTTGTCAATTCCATCCTTCTCATATTTTAAACAAACTTCTGGTAGCAGCTTGGTGAAGCTGCTACCAAAAGCTGGTTTAAAATATCGTGAAATTTATTTTATCAATTAAAGTTCTATCCAAATCCGTTCAGCCGTTTAGATGTGAAAAGGTAATTAAAAGACAGAGTTATTTTCGCATTAGTAATACTCATATTAAGTTTGGTTATGACGTCTTCAGTTAGATATGATTTGGATGGTTATTAATAAGTCATGACTCAACAACTGAATGGATTTAGATGAGGAACTGAGATAGACGATGTAGGACATTAGGATAATTGTTATTCCGGTTATTCATACCCATCAGATAATGTTCGACTTTTAGACTGTTTTCTTTACTTCTTGCAATTATGAGAAGATAAAAAATCAATAATAATTATTTTATTGAATTCAAATAAGGTACATACAAAGAGACCTCAAGCAAGCCCAATTGCCCGAAAAGACAACCCAAGACAGAATAACTTGGCGCAGGAAAGCGAGGAGACCCGACCCCAAATAATGGGCCAAGGGAAGGAAGAAGGAAGGAAATAAGGTAAATACATTGTGAAACATTTTTTATGATCTTAAGCTAACAAAAATTCCACAAGATGTCTATGTCTTAACTAAATAACATAATAAATCTATGTATCTCAGACAAATAAAATAATAATAAAAAAACTAGAAGCAGTAACAAAAAAATAATTAAAGAACAATAAAAGTAAAGTGGTGATTTGAGAATTGATTCGATAGTGAACCAATGCTTAATTCAAAGAACACATATTTTTGGTCGTTCAAGGTTTTCACCACAGAATCATCACATTAATTCAAAATTAACTAAACAAAACGATTAAATAAACAAATTTTGGAGGTTAGTATTATTTGCGATGCTACTACAAACATTATCATAAGCTCCAAACATCATTTTACCCATCATTTAGCTTTTTGATCCACTTGGCAATTCAAAACTTAAATCTAGATGTTTTATATTGTACTCGGTAAAGGAAACAGTCGCAGATTATCTGTCAAGCAGAAGAAACACGAGAGACTGGGCTACAATACTCATTTGGCACGATCTTGCTATACCGAAAGGAGTAAAGTGGGATAAGTCAGTGATATAAGTTCCCCCACTTTTGAAACGTGGTGCTGCGTTTAGTAACTTGCCGTTCATTAACTTTATTGTCATTTGTTTTGACATTGATTTTGCAACTACTCGACATGAATAGAGCCCTTATATTATGTTATGGACCAAATTAAATAGACAATTTTAAAAACGCCTTAAATTGACCGAGCTCTCTGAATAATGCCGAAAATTGGGCCGGGTAGTGCTCCTGTTTCTGTCTGCATAGTCTAAAGTAACCTCACATGTAGGAGATGACGGGCGATGAGTTTGCTCGCTTTGCTCGCTCACTTTAGCTCCCGTAATCTCCTTCAAACCTAACTTATCCGTGTCGGGGCGGGGTACCCTAAGCTTCCAATCTCGCTTCGCTTGCTCTTGGGACTAATTCATTGACCATAATTAATATAATGATCGAATTACCCAACCTCTAGCAATAGCAAAGCATAAATGCAATATATTGCAATTTTTATAATGACCAGTCAATGTGATAAATAAAGAAGTTTAAATCAGTATTCATTACATTGCCCGATTTGACTTGATTAGATTCATAATGCCCGGGCATTATACATAGTGTACATATTAATCACTCGGTCCATGACATACACACTGCGAGGTTACAGGTTGAACTCACATTATTAATAAGATTGTCTTGTTTGCTACAAGATTGATTGTTGTTTCTTGTTTGATGAAAGTCAAGTAGTAACAAAACCAGTATAAACTGTAAATTTATTCTATTATATCTCCTTACTAAGGTTAGCTCAAGATTACCGAGGACAGTGTTGTGACAATGCTGAATTTTGTGTCAATGACAAATCGCAGCTCACCACGAAAACAGTGCATATGCGACGTCCAATAAACAAAAGCCTACGATTAAGTAATTAAAGAATCAGGTAATTTATTTTAAAGATTATGCAACATCACTCAACAGTCCACCAACACGACTTCAGATACTCCCACACAAAAAAATCCGATCGAAAAATCAAACAAACAACTCTGTCTACAGCCCCCAGATTGTCTCGCCCTACTCAGACACACGTCAAACCTACTTAAACATTCTATCTCAATATATAACGCTAACGGATTAAGTTTTCTTAAAGTCCAAACAATTTTTGGTTCAAATCTTTCATATAAGATTTTCAAACGAGTTTTGCTCCGACTTTAATAACTGTATGTTGACAGCTCGACGTGATAGACGACGTGCTTCAGATAATTGTGAGAGTTTAGAAAATCTTGGCGAATGTGTTGATAGAGCAACTAGTGTTTTTAATTAAAAAGTAACTGTAGTTTATTTAGGATTTTCGACTCTTGATAAGCTTTGGCTAGCTTTTGTGGTGACGTAGGACAACGGACTTTTGACTTTCAAGAGGTTCTTGTGAATAAAGATTTGTTCAGTAAAGCCAAAAATTTAAAGAAAAATAGAGATCTTACTGTCTTTTCGCAATTTTAGCTTGTTATGGACAAGAATGTCGTGGTGGGCCAGTGGCTAAGTCACCTCTCGTGCTTTCAAATTCGGGCAAGTACCAATGTGACTTTTTTCAATACAATTAAATTTATTCAGTAACAATTCACATTGCGTTCGAATATAATCCAGCATGACACATTAACATTATCAGCATTATTAGATGTAGGTACAAATATATAAGAATACATACAATTCAATTTAAATTAAAAAAAAAAATGTTTCAAAACTAAGTTTATCTTGGACATCACAAGCAGCGGTGAAGGAAAACATCGCGAGGTACTCCTGTTAATGTAAGTCTGAAATAACTAAGTCAAAGGCCTGTGAGGTTCCCACAGATGGCTTAATTAACTCTGACACCAGAGGTGACCTCATCCTCACACGAAAAAGAAAGAAGATGGAGAAGAACGGTCAAGAAACTTCACACTTACGCTTTTCAAAAAAAAGTATTTGACAATATTTGGTACACATTAATTCATTAATTATACATGAGGATGTTGCACCTAGAATGACACTACTATACTACGTAAAGGTTCAAAATATTACATGCAATAACAGGTAACTTTATCAATTTGATAGATGGGAACATGGTACTCACACAGTTAGATAAATTAAACAGCAACGGAGCCAGTGTGTGAGTTAATTTCATAAAAACACAATCATAAATGTATAAATCAACTAGTTTGATTTTGTCTTCACTACGCATGTTTCCAAGCATTCTTCTTTCAATCTTGAGTATATACATCTAATTTGTAATATTCTTGTTTACAATTTGGGCGCACGGTTGGCGCAGTGGTTGAGCGATTGACTGCTGCGCTGCGTGTCGCGGGTTCGATCCCCGCACTGAACAAATATTTGTATGACCTACAGATAGTTGTTCCGGCTCTGGGTGTTTGTGTATGTGAGTTTATATGTTTGTAAACGCACCCACGATACAGGAAGAAATTCCTAGTGTGGGGCAATGTTTTAAAAAAAAAAAAAAAAAAAAAAAAGTGTGCTGTTAAAGAAAAATTTGTTTCTTTAAGAGAGTGATAACAGTGTCCCCAACAGTAAATAAAATAAACATTAAACAAATTATAGACTCCTTTCACTAGAACTGAGATTATTAAGGATCGTAGTAGGTAGTGTTTTGTACTTTCTGCCTTCCCCCATGGGATAAAGGATAGATGGGATAAAGTTTAACTTATACACCTAAGTCTTACTCGGAGTTTTTTTTCTAAAACACCAAGAAATTAGTCAAGTTTCTCATAGTGGTACAGTCATACCACTAGTCTTTTCAAATTCCCAATCAAGTCAACTCTCCGTTCTAAACGCAGTACAAAACGCGAGCATTGCGTTTACATACTATTTCCTCTGCTTTGCGCCTCGCTCACCGGAGACTCAACAATTTCGCTGTTAGAACTGCAGAGTTTAGTACAAAGTCTGGAGACTTGCTGTAATAAAACTTTATTGGCTTGTACGTGCTCTATCTTACATCGGTCGGTTTAGAACTTTATATTGTGACTGTGCATAAGATTGTTAGCGGGTATATTATAAGTATATTATATTTGTATTTAAAAATCCTTTTATTTATTAATAACAGACTGTTACTGCAAGGCACGTAATTAATCACAACGCTTGCTCGTGCGGATCAGCGATTTCAAACTAATATTAAATAAAAGTCCAGGTTGCCTCACCATGTTTTCCTTAACCGCTGTTAACGAAGTCAAAGATAAAATTAGAAAGCACTTATGAATTGAAAGATTCACACTGGTAGGTACTTGTCCGAATTTAATCCCTAGATTTCAATAAAGATTGGCGAGGTCTCAACCACTGGCCCGCCGCGACTTATACATCGCGATCTTCAAAACTTTGTTCACATAATATTACAAATGGCTGTTCATTACCTTTGCTCAGATGTTCCAACTTATAAAGTTCAAATACATGCATTTTAAATTCTAGTTTTCAACAGTAACTTTGGTAAAGAAATGTAAGAATAAATAAAAGATGGAATTTCTTGCCACTTCCATTTCACAGTAATCAACGCTTTTGAAGCACAACTTCGTGACACATTTTATAAACTTCATTCAAAACTGTCTGTAGACTACTGAAATTTAAAAATATTCATTCTAAATTTGGTAAATTACATAGAAATTCATACCTTGGATAATTCATCATCTTCATCATCATTGTCTTACCCTAATCACAATTTATTGATTTGTAAATAGAAAAAACTAATAAAAAATAACTAATTTGCAAATAGAAAAAAATACACATATCTCCTTGTCTTTCACATCAAAAAAACCTTCATAAAACTAACACAAAAGCAAAAAGATCGTTACGAATACCGCCTTAACATGACAAGGAAAATATCGAATGACTAGCTGTCCCACGCGGCTTCGCTCCCGTCAACTGGCTACCTACCAAGCTAGCCCACCTACTCTAAATACGTTGCGTCTCAAAAAGAATAAATTTTCCCCGTTTTTGGAACATTTTTCATTGATGCTCCGCTCCTATTGGTCGTAGCGTGATGTTATATAGCCTATAACCTTCCTCGATAAATGGACTACCCAACACAAAAAGAATTTTTCAATTCCAACCAGTAGTTCCTGAGATTAGCGCGTTCAAACAAACAAACAAACAAACAAACAAACTCTTCAGCTTTATAATATTAAATAGTATAGATTCGTTCCTCGATCTGTATTACATACATTCAATATTCTCCTAGATATTGAGGTCAGAAATGTTTTATTCATCGAGATAGCAGTGACGCAAAAACGCAAAAAAATATGGCGGTGAACCCGGCTGAATGCCAGATGCGTGGCCAATGTTGCCATATTTGATGCCATATTATACAAGCTTGCCAGTCGATGGGTCATCCGTCATCGGTTGGCAGTTCTGGGTGGTGTGCTGTTTCTTTTTAATATTTTTATAGTATTGTAAGTGTAGTGACGTAGTTACAACATGTCATGATGTGTGTATTGTAAGAGGATTACGACAGGAATTGATAATGTTATCATCAAAATCATATAAAAAAATACAATAATAATTTATCATGATATAAGCCGAGAGGCGTCCACTGCTGGACTTAGGTGAGCCTAAATGTCACTAAGATAATTTTATAATGCCTAGAAAATATTCCTCTTGAATCCTATAATCTTTGTACCAAAGAGATATAAAATTAATTATTTAATATTGTTCAGTCTGAGACTGACGAAAACTGTCAGTACGGCAAGCAATTGTTATTAAATAAACAAATAAATGAGTACAACGGCATTAGGTAAAAAGTTATTTCTATCAAGAATGAGCTCGTGATATTGCACCTATCACCAAGAACACAAATACTCTACCCGAAACTTCCATTCTTTATAGACGTTATGTCCGAGCGCAGCCGATATCATAAAACCTAGTTCTCCGTAGAGAATCTAAGTCCTAGAAAGTGGTATCACTGCACCACACATTTGTGTTTAAGTTTTGAGAAATATTCTCTAAGTTCAACACACATTTATAGCGTAAGTTGCGACTGCAACCACAACGAATAAAATATCTTTCTCTGTTAATATTTACAGAGAAAGATAATACTGTAGTATACAAAAAAACTGGACGTACCTACGTAGGTATGGGCATAAGTCGTAAGTTAATAAATTAAATCAATAAAATTATTATTTTGAGCAACAGATAATCATAGTATATTAACGCATAGTACATTTTTGACAGATCACGGAAAATAAAAATTAAAAACAGGGCAATTAAATGACATTTCACATAAAATCCTGCAATTTATTTGACTAAGGGCCGATTTTTCAATAGTCTGGTAACTTTTAATTGAGGAATAAAAATTAACGTTTGACAGCTTTAGTATAGAAAATATGTCAAATGGCCATTTTTAATCCTCTGTTAAAAGTTATCAGACTATTGAAAAATTGGCCCTTAATCCTTCTGATCTTACTAATATTAAAAGTTTGGATGGAAGTATGTTTGTTACTCAATCACACCAAAACGGCTGAACGGATGCGGATGAAATTTATCCCGGGAGTATGTTCCGTCGGATAATGTCCACTTTCACGCGGGTGGTTTCAAGTAGAAATGGTCGTATAAGTATTAATATTTACCACTATTAGACGGCATTATATTGCAACCATTTTTGTATTAGACGCACACCGCACTGTGTTCTCTTTGAAGTAAGTAAGTTACTTGTGTCACTTTTATTATGTATTTTTCCCTTTTTTTGTATGTTGGCACCTTTTTTCCAAATACCCACATGTAAATTAAAATAATTTGATTGTGATTTTGTGTGCTGTGCTGTGTCTTTTGTATGCGCTGAATAAATAATGTATCTATCAAAAACCATTTATTTAACCATTTTTAGCATTTCTTAAACATATATTATTAATTATCAACACAAACAACCCTTAATATAACAGCAACCACCAACCAGTCGCAAAAAGGTCACAGTCCCCAAATGTACAGCTCCACAAAACATTTTAAACTCGCGAATTTTATTCAAAACGCAGCCGGAACCCGCTTAGCCGACTTCGTAAACAGCCTCAGGGTTCCACAGGGCAAATGTACAAACTATTCGTCTGATTCTAGTTTTACCTGTTCACCGTACAATTGTGTGGAACTTTACTCTTTAAACAACGCTTTCTAGAGTGTATCGGTTGCGGTGTTTTTGTGACGTGCAGGTAAAAGTTTTCGTGGGAATTTAGTGGGAAATGGGCTAGAAATAGAATATCTGTTTGTTCTGGAACTGTTGATCTGCTGTTTGTTAATAAGATGGCTTTGGTGAAGTTGTCTACGTGATTGTTTTGCTAAATTATATTTAGAGTTAGATACATCGAGCATGCTTAGCTTCAATGCATATTATTTCAAGCTGAACTATTCCAAACTAATTCAATTTTATGAATTATTTTTACATGATCATTTATATATTTTTAGCCTGTTCTTTCCCAATGCAGGGCAGATGCCTCCCTTTTACTATAAAACAAAACAAAATCAAAATAATTAATAATATTTCAATTAGGCCACTAAGCGGCACTTTCGAATGTTAAAAAATTAAATTTTGAAGTCATAATAATTGATTCTACCGTCCATTTGGAAAAGTAGCTTGTTATGGAGAAGAACAGACAGAAAACTCCATACTTACTCTTTAAAAAAAAGTGTTTTACAACCTCGACATACATACATTAATTCGTATACGTGAAGACGATGCAACCAAACTAATACTACTATACTACGTATAGATATTAAGTATTACAAGCACTAACAGGTAAATTTATTGATTGGATATATATTTGGGGTATGTGGAACAGGGTGTAAAGTGCCACAAACCCCCATAGAAAAGGGAGGATCCTCCGACCAGACGGGGGTTGTGTCTGATCCGGAAAACTGCCCAACGGTTGTTGTCGGACTGTTGTATGTATTCTAATCGTGCCGAAAACTTTGCTTGCGCGATGCAGGATTTGGTGCCGCTACAAATAGGAACATGGTTCTCACATACTTATATATTTTGCTAACATATCATCATCTTTCCATTTCTTTCATTTTTAGGCAGTTACGAACCAATCCTATGGATAGGCATCAAGCTCGTCCCGCTACCTACGCATGGGCCACCCACCTTCGTCATTTTCCGGAACCTCCATTGTGGTTGATGATGATATCTATTTCTTAATTGTGTCAGGAACAATTCTGACCTATTACAATACTTATTGCCAGCAAACCGTCACACGCGGAAACCGCGGGCACAGTAAGTGATAAGGTTTAATTATACTGCATGAAGTATTACAATTCATTTTATCACAACATTGTATTGCTGCAATGTTTGCAGCAATACAATGTTGTGTTGTGTTTTGTCCTAAACGAAAATTCAAAGCTTTTTTTTTCGGATACTTGATTTTACTTACAAAACTGTATTTTCTTTAAGACCAAATGCAGCCTCTTGCGCCAGTATCCCTCTTTCCGTTGAAATATTTATAGAAACAGGATTTCCAATAAATGATTTTATTATGTAAGCAATCATAAAAATGTCTGAAGGTACAGTTCATCTCCTTTTCCAAGATGCACCGGTGCTAAGCAGGATGTCAGGTTCCTTACGGAATATAAAAATATTTCTTTATAGAAAATTGGAATAATCTCGCCGGGATGCGGATATTCCGTGCCGCGTTGAGATACAGCGTGGCTAGCATATCTTGGTACTATTTTATCAACAATCTATGATCTTATTTCAAATGGCTTTTTATTACTTTTTTTCTCGTCAAAATACTGGGTTTAGGTCCTAAACTTCATTAAGTGTAAAAAAAGAAAAACAAAATTATTTTGCACAGGCTCAAAGACACACAATATACCAGATACATGTACATCAGATAAAATAAAAAAGAGATAAAGTCCGAAGTATTAGCAGGAACATGTGCCTCACGGCTGCGCTAAAAAGGCCCAGTTCAGCAAAAAACGGACATATATTGTAGATTATCTACTATCAATTTGCTTCAATCCACTGCTGGGCAAAGCGGGGGGCTTTGCCCAGCAGTGGATTGAAGCAAGTTGAACTGCCATGACTACATCAACATTTTTGGTACTTCATAGTTAAAAAACTAAAACTAAATAAGATTACAAGAACAAGTCGCAGAATTGTCAGCCTGCTTGTTATCTTTATGCTCATTGTCTTCGAAAAGTCAAAATGTAGCATTGGCTGGGAACTCTGTTTTATGGACCTTGGGTACAGCTCATATTAATTTTATTTTCATATAGGTGTTAATATGTGTATATCAGATTAAAGTTTGTGTCTGAGAACACACTTATAATACAAGCTTAAGTGGCAACATTATATTATGAAACAGTTTATTTTGAAAGCTTTAAGTGTAGAACCGTTAATCTTTAAATATTTGCCTTAAAAAACTTTACAAACATTTATTTATTTATTTATGTACACACAAAACACTTTACAGAGAAAATAAAGAATACAGATAGAAGAGCACAAAGGTACTGCTTATTTCAATAGAAATTTCTTCCAGCAGACCTGCGACAGGACAGTTGGATGATAGACGAAGACACAGTGTGTAGAAAGAAATAAGGAATCCTAAAATAGACTATAATAACTTAACTAATTATATACAAATTACACATATTATACCTTAACTAAATATAAGTATAGAAGATAAAAATAAATACATACATATAATATACAAAATTACAATATGGTAGCGAGATAATGTTCTTTGACTCGTTTTTTGAACAGAGATACATTTTGATAGTCACGGATTTTAGGTGGAAGTGAGTTCCACAATCGTACTGCATGGACAGATAAGGAGTGGGAATAGAAATGAGTTTTATGGGATGGGAAATTGAGATGCAGTTTAAGGCGGGATCTACAAAGAGCATCGGCAGGGCGAGTAAACGAAAAACGATCGCGCAGGTAGCCAGGGTATGCAGGGTTAAAAAGAATGTTGAAAAGGAGACATAATATGCGAGTGTTCCTGCGAAGGCGGATAGGGAGCCACTTGAGATCCTTGCGGAACTGAGAGACGTGGTCGTATTTCCTCAGACCAAAAACAAAACGGATGCACAAGTTTTGCAAGCGCTCAAGCTTATTTAAGAGCTCCTCGGTGGCATCCAGATAGCAGGCATCAGCGTAATCTATGATCGGCTGAATCAAAGTTTGAGCTAAGTAAATTTTAGTTTTAAAGGGTAGGAAAGTTTGAAGGGTTTTTAATGAGTGAAAGGAAAAATGCACCTTACGACTAACCTCATTGACTTATTTTATTTTATTTATTTAACCATTTATGCACACACACATAATATACAGACAAGAAGAAGAAACAGAAAAATAGGTACATAGGTGATGCTTATTTCTATAGAAATCTCTTCCAGCACACCTGCGAAAGGAAAGATGAAAAAAAGAGATGTAGACATAGTGTGTAGAGTTGAAAAATAAATAACACAAAACGATTCATAACTAAGTAATAGCTGATAAACAATACTGATTACAAATTAAATATACTGTCATATAGACATACATACATAATTGTAAAATAAATATTATAGCAATACATACTAATACCTATATATATATAAAAGATAATATACATATACGTAGATACATAATTAAAATGCAACTATGACGGAATGGAAAGGTAGTGTTCTTTCACTCTTCTTTTAAAAACTGCAAGAGTTTGGCAGTCTCTAATGTCAGGCGGAAGAGAGTTCCACAATCGCACGGCGTACACAGTAAAAGAGTAGGAGTAGAAGTCGGTAGAAGGGATATTAAGGAGATTTTTAAGATGCGATCTGCAAAGTGCATCGGGAGGATGGGAGTAGGAAAAGCGTTCGCGGAGGTAGGAAGGCGTTTTAGGATTATGCAAGAGGTTAAATAAAAGACACAATATGCGAGAGTTCCTGCGAAGTCGAATAGGGAGCCACTTGAGTAACCTGCGAAAATCTGAAACGTGATCATACTTTTTAAGGTTGAAAACAAAACGAATACATACATTTTGCAAACGCTCAAGTTTATTTAAAAGCTCCTCGGTGGCATGGTGCAATTATGCTTAACCCTAATTCGCCGACGCGGTGCATGCTTGTCGTATAACCTCAACAGTTTGGTATTGAAGTAATTCACTTTATTATCGACACAGGCGCTCTCGAAGACGAGAGACCAGTCGATATCATCTGCATCACGCTTTAACGCCGCCAGATCAATTCCGTTATAATTACGCAAATAACAGATTTGAGGTTTGCGTTTAGGAGGTCGAATACGATACGAGAGATAGATGAGATCATGGTATGAAAAAGTTGCAGTAAGTTGCCCAAACTCAGCAACATTGTGAGGGGAAGAAACAATCATAAGGTCAAGAAGAGAAGGCGTGCAGTTTGGAAAGTTATGAGTCGCAGAAAGAGGTAGAATTTCAAGATTAAAAGAAGATAAAAGAGAACGGAGTTTTAGTGAACGAGAGTCTTTTTTCATCAAAACAACATGCTCGTACAACGGGCTAAAATTATTTAGTGACGATTCCAAAGAATCAAAATAGTTTATATGAAGGTTAGGGGAGTAGAATACTGCAAGTAATACTTTAGCATGGTGTAAGGTGATCTCTAGGAACAAGAATTCAGCCGACCCAGAGTACCCAGATGGAGACGCACTCACAATTTTGTGCGGTATATCAGCACGTACATAAATGGCGACACCACCACCACCCTTGCCAGTCCTGTCATTTCTGACCAGGACAAAGCCAGGCAGTGCATAGTGCGTAGAAAGGAGAGACGGCTTAAGAAAAGTTTCAGATATAAGAAGTGAATCAAGATGAGCACTGCTAAAGGATGCCAGAAGATCGGAGTAGTGACCAGGAACACTTTGAGCATTAATATGGGCTATATGGATTTTTTTTGGATACTTAGAAAAGATAGTGGAGATGTTATTATGCAGAGTATGAAGCAAAGACTCACTTCAAGCACTTACAAAACTGCAAGTCGAAGAATTACAGGAGAAAAAACTGTCATCTAGGTTAACAGGATCATCCATAGACGAACACATAAATAAAATAAATATAATACGAAGAAATGAATACAACTAAATTAATATAACAAAATTAAAACGTATTACAACTAAACGTAAGGGCTGATTGTTATAGCAACCATCCTAACTCACTGCTGAGTGACAAGGGTGACAAGTCATCACCAAAAAAAAAAAAAAAACTAAATTAATAAAACAGCGTACAATGAATGAATGCACAAAAACCGACAATACAAAACGATGAAAACGGAACGTTGCACATCTCTAGGTTGCAGTCATTGTGTTGACATTGACAAATTGGCTAAAAGGTCCTAGCAACCAGGCCATAAAATTTACATAAAAAAAAAAACATTGACAAATTGACAATGACAGTTCAGTCTAGCTGGTTGAATGACTTGTCATAAACAAAAGATATTATGAAAAATTATTATACCGACATCTTAATCAACACAAACGGAGAATGAAGGTGATGCGGAAAATACCAATTAAATAAAGTACCGGCACAGAAAGTAAAAGTATCGTATACGCCGGCATAATCAAGAAGTAGGTAGCTTGGTGAACGAACGAAACATCAACAACGTTAATTACGGCGACGCGCATTCCTTTGGTCTCTTGAGGGTGTAGCAGAAGTCTCAGTGGCGCTCACATTTTTTGAAGAAGAATGTTCCACCGTCTGCGTGGCGTCACGAAGGTCGCTAGATGCCTTGGGAAACCGCGACACCAGAGCTTTAAGTTCACCCGGAGTCTCGATCTTGTGACGTTTGGTATCAGGTGTTATGCAATCCTGCCCTCCACCGACCAGCAATTCTGCATCCCAAAATGTTTGCGCGCGTCCATGAAAGTTTGGTGTCTGCTGTGCGTCAAGAATTCGGAGATGGTGATACCTTTTCCTTTCAGGGACTTCTTGCTCTCCCAGATTAAGTGACGGTGCTCAGTGGTGTATAGCCTAACCAGTATAGGCCGAGCTTTGCCTCGTGTAGAACCCAGTCTATGGCAGACATGGATCCTATCCTTCCCAATCTCAGGTAAGCTCATTTGGTCGGCTAATACCCTGTGAACCACTTCATGCAGCTTTTCACCAGGATGCTCAGCAATCCCATGAAACAGGAGAACCTTCCTCCGCATCAGGGTTTCATGCCTGTCAAATCCTAGAGACAGCATCTCTATTTGACTTTTAAATTTAAAGAGTGCTTGCCAAACAAATGTTTTAAAATCAGCGAACTCACTTGTAAGTGCTGATAGCTCCAGTGTAGGCCGAGTTTCAGTAGAAGCATGCTTGAGCTTGTTCTCATACTCTGCCATCCGTGAATGGAACAGTTGCTCCAGGTCTTCCAGACTTGTTGCGAGTTTTGAATCCATGGTGTGGTTGATAAAAAGTAATTAATTAGGCAGAAGTATATATAGTATATCAGAGAGATTCGAAAATAATATATAGTGAGTGTAGGGTGGTAGATGTCAATAAAATATAATTAAAACATTAAAAAATAAGTTAAAAATAAATTAAAATTAATTAAAACTGGGAGCTGTCTTTAAGGCGTGTTTACTCTGTGTCTACCCACACAGGAAAAAACATTTTACACGGCCACATTTTGCGAGCTATTGGAAACAAATTTCGTAATGAAAGCTTAATATTATGTCGTGTCAGGTTTTCATATATTCTGTTTAGATTAAGTTTATTTTGCTATCAATCATGTTTGTGAAAATAGCGCAACACGACAGCAGTTTGAACATGGAGAGTTACTCAGGTATAAAATATGAAATTAAGTGCTTACGTTTTTTTGAACTTATAAAATTGATATATTCCTCCTCATGAATTTATACATGATGTTGAGATTGCTCTCATGAATTTGTTGCTGTTGTATTGTGCCTGTGTCGAGTAAATGATGTAAGTGAATGATCATCAAGGTTAAACAACACTTGACGAGGTCGGTCCGTGGATGGGTGTCCATCTCAAGATACCGAGCTCCTCCGTGCCTCGGAAAGCACGTTAAGCCATTGGTCGCGGCCGTCATTTGAAGATATTTGACAGTCGTTACGAGTAGTCAGAAGCTTGAGATCTGACACCAGTCTAACCAACGGGTTACCGTGTTGCTCAGTTACTGGGTTGTGGAGGTCAGATAGGCAGTCGCTCCATGTAAAACCCTGGTACTCAGGTGAATCCGGTTACACTGGAAGCCGACCCCGACACAGTTGGGAAAAGGCTAGGCATATTGATTGTGGAGTAAATGTTTTCTATGAAAAGTAACTTGCTCTGACATGGATCGTCCTGTGCCAGTATGCCAGTTCCTCATTCCTCTGTCTCAGGGTAGGTGGGTTCCTTTAGCCGCTCTACAGGTTTATACGGAATAGTCTTATTAGTTGGTCCACCAATACCGCTACGCATGCTTGCCTGCGAGCTGTAGGTGAATGCAAATCTGGCTATTTGTACAAGCGCTTCTGATACCCAAAATGTACACAAAACTAGCGGACGCCTCGCGGTTTCACCAGCGTAGTGCCCGTTCCCGTAAGAATACAGGAATAAAAAGTAAAACCCAAACAGTAAAGTCCAAAGTCCAAAGTAAGTCCCAACAGTGAAAGATTTTTTGAAAGCCATCCAGCAGTTTTTACGTTTATTCCTTACATACAAAATTACAAATCTTTCTATTTATAATATTAGTATAGATATAAAATATTCCGTACAAAACAAAACAAATTATTTATCGTAACACAATTTCAGTACCAAACCCAGTAAAACATTTTTCACACTCTAAAACCAACTCAAAAGCTATAATTGCCCACAAACTTTGTACACAAAAACTTTACCAATATCGGCTTTACGAATTACGGGGCGCAACAAATCGTTAGCTACAAAAAAAGCCGCGCGGTACAGTAAGTTGCGAACAAGAGTGTTAAGTTGCCACTGTGTAGCGCGTAATAAAATAGCTGCGACAGTTTAGCACTTAGCGCGGAGCCAGAAGAACAGCGATTTGGCGGCCAGCGTTATTTTGAAAATTTTCTGTATGGTGTAGCGTTACGTTTAGCTCAGAGGGAGCTAACGTTAGCCACGTTAGTAAAAATAAAAGGTAATATAAATTAAAACTAAGAAAAAGGATAAAGATAATAAAACTGTGGTCCGGCTTCGCACGACGTCGAGCAGCTAACCGGGCAGCAGGTCAGACAGAAGGAGGTGGTGGTGCGCACCGCAAGATATGCACCCTCTGGTTCAGCGTGCGCACCCAGGCAGCAGGACGGGCAGGATGACGTTGTATGCCCGAGATAGGCAAATTAGCAGGCGATCGGGCAGGTAGGTGGATGAGTAGGCAGCAGGAATCTGCGCGTGCTGAAACGGGGGCGCTGTGGCCGCGCGCTTCTCTGTATACTTGTCTGCCACAGCTCATACACCACGTGCGGTAGATGGGCAAGATGTGTAGGGGAATCGGACTGTGGCGTTATACGCCGTAGGTACACAGGTACACCGGTAAGCAATTTATACTCAGTAATACACTTTATATTTATATATTCAACTTCAGCACATGAGATATGATTACACAAGCCGTAAGTATAATAGTTTTAAAGACTTTCAGATTCGATCGTACATTAAGTAGTATCCCGTAGTCCACCGACTTTCCGCGTTCCGACCCGATTCAAAACTAAAAATTGACGCCCGTTTTTCTTCGTTCTGTGTTCTATCTACATTTCAAATTCAAATTTCAATTAAGAAATAAAGACCAGAACGAATAAAAACGGTTCACAAAGGGGTCTGTCTACGCTACCCTTATAATAGTGTAAACCTAGCTTAAAGGAGGTTTAGTCCATGGTACCTATGTTACGGTCTATGGTTTTAAGAAAAATAAAACAGACAGACAGATGTCATGTCAGATGAAAATGTCACAATAGAAAAATATTGCAAGAATTACAAATTATCAATATGACGGCGGTTACGTCAAATGTCAGGTTGACAGGACTGTCGATGTCAACCTAGCGAAGCGTCATTGTCGATGGTAGTGCGGGCGACCATCTTGTCTTAAATTCACTTTCTGAACGGGACGGCGCCTGCGCACCACGCTTGTGACGAATCGCTCAGAATCTTCGCCATCACGCTATCTCAAGATTTAATTAAGTTGATTTCGTATAGTAGTAATCGCTAATTACCTAATTACATCGTGATTCCTGTGAATATTGATTAAAATACGTCGATTGTGGTCTGAAGCCATTTATTCCTATTTTCGCGCCTACCTACCCACATAATTAGAAGATGAGTTCTGGTGCTCCAAGCCTTCCTGGCTCTACATCAGAAGCGGGAATCGATCGTGCTAATAAGATCACACGTAAAAACAATGCTAGTTAAAATATCAGGAATAATGAAACACCAGTCCGGAGCGGAGCAGCAAGGAGTCTAGCAACAAGCAAGGAGCTGGACAGGTCAATGAGGAGCGAGTTGACGTGTGGAAAGATCCATACACACTGATCTTTATGCCAATCTGGTGAGTCATTTTCAATTTGTTATAACTATGGAAAAGTATGTTCTTTATTCAAGATTCTGGTTTTGTTTACGGTATAGCCCATGGCAGGTCCATAATCTCATGTTAGTTATCGCTGTTCAAGGTTTAGTGTTGCTGAAGAGTTATTATTCTACTATCACTGGTAATAGTCCTTAGCTAGCTATTATTGTTCAGACTTTAGAGCGATGTAGTAGCATTGCCGTACCAAACACATCATGCTGGAACTTAAGATAATTCCAAATGTAATAGTTTGATTAGTTTTGTAGTGTGATAGTTTAATGTAGTGAGAGTTAACTAAGTATGAGAAGAAGCGTGGCATTCTTCTTTTCGAGTCAGAGAGCCAAGCTATCTGGAACGTAGTAAACCCTACCAGGCCATGTTAATTGAGGCTTAAAATGTCGTGACCGCTATGGCATTCATTAGATTCTCTAAAGGGGATGCTGTTATGTGTGGTTTATGTTTTGGACACTCTGCACTCACACTCGGTGTTCATAATAACCCATATTGCAGTGCCGGTTTAGTTTACTACACCGCTGTACATGTGAACATTTACTTTCGTAGTGTTTTTCATGTTTCAGATACCATATTGTGTCGCAGAGGAGCCTCTGCTGCAGGCTAGCGGTTCAGATACTGTATGTGAAGGCTGAAGTGTCAACATACGAGAGGTTAAAAAGAACGGAAGGCTAGCAGTTTGCAGGTGGTAACCGAACGTTGTGACAACAGTTGTAAGATCGGGAGCGCGCAAGTTTTGGATAGAATACTCGGTGAGTCGCTTCCATGTTATTTCGATAGTGAGTTCGAATGTTGTCTAGGGAAGAGATGCTAGTTCGAGTTTAATAGAGTGTGTCGAAATTTGACCACTGAATTGGTAGTGGTTATATCTAGCACTATCACTAGGTAATTAAGACACACTTAGTAAAAAACAAGTAGTTAATGAAATTCCTATTGGCGGTATAGTTTCAACATTTTATTTAGTACGCGCTTTAGGATGAGATATCCCATAAGAAAGACATAAGATAACCAAAATGCGCAAATAGTGATTTTCAGTTGCAAAGCGAGTTAGTAGTGTCATTGGGCCAATGCAATTGTATCGAGATAGGTACCAGTACCTATCATTTACGTGTATTCAGAACAGATCTTATGTTGCGTAACGATAAACAACGACCGTCTTCAGATCTGAATTTACTTACTTACTTTCAAAGTAATATTATGATAGTAGTAGATTTCACGATTGTTTTCCTTACATGAAAACTGAGTTAGTGAGCAATAGTAAATGGTTACTGTTGATAATTTGATTTTAACGATATTGATCCGATTTAATTCGTAAAGCTCCTTCACACGAGCTATTAAGACGCAAATATTAGCAGGCTTAATTGTTCCCCTCTTATTGACAGTCGGTGCGTTCCAAAATCTTTAAGTAAAAACCGCGAATTTTGTGAGCAAGATCCCCGATCACCAAGTTCCTCAAGAATTGGACGTCATAGTTGATGAAAGTGGTAGGGAGACCAAATCTGATTATGAAAGGCTTGACACTCATACTCGAAACTTTGGACCGCACCTCTAGGTATATAAGGAATCTTTGGTGTGATTCTGGCTTGTGTTGTGTGGGAATATCTGGTATGACAACTAAATAGGCCATGTATTCAGTCCGCGATAGGTGATTATGAAAAGACAGTGATCGTTATACACTGAAATCTTTAAATAGGCACGCTTAGAACCAAGTATGCACACAGTAGGTTAAGGATACCAGCGGGTAATGTACCTCATCAACATAGAAGTTGATGTTAAAAGGATTTTGATGATGATGAGCAAGCTTAAGAAGTCGAGTAATTGAGTTTATCAGCCGTATTATGTTTGACCGTATCAGTGGTTTCTGGCGGAGGTCGGGGTCCAGCGAGACCGTTGTGTAAGAGCAATATAATTGCTGGTCGGCTATAGAGCCGTGACGTTATAAGTTTATATAAGGGTTTCTATAAGCGTGGCAGTTTTTGTTGCAGCAGAAGTTTTAAATTTTGTTTGGAATGACTGTGGTACATGGTCCAGGGTAATGATTTAGTTTAAGAGTAGAGTTCTAAAATTTCCCTATTTTCACGAACCCAATGGTCTGCTTTGGTCAGGATTAGCCGAGGGTTATGTAGCAACTGTTAACCTATGTGGCAACTGTGTGCCTGTGTAGCAACTGTGGGCTTGTATGGCACCTGTAAGTCTGTGACCCTATGTCTGGTGTGAAATTCATGTTTGTTTTAGGAACCTTACAGAAAGTTCCTATTGAGTCATGAGGTTAAAAGAAAATAAACTCACATAGTCACGCGAGAGGTGAGGTCACCATGTTAATGTTGATGACATTGAATGCACTACACAAATTCAGAGCGAAGTTAAGATCGATGACCTTAATAAGCTTGCTGTTCCACGTGTTCCCCGGTTGTAATATATCAGATCCTATAATAATTGGTAGATATATTTTTGGCTTAGGATTATGCGTGAAAATTGATAATGATAACCAAGTAACATACACCAAAGAGCAATCTAATTTTTGTAATAATACTTTAGATACATCAGATTTAAATCATATTGACAGTCTCGATAAAAAAAAAAATGATTTCAGAAATAAAGTATGCAAATCATTTTATAGAAGGTAAACCTACCAAGCGGGTTAAGACACGTATGTGAACTTAGACTAGTGGATCCGCAAAAAATCGTGTATAGGTTTCCCACGAGAATTTGCGTGTAGTACCCCGGGGACATGATGGATTACTTAAAATCGCGTCTAGTCTTTTAAACGAAGTTAAGGCCGAGACGGCGTCTAATTATGTAGAAAATACTTTATGCTCAACTAATGATAACGAGTCATTAGACCGTATTGACACCTTGACCGTATGCTCCGACACTGCTTCGACTGACTCACACACTGTCACTGCAACATTCCTTAAATTATGATAAACTGTAAAAATGGTTGATCCTGGGCGAAGAAGTGTCGTCCTTACTATTCCAGGGTGAGTAGTTAGAGGGCACACTTCACTCGTCACAGAAGGTAGACGAAATTTGTCGTCCGAGTCAGGTGTTGACTTGTCACAGTGGTGTATTTAGCGTCATCTGACGAAATTTGTCGTCCGAGTCAGCTGCTGACTTGTCCTGGATGATCGCCTGTCTAGATGTTTACATGGACGTAAATGTATTGTCTTGGCTAAATTCTAGCCTGAATTGGTATCTAATGCGTCGACTGGTCTTACTGAAGTGTAGTCCGAGTCACACCTTACGGTTGGCTAAGCGATACACTTGCCTAGTTAGTCCAAGTCATTAAATCGACTGGTCTTACTGAAGTGTAGTCCGAGTCACACCTTACGGTTGGCTAAGCGGTACACTTGCCTGGTTAGTCCAAGTCATTAAATGATTTTAGTGTTATGTGCTGATGTAAATGATTAAGTCAGGATGAGCGAACGGACTATGCAGTTATCTTAACTTATTTCAGATATATCGCCCGAGGACGGTCGCAAGTCAGTCCGGCCGTGACGGCGGTTACGTCAAACGTCAGGTTGACAGGACTGTCGATGTCAACCTAGCGAAGCGTCATTGTCGATGGTAGTGCGGGCGACCATCTTGTCTTAAATTCACTTTCTGAACGGGACGGCGCCTGCGCACCACGCTTGTGACGAATCGCTCAGAATCTTCGCCATCACGCTATCTCAAGATTTAATTAAGTTGATTTCGTATAGTAGTAATCGCTAATTACCTAATTACATCGTGATTCCTGTGAATATTGATTAAAATACGTCGATTGTGGTCTGAAGCCATTTATTCCTATTTCCGCGCCTACCTACCCACATAATTAGAAGATGAGTTCTGGTGCTCCAAGCCTTCCTGGCTCTACAAATATAATTTAAGTTTCAGATATTAAAACAATCAGATATAATTAAAAGTATGCTTTTCAGGTGATAACAAAAGAAAGAAAACATAAAAATTAATTACAAAAGTTGATAAAATATCAAAATATATGAAGGTATGGTTTTTATAGTGTTATGCATTGTAAATAGAGTTAAAAAATGTGGATCTGTAAATCAGAACACCACAATGGGTAATGTAGTGCGAAAGAAAACTTGGAATTTATAAGCTTAAAATACAGTACGTAAATGGTTGCAGTGTGGTAACGGCCGTGAATTACTAGTTGTAGGTCGTGGGTTCGAACCGAGGCAGGCGCTTTGCTTTGTGTAAATTATTTTCATCACCACTGCTCTCAAAACGTTGCAGGCAAACATCGTGACGAAACCGGCATGTCCTAGAACCAAAAATTCAAAGACGTGTGACATTCACCAACCTGCACTAGGCCCGCGTGGTGGATTACAGCCATTCCCTCTCACAAAGACGAGGCCTGTGTTCCAGCAGTGGAAACATTAATTGGCTGATGATGATAAAATGATTGAAGAAGAGTTGAAGATCGCAGGAAGGGAAAGAATGGATAAATAGATTAACTGAAAGAGGCTAGAAAAAAGATGACCAAAACTTACCATGATATACCAGAAAAAATCAATGAGTTTACTTATATCAAGCGAAATGTGCTATTTTTTAAGATCGGTAAGGTGGTGTGAAAGGTTTTCCCGAGCTCTTTCCATAAAACAATGAATACGAAATAATATAATATTTATTTATTTCAGACATAATTCCAGTCCATACTTACGTATACACTCATACATTAAATTATAAACAGATAACACCCAAAATATAATGAATGAATAATTCAATTTAAATAGTCAAAAACTCATAAAAAGTATGATAAATAGTGTTACTAAACTTTGTGAAAATAATTTGATTTTTCTTTTAATCAAGTAACCAATACAGATTTATGATGTCGTTGTTAAGTGTCTCACATACTTGTTTAAAATGCTAAACATTTTCAACACACTATTTCTTAGTAGACGGGTGGCTTTTAAGAAAAGTTGTGACAAAAACTTCTACGTAGAACTAAACATTGTCCTCAGAAAACGCACATTCCATAGCCACCTGAGGTTGCGTAGGTAATGAAAAAAGTAGTATCGTTTCGGGCCGCGGGCGCGGGCTAACGGCCATTCTGCTGTTATTTCACACTTCCACCCTTAGCTTACTGCCCCTACGTATGAAGCGGGAGTAAGGGTGGTGTTAGGGTAACTATCAAGATTTTCAAGGGTGAACTTGGACATTTTACCTACTAGGAAAAGTTTAGGTTTTCACTAATTGTAGGTAACAAATTATCCTTTCATGTTGAATGTATGCTAGGTAATGACGTGATGCTTATCCGTTTTATCTTATGATATTATGCACTTTTTGGCAATCAAGTAAGTTCACGGAAAATTCCAAGATATAAACTGTAATTAGTGTAAAAAATTATTGCTATAAACCATGAAAATGAATTTGACAAAACTGCAGAAACGTAGTTTGATACTCATTAAAGCTTCTATTAATTATTAAATATATTAATATAATTTTCAAATCAAAACACTGCCCACTCCAAGTTAGTTATAATTTCAGAGTTTCCATAACGAAATGCCATGAAAACAGAATGTTATCCACTCGACCAGCCCGTATGTGTCCGCCGCGTAGATCCAAAGTTAAAGTTACAAAGAACGTTAGGCACAATAATGTGTGCCCATTTCCAAGCCATTGAATATTTTATTTCGTTATTTAGACACTAAAGGGTTTCTTCTCTTTATTGCTTCAGTGATACATTGCAGCCGTTTATTGGTATGTTAGTTCGCGCTTATCGAATATTTCTGGGTCATATTTTTCTTTGATCGGTTTAGATTGGACGAAGTTGGCGCAGTATCTGTTGGGGTTTGACGCTGTAAATGACGACCGTCGTAGTTTCTAGCTGGTATTTTGTGGATTGGTTTTCTAGAGTCAACATACGAATTATTTCTGGCCTTACTGTTGGAGTAGGTACACGATATCTTTATAGGCGTGAAATAAGTTGAGATTTTGTATACTGCAGGTAGATTACTAGTCCAGTAGGGATATAATATATTTTTCACATAATCTTTGATAATTCTAAAAAATTTTGTTTTCGCTGGGTGGAAAGCGTTTGTGAATTCATTGCTATGTACAAAAATGCTAACAATTTAGAGTTATGCAATAGGTATGAAATCGGCATTTCCTATTATGTCGTGTAATAACAATAATAAAAAAATTAAACTTAAATAATATACTGTTTCTTTACAAGTACTATTTAAACTTTATATTAATGAATATGCTGACAGATGGGTACTGTGGATCAGTGGAAAACTGAAAATAGCTCGTAACTTTTTCAATAAAAGATTTAAGTTTTTCTAATCATTTCCTATATGCATAAAGGCAGTAGTTATATCTTACAACAAAAGTTCTAACAACTAAGTATCATGCTGCACAGGATATTGTCTTTTTTCTTTGCGATACGCGAAATATTGAATTTAAGCATTGAGATAATATGTACTACGTACTAGAGAAGCTATCCAAAGGAAAGTACGTGCTCCATTTTGACAAGAGTTTAAACTTATCTTCGCTGCAGCGCTGAAACAATAATTAGTCGTCTAACAAAACAGTATTAACACGCAGCCCTAGAGCGCTTTTAAGGTATAGTTTTCTCGCGATCAAAAAGACGGAAGCGCCGTGATTTTCATGGCGCTTACGCGTTTCGTTCAACATTCTTCAACAACTTGTCACTCATATAGAATAAACTGCTGACTGACTACAGAAGCGGTACCTGCATAGCTTTCTACCTAACAAGCTTCATTAGAAATAAAAAGAAAAAAAAAATTGTTGAAATAACCTTAGTAAAGTAATATTTTATTAATATTATATTAATAAAATACTACATTAATTTAATATTATATTTATGTACTATTTTTGGGACATTCCCACAGCACTATTCCCAAATCACTGCAACTCCTAAAAGCCAGAACCAACAGTGGCGATCACCAGAAAAACACCGAGGCAATGAAGCTCGACGAAGTCCCGGAGAATGAATTTAACTGTCTTGGAGCCCGCAACGAAATTAATCAGAAAAGTAGTGGAGAAAAAAATAGTGGAGAAGTAGGAAAAATAAAAATTTCCAGTTCCCTACTACTACTTCAGTTACTTGATATGTCAAGTAGGATACAGATTAAACAAGGTCTATAGGCACAAAGGGTCATTTACAACTAGGATAAGCCTAGTTTCCTGGCACCACGGATAAAAATTAGCATTTATATTAATGGGTATATTTGATTCCAATAATAAATAGGTACCTATGGCAAAAACGCTTAAACGCACGGACATTTGTTCTAGTTACCACAAGATCCGTATTGTAAACATCTTCTGATGCAGCCTGTACATTATTCAACATAGTATTGCTTTCATTCTGCCAAAGAATACACTCCCATAAGATATGATGGGCAGATTGTACATATTCGCAGTCAGATGTAGAATACTGACATAAAGGCGAGGCAACGAGCTTGAAGGAAAATAATTTACTTTTAAAGTTACCTTGCCCTGTGAGATATTGGGCAACACAGTGATCCACCTCCAGTCACGTCCTGGCCAATCGCACGCGAACAGATGGAAAGAATTGGTGGACGGCACCTCCACCAATTCTTTCCATCTGTTCGCGTGGAATTATTATCCCGCGCCCCTGGTGGAATTATTATCCCACCTACATTGCCATTTGGATAAAAGTTCCTCCCAGACGTCAATATGTGGTTCAAATAATCTAGAGATTTTCTCACGGTCACTCCACGTCCATGGTTTCTAGTGCTTAATAGTACATTGCAGCACATCATTGCACATCAAGGTTGACCGGAAGTATGCCAGCAAGTACCTGTAAGGTCTCAGTACTAACCGTCCTGTTTGCTTTGCTTAAGAATATCAAAGCTAAACGCTGACTTTGAAGTAATTTACGTCGTCCCATTATTTAGGTACTAGCTGTCCCCCGTGACTTCGCTCCCGTCAACTGGATACCTACATACCCTACCCTACCATAGACACCTACCCACCTATCATACCTATCAATTTGTTAAACTATTTATTTTATAACCACAGTCAGTTCCTTTCTGAATATAATTAAAATTGTTAATTTCCGCTATAAAAACCAAAGTCTAGCTGACTTTGGTTTTTACTACCTACTACTATTCTACCTACACTTGTTACACAAATTGTCACATCTTAATTTTAGTCTATATGAGAAATGTGGCATCATGGCGCCCACCAAATATTTCAATTTAAAAATGATTATCTAGTTACTCATTGACGAAAAGTTATTCCTTTGCATTTCGCTGTATTAGTTGAATTATAAGTGCAATATCTTAAAACACACGGCCGCATATTGCATGCGTTTGAACGTTTTTTCGTTTAAAAACAAACAATGACATAGGCGCTCAATATCTAGCAAGCAACTGAGTGAAGTGCGGCCGGCCGACCCCACATGAACGGAATACAGCAGTGATGTGTGGTGACTTCTCTAGTGCGTAGTACATTATTACCTCAATGAATTTAAGTTTATAATTTTGCGCCTACATATTCGTAATAAAAAACTCTGCCAACATACAAAACTTTAAACATTTACTTGCTATGCCTTTAGTTTGGGTATTGAATGAGGCACGAAACCACAAAGTACATAAGCGGCGGCGCTCCGCAGACAAAGAGTCCACTACGAACAAAGCGCCATTTTGAACGCACACATTGACATTTTGATTTTACAGGGAATAATGGGCAATATTGGACCGAGCTCAGTTGCGGCTGTCACGAGTGCTTTGTGTGGGCGTTTGTCACGTCATTCATACATAAAGTAGGTAATTTAAAGAGGTTGCATTGGCTGGGTTACCTACCAATATTAATTGTTACAGACCGAATATACTTTAAATTAATTCAATATAATTTAAAATCGTTCTTTAATTAATTTCAAGTTATAAAGGTCATTACATTTTTCAAGATGATTAGTTAGAAATTAAATATCTAGGAAAATAATAAATTATTTAAAGTCCATAGACGAAATTGGAAAGGGTATGAAACTTGTCATATTAATATAGTTTAAGTCATCTAGCTCATAAATATGTTTCCTCCGATTGCAAAGCATACTTTTTCTTGTTTAAGTACCTTCATCTTTTTAGTTCGCTTCTTAAGCAGTCGGGTTTTTACCCGGCTGCAAGGAAAGGGATATGTTTTTCGCGCGTATCTTGTATGTATGTATGTTTGTATGTATGTAATATTCTTTATTACCTCATATCTTGCAAACCACTAGATGGATTTTTATAATTAATACATCGTTAGATAGGGCTTGGCCGCCCAAGTGTTCTTAGATAAGTGACGTTAAAAATAAACATGGCGGCTTTTGTACGCCATATTGGGGGCGACTCAATATTTTTTTTCTTCGAAACCCATCGAGTGGGGTATCAAAATGAAGGATTTTAAAGGTGATTACAAAAATATATACCACTTATATGTTTAAATGCGATTCGAAAAAAAAAATAGGTAACTAAAAAGTTGTAAATAAAAAAAGTTAATTTAAAAATCAAAAACCCGACTGCGAACTAAAAAGATGTAAACAAGTAGAAAATCATGCTGTGCAGTAGGAGGATACATATTCGCGAGCTGGCTGACCACCTGATCCTCCGACTGCACAGCATGATTTTCTACTTGTTTACATCTTTTTAGTTCGCAGTCGGGTTTTTGATTTTTAAATTAACTTTTTTTTTTTATTAAAAAAAACACATTTATATTTTTGTCTAGCTTGGTGCTTTTCACATTTTTATGTTTTTGGTGGGATCATTATTACACCATTGTTACGTCTTTTTACCAACCCAATCTTCGTCGTATGTGGAGTCGTGATCTATAATGGATATTTGATGCTCTGTCTACCCTCTAAATCATGTAAGCATGATATGATGTATGTTTAGACGAATCGATGTATTTATGTTTGTAACTTATACAACCTATTCTTTTTTTAAATTCGGTATCAATATAGTAGCAACCTTAGTGAGTCTGTCAAGTTTAGCTGTCAATTTTCGAAAAGGCGGGAGTGGCCCTTCTGTATACTTTCTATTTTGTGACGAAACCATTTAATTTTTGTCACATCTCACAAATCACTACTCTGTTCCTATAATATTTAAACCTCGTTAATAAAATCTAATTTTATGTCAACATGTTTTTTTTTTTAATGTTGAGGTCGAATACGATTTCTACCTTCTTCGTTCCTATAAAAAGAATATGAAAGAAATATTCACAGAACACGGAATGGTCGTACCTGCCGTGCTGACAGTGTCTTGAGATGACAGAAATATAATTCTCCGTATCGTGAATCTTTGGCAGTCGTTACGGGTCTTCAGAAAACCGAAAGTCTGCAGCCACCCTAACAAAAGGGTACCGTATTATCCAGTAGGATTACCGTAAAATCTGGATTGGCAGGGTAGGCAATCACTTCATATAACACACTGCTATTCGGTACATCTTGTTCAACTGAAAACATTGGAAGCCCACTCCAACATGTAAAGGAAGAGTCCTTACAAATGCCTTTTCCAAACAGATGTGACTGTAGAAATATACACATCTTAAAACCGGTGCAACTGTCACATAACTAAATTGACTGCATCGCTGGTCCTAAAACTTTTTTTTTTTTTTACTTTTGATAGGCTCGCGCTTGACCACCATTTCACCTGATGGTAAGCGACGATGTGGTCGACGCATCTTAATACAATAAAGGCAGTGTTACCAAATAAGCCTTAGTGGATAATACTGTAAGCATGATCTAAAGCTACTACGCTTAGACATCTTTCAAATCTTCCGATACCTGATTATTCCCCTTTTGTCTTAAGTCAATTCACTGCCTGTGATGTTAAAAAGAGTATTTTATCGATTACATCCAACGCTGTTGGTAGTGACTGTGTCAGCCGTAAGATGATCATCCCTATCCTTGATAACATTATCCCTGTCATCCTTTATATCCTAAATTTCTCTATTTCCAGTGGTGTCTTCCCTCAATCCTGGAAAGATGCCCAAATTATTCCTCTACCCAAAAAGTCTCATCCTGCATCTTTTTCTGACTATCGTCCCATTTCTATTCTTCTTTTCCTATCTAAAGTCCTTGAAAAACTTGTCCACCATCAACTCAGCACGTTCCTTACCAAACACAATCTGCTAAATCCTTTCCAATCTGGTTTTCGACGCGGACACAGCACTACCTCAGCACTTGTACACATTACGGATGATATCAGGTCAGGCATGGAAGTGGGCAAGTTAACGGTACTTGCTCTGCTTGATTTTAGCAATGCCTTCAATACCGTTGACTTCGACATTTTGCTTGGCGTCCTAAGCTCTTTTAACATATCTCCTCCGGTAATTGACTGGTTTCATAGTTACCTGTTTGGCCGCCGGCAGCGTATTTGCACTGATGAATCTTTCTCTTCTTGGTGTCACACCTCTGCCGGTGTGCCGCAGGGTGGCGTTTTATCTCCTCTTCTCTTCGCACTCTTTATTAATGCTATCAATCAACGACTTTCTTCTTTCTACCACCTGTATGCTGATGATCTCCAGATTTATACCCAAGCCGCTCTTGGAGATTTACCTGATGCCATTGAGACGATTAATATAGACCTGGCTCGAATAGGTGACTGGAGTGCTGAGTTTGGGCTGAAGATTAATCCAACGAAGACTCAGGTGACTGTTGTTGGTAGTTCCCGGACTGTTTCTAGGATTGATTGGTCGACGCTTCCCCAGGTTTCTTTCAACAACACCATTATTCCTATAGCTAACACTGTAAAGAACTTGGGGATTTATATCGACAGAACTCTTGCCTGGACCAAACAACTGCAGGAAGTCAGTCGTAAACTGTTTGCTTCAGCGGGCTCCCTGAGACGTCTTCGTAATTTACTTCCCATCGCCACTAAAATTGCGATAGCACAATCTCTTCTTCTCCCTATCCTGGATTATGCTGATGCCAGCTATCTTGATATCACCCAAGACCAATTGGATAAGCTTGAGCGACTTCAAAATCTCTGTATCAGATTTATATTTGGCTTGCGCAAATATGATCACGTTTCTGATTTTCGTACTAAGCTCAAATGGCTTCCTATTCGCCTTCGCCGGAATGCCCACATACTCTCTTTGCTATATAATGTGCTCTTTAATCCTTTTACTCCTTTTTATCTTAAAGAACGTTTTAAGTTCCTCTGTGACACCCATTCTAAATCCTTGAGATCATCGGAGAATTTAAAATTGAGTGTTCGTATGCATTCCACTTCGTTCTTTGACAAATCTTTTACGATTCAAGCAGTTCGATTGTGGAATGTATTACCTATAGAAATAAGACGCGCTCAAACACTGCCAGCGTTTAAAAAAATGGTAAAGGAGCATTACCTTTCACTATAATGTTTAGTCTTTTCCTTTCTCTGTCATATATTCAATATTTATTAGTATATTAAATATGTAGTATAGTATGTATGTATTTTATGTTATTATGTATAAGTAAGTTATATTATTTATCATCTATTGTACACTGACACCCCTTAATTCTCCTGCCATTTCAGTCCATCCAAAGGTTGTCTGTAAGAGATTGCCCTGTGCGATAAGACCGCCCATTGTACACAGTGCTTGAAAATGTTTGTTCTGTATGTATTTTTTAAAGGTGTACAATAAAGAATATAATATAATAAATAATAATATAATACATGATATGTATGTTTAGACTAATCGATGTATTTATGTTTGTAAAATACTTAGGTAACTACAATTTTTTCTTAAATTCAGTATCAATATACTTAGCAACTCTAATGAGTCCGGCAAGTTTACGTGTCGTGTCGTGGTGGCCCAGTGGCTAAGACCTCGCCTGTCGTGCTTGAGGTCGTAGGTTCGAATCCGGGCAAGTACCAATGTGAATTTTTCAAATTCATATGTACTTTCTAAGTTAATCTTGGACATCACAGGCAACGGTGAAGGAAAACATCGTGAGGAAACCTGGACTTATATAGTTATAATGTAAGTCTGAAATAGCCAAGTCAGAGGCCTGTGGGGATTCCCAGAGGCGGCTTAATTAACTCTGACACCAGAGGTGGCCACACCTCACACGAAAAGAAAGAAAGACGTGTCAATTTTCCAGGATGGCGGGAGTGGTCTGTAAACTTTCTTTTTTGTGGTATTACATACATACATGTGCGACAAACTTAACCCTTTCCTTGCTGTCGGGTAAAAAAACAACAAATCGATTCATCCTTTCCCTTGTGATACGCTTACCAACACTTTTATTGCCTATGGAATGTCATGGTGTGTTAGGTAACTAAACAAAAAAAAAATTAAGCGAGTACTGAACAACGCTTAGGAATGAATTGTACGTAATAACACAAATTATATTAACAGTGTCATAAATCTATTGAATATTTTACATATCTCTTAAACAAGACTATTCAATACCTATTAAGTGCCGGATATATGCTAATCTATTGTGTCTGCTAATTGACACTTGAAGAGTTAAGGTGTTTTTGCAATTTGAAGGAACTTTCCTATTGTAAATAATGATAACATTGATTAATTAAAACACCAAATCTCAATTAAAATTTTATATTTCCAGGTTATACAGTCAATCGCAGCATAGTAAAACTTATTAAAATAATGAATTATAAAACATTTAAAAAAATGTCACCTACGCGTTCTTATATGGGGCAGTCGTATAGTACCAGACTTCATTTTTATATTTCTTAAATTCGCACGGCGAAGGCTTGTATAACATGCCAGATTACCTATTTTAGTGATCTTTATTTTCGTAGAAATAAGGTTGCATTCATAGGCAAAATAACAGTGAACGGTCTGTCAGATATAAAGATGCCAGTTTGAAATAAAAATTTGCGCGGTTATATTTTTCTAAAAATCATCAGCAGAGTCCGTTTATGATGTGGGCCTCTGTGTTCGGTCTTATATATTTAATATTCAAATGCTTTTCGTTGCAATTTATGTGTGCCCCTAACCTATCGATGATAGTAGGCGTAGCTCAAAACCCCAGACGTCGATTGTCAACTCGTTCTTCCCGTTAATTCTATAGTTCAAATAATTTCAGTCGTACATACCTACACCGCCCCCGAAATACCCAAATTGTATTTTATTTACTAAACTAAAGGCATAGCACGCGAGTCTTTAAACTTTTGTATGGTGGCAGAGTTTATTATTTCGAATATGTAGGCCCAAAAATTCAATATTTCGCATATCGCAAAGTGAAAATACAATTACCTGTGCAGCATAATACTTAGTTGTTAGAACTTTTGTTGTAAGATATAACTACTCCCTTTATACATATAGGAAATGATTTGAAAAACTGAAATCTTTTATTGACAGAGTTACGAGCCATTTTCAGTTTTGCATCATTCCACAGTACCATTTTCATTAGCATTTTCACTAATATAAAGTTTAGATAGTACTTATAAAGAATCAGCAAATTATTTAAATTTATATTTCATATTATTGCTGTATCACGAAATAATAGAAAATGCCTACTTCATATCTATTGCATAACTCTAAACTGTTAGTATTTTTGTAAATAGCAATTAATACATATATAATATAGGTATCCACCCAGCAAAAATAAAAAAACTTTTGAATTATCTAAGGGCATATTCTTCTGGCTATTGGACTATAATTGTTCCGTATCACAATTCGGTACTTAACGACTAATCAGCAACAGGAGTATAGGAATCGTAACAGGCGGCTTTCTGTAGTTTTTGCCTATCGCCGTGAGCTTGAGTGTATGTATGTGTGTTGTAGCCGTTTATCCCTATGTAACTTCGTGCTTATCGAATATTTCTCGGTCATATTTTTCTTTGATCGGTTTAGATTGGACAAATTTGGCGCAATATCTGTTGGGGTTTGAAACCGTAAAATGACGATCGTACCTATACTAGGTACGTACTCGTAGCTAGCGTTTGTCTAGCTTCGTAGTCGTAGCTAGCGTTTTGTGGATCGTGGATTGGTTTTTCACGTTAGTTATCACTACATACGAATTTTATCTGGTTTTGATGTAGGAGTACATGTGCAGCTCAAGGCTAGGTAAAGTGGATAAATTGTTAAAGGCAGGTGCATTCGTTTTTAGATATCATAAATTGGTACTTAACGACTAATCAGCAAGAACTGTAAGGATCGTTGCAGATGACGTTCTGTAGTTTCTACCTATCCGCATGAAAAAAAAGGTTGAGTATATGTAGGTACCTACGTTTTATTAGCATTTTATTTTTATCCTTTTTAAAACTTTTCTATCAAACTTTGCCCTAAATTGGTCTCTATAACTTTCCATTTCACTAAAAAAACACTGATAAATATTTCACTAGCTATGATTACATGTAGTAGAGTTTCGAAATTAATTGGGAGCTTTTACTCCTCCCACGCTGAAATATAAATCCGTTGCGTAAAATCCATCCTGCACACTGAATATATTTTTCATTCTATTCAACCAGAATATTTAGTTACCAATACTCTATTTAATTGACCACAAAGCTGCAATATTGTGGTCGCCATGATACATCATTTTGCTCCTAAATTATTCGAAAGCGTTATTAGTAACGAATTAGTATTTAACCCCTTGAAATGCTTTATTTCTGGTTAAGCTGGTATATTAACCCATTGTTGGTAAATCCAAATCACACAATTTATCCCATTGAGTCTACGGGACTCCTTTCTTATTAATCATTGTTTATATTTTAATAAAACCTAAAACTTAATTAAAAATAGTTTATTATATGGGCTTATATATTAAATTTCGTTTTATTTACGTAACCGTCTTAAAAATTGAAAAAACTAATAAACCATAAATATGGAAACTAAAATAAACGTCAACTTGTAGGTGCTCACTAAAATGCGTTTATAATGCGATCTTCATTTTTTTTTTAATTTACTCTAACTAATACTACCTCTTATATAACTAACTTTTTAAAACTAAATAAGATACTTTCATACAAAAATAAAAAACGTGCAGCGATTACTCCTTATCTTCATACATCATTCTGCATTCACACCAGAACTGCTTGTATCCTCACCTAAATCCTGTGCTTTCACGTGGCTTGAGTCAGTTGAGCACTCTGAAGTTGAGTCATGATCAGAAGGTATGCTCCCATCTTCAGAATTAGTTTGGCACTATTACGTGTTGTGGTTTACTATAATGGAGTTATGATTAGGACTCTTATTTGATGGATTTTGATATTTGATGATACAGTTGGCGCAGTGTCTGAGCGATTGGCTGCTGCGCTGCTTGTCACCGGTTTGATCCCCGCACGGAACAAATATTTGTATGAGTTACTGATAGTTTTTCTGAATATGGCTATTTGTGTATGTTAGTTTAAACGAACTCACGATGGAACATACATTCTTAGAATAGAGCAAAGCATTGAATTAAAGATAACATAATAATATAAGATTAAATACGTACATAAAAAGTGCCAAAAAACTTAACATTCAAACAATATTTTAGTTCGTTAGCTGCACTGGTTTACATCGATGTTTGTACAACATGTTATTGATTCAGATTTATTTTGCCGGTACTAGTTAATATTTTTACGATTAAACTTTGTTTACAAATAAAAAATACCGTGATATTATTCAAAACATGTAGTCTAGTTTTAGGCTCAGTTCTATCGCACACCTCATTTTCAGGACCGCAGGAGCTATCGCAAATATATAACAATTTGAATACACGCGTAAACTGATAGGCTGATTAAATGTATTTATCAACTTTTAGTTGCATTGCACGCGTCCATAATTTCGTGACCAAAATCTGGTATCATTCTTCAATGCAATCAGGCTGTCTGGCATTCTAGACATTTCTGGAAATGTTGATGTCACTAACACAGAACGCTTAGAAAAGAAAAACAGTTTTACCTCAATGTTCGAAAGCTTCTAAATTACGCAGACCATACCTCGACAGTAACAAAATTCCGATTTTTTATAACTTACAGCATCGATCTTTACATAAACGTCCACAAATACCCACAATAACTTACTCCATACAAAGTAGTGAGTTGCGCCGTCCGTCACGGTCATCAAAGTGACATTTTTGCCGGCCGACCAGTGCGACCAGCGTGACGTGACGTGACGGGACAGGACGTGAAATAAAGTGAACTGCACTCAATTTAGACGTGCCGTCTTTTAGTTTTGGTTTAGTATGGCGGAAGTTTGAAAAGCATAAAATGTCACTATATATAGACTATATATACACTATATATTGAAGTCCTGACTGTTGGTCATGCATTTTCAGTTGTACTGAATAAAAGCACAACATTTTGTTAGTTCTATTAACCACTGACCCGCACTGGGCTCGCGTGGTGGATTACGGCCCATTCCATCTTACAGAGAGGTGGCCTACGTCCCAGCAGTGGGAACATTATTAGGCTGATGATGATGATTTTTTTAGTGTTATCACGGGGTCCCATCGCTAACAAAGAAAATTTCGTTCAAATAAATGTCACTAGATGCCGCGATATGCATCGATTTGTTATATGGCAAGAGAGGGCTCAGCAAACGATTTTGTGGGCCCAAAACCATGTGTACATTCAGGGAGTTTGCAGATCACGGACAACAATCACATTGGCTGTGTAATACCGGTCTGGAACACTCCAAGAAATTCCTGGGTTCTACGTTCAAAGCACGGGAATGCATTTGGAATATGAACAGGGTGAGTGAAAATGAGTCTAACCACGACACCCATGTCATGGGGTCTCAACTTAAAACAAATTATAATTAGTATTAAAAAAAGATCATAGATGGCAGCATAGGTAACAAATGTGAAAGTAACAATCACTTAAAAATGTTTAACAGCAGATTTAGGCTGAAATAAGTTTTGTAAAAATCAAAACTTGCTTCTTTAATGTTAATTTATCCATTTACACCATTTGTTAGCGTAAGGACAGATTCGCTTTACGCCAGATTCGCGTTACGTCAGATTCGCGTTAAGACAGATTCGCTTTAAGACAGAAGTATAGTCGGACAAAAAGTAATTTTATTCATTAATACGAAACATCAGAGAAAATTAAAAAGACCTTGCAGGCATCATTACTAACCAAAAATAAATTCCCGGTACAAATGTTTAATCCTATTTTTTTCTATATTAACCAAATTTCTTAAATGTTTTAAACACTCTAAAGTTGTAATTTGTCCTTGCCTTACAAGGAAAAATTACAACTTTAGAGCGATTGTTGTTAACATTTTTTTAAATTCTATATATCCTTTTTTAAGTCTTCTAGCCTTCGTCTTTTCCCTTGACTGTAAAGACATTAATTTTCTTTCTTGTATTTATTTTTCTTTTTTTAGCAACTGAAGAAAATAAAATGAGGCTAGTTTGGGCGGTATTTTTGAATTCAGTCTACGATGGTAAACCATGTAGAAAAAATGTAAAATATGTAAAATATCATGTCAACAAATGGGGTGAACCCATTTGTTGACATGATATTTTCTCCGTAACATGAAAATTGTTCAGAAGACTTTCTTTAGCCACTGAGTCGAAAAAGAGATTTGAAACTTAACAAATTCCCCTTCTGCCAGCTTCTAATAAAGATAAGTAAGCCTTAGGGATTAAATTTGCAGCTAAGAGTGCTAATTGAGTACCTAAACATCCCATTATTATATTTTTGCCCACGTTTGTGTTATCCAGGCCAATTTTCTTACTCATTTTATATATTGCATTTAAGTAATGGTAAAAACAGCCCTTAATTTTTATATTTTTATATATAATCTTAACGGCATGTTGCCATTTCAAAATCACACTTATATTCAACAATGTCAAACGAAAAATAGTTTTTTAAGATTCCACACATTCTTTTGTATGTTTGTCGAGACCTATTTGGTAGCAAACAGTAAATTGATGGCACGAAATTAAGAAATACTCGTTCATTTGATGTTGTTGTATTAACATGCAACGAATAAATTTGGTTAAATGGTTTCGGCGTCGCTTATATATCGCGTCGCCATAGTATCTTGTATGAATTTTTAATATTTTTTTGGCTAAAGGCGAAATCAAGATTTTTTTTTCCGTGAAGAGGAATCTTCATCAAATAAAACTAAATTTTCAACCACAACGCACATCTTTGACATTTCGAAAAGTGGTTTTCAAGGAAAGAACTTTATGTTGCGGTCTGTACATATTCTGTCTTAAAGCGAATCTGACCTAATGCGAATCTGACCTAACGCGAATCTGGCGTAAAGCGAATCTGTCCTTATGCTAACAAAGGTGTGTCATTAATCAGGTTTTTTGAACTAAAAAGATAAGTGAAGACTTTGTATGTTAAACAAGTTGAAAGTAGCTATCGACTTTTCATTTTGTTTTGTGTTCTTTGCAATAGATGGCGTGTTTCACAATTTGTCCTAAACTTATATATCCATCGTAAGAATCATTTTGTATGACAGTTATTATTTATTATAGGCGTAATTTAAAAGATATTATTTATTATGTGCATAATTTTAAATATTAAAGTTTTGGTCTATTATTTAAAATCACTTTTTTGTGAAGCTTGTTTACACGTCGAATTAACTAGATACCTCGCTGGAACAGGACTCGTATCGCGCTAGGGCCTACTCAAATTGCACGGGTTATAAAATAAGAGATAATAACGCGACGCATGTGCCGTATGCCATCCAAATTTACGCGTCGCATAGTAGGTACAGTTTGATTCAAACTTAACGACGGCTCGAAACACTTCGTGAGCCACTACGCGCTAGCAATTTCATGTGACAGCGGGGTGAGGGTAGGGTAGGTACTGCGCAGCGAGTAGCGTTTTTTTAAAACATCTTTAATTTTGAATCGACGTCCCGTTAGTAAATAATAACATAAAGTAATTTTTGTCCTTGTACATGCAGTGTCAGTTGCGAGTCGCCATTAAGTTTGATCATAGTCTACATCAAATTTGTTCACGTAGCCCGTGCTGCGTACCTAACTAATGATTTAAAAGTAATCAAAATAAAAATATCTTGTTCTTTATATATCTAAGTACCAACCTAAAATAAAAAAGCTAATTTAAAAATCAAACACCCGACTGCTTCAAAAGCGAGCTAAAATGCTGTAAACAAGAAAATAACATGCTGTGTAGTCGGAGGATACATATTCGTGAACTGCCTGATCCTGCGACTGCACAGCACGATTTTTACTTGTTTACAGCGTTTTAGTTCGATTTCTTTTTGATTTTTAAATTAGCTTTTTTTATTTACAACTTTTTAGTGTTATTTTTTTAATAAATACTTTTAAACATACACGTGGTGTGTATTTTTGTAATCACCTCTAAAAGCCCTTCATTTTGATACCCTACTAGACGAGTTACGAAGAAAAAAAATTGCAACCTCTACAATATGGAGCCCAAATCCGCCATTTTTTTTTAACGGCACTTTTCTAATAACATTTGGGTGAAGACCTATCTAACGATGTCTTAATTACAAAAATCCGTTAAGTGGTTCGAAAGATACGAGGTAATAAATAATATTATACACACAAACGTACAAACAGATACATACAAACATACTTACCATACAAGATACGCGCGAAAAACGACCCTTTCCTTGCAGCCGGATAAAAAAGGATAACCCTTATAGTGAATAATAAAAAGTAGGTACCTACTTCATGTCATTCCGTTGCCGCGGAAGCAAGCTACCTACCTACATCTAATTCTACAACGAATTCTATAGTTTTGATTGATTTGGAATATTCGTGAATATTGTGAAATTCGCTACACAAAGCGACCACTTAGATTTAATAAGTTACCGCGTTCTGAGCGGAATCTGTTCCTATCATACCTAATGTTATTATTACGAATACGAAGTAAGCGTTCAAGGAAAACTGGCAAATAACGTCTCTGAGTACCTACATGATGCGATTCCTCGCTCTTAGTATCTAGGCAAACTACTAGATGGCGCGTTAAAAAACCACAGTCTCGGGCTATTATTGAGTCACTGGTGCTGCCGCCTGTTAAAAATATGGAGAAAGAAAAATAGCCTGACCAATAGCCCGACTTAAGGAGGTGACATTTCTTTGTATGGGATTGGGTATCTGTACTGTAGTATTATATTATCTGTGCCCATGTGCAGGTTGTGTGGGAAACATAAGGAACGCATGCAGCACCTTTTGTGCACATGCGATGCACTCGCTGGTAAGCGAACGAGTCTTCTAGGGATAGGATATCCAATACGAGAAGACTATAGGCTCAAATCTCCTAGTCTCATTGTAAAACTCATGAAGAGTTTTGAGATTTGTTATTGAATTATGTGTAAAATTACCATTTTCTAGAATTGATCATAAAAAATTGTATGTTCTTTTTTAATCAACTGTCCTAAGCACAAAATTATGGAATATTGGGCTCATAATTCACTTTTCAAAGATTATTTGAACGGATCATTTAAAATTAATTCCAATAGATGGCGCGTTTTTAAATATCTGAGACATGTCATTCGATATTTTCATTTGTATTGTAACACATTTTGGTACAATGAAACTGAAAAACGTCCAAAAAATACTATAAAACAAATCATCATTGTATTTATAGAAGAAATAGTCACGAATCGAGAAAACCTTGTTACTTGCAAGTCACTGCTAACACTATCTATAGCCGTGGAACGGAACATAACGCGGTCTAAGTACTTATAAAAAGAATCATCTTTGTCAGACGAAAACGCTGGTTACGTCGGCACGGTATCTTTGTATTCTGGTATTATCTTAGCTGTGATTGTATTAATGTGAGGTCTTAATCACGCTATTTCGAGCCTTTGATCAATAAATAGGTATCAAGCTGATTAGAACTTTTTTTCCTTAGTATGAAAACAAAAATACTATGCATACAACATAACTGGATGGTACGCGTGTAGTTAAACGAAATAAAAGGACCCTTGTGCCTTCAGTTGAAAACCAGCGTCCGGCAACTATGTACTAGTTGTCTGACTGTGAAACACACTTTCTTTAATTTTTTTTCTGAAAACATTTAGGATTTTCATTGAGCCTGAAACTTTCTGCCAAAATAATAATATTTTCTATCTTTCTTCTTTGAGAGGATGTTCTGTAGTTTACTGTTTACACTCACGAGAAAAATACGAGTGTTAATGCATTTTTAAGAAAATCTTCACCCCTCCTTATCGGCCCATTTTTCTTCATTCTCAAACCAAACATTTCATACAACTCGACCCATAAAACTATCAAAATTTTGAACGCATAACCTCCTTTTACCTAACCTGAAGGAACAAGTAAAACGCCTGTACCAACATACCCACGAACCAACAGTTGTTAGTCTTCCCGCTTAACACAAAAGATGGGAACGATGAGAATGCACTTTAGCAATGTTTCCTCCGCTTCCCTATTCTGGTTGAAACTGGAATTATGCTATGAAGTAGGTAATTTGTTTTCCTTGAAGAGTTTATTCTGAAGGTAATAAAGGTGTATGTGGTAAATGGATACCACTTTGATATAGTTTATTTTTTGGTTTGGTTTACTTTTTGAAATTGCCCGAACTAGTTTCTGGGTAGACGAGAATCCAAATCATCACTGTATTTATAGAAGAAATAGTCACGAATCGAGTAAACCTTGTTACTTGCAAGTCACTGCTAACACTATCTATAACCGTGGAACGGAACATAACGCGGTCTAAGTACTTATAAAAAGAATCATCTTTGTCAGACGAAAACGCTGGTTACGTCGGCACGGTTTCTTTGTATTCTGGTATTATCTTAGCTGTGATTGTATTAATGTGAGGTCTCAATCACGCTATTTCGAGCCTTTGATCAATAAATAGGTATCAAGCTGATTAGAATTTTTTTCCTTAGTATGAAAACAAAAATACTATGCATACAACATAACTGTATGGTACGCGTGTAAGTAAACGAAATAAAAGGACCCTTGTGCCTTCAGTTGAAAACCAGCGTCCGGCAACTATGTACTAGTTGTCTGACTGTGAAACACACTTTCTTTAATTTTTTTTCTGAAAACATATAGGATTTTCATTGAGCCTGAAACTTTCTGCCAAAATAATAATATTTTCTATCTTTCTTCTTTGAGAGGATGTTCTGTATTTTACTGTTTACACTCACGAGAAAAATACGAGTGTTTATGCATTTTTAAGAAAATCTTCACCCCTCCTTATCGGCCCATTTTTCTTCATTCTCAAACCAAACATTTCATACAACTCGACCCATAAAACTATCAAAATTTTGAACGCATAACCTCCTTTTACTTAACCTGAAGGAACAAGTAAAACGCCTGTACCAACATACCCACGAACCAACAGTTGTTAGTCTTCCCGCTTAACACAAAAGATGGGAACGATGAGAATGCACTTTAGCAATGTTTCCTCCGCTTCCCTATTCTGGTTGAAACTGAAATTATGCTATGAAGTAGGTAATTTGTTTTCCTTGAAGAGTTTATTCTGAAGGTAATAAAAGTGTATGTGGTAAATGGATACCACTTTGATATAGTTTATTTTTTGGTTTGGTTTACTTTTTGAAATTGCCCGAACTAGTTTCTGGGTAGACGAGAATCCAGGCCGTGAAACCGGGACCGAAGCTTAAAAACTTGTATTGTTTAGGAAAATTAACTTGGTTGTTTGATAATAACAAAACTTAAAGACAAGTTTTTACCTTTAAATAAACAGTAAATATTTTCTTTAATAAATCATTGAAGTAATATTATTAAGCTCTAGGATTATTTCCTTACTTTTCAATGTCGTACTCTATGTGTAACAACAGCTACTCTCTAAAATTTCCTTACGAGGCAAATGCTAACACTGACGACGTGATTTAATTCTGGTCAAACGTATTTTGGAATCAGCAATACTACGAAGAAGAACTTGTCAATATTTATTATAATCCCTGTTATCACTATTCTAGTTGCAGAAAGTTGGAAAAGTGTGGTAGCAGGTAGGTTTTAGAAACGAACTTAAAATATAATGTAAAGACACAGAATAGTACCGCGGCAGACGGCTCCATTCCGTGAAAAGTTGATGGAAAGTGTAATAGGAACACTTAGGTCTCAAGTCGGAATGATGTGATGTAACGGATATTATTGCACCTACCTTTCGTGCTGTCTCTTCCTAGTAGGAAGTGTAAGTATATAGCACGTTCTGGTAATCATTTGTTGTCTCTGTCTTTTGGAAGGTTAAATGTTTGCATATAATGATAATGATAAATGATTTTATTTCTGTAAGTTGGTTTGTACAAACACTTTTACATGTCGAATATATTTTTTTAAACTAGATGAGGTCGGCGTTTCCTATCTGACTACTCTGAGAAGAAAGGCCGAAACAAACTCAGAGGTCACAGTCTCTTTTAAAGTCCAGACAAAATATTGGTTAGATCATGTGAAGACCATGTAGACTGATGTCTGAAATGGTGAATATTACATTCGTAAGCATTACATAAAATTGATCCATTCAAAATTAAAATAATGTTCATTCATTAACATTAAACTATAAAAAAAATTGAAATCATTGCATCATCATTTCTCTATGTTTGCAGTTGTGATGTTGTTCCCATTACCTATGAATGAGAAAAATAAGTATAAAGGCATTGGTTTAACTAATTTTGACGTACGCAGACTCTCTATGCATGTTACTTGTGCCTTAGCTAATCAAGTACAATAGAAAATGGTTTTTAGAAGTGTTAATTAAATGTACTTTTATAAAGTTAATCCCTTTCACAACTTTCCGTTTAATTAATAGAAACAACATTAAAAGATAACAGTTTATAGATAAGCCACGTGGGCTGACGCTCGTGGCTCGTGGTAAAACATAACCCACTCACTCTTGTGGGTGTATAGACTAATAACAACTGACACCCACAAGGCGTCCGTACATGGCTACACTTCATGCAATCTCTATAAGTTATTACTTTCTGATTCACGTAAAGTTTTGTTGTTTGCTTACTCGATAACACTGTAAATTAATGACCTATTTTATAAAGAAAATAAAAAAGCTTCCGAAAAACAAATTAACTTCTAACGATCTGTGAAAAAAAAACCAGTCTTCCGAAAACATATTATTAATTTATTATGTTCTGCTAAAATAATCGTTTTCTTAAGAATACTATTGGTTATAGAATATCTTTTTAACTACCTACCTACTTGGTCGGCCCGCGCGGGTTGTATTATAGGCAACTATAGAATCGTTTAGCATAAAATTATATTTGTAAGCGGTGCCACTATTTTAGCTGAAGTGAACTCAGCTCCCGTCATCTTCTTCATGTTAGGTTACTTTAGACCCTGCAGAGAGAAATAGAAGCCCCGCGCAGCCGGGCGCCGCTGACTATTTTTTATTTTCTGAAATTTGTATTGTTTTTTTATTTGGTCCTTTCTTTATTTATATTCACATATAAGTTAACGAATAGATATAATCATAGGCTATATAAATACATTAGAAATATTAAGTTCAACTGTGTTTTTCAACTTTTTGTTTGTAAGAAATAAAAGACTTTTTATTTTTTTATTTTATTTTATTTTTTATAAGTTAACGGAAAATTTGTTATCACAGCAGTAAATTTCATATTTTGTGTATGATCATATATTTTTTTCGGAACTTTTATTCCTACCCTTTTATAAATATACCTACCCCTAGAGTATTTGATAATATCATTAGAGTGATTGACAAGGTTAACTGATAACTTGGTGAGGGCCGCGTGAATATGCTGGATTCATGAAACACGGAACCGTTCAATGTGGCGACGCTTTGGAGAGTCCTATGTGCAAGTGCTTTATCGCGTAATGAATTTGCCAAGGCAAAAGGCAAAGAGTATGAAAAATTTACGAATCACATACACGGAAAACCACATCGCGTTTTCATCTCGCATGTGATTAGTCGATTGATGGCGTCAAAACGCTTTGCCTTTTACACAATTATTTGTGTAAGTGAATTCGGCAAGGCAAAGCGTAAATAACCTCCTGCAGCCTAAGATGCAGGAGTCTTTTGGCTGAAAAGTAATTATGAATTTTATAGTGATCCTCTAGTCTAAATTAATACCCTATAGGGTGTGTGAGTGATTTTGGACTTCAAGGATACTTACTGCCTATAAGATAACATTATTTGATGCCTTAGTGAGTAGTGTGCTTGAATTCGGCAGTGTTGTCTGGAACCCAAATTTTGCTATACACTCCGATCGTATCCAGTCACTCCAAAGGATACCCCTGGCACAGATAATATAATACTAGCATACCCCTAGTAATGGTCAGCATGCGATGTTCGTGCGAAGAGAGACTGTGTCGTTTCGGACTACGCACCCTACAGCATCGCAGACGCATGTTGGACTTGCTGTTCCTCCAGGATATTGTGCGACGATGCGTTCCTAAATTAAATGTCCGACGAAAATGTAGGAACTTGTTTGGTACCCCCTGACATACATGGAATCCTGGGGTGAATTCCTCTATGACATGGCTTTCTTCAACATAAAGATCTTGGGAAAGGAAAGGAAAGATAGTAGTGATCTGTGTGATATGGTGATATGATATAATTTGAGTTTTACTCTTATGTTTAAGTTAATACAATTTTTTTTCACATTATTTAAAATTAATTGATTTATCACCTCATAAATAATTATGAATTTACGATTCCTATTTATCACCTCATCAATAATTATAAATTCACGATTCCTATTTATCACCTCATCAATAATTATAAATTCACGATTCCTATTTTCTATTTATAATTTGTATTGTAACTTTTTTTCTTTGTTTAATTCGATTTTTGACATGTGATTTTATTTATGAAAGTGCTGTGCACATCTTTAATTGATATAGACACTAGAATAAGACCCCAGAAAATGTAATATGTATGTATATGTTTATGTTGATGATGTGCCTTAAATAAACAAATAATTAAAATTGTTTATATCTGGAAATACTGATCCGATTACAAATAGACTACTAAAAGAAAGGTACACTATCTCCGAGTGTCATAGGCTACTTTTTTCCCAGAAAATTCAGAGAAAGAGTCTAAAATAACCTAACTGCCCAACCGTTACGTAGCAATATTAGTAGTAGTGGCAACCACAATTTTTATAGTTAATTCAAATAATTTTAAAGCCATACATTTTAAAGTGTGAAACATTATTTTTAAGTGTGTTTTAAGGATATTCCCTTTATGTTTTGTCTTCAGTTTATGAAAACAATGTGCAGTGTGAAGACAAATGCCTCACAGATTGAGACATTATCTTTTATTTCTTTAAGCAGTTTGTTTTTTTTTACTTTTAAAGCTATTCCATTTTCAATTTCATATCTAATCCCTTTTCCACAACAAACAAACGAAACCAACCTTAAAACAATCTCAATATTCCGCCACAAGCACTCAACTAGTTTGTTTTCAATATATGAAAAGCTGTATATCTGTTTGTTCAACATTGTCGTGTGTTCGTTCATGTATTGATGTCAAATATTTGTGTACAGTTAACGTGTGCCGATAGTTGTGTGTTTGAACAGCAAATAGGCGGGTGAACTAGATAACTCTTGTGTTTCGAGGTATCTTGTGCTGTTTCTGTGTTTGTTGATCTTGGTTGAATTGGTATGATTGGAGGATTTGGGCTGGTATTACCTTCTTTTGGAGGTATATGTTCAAGATTAGTTGGGTGATATTCAATATTCGTTGTTAGGAGAAAAGGAACTACCGATCGTTGGCTTTATTTTATAAAAGAGAGCTTGATTTTAGTCGAGCTATAATGTTGCCGCTCAAAAGAACCATTGCCTGTTTTACAGTGTAGGTTAGCGCAGTGGCAAAATATTGCATTACAATAACGGACTTGTGTTTCACAAGGTAATTAAACTAAGATGGCCAAAACGATAGTCGTGTGTTTGAACAGCAAATAGGCTGAACTAGATAACTCTTGTGTTTCGAAATATCTTTGGGCATGTGCTCTAGCTGTGCTTCTTGATATTGGTTAAATGGGTATGATTGGAGGATTTTGGATGATAAAATAAAAAAAAAACACATTTTCTTTCTTTAATAAAAAATTAAAAACACTTAGTCTTTTGTAAAAAAAAAAGGCCTTTTTTGTCTTTTCTTTCTTCTTTTTTCTTTCTTTACTTTGGATATACCTTCATCTTCTTCTTAGCGTGTTAATGGCAAATACAGTTGTTAAATATTATGTTGCCGGTATTAAGGTCTATCTAAACATATCGGGGCAGTGCCCGAGGCGTGACAGGGCCAAGCCCAATCATTGAAGCTTCGTCTCTGACCGGTGCACGGCCCGTGCACGTAAAAAATGTACACAACGGAGCAGTGATGGCCCAGTAGTATCGGCCGCGACTTACAAGTTGTAGGTCGTGGGTTCGAACCCAGGCTTGCTTTGTGTAAATTATTTCATCACCACTGATCTCAAAAACGGTGAAGGAAAACATCGTGAGGAAACCGGCATGTCCTAAAACCAAAAATTCGAAGACATGTGACATCCACCAACCCGCTCTGGGCCCCCGGGGTGGATTATGGCCCAGCCCCTCTCACAGAGAGGAGGCCTATGTCCCAGCAGTGGGAACATTAATAGGCTGATGATGTGTGATGTACACAACGATATTTTTTTTAACCCTTACGAGGCACGGTCCGTCCACGTCCCGGGCACGGCCCTATGTGTGGATATATATACTAGTATGTATTTATTTTATAAATACACCAAGGACTACACCTTGACCAACTTATCTGCGAAACGGACGTTTTTGGAACTTACGTTTTGAATGAGACATAAGATCGGTTTTTGTTTATATTTTTGGTTAAATAGTGAGGAACAGCGCCACTCATAATTGCACAGTTAAGTTGGTCGATCTGCTAAGAATTGTGAAACTATTTTGTTGTATAATAAAGTATATTCTACTATTCTATTTTTTTTATCTATTTATATACCTATTAAACTTTTATACAATAAAGGAGGATGGTAAAAAAGGATTTCACCACTGGTAACAAATTAAAATGATGAGATAATATTTCACAATTCAGCGTGCAACGTAAATGGTCGAACGCGGTGATAAACGGGCCCGAATGTTGGCGAAATATGCCGAGTGGCCGATGCAAATGGATTCAGATGCGCTTCTAAAAACATGGATGTATGGTACTTACTGGCAGCGACGCGACTAGAAAGAAGCTTTCTATCCTTCGAATCGGTCCACAGCTATCAACAGCTATCTTCATACTGATTCTAGGGAAAAAGCTATTGAGTTATATTATTAAGTACCCTGTAAGCTTGTCAGCAGTTCCAGGTAATTAGGAAAGTGTTTATTTTTTAACCGACTTCCCAAAAATATGTCCCAATTCAGATGTTTATATATACCTATATATATATATATTTGTTTTAATTAATGTTCGGGCATAACTCCATACAAACGGTTTTGCAAAATTCTTGTTTTGTTCGTAAGAAGTTTTTTTTGAAATGGTCCCATTTAAATTTGGTAAAAAACTGATGAAGAAATTCGGAGATATACAACAGAACTCTTCAATAAGTGTAATATATTTAAATATAACAGTATCAATACACATAGTTACTTAACTTTTATTGTAATAAATAAGAAATCATATAATAAATGCGATCGATCGATAGATCGACGTCTGGCATAAATTATTAGAAATTAAATAAGGGCCGCTAGTTTCAAATGTCAGATTACTCTACGAAAAAAAAAACAGACTGTATTTTATTGTGTCGTTTTTATATAAATCGTAAGGAAATTATTTTTCTTAATATTCTTAATAAGTTATGTAGAGCTGTGTATAATCAGCAAATATGTAAGCTGTGTTTGCCTGTTATTGGGTGTTCATTAAAGGCAAATGATAAGTTGTAAGATTTTTCTATAAGATGCTTTGTAACACTCATTGATGACACTTAAATATAAAATATATACGTGTATTCTCGCGAGACACAATGGCTTTTCTATTGTTTTGTTAATTACAGGCATTCAATTGGTTAAGCAAAGTATTGTGGCTGTCTAGGTTCGAACTTAATTTATTAAAACGTTTTTTTTACCACTGAGGCACCGTTGTAGTTAATATAATATTCGAAATATTTATAAGCTTTTGTAGTGGCACCCAACGCCGCCAATTAAGAACAAATGACATGACGTCACACAAATCCTGTATCGCGCCAGCAAAGTTTTAGGCGCGATTTGAACACATACAACAGTCCGACAATAACTGTTGGGCAGTTGCCCGGACCAGACACACCCGTCTGGTCGGAAGATCCTCCCTTTTTAAACGACTTTCAAAAAAGGAGGAGGTTCTATGTTCGACTTCTTGTATGTCTTTTTTTTCTATGGAGGTTTGTGGGACTTTACACACAATTCTGCATGCGTCCAAACTTTTATTTAAATGGCTTGTTTAATAGTATATGTAAGTCAGATCTTGCAACTGAATTTTAAAATAGTTATACCCAAATGATTGAGCTGAAATTTTGCATACACGTTTGGTTTTGATGAAAATACACGTTAAGGAAAAACACTTAAGTAAAATCGTTTTTATTATTGGAACTAAATATTTCTCTTACGAATACTTCTATCAGATTTAAGTCCGTGTACACAGTGCACGCGATAAATTTATCGCCACTCATAATAGCCGTTTTAAAAGTTAAAAGCCGTTAACACAAAACCCGTTGTAAATTAATAGTTTGAATTTACAATTATGATTTATATTGTTGCTCTCTATTGTGTGTAAAAGTAACAATACATAATTATTATTAACGTAAACCTCTAGATTATAACAATATATTTATTATAATCTAAGCTTAAACCATGGTTCTATCTTGATAAACATAAAACCCAGTTTATGAACTTAATTCCTTTTGGAAGTATGTTCGATTAAAAATTATGATTTGGTACATCAAGCTCTTCTGTGATTATATATTTTATTCTAGCTTTTGGCAGCGGATTCGTATCTTTTGCTTTATAACCCTATGCCACCATCACCATCCCAATATCACCATCGGTGATATTGTACCCTGCTTAAGAAATTTTTTGTAACCAGATACGTACAATCTACACAAAAAAATACCGAATACAAACAAATAAACAATTTTACTTTGATTCTTTTTTATTATAATGAAAGTTACAATTTAATAAAAAACCTAGTATCCAAAACTTCATGAAAAACTAATATTGTAGTAGAAATAATTTAATCATATCTATTGAACAAAATGTTTCACAAGCAATAAATCTAAAGTTAAGTTCAGACAACACGCTCATACATAAGCAGGCGGGTTGAAAGAATCAGGTTTAATAAATCTTATGAGAAGAAATGTTTTGTACAAAGTCGGGACCCAACTTAGGCCAACAAATAAATATGAACAAATAAAATTCAACGTATTCGAACAAATGGATGTTTTCTTGCAACTCATTTAGCATTATCAGCCTATAATGTCTGCTGAGACACAGGCTCCTTCTTGTAAAAGAGACTGATAGTTTACCATGCAGGTCCAGTGCGAATTGATGAATGTCACATGCCCAGTGTGTGTTGCCAGTGATAAGATATGGCTTTGAGAAGTAGTCACTCACAATGGGCCTCATCAGAAAGCTTACTGACCCAAAGGGTAATGGAGAGGGCTATGCTCGGAGTTTCCGTGCGTGATCAAATCAGAAAATTAGAGATTCGCAATAGAACCTGGGTTACCGACATGGCACGAAGAATTGCCAAATTGGAGAGTGAATAGATTTTTTCTAGGCAAGCGTGATTCACCGTCGACCACATCATCGCTTACCATCAGGTGAGATAGTAGTCAAGCGCGAGCCTATAGAGTATAAAATACAAAAAATATAGAGTGGCAGTGGGCAGGGCACATTGCTCGCAGAACGGATGGCTGATGGGGCAAAAAGGTTCTGGAGTGGTGACCGCAAACCGGAAGACATTGCGTTGGAAGGCCTCCCACCAAGTGGACCCAGGACCTGGTGAATGTTGCAGGGATCCGCTGGATGCGAGACGCACGGGACCGATCAATGTGGCGTCGCTTGGGGGAGGTCTTTCGGCTGATATATGATGACATGACTTAAAATTTTTTTGCTTCTTGTGTATGCCGGTTTCCTCACAATGTTTAACCTCAATGGTCCGAATCAGAATTAATTTGATTGTACCTAATCCCAGTTACAAAGGAAATTAATGTGTTATTTCCTGTTTTCTTTATTGATGACCCATCATCGTGATGATGTTGATGATGTGTGATATGACAATTGGATCAAGAGCGGGATTTTTGTTAGTTATAGCCGCAAAAAATCAGTAAAGGTGAGGTAAAGTTGTAAATCTTTGACAATCAAATAGTTGCTTGGGATTCCAAAAACAAAACGTTTGGCACCGACATTTTTCGTATTATTTCAGTTGTAGCTTAAAATGGACATCAATATAAATTCAATTTTATTCCTCAGAGGATGAACACTTTTGATTTGGAAGAACTTTCAATATATGCGTCTGCTGCAGGGATTATTGTTAAAAAAGAAAGTTTTTTGTAAAAGTAAAATGATGGCAAATGAGAGCAGAGGTGGTCCAGTGGTAGCGGCCGTGACTTACAAGTTGTAGGTCGTAAATTCGAATCCAGGCAGGCGCGTTACTTTGTGTAAATTATTTTATCACCACTGCTCTCAATACAGTGAAGGAAAACATCGTGAGGAAACCGACATGTCCTAGAACCAAAAATTCGAAGATATGTGATATTCACCAACCGGCACTGGACCCGCGTGGTGGATTACGGCCCATTCCCTCTCACAGAGAGGTGGCCTGTGTCCCAGCAATGGGAACATTGAAAGGCTGATGATGATAAAAATGATGGCTGCAGATTTTTTGTTGAAAAGTAGTTTCAAAGTTTTTCTATCGTTTTGTCAATTCCATCCTTCTCATATTTTAAACAAACTTCTGGTAGCAGCTTGGTGAAGCTGCTACCAAAAGCTGGTTTAAAATATCGTGAAATTTATTTTATCAATTAAAGTTCTATCCAAATCCGTTCAGCCGTTTAGATGTGAAAAGGTAATTAAAAGACAGAGTTATTTTCGCATTAGTAATACTCATATTAAGTTTGGTTATGACGTCTTCAGTTAGATATGATTTGGATGGTTATTAATAAGTCATGACTCAACAACTGAATGGATTTAGATGAGGAACTGAGATAGACGATGTAGGACATTAGGATAATTGTTATTCCGGTTATTCATACCCATCAGATAATGTTCGACTTTTAGACTGTTTTCTTTACTTCTTGCAATTATGAGAAGATAAAAAATCAATAATAATTATTTTATTGAATTCAAATAAGGTACATACAAAGAGACCTCAAGCAAGCCCAATTGCCCGAAAAGACAACCCAAGACAGAATAACTTGGCGCAGGAAAGCGAGGAGACCCGACCCCAAATAATGGGCCAAGGGAAGGAAGAAGGAAGGAAATAAGGTAAATACATTGTGAAACATTTTTTATGATCTTAAGCTAACAAAAATTCCACAAGATGTCTATGTCTTAACTAAATAACATAATAAATCTATGTATCTCAGACAAATAAAATAATAATAAAAAAACTAGAAGCAGTAACAAAAAAATAATTAAAGAACAATAAAAGTAAAGTGGTGATTTGAGAATTGATTCGATAGTGAACCAATGCTTAATTCAAAGAACACATATTTTTGGTCGTTCAAGGTTTTCACCACAGAATCATCACATTAATTCAAAATTAACTAAACAAAACGATTAAATAAACAAATTTTGGAGGTTAGTATTATTTGCGATGCTACTACAAACATTATCATAAGCTCCAAACATCATTTTACCCATCATTTAGCTTTTTGATCCACTTGGCAATTCAAAACTTAAATCTAGATGTTTTATATTGTACTCGGTAAAGGAAACAGTCGCAGATTATCTGTCAAGCAGAAGAAACACGAGAGACTGGGCTACAATACTCATTTGGCACGATCTTGCTATACCGAAAGGAGTAAAGTGGGATAAGTCAGTGATATAAGTTCCCCCACTTTTGAAACGTGGTGCTGCGTTTAGTAACTTGCCGTTCATTAACTTTATTGTCATTTGTTTTGACATTGATTTTGCAACTACTCGACATGAATAGAGCCCTTATATTATGTTATGGACCAAATTAAATAGACAATTTTAAAAACGCCTTAAATTGACCGAGCTCTCTGAATAATGCCGAAAATTGGGCCGGGTAGTGCTCCTGTTTCTGTCTGCATAGTCTAAAGTAACCTCACATGTAGGAGATGACGGGCGATGAGTTTGCTCGCTTTGCTCGCTCACTTTAGCTCCCGTAATCTCCTTCAAACCTAACTTATCCGTGTCGGGGCGGGGTACCCTAAGCTTCCAATCTCGCTTCGCTTGCTCTTGGGACTAATTCATTGACCATAATTAATATAATGATCGAATTACCCAACCTCTAGCAATAGCAAAGCATAAATGCAATATATTGCAATTTTTATAATGACCAGTCAATGTGATAAATAAAGAAGTTTAAATCAGTATTCATTACATTGCCCGATTTGACTTGATTAGATTCATAATGCCCGGGCATTATACATAGTGTACATATTAATCACTCGGTCCATGACATACACACTGCGAGGTTACAGGTTGAACTCACATTATTAATAAGATTGTCTTGTTTGCTACAAGATTGATTGTTGTTTCTTGTTTGATGAAAGTCAAGTAGTAACAAAACCAGTATAAACTGTAAATTTATTCTATTATATCTCCTTACTAAGGTTAGCTCAAGATTACCGAGGACAGTGTTGTGACAATGCTGAATTTTGTGTCAATGACAAATCGCAGCTCACCACGAAAACAGTGCATATGCGACGTCCAATAAACAAAAGCCTACGATTAAGTAATTAAAGAATCAGGTAATTTATTTTAAAGATTATGCAACATCACTCAACAGTCCACCAACACGACTTCAGATACTCCCACACAAAAAAATCCGATCGAAAAATCAAACAAACAACTCTGTCTACAGCCCCCAGATTGTCTCGCCCTACTCAGACACACGTCAAACCTACTTAAACATTCTATCTCAATATATAACGCTAACGGATTAAGTTTTCTTAAAGTCCAAACAATTTTTGGTTCAAATCTTTCATATAAGATTTTCAAACGAGTTTTGCTCCGACTTTAATAACTGTATGTTGACAGCTCGACGTGATAGACGACGTGCTTCAGATAATTGTGAGAGTTTAGAAAATCTTGGCGAATGTGTTGATAGAGCAACTAGTGTTTTTGATTAAAAAGTAACTGTAGTTTATTTAGGATTTTCGACTCTTGATAAGCTTTGGCTAGCTTTTGTGGTGACGTAGGACAACGGACTTTTGACTTTCAAGAGGTTCTTGTGAATAAAGATTTGTTCAGTAAAGCCAAAAATTTAAAGAAAAATAGAGATCTTACTGTCTTTTCGCAATTTTAGCTTGTTATGGACAAGAATGTCGTGGTGGGCCAGTGGCTAAGTCACCTCTCGTGCTTTCAAATTCGGGCAAGTACCAATGTGACTTTTTTCAATACAATTAAATTTATTCAGTAACAATTCACATTGCGTTCGAATATAATCCAGCATGACACATTAACATTATCAGCATTATTAGATGTAGGTACAAATATATAAGAATACATACAATTCAATTTAAATTAAAAAAAAAAAATGTTTCAAAACTAAGTTTATCTTGGACATCACAAGCAGCGGTGAAGGAAAACATCGCGAGGTACTCCTGTTAATGTAAGTCTGAAATAACCAAGTCAAAGGCCTGTGAGGTTCCCACAGATGGCTTAATTAACTCTGACACCAGAGGTGACCTCATCCTCACACGAAAAAGAAAGAAGATGGAGAAGAACGGTCAAGAAACTTCACACTTACGCTTTTCAAAAAAAAGTATTTGACAATATTTGGTACACATTAATTCATTAATTATACATGAGGATGTTGCACCTAGAATGACACTACTATACTACGTAAAGGTTCAAAATATTACATGCAATAACAGGTAACTTTATCAATTTGATAGATGGGAACATGGTACTCACACAGTTAGATAAATTAAACAGCAACGGAACCAGTGTGTGAGTTAATTTCATAAAAACACAATCATCTATACTAATATTATAAAGAGGTAAAGTTTGTGAGTTTGTGAGTTTGTGTGTTTGTGAGTTTGTGACGTTGTAAGGGGTAATCTCTGGATCTACTGAACCGATTTTGAAAATTCTTGCACCGGTAGAAAGCTACATTATTCCTGAGTGTCATAGGCTATAAAATATTTCAAAAAAAATAGAGATCCTTATGAAAATTGCAATAATGTAACCCAAGGTAGCAAAATGTTGTCTGTAAAATACATTATTTGGCGTGCGCTGAGAAAACTATTGATGATAGATACAAATTAGTAGGTAGGGTAGGTAGGATAGGCAGGTTAGGCAGGGTAGGCAGAGTAGGCAGGGTAGGCAGAGTAGGCAGGGTAAGCAGAGTAGGCAGGTTAGGCAGGAAAGGCAGGGTAGACAGGGTAGGCAGGGTAAGCAGGGTAGGCAGGAAAGGCAGGGTAGGCATCGTAGGCCGGGTAGGCAGGGTAGGCAGGGTAAGCAGAGTAGGCAGGGTAGGCAAGATAGGCAGGGCAGGGTAGGCAGGAAAGGCAGGGTAGACAGGATAGGCAGGGTAGGCAGGATAGGCAGGATAGGCAGGGTAGGCAGGAAAGGCAGGGTAGGCAGGATAGGTAGGGTAGGCAGGGTAGGCTGGGTAGGCAGGGTAAACAGAGTAGGCAGGGTAGGCAGGGTAGGCAGGGTAGGCAAGAAAGGCAGAGTAGGCAGGGAAGGCAGGGTAGGCAGGATAGGCAGGGTAGGCAGGGTAGGCTGGGTAGGTAGGGTAGGCAGGGTAGGCATGGTAAGCAGAGTAGGCAGGGTAGGCAGGGTAGGCAGGATAGGCAGGGAAGGCAGGATAGGCAGGGTAGGCAGGATAGGCAGGGTAGGCAGGAAAGGCAGGTTAGGCAGGGTAGGCAGGGTAAGCAGGGTAGGCAGGGTAGGCAGGAAAGGCAGGGTAGGCAGGGTAGGTAGGGTAGGCAGGGTAGGCATGGTAAGCAGAGTAGGCAGGGTAGGCAGGGTAGGCAGGGAAGGCAGGATAGGCAGGGTAGGCAGGATAGGCAGGGTAGGCAGGAAAGGCAGGTTAGGCAGGGTAGGCAGGGTAAGCAGAGTAGGCAGGGTAGGCAAGATAGGCAGGGCAGGCAGGAAAGGCAGGGTAGGCAGGAAAGGCAGGATAGGCAGGGTAGGCAGGGTAGGCAGGGTAGGCAGGGTAGACAGGGTAGGCAGGGTAGGCAGGGTAGGCAGGATAGGCAGGATAGGCAGGAAAGGCAGGATATGCAGGGTAGGCCGGGTAGGCAGGGTAAGCAGAGTAGGCAGGGTAGGCAAGATAGGCAGGGTAGGCAGGAAAGGCAGGAAAGGCAGGGTAGGCAGGGTAGGCTGGGTAGGCAGGATAGGCAGGGTAGGCAGGAAAGGCAGGGTAGGCAGGATAGGTAGGGAAGGCTGGGTAGGCTGGGTAGGCAGGGTATGCAAAGTAGGCAGGGTAGGCAGGGTAGGCAAGATAGGCAGGGTAGGCAGGAAAGGCAGGGTAGGCAGGGTAGGCAAGGTAGGCAGGATAGGCAGGGTAGGCAGGAAAGGCAGGGTAGGCAGGATAGGTAAGGTAGGCAGGATAGGCTGGGTAGGCAGGGTAGGCATGGTAAGCAGAGTAGGCAGGGTAGGCAGGATAGGCAGGGTAGGCAGGGTAGGCAGGAAAGGCAGGGTAGGCAGGGTAGCCAGGGTAGGGGCAGGGTAGGTAGGGTAGGCAGGGTAGCCATGGGTAGGCAGGATAGACAGGGTTTGAAGGGTAGGCAGGGTAGGCAGGGTAGGCAGGTTAGGCAGGTTAGGCAGAGTAGGCAGGGTAGGCAGGGCAGGCAGGGTTGGCAGGGTAGCCAGGGTAGGCAGGGAAGGCAGGGTAGGGCCAGGGCAGGCAGGGTAGGCATGGTAGGCAGGATAGGCAAGGTAGGCAGGGTAGCCAGGGTAGGTAGGCAGTTGACGGGAGCGAAGCCCCGAGGGTCAGCTAGTAAATGTATAAATCAACTAGTTTGATTTTGTCTTCACTACGCATGTTTCCAAGCATTCTTCTTTCAATCTTGAGTATATACATCTAATTTGTAATATTCTTGTTTACAATTTGGGCGCACGGTTGGCGCAGTGGTTGAGCGATTGACTGCTGCGCTGCGTGTCGCGGGTTCGATCCCCGCACTGAACAAATATTTGTATGACCTACAGATAGTTGTTCCGGCTCTGGGTGTTTGTGTATGTGAGTTTATATGTTTGTAAACGCACCCACGATACAGGAAGAAATTCCTAGTGTGGGGCAACGTTTTAAAAAAAAAAAAAAAAAAAGTTTGCTGTTAAAGAAAAAATTGTTTCTTTAAGAGAGTGATAACAGTGTCCCCAACAGTAAATAAAATAAACATTAAACAAATTATAGACTCCTTTCACTAGAACTGAGATTATTAAGGATCGTAGTAGGTAGTGTTTTGTACTTTCTGCCTTCCCCCATGGGATAAAGGATAGATGGGATAAAGTTTAACTTATACACCTAAGTCTTACTCGGAGTTTTTTTTCTAAAACACCAAGAAATTAGTCAAGTTTCTCATAGTGGTACAGTCATACCACTAGTCTTTTCAAATTCCCAATCAAGTCAACTCTCCGTTCTAAACGCAGCACAAAACGCGAGCATTGCGTTTACATACTATTTCCTCTGCTTTGCGCCTCGCTCACCGGAGACTCAACAATTTCGCTGTTAGAACTGCAGAGTTTAGTACAAAGTCTAAATAGTCTGGAGACTTGCTGTAATAAAACTTTATTGGCTTGTACGTGCTCTATCTTACATCGGTCGGTTTAGAACTTTATATTGTGACTGTGCATAAGATTGTTAGCGGGTATATTATAAGTATATTATATTTGTATTTAAAAATCCTTTTATTTATTAATAACAGACTGTTACTGCAAGGCACGTAATTAATCACAACGCTTGCTCGTGCGGATCAGCGATTTCAAACTAATATTAAATAAAAGTCCAGGTTTCCTCACGATGTTTTCCTTAACCACTGTTAACGAAGTCAAAGATAAAATTAGAAAGCACTTATGAATTGAAAGATTCACACTGGTAGGTACTTGTCCGGATTTAATCCCTCGATTTCAATAAAGATGGGCGAGGTCTCAACCACTGGCCCGCCGCGACTTATACATCGCGATCTTCAAAATTTTGTTCACATAATATTGCAAATGGCAGTTTATTACCTTTGCTCAGATGTTCCAACTTATAAAGTTCAAATACATGCATTTTAAATTCTAGTTTTCAACAGTAACTTTGGTAAAGAAATGTAAGAATAAATAAAAGATGGAATTTCTTGCCACTTCCATTTCACAGTAATCAACGCTTTTGAAGCACATAACTTCGTGACACATTTTATAAACTTCATTCAAAACTGTATGTAGACTACTGAAATTTAAAAATATTCATTCTAAATTTGGTAAATTACATAGAAATTCATACCTTGGATAATTCATCATCATCATCATTGTCTTACCCTAAGCACAATTTATTGAGTTTGAGCTGGGAAAATAACTAATTTGCAAATAAAAAAAATACACATATCTCCTTGTCTTTCACATCAAAAAACCTTCACAAAACTAACACAAAAGCAAAAAGATCGTTACGAATACCGCCTTAACATGACAAGGAAAATATCGAATGATTCGTTCCTCGATCTGTATTACATACATTCAATATTCTCCTAGATATTGAGGTCAGAAATGTTTTATTCATCGAGATAGCAGTGACGCAAAAACGCAAAAAAATATGGCGGTGAACCCGGCTGAATGCCAGATGCTTGGCCAATGTTGCCATATTTGAAGGCATATTATACAAGCTTGCCAGTCGATGGGTCATCCGTCATCGGTTGGCAGTTCTGGATGGTGTGCTGTTTCTTTTTAATATTTTTATAGTATTGTAAGTGTAGTGACGTAGTTACAATACGTCATGATGTGTGTATTGTAAGAGGATTACGACAGGAATTGATAATGTTATCATCAAAATCATATAAAAAAAACAATAATAATTTATCATGATATAAGCCGAGAGGCGTCCACTGCTGGACTTAGGTGAGCCTAAATGTCACTAATATATTTTTTTTTATAATGCCTAGAAAATATTCCTCTTGAATCCTATAATCTTTGTACCAAAGAAATATAAAATTAATTATTTAATATTGATTAGTCTGAGACTGACGAAAACTGTTAGTACGGCGAGCAATTGTTATTAAATAAACAAATAAATGAGTACAACGGCATTAGGTAAAAAGTTATTTCTATCAAGAATGAGCTCGTGATATTGCACCTATCACCAAGAACACAAATACTCTACCCGAAACTTCCATTCTTTATAGACTTTACGAGTATGTCCGAGCACAGCCGATATCATAAAACCTAGTTCTCCGTAGAGAATCTAAGTCCTAGAAAGTGGTTTCACTGCACCACACATTTGTGTTTAAGTTTTGAGAAATATTCTCAAAGTTCAACATACATTTATAGCGTAAGTTGCGACTGCAACCCCAACGAATAAAATATCTTTCTCTGTTAATATTTACAGAGAAAGATAATACTGTAGTATACAAAAAAACTGGACGTACCTACGTAGGTATGGGCATAAGTCGTAAGTTAATAAATTAAATCAATAAAATGATTATTTTGAGCAACAGATAATTATAGTATATTAACGCATAGAACATTTTTGACAGATCACGGAAAATAAAAATTAAAAACAGGGCAATTAAATGACATTTCACACAAAATCCTGCAATTTATTTGACTAAGGGCCGATTTTTCAATAGTCTGATAACTTTTAATTGAGGAATAAAAATTAACGTTTGACAGATTTAGTATAGAAAATATGTAAAATGGCCATTTTTATATCCTTCTGATCTTACTAATATTAAAACTTTGGATGGAAGTATGTTTGTTACTCAATCACACCGAAACGGCTGAACGGATGTGGATGAAATTTATCCCGGGAGTATGTTCCGTCGGATAATGTCGACTTTCACGCGGGTGGAGCCGCTGGCAGAAGTAGAAATGGTCGTATAAGTATTAATATTGACCACTATTAGACAGCATTATATTGCAACCATTTTTGCGCACTGTGTTCTATTTGAAGTAGGTAAGTTACTTGTGTCACTTTTATTATGTATTTTCTCCTTTTTTTGTATGTTGGCTCCTTTTTTCTAAATACCCACATGTAAATTAAAATAATTTGATTGTGATTTTGTGTGCTGTGCTGTGTCTTTTGTATGCGCTGAATAAATAATTTATCTATCAAAAACCATTTATTTAACCATTTCTAGCATTTCTTAAACATATATTATTAATTATCAACACAAACAACCCTTAATATAACAGCAACCACCAACCAGTCGCAAAAAGGTCACAGTCCCCAAACGTACAGCTCCACAAAACATTTTAAACTCGCGAATTTTATTCAAAACGCAGCCGGAACCCGCTTAGCCGACTTCGTAAACAGCCTCAGGGTTCCAATGGGCAAATGTACAAACTATTCGTCTGAATCTAGTTTTACCTGTTCACCGTACAATTGTGTGGAACTTTACTCTTTAAACAACGCTTTCTAGAGTGTATCGGTTGCGGTGTTTTTGTGATGTGCAGGTAAAAGTTTTCGTGGGAATTTAGTGGGAAATGGGCTAGAAATAGAATATCTGTTTGTTCTGGAACTGTTGATCTGCTGTTTGTTAATAAGATGGCTTTGGTGAAGTTGTCTACGTGATTGTTTTGCTAAATTATATTTAAAATTAGATACATCGAGCATGCTTAGCTTCAATGCATATTATTTCAAGCTGAACTATTCCAAACTTATTCAATTTTATGAATTATTTTTACATGATTATTTATATATTTTTAGCCTGTTCTTTCCCAATGCAGGGCAGATGCCTCCCTTTTACTATAAAACAAAACAAAATCAAAATAATCTATACTAATATTATAAAGAGGTAAAGTTTGTGAGTTTGTGAGTTTGTGACGTTGTAAGGGGTAATCTCTGGATCTACTGAACCGATTTTGAAAATTCTTGCACCGGTAGAAAGCTATATTATTCCTGAGTATCATAGGCTATAAAATATTTTCAAAAAAAATAGAGATCCTTATGAAAATTGCAATAATGTAACCCAAGGTAGCAAAATGTTGTCAGTAAAATACATTATTTGGCGTGCGCTGAGAAAACTATTGATGATAGATACAAATTAGTAGGTAGGGTAGGTAGGATAGGCAGGTTAGGCAGAGTAGGCAGAGTAGGCAGGGTAGGCAGAGTAGGCAGGGTAGGCAGGGTAGGCATGGTAAGCAGAGTAGGCAGGATAGGCAGGGTAGGCAGGAAAGGCAGGAAAGGCAGGGTAGGCCGGGTAAGCAGAGTAGGCAGGGTAGGCAAGATAGGCAGGGTAGGCAGGAAAGGCAGGAAAGGCAGGGTAGGCAGGGTAGGCAAGATAGGCAGGGTAGGCAGGAAAGGCAGGGTAGGCCGGGTAGGCAGGATAGGCAGGGTAGGCAGGAAAGGCAGGGTAGGCCGGGTAAGCAGAGTAGGCAGGGCAGGCAGGGTAGGCAAGATAGGCAGGGTAGGCAGGAAAGGCAGGAAAGGCAGGGTAGGCAGGGTAGGCAAGATAGGCAGGGTAGGCAGGAAAGGCAGGGTAGGCCGGGTAGGCAGGATAGGCAGGGTAGGCAGGAAAGGCAGGGTAGGCCGGGTAAGCAGAGTAGGCAGGGCAGGCAGGGTAGGCAAGATAGGCAGGGTAGGCAGGAAAGGCAGGAAAGGCAGGGTAGGCAGGGTAGGCAGGGTAGGCAGGGTAGGCAGGGTAGGCAGGATAGGCAGTGTAGGCAGGATAGGCAGGGTAGGCAGGAAAGGCAGGGTAGGCAGAATAGGTAGGGTAGGCTGGGTAGGCAGGGTAAGCAGAGTAGGCAGGGCAGGCAGGGTAGGCAAGATAGGCAGGGTAGGCAGGAAAGGCAGGTTAGGCAGGGTAGGCAGGGAAGGCAGGATAGGCAGGGTAGGCAGGAAAGGCAGGGTAGGCAGGATAGGTAGGGTAGGCAGGATAGGCTGGGTAGGCAGGGTAGGCTGGGTAGGCAGGGTAGGCAGGGTAGGCTGGGTAAGCAGAGTAGGCAGGGTAGGCAGGGTAGGCAGGGTAGGCAGGGTAGGCAGGGTAGGCAGGGTAGGCTGGGTAAGCAGAGTAGGCAGGGTAGGCAGGGTAGGCAGGGTAGGCAGGGTAGGCAGGGTAGGCAGGGTAGGCAGGGTAGGTAGGCAATTGACGGGAGCGAAGCCCCGAGGGTCAGCTAGTTAATAATATTTCAATTAGGCCACTAAGCGGCACTTTCGAACGTCAATAAATTAAATTTAGAAGTCATAATAATTGATTCTACCGTCCATTCGGAAAAGTAGCTTGTTATGGAGAAGAACAGACAGAAAACTCCACACTTACTCTTTAAAAAAAAATGTTTGCAACATCGACATACATACATTAATTCATATACGTGAGGACGATGCAACCAAACTAATACTACTATACTACGTATAGATATTAAGTATTACAAGCACTAACAGGTAAATTTATTGATTGGATAAATATTTGTGGGTATGTGGAACAGGGTGTAAAGTGCCACAAACCCCCATAGAAAAGGGAGGATCCTCCGACCAGACGGGGGTTGTGTCTGATCCGGGCAGCTGCCCAACGGTTGTTGTCGGACTGTTGTATGTGTTCTAATCGTGCCGAAAACTTTGCTTGCGCGATGCAGGATTTGGTGCCGCTACAAATAGGAACATGGTTCTCACATACTTATATATTTTGCTAACATATTATCATCTTTCCATTTCTCTCATTTTTAGGCAGTTACGAACCAATCCTATCGATAGGCATCAAGCTCGTCCCGCTACCTACGCATGGGCCACCCACCATCGTCATTTTCCGGAACCTCTATTGTGGTTGATGATGATATCTATTTCTTAATTGTGTCAGGAACAATTCTGACCTATTACAATACTTATTGCCAGCAAACCGTCACACGCTATAAACAACACGCTAATCGCTATCGAACTGTTTAATACAATGCTTAATGCGTCACTAGTAGGTCGGATCGCCGATGTGCGTGAACTAATCGACTAATTGAACGGCTCACTTTGATCGTGTACGTGGTACGCGGTTTCCGAATAGAACGCATTATTTGAATCGAATGTTCTGTTTCAAAATTTAAAATTGATGGAATGTGTTTTTTTGATTGTCGATTGTTTTTTTTATTAATAAGGTTAACTATCAATTTAATATAAGGGGGTTCGTATTATTCATCTTCAACATCACAACCACATGCATTTGCTCTCTTCTAGGCACAAGCTTCCCTTTTCTCTCCAAATACTTACCAGACATAAAACCAGGAATTACATTAATTGAAGAATTCAATTTCATCTATGATCAAAATGTAATAAATGTCAACGATCATTGTATTCTTTACAGTATTTCTTGTGAAAACGATATTTTTTAACCCCCGACGGAAAAAAGGAGTGTTATAAGTTTGACGTGTGTTGTTGCTGTGTATCTATCTGTGGTATCATAGCTCATAAACGGATGAACCGATTTTAATATAGTTATTTTTTTTGTTTCAGAGGTGATTTTGTCGTGAGTGTTCTTAGCTATGTTTGAATAAAATCGGTTCAGCCGTTCAAAAGTAATGAGCGATTAACTGTTTGAATCAGGGTGTTTTCGCAAGATCTCGTGTCATTATTACGTGTTCAATAGATTATTTCCAATCGTAGCGTGTGTCTTCTATGTACTAGATACATTATGTAGCATGAAATAAAAATGTGTCGGGGATTTTAAAATTTTGAAATTTTACTTGTGGCGTGTTAGACTTCCCTAACTCTCATAGTTTTTTAAATAATCCGCTTTTATGCGAACATCTAAAGGTTTTTAACAATTGATTGTACTGAGACATACCTATTAGCTTTTTTTGTAATTTTTCAGTCACATTTTCTCTAGTGGCATACCTAACTATGGTCCTATTCACGTTAAAATAAACATCTTACATTTAAAATTAAACAGACTTCCATTTCAAAATATACATGACAAAGGAAGGCATACAGTAACACCTATGCATTTCTGATCCCGAAGGCTATTGAAAACTCTTCGTTTATATTCGTGTATTTTCGCGAGAGTTCGTGCGTATTGCAGTCACGACATGTATGTCAACCGATCGAATTGCAGCCTTATTTTATTACCTTCTGCCTTCTATAGAGAATAAATCCTTTTATTTAGTTGAAGATAATGTTAGTGCAACTTTATTATATTTTGGAGAAATCAGCTTCTTTGTTAATCAGAAGGAACACCTTCAAGATCTGGTTACATTCTCAACTCGGTGATAAATCAATGTCAACAAATTTAAAAAAAATTGAGACATAAGAGTGTTTTTTTGCCAGACAAGTTATTGAAAAAAATACGGATATTTCTCCCAAGGGTATCTTAGTACTAAGAAAGTGTTTAAAAATGCCCGAACATCAATATTTTTCAAATCCGTCTATCATGTTTTTTTAATAATACTATGATAAGCCCCGTTAATCCATTCAAATACGCTTCAACTCGAGCCTAGAATAGTTATTTGTGCAACAAGAGAGCAAAGTTGGTTTTTGCTGCGAGTGTTGTTTTTGAATCCCGAGTAAGCGAAGGATTCTCTAATTGAATCACTAGCGTAGCGAGTGATTCTAGGTTAGCATCCTGAGCACAGCAAGGGATTCAAAGACACGAGATGCAAATAACTTTGGTCTCGAGTAACACGTACAACTTTTCACCTCAGCAGAAAGAACACATTACCTAAAGGTAAAATGTGCACGTCATCGTCACGTCTTTATTGTGGCTTTCAACATTGAGTAAATACTCCACATGGTGATAGTTGCCTCATTTGTGATAATTCTATGAAGTACGATAACAGTACAGTTTCCTAAAAAGAGTTTGCACCCTTTTTAAGTCCCCATTGCTTAAAAATATCATAAGCTTTTAGATAGTTTTCGTGACTTTTTAGCCAGGAATTTATTATTATTTAATTAATATCCAACGTGTATCGAACTTTGTAGCTAGCGCAACAGAAGAAGAAAAAAATAAAAGGTCAAAGCCCGCTATTATTTAAAATACATTCGGAAACTGCAAATTATTCTGTCACAATAAAGATTGTTATAACTTTAAATAATTATGTAGACACAATTGATAAACTTCGTATTTTTCTTCAACATTCTTTACTTGATTATAAAAAAATATAATTCGATTATTAAAAAAAAGTTTACAGTTATGATGTGTATCCGAACGCTTTATTGTTGGTTTCTGTTTTGGGTCTATTATTTATATGGAACTTGAAAATCGAACATTGAATCTAGTTGTTTCTATCTCTCGCTTTTGTCGTATCGAAGTGAAAGTGACAGTACAAAGTGAAGTTCAAATCTTTCAAATGATGTGAGTAGACCTAGGTCTACATTGCTAGAAATGTTATCGGCATTTAAAAAAATTAAACGCTACATTGTGTCACACTCGCAGCAAAATTGAATTTTGCTCACTGTCTCTTAACAGTACCTGCTTGTTTAAGGAGCTGAGTTGAAAACGACCATTTATCTCTTCTGTTCATACTATGTATACCATCAATTGCTCAAATCTAAAACTTAATCCTCAGCATCATCATCAACATTATCGTTTTAGCCAAAGAAATTCCACATAGACGCCCATTTAGTGTCGCCAGATCTTTAGTTAAAACGTAAAGCTTATAAAACAAACATTTAATCTCCAGACTTATTCCCAGATGAGCGCCAAAACCATATTTCTCAAACAATCAAGAACCGCTCGTTTTATTTAAAGCAAGTAACAGTAGTAATTTCGCGATCATTAATTTCTCGTTACCACCTAAACTCGACTATGTGCCGAATCAACATTTATTCGATTTAGCATAATAGTAATTACAGCACTAACAATTAACAGAGCGATATTTTTAAATGCTTCGGCTCAAAGGACCAAATAATTTTCTTGAATGACGAGATTTATTTTAATGTGTCTGGTACACGAAGGTTTACGCTGGACCATTTTTTTCAACAATTTAAATTATATCTTGATAATACTCGTATAACAAATTTTATTTTAATTTTATACTTGAGTGAGCAGTGATGGCCCAGTGCAGTGGTGACATAAATATGGAGTTGTATCAGGAATCAAATACCTCATTCTCCCCAACTCAAGGTCGAGGCCTGCATCTTCCGGCACTAGCAGGGGTTTGCGGAAGTATCGTATGTTCCCGCGACCCCCGACGTAGATGTGAGATGGAACACCTGGGTGGTTTTTAGCCAGCATGAGTCTGACAGATCCCTCCGTCCCCCCCAGGGCGGAGGACATCCAATGAGGATTTTCCACACAGGAACAAAAAAAGAATTGTGACAGTGGTGGCCTAGTGGTTACGGCTCCAACTTACGAGTTAGGTCGTAGGTTCGAATCCGAGCAGGCGCTTTACTTTGTGTAATTTTTTTATTTTTATTTATATAATTTGTCTCTACTAGGACTCAAGTCCTAGAGCGTCCCGGCCAAAGGCAGTTGAAGAGCACCGCAAGTCAGTTAGTCTGACGCTCTGACAGGCCTCTTCGCCCGCTCCAGTACGGAGAATATCGGCGTGACAATAAAATACATCCAGTAGGCTGGAATAGGCTAGTGGGAGGCCTTCCAAAGCAGCGTCTACTGCTTCGGTCATCACTCCAGAATTTGTAGCTAAAATATATTTTAGTTAAAAAAGAAACTGAAGGGAAAAATGTTTGAGCGTAAGTCGTCGTGTACCCACCCTTTACAAGCAAGGCGAATCAAGGGAGCAACTAATTCTCTTAAATAACGCTTCTCATAAGTGCTAAACTCACTTATCTACCCTCCCAAGTGGGCTGTGACGATGAAAATTAATAATAATATCGTAGTTTCTAAGGTTTTCGTCTTAATTTAGCATTAGCCCGCATAGTTATTATTATGGTAGTGTAACTTTGTAAGTAATGGAATATGAGTGATGCTGTGATCGGATTACATCGTTAAATTAAAGGAGTTACGTGCTTGAGAGCTTGTTCAAAATTGTTTTCTTTTAAGAGGGAGCATTTTTTATGTAGTGAACTTACTGGTTATTTTGTATTTTTGGATTTTGGAGTTCATTTCATTTATTTTCTTGGAATCTATTGTAATAATAATATACTGGTTGATACATCGACACGAAGGAAAATAAACTAGTTAACACCAAGTAGGGCTTTTTTATTTCAAGGTTTTATAAGATTAGCCCCTTTTTTTTAAATCGTTTTAATAATGTTTTAATCATTAGTTATTTTCCTATTAGTTTTATCAGTAAGATATTAGAACCAATGCCACCAGTGATTTACAAAAGAGACATCTTACATTTTTATTGGAAGTTAACCTGTGTCTTTCTCTCCGAAGCAAAAATACTTGAATGCATTACGCAGTGCATTCAGTTGCATACAAAGTTAAAAGCCTTCGTAAAGTACTCGGGTAAGTTAAAATCACTTTCAAGTAAGTAACTTGTAAAGTATTAAACATAATAATCACTCACTAAATACTGTAGTTTTCGTTGCTAATTTCCAAAGCTTTTTTGTAAATTTTATTTTTCCTTGTTTTAGTCATCTAAAACATTTACCATTCTTTTCAAATCAAAATGTAACTAATAAGCGGGAAAAAATATTCAATGTTTATAAATTGTTTTCTCGTTTTAAACAACTGTTTTCAAAATACTATTAATCATATTTTCATTAAAATTGATGATGATTCTAACAAAAATGAACTTGAAAGGAGTTGGGTGATAAAATAATTATTTTTTACTTTATTCTCGCAAACAACTTGAAAAAATGTCTACAAAACTCGACTCAATTCCCTCACCCACGACCAGCAGTAGACAGCCTCTTAATACCCGTTCATTTGGGCTGTCATTTGTCACAGCAACATTAAGGCACTGACAGAAAGGGCTCAAATGGGGCGCACCGTATATTTTATACTAACATATTATTATATCTACCATCCGCATTTTTTGTTTTGATTTAATTTGTATACTAAGTCTTCCTTATTTGGACTTAAGGAAATATGAAAATACAAGAATTCCTTAGTGGAGGTTACAAGCTGAATTGAATACGAGTACATTAGATTATCCTACTTTGTACTTAGTTCTACTTAACTAATGTCAAAGTCTGTATGTTTATATATCAATCATGCCTCAATGATTGCGTGGATTTGGATAGAATTCAGGACACGGGAAGTCGATGGTCACCCAGTGTGTGACCAGTGATGATCTATGGCTCTTAGACGTGATCGCATACAATGGTCGCACTCATCAGAAAGCTTACAGTAACCCAAAGGGCAATGGAGAGGATTATGCTCGGAGTTTTCTTGCGTGTTCGAATCAGAAATGTAGAGATCCGCAAGAGAACCAGGGTTACCGACATTACCCGAAAAATTGCCAAAAATAAGTACCAAAGAGCATGGCACATTGCTCGCATAACGGATGACCGATTGAGCAGAAAAGTTCTGAAGTGGCAACCACAAACCGGAAGGCGTTGCGTTTGAAGGCCTCCCACCAGGTGTACTGATGACCTGGTGAAAGTTGCGGGGATCTGCTGGATTTGAGACGCATGGGACCGGTCAAAGTGGTGACTCTTGGTGGAGGCCTATGTCCAGCAGTGGACGTCTTTCGGCTGATATAGAATACTTTTTGTGGAAGAGGAGTTTCTTGTCCGACCTTGTCCATAACAATCTACCTATGCGAATGGACGTTAGAATCAATTATATATATATGTATATTTTAATCTTTGATTCTCAAAAGTGCTTAATGGCATAATTGAAATTAAGTATTTGACTTTTTTATCTCGGTTGTATATAATTATGTTCTCGCGGTACAATTTTCGACTTTCACGCGGGAAAAAGTTTCTTTGTTAGTAAAAGCACTGACCGATGATTATTATCACGTGTTATTTCAGTATATTCTTGCCTCTTCAGAAAATGACAAATGAGTCACCGTTCATCACTAACAAAAACCTTAATGAACTTTAAAACATACTAAAGAACTATACAAAGACATAAACATACATTATATCAAACCACAATATGCAGCTATTAGAAGCCACGGTAGCAGCAAAGTGGTAAGTTTTTTAGCTTGTAAGTGGCGGTCAGTGGTGTCGACACGAGCCATTGTTTTCTCGTTAATGATGCGTTCGTGGTCAGTGGAAAGAGAGCTGCTAGATGTGGCTTGGTTAATATTTTATAAATTAGATTGCTATATAGCTAAGATATGTGAAACAACAATAGATAGACATGCATAGGCCCTTTAACTTTGACGATGTGACAAATTAGAAATCATTGGTCAAAATTAATTGAAGACAAGAGAACGATTGAGATTTGAGATTTTTTGAAGGTTATATCGATTACGATAAACATGTAATATTTTTTACCAAAAGCTTGTATTGTAAAATTCTAGCTAAAAACAAGGAAGGTGTGTCCTTTAAGGTGTTTAAAATATTGTAAGTGTTTTTGATACATAAATATTATAGTTTATTTATTTATATTATAAACCGAACACAACACATACTATTCTACGCCACCAGTATCTATATTACGTGCTGTGTTTGTTAGGCAATGTATAACCTTGAGTACCCTCATATTGACTATTGTTTTACTCCTCTTTCTACCACTATACCCCTCGCTTACGTATGTATATACTTACAAGATCTTTTTATTTTAGTAAAATGAACATTCTATTTGTGTCGATTGATTAAATTGAAACCACTTCCGAACACTTTAATTCTTGTGGTCCTTTAGTCCGAGGGTAGTATTTCTGAATAAATTCAGTGGCTTAAGCCCTGAGTCGAAAGCTTATGCTTCAATTTATTATAAATTGATATGCTTATGGACCGGCCGCTGGAGTATATTATGACTAGAACGTAATGACTCTGCGTTATCCATAGATTTCACAAAAAAAAAAAACTTGCACATTTTTCAGTAGACCTCTCTTCATGAAAAAGTTAAATAGCAACTTTCTAATATATTTGCCGTTAAGATGGCAGGTAGGTATTAATTTTCTTGATTTGTTCTAAAGCTTGTCAAAATTTAAAAACCTTTTTCTTGGTATTTTAAGTCACCTGTTTTCGGTCAGATAAAATGTTCTCTGAAAAATTATTGATCATTATCTAAAAACGCGTAGGACAAGAACGTCTGAAAGAACTTGGTTGAGGTCTATGTCCAGCAGTAGGAAAGCGATGGCTAAACAAAAAAGAACCAACACATTGCAGTCGTTAGACCACCTCCGTGACTCTGACACTAGCCAAAATCCAGTATAGTCTGCCTAACATCACAATTTACTATACATATCTACAGACAGACCGTTAATGAACTGAACCGAATCTCAGGCACTCAATATATTTGTCCAACAGTCCCTTTGCTACACTCTAATCACGTAAGCAAATAGTTACCAAGTCCTAGTATCAAACGAGGTGTGACCCTTTTTCTAAATACCGTTCAAGCGTTAGCGATTACCACAGAATATAACTAGGTTAGACTTAGACTCACCTAAGTCTGGGCTAACTTGGTTTTATCTACTGTTTATGGTCTAAATCTGAGGCTATAATCGTAACGCGTAAAATATTTTAAATGTTACGCAGTCTTTGGAATGTAAATTGTAGTTTTATAGGCACTTTATATATGTTAAGCTCGTTTTGCGGCAAGAAACTATCGTTGTGTAACACCTATATCAGTATTACATTATCGTCATGTGCCTAGTCTATTTTATTCTAGCCTGTTTTATCAACCATGTTAAAGACGGCTTACAATCTTACTAGTATTTCAAATGGAGTGACTGCCTATTAAGAGTGGTAGCCCAGTGGTAACGGCCACGAACTACGTGTCGTAGATCATGGGTTCGAACCCAGGCAGGCACTTTTCTTTGTTCTTTAAATATCTTTAAAAACATCGTGACAAAATTGGCATGTTCTATAACCATAAAAATCGAAAACATGTGACATCCACCAACCTGCAATATACCCGCGTTGTCATTTAAGGCCCATTCCCTCTCACAGAGAGGAGGCCGGTGTCCCAGCAGTGGGAATGTTAAAAGGCTGATGATGATGATGACTGCCTATCTGACCGTCACAAACCAGGTACTAGGTACCATGCTACTCCTTGGCAGCACTGGTTTTTATACTATTCAATTCGATTAGATCACCATAAATTCTTATTTTCGAGTCGATGGAAAACATTAAATATTTTGGTCCCAATAAGTGGTAACGTTAATTGCAGCGTGAGTAGCGTGGTGGTTCATTACCATAACATAACACAATGTGGTATTTCTTAAAGTAGTATTCAGAATGTTTAAGTTCGATGGAAATAAAGATCATTCAAGGTTGTTACTAAAAATACGATGAGCAAACTTAATAACACTTCGCCGGTCCCGAGGATTCGAGAACCCGTCCACTCTCTGATCACTAGATCAACGGGACAATGCATAATTCAACGTCCAAAGTGAAGTACCGACCCCCGAAAATGGCAACATCTTTAAGGTAACTTAATAAGCTTTAGAGCTTAAGTACGAGAAGCTTAAATGTGCTGGCGTAGGTCACAAAGTTGGCAAACAGAAGACTGGCTATGGTAAACTTTTTATGTCGTTGCAGGAAGATTCTTGTTTTTGCTCTAGTTTAATTCTGGTGTAAATCTGTGTGGAATTTAATTTTCTTCTAAGAAATACTCAAATGTTGGGGGATTTTTTTTTCGAGAATAATCTAAACTCTTTTTTTCTATATTGTTGTCGGTTTGCTCTTAAGTCTAGTCTAGGTCAGAGGTGATAGAGACAAAGTCAGCGATGCAGTGAGCTTACCCAGAAGAAGCCTGTTCACTCTAACTTTGAAGAGATTCAGGTTGAACGCGTTCGGAAACGCCGACGCAGGCAGTGAGTTCCACAATTTTGTTGAGTTGGGATCGCGAATGCACGATAGCAGAACGAGTATTTGTGTGCATAAATTATATGGAAAAATTAAGCGCACGTGCGCCAAATTGAAAGAGACCTTACCAGATTTTTCTTGTAAAGCCCTAAAGTTAATCACATTTTAGCCAGCTACAAAATATTTCAGGGATAACACTTTCTTAATTACCTTTTTGGCTAACTACTGCTGCAGTACCCGAGTTGGCCTGTTGACAAAAAATGCTAACTGTAATATAATAACTTGCTAAATGGTTAAAACTTTTAAAACTTAAGTTTTCTCTCGTATATTTTCGTTCTAGTCAGATAAATGGTCTTGCTTACTTATCACTTAACCTGTTTTTGTAAAGTTAAGTAATGGGTTTTTAGTTTAACTTACAGGATATTAGAAAAGGGATTATGAGTGTCAACATTGTGTAGTACGATACGGGTCAAAACCAACTAAATCATATTTTACAAGAAAATATTTTGTTTATGTGTATAAGAATTTACATTTACATAACATAATGAAACCCAGCCGATAGAACATTTACATTTCACTAGTTATTCGGCTACAGCGAGCACTGCACGCGAGCGGTGACAACCAACTGTCGGAGCGGTGCCGGGACCGCGCGAAAGTATAGGCATTAATCGTTAGAAGTACGGTCGAGTGAAGGAGGCCTGGTTTTACTGAGAAATGCCATACAAAAAACCCAAATGATCACTTTTCCCGAGCCAGGAACTGGATTCAGGCCCTCGAGTTCAGCAATAAAGTTTGCAACCACTAGACCAACGAGGCTTTATCGGATTTCATTTGGATCAAAAAAAAGTTCAAAAATCATAAACCCGACTGCAAGAAGTGAACTAAAAAAATGTAAACAAGAAAAAAAAACAATCGGAGGATGCTTAAGAGTTTGGTCAATCAGCTCGTGAATATGTATCCTCCAACTGATTTTCTTCTTGTTTACATCTAAGCAGTCGGGTTTTATTATGATTTTATAAAAAAAAAAATACAACTTTTTTGTTATAATTTTTTTGTCTACCTAAAACCCATCATTTTGATACCGCACTCATTGGGGTAATAACTTACGCGTGTCAAACTTGGTCGTTAACAAAAAGACAACAAATTAAGATTAGAACTTGTAAAAGAGGCAGGTACTCAAACTTAAATGGAGATGGGCAAGACACATTCAAAGGCTGGAACCACAACGATGGACCCAGATCATAACAAACTGGACTCCCAGATCTGTTAAAAGGAGAAGAGGCAGGCCTTTTAAAAGGTGGAGAGACGACATTGCTAAAACTGCTGGAAACCTTTGGGCCAGGACAGCTAGACGTCGCGACAAATGGAAGCATTTGGAGGAGGCTTTTACCGCCTCAGGCGGTCCTTACACTAAAATAGAGACAGAAAACATATATACTAACACACAACACTAACAAATATTAAGCTAAGTTTATTTAATTACTTTTTATTACTAACACAATAATGTAATTTAAGCCGATTTTTGTCTAATAGTGAAACAATTTTAAACCTTTGTACTTAGTAAGGAATTAATAAAAGCTTTTTTATTTATTTTTTATTTACTCATTGGGGTTGGAAGACAAAAAGTTTAGGACTCCCACAATATGGCGCTCAGAATCCACCATGTTTTTTTTATTTTATTTATAACTTTTTAGTTATATTTTTTTTTCTAAGTACGTTTTGACATATAAGTAGTCTACCTAAAACCCATCATTTTGATACCGCACTCATTGGGGTCGGAAGACAAAAAGTTTGGGACGCCCACAATATGGCGCTCAGAATCCACCATGTTTCATTTGTCTTTACTTATCTAAGAACACTTGGCTGGTCATGCCGGTCTTAATTACATAAATCCGTCTAGTGTTTTGAAAGATATGTGGTAACTAGCTGATCCGGCAAACTTTGTTTTGCAATAAAAACACCAAACATTCATCTACCCTACCTAAACTACCCTACCTACCCTACTACCTAATATAAAAAAACAATACAAAAAGCAAAACTTCAAACTTCACATAAACCATCTACTATATAGTCCGAACAAAGCCTAAACATTTGGTTTGGATAGATGAGCCCGTTCTTGAGTTATAAAATTACAACGAAAAGTGGCATTGATTTTTATATATATATAGATAATGAATATTACATACATACAAACATACTTATAATCAAAACAAAATACACGCGATAAATTTAACATTTTCGGCTAATCAACTTCAGATAAACAAGTACCAAAGGACCAATTAAGTTTGACTTGACAAATGGAAATAACCACTGCAGCAAAACGCCCACCCATCTCCCCTTTAACCCCCCATAAATCCTATGCAATCCATACCATACAATTTACAAAGACGTAAGGACCATTTAACAAATCTTGCAGCCATTAGCGGTGGGAACGGCTGCAAAGTGCCGTAGTGTCCACAATAATTGTAGTTCGGGTGCCGCGGTGACCCTTAAGCGATTTGGACTAATTTGAATCGAGAGTCGTTAATGTACAGTGTTGCTGTTGATGTTGCTTGTTGAGCCGTTTATTTGTTGGTTGGAATGTAAGTGTTGGGTGAAGTAACGTACTGGTTCTAGTAATTATTCAAATATTCATGTCTAAACTCGTTTAAGATTTGTTTGATTTGAAACCATTTGGAAATGGGATTTTTGTGGGCTTATTTATCATATTATTATACCATTATACGGGGATAAAAATTATTCTATAGCTTTATCCAAGTTCTGGCCTATCGTACTCCAAGTTTCATCTAAATCCGTTTAGCCGTGAAAGCGTAACAAACAAACTCACTTTTGCGTTAATATTATTAAGTTGAGCTTTCTTTCTGAGTTTGAGTAAATTGTCTGTCTCCATTCGACTAGAACAGAAGCATAAACACTCAAAAGGTATACATTGGAATCCTGCAAAAGATAATTAATATTGTAGTATGCATCATATTTCCACTTAGTGACGTCACATGCACAGTTTTGTGAAACACTACAAGCGTGCATTTCAAGAGATCTCTACTTAATTTATCAGCGGAAAAGCGCTTTTTTCACTCTGTATTATTTTTGAGCTGCAAAATAGCAATTATATTTAGCTTCAGCACTCTAGCGCTTGAATTCTGAAGAGATAGAACTTTGTTTTTGGTGATATTATACAATGGAAAGTTAGTATTAGTGGATATTTTCGAACTTGCTCATGCAGTTTATTGCAGTGGAAACTAACTTTTTCTTTTGTGGGGTTCATATTTATGCATAATAATAGTAGTAAATGTGTTAAGTTATCTGTTTTTAAACATAAATATAAAGAATAAATAAATCGGTTTAAATATAATTTATTTCTCAATAGTATTAACATAATGGGTTTAATAACAACTAAGTAATTATATGAAAGTCCAGGGCGTACGACGCACATCACACTAATATTATAAAGGCAAAAGTCTGTGTGTGTGTGTATGTTTTTATGTTTGTTACTTCTTCACTCTCAAATGGCTGGACGGATCTGGATGAAATTTGGCGCAGAGATAGATTATAGCCAGGAATAGCACATAGGATACTTTTTATGCCGGGCATATGTTCTCTCGGGATAATTTTCGACATTCACGCAGGTGAAGCTGCTGAATAAACACACTCCACGCCACACTCGGCACAGAAGAAGAGTGAATTTCTAACATCAGCGGAAGCAATCGACAGACTAGATGGACAAACTAGTCAGATTTCACTAGTACTGGAAGAAAGAACCGCGGGCTTGTGAAAGGTGGAAAGCATGCTAGCAAAAACAAATGGTAGCAAAATACATAATTGACCACAAATAACACACCAAAATATACTTAGTACTTTTAATAAACACGTTAATCAAGAACGGCTTTAAAACCCCTTTAAAATAAATTGAAATGTCTATTTTAAATTACACTTTAAATGCAAAAAGGAGTTAAATACTCGGCAAAACTGGATCCACGTGTGTAAAGCCGCGGACGGAAACTTATGAATAAATAAATAAGCTTCAAAAATTTCAAATAACATCGTGTAAAACGCAACGAAGTTTGGAAAATGTAAAGAAAATTTTCAAAAACGTCGGTCGTACGAAGCGCGGCAAAAATCAGCGTAATTCGGACTAACGATTTGCATTTTTGATTACGTAAATTGTAACGAGAAAGGTCCTGGTCGGGGTTTTAGAATTTTTTAATCTTTGGCCAACTTGTTATATATGAAATAAAAAAAACCGGCCAAGTGCGAGTCGGACTCGTGCACGAAGGGTTCCGTACCATTATCGCAAAAAACGGCAAAAAAAACACGTTTTTTGTATGGGAGCCCCCCTTAAATATTAATTTTATCCTGTTATTAGAATTTGTTGTTATAGCGGCAACAGACATACATCATCTCATTCATCGTCAGTGAAAATTTCAATTGTCTAGCTATCACGGTTCATGAGATACAGCCTGGTGACAGACAGACAGACGGACCGCGGAGTATCAGTAATAGGGTCCCGTTTTTACCCTTTGGCTACTGAACCCTTATAAGATTTTTTAACGTTAATTGTTCGATCAACGTCATCGCATTAAGGATGGAAAATTTCGAAATATGTATTACAATTTTTTATTTTTCCCATTAAATTTAAATGATTTTTGCATCTTTTGTAGGTCATGGGTTTGAACCCAGGTCTCAAAACGGTGAAGAAAAACATCGTGAGGAAAATGGCATGCCCTAATACCAATAAATGGAAGACATGTTGTGACAATGCACTGGTGGTGGTGGTGGATTATACACTCCCATAGAGAGAAAGTCTTTGTCCCAGGGGTTGGAACATTCACGTCATCTTTTTGGGACGTGTACTATAATAGTGTCATGTTATAAAACAGTAAAGCTTTTATTTTACTCTGAGTATGCGTGCAAAGTTGAAAAGTCACTTTGCGAGAATGTAAGGAACAGTTTAAATTAAAGTTATTTGTAGAAAAAGAACTGACATACTTTTTTTTTTAAATCTAGTTGACAGTTGTATCGTAACTTTCTTCCGAAAGAATCAAAAGCACATTATACTCGATATTCCACGTATATTTCATCCATTAATCGTTGTCATAGTTAACTAATCACCTCACTAACTGGCGTTATATTTCAAAGCAATGCAGGAAATTACATCCCCGGCCTTTTGTTTCTAATGATTTGATATTCGAGATAACAGCCGAAGAAATGTTGAGATCCATTAGTCAAGGAGTGAGTGCCTTTGTTTCACTGATTTGATCGGTAGACTAATTGAGAATATAGTAACAATAGGTATAATTCTCACTGTTGTTCCTTGAATAAATTCTGATTTTGTTATTTGAAATTGACTGCTCTTAGGAAGTCTAATTGCTGCAAATTTTGTTGTAAGTCGGATAATCGTTTCAGAAAGAATAGTTATGATTTTTAATCATCATCGTTTCGGCCGGAAGACGTTCTCAGCTGGATATGGGCCCTACAAGTGACCCCATCCACCAGACCTGTGTTTTACTTCCAGTGGACTTTCGTGACCCACAATAGGCCATCTGTCCACCTTGTGGGAAAGCCTTGAAAACGGTTGATGGTGTCGAAACAGTGTTGGATTTTTATCCTATTATACAGGGTGTAAAAATTTAAAAATTGCTTCTGACCATGTATAAGAACAACTTTTTCCAAGGAACTCATATTGGATTATTAAATATAAACAAACTCCATACAAATTTTGGTCAGCTGACGACAACTTTATATGGTTTTTTTTTTTTTTTTTTGTGAATTGCTTAAGAGTTTCTTGAAGAAAGTTGTTTATCATGGGCAGAATCTGTTTCTAAAACTATGATTGCACTTTTATATTACATCCTGTATAATAAACTTTTGAAGAAAAATGTCCCAGTAGGTATGACAACGATTCTTAGACAGAACAGAGCTTATACTACGAGTAAGTATATAGTTAGCCCACAAAGTAGTTTGTAAAGTTATAAGCAACAGTTTATAGCTATTTATGCAACTGTTACGTTATGGACGGTCTTTTAATACGAGTGCCATTTTTCGGTACAAGCGTAGCGCGTACCGAAATAGGTGGGCACGAGTATTAAAAAACCAATAACGTACAGTTGCATACAAGATTTTATCTACGAAGGAAGGAATAAAACACAGATATAGACAAATAAGTATTTCAGGAAGTGTGTTTAAGTATTTCATTTCTCATATACATGTCTTGATTTTTCTGGTAGTAAATTATTTGTAGCCGCAACTGCTCTATTTGTTATATCTGGTGGTGTATTTTCAATATCACTTGATGTTGAAAACATTTTTAATAAAATTTGGAATAAAATTTCACTCAGAAATTTTTGCCCGCGTCCACTTTTTATTTTATTTTTTTATTTAGTCTTTATTAGGTATAAGGCAAAGATCTTGAAGCCGCAACAGCCAAATAGTATACGATACTTTTGTTCTAAACTTGTTTCATTTTTAAAAACATCATTTACATTGTCTCGATTTCGAAGTAATATTATAGGTACCTGGCTGTATGTTCAGAATGTCTTTGCTTGTGTTTTAGAATTTATGACGATTCGCATAATGCAACCCGGTGTCGTTATGGGTATCATAATGCAACCGCTGTCAATTTTATAATTCGAATATAACGAAACCGAAGTAGATAAAAGTATTAAGAACACTGAACGTTTGTAGTTTAATTAAATATTTAAAAGAAAAGTGCGTTATTTTTATTATAATTACAGACCTTTTTTACAAACTCGTTCATGGTTAAGACGTTGATGACGAATTGCCTATTTATAATTTTCTTTCAAATTCAGAGATTAAAAGATAGAAAACTTAGATAGGTGTTTGGCAGGGTTTTCTGAGAAAATAAATGGTTAGACATTTTTTATTTTTTTGTTTTCATTTTTGTCTTAATATCCAATCTTGGGTCATGTCTTTTAGTTTAAAAGCAATCTGTGGCCTTCTATGATTGAAGGAGCGTGACGTTTTTACAAACTTTGTATTTTCTTGAGTATTTCTATTATTGTGGGTCCTAAATAAATAAATGTCTGTTTACTTTTTTATTAAGCCCTTGCTACATCTCTGTATTACTGTTATACTTTTTCGAAACTCATCTGTTTAGAAAATACTGTCCCCCTGTAGCAGGTTATAGAGCTACATATATAAAGTAAACAAACATATGCAAAAGACTAACACCATCTATAGCAATGGAATGGGACCGAACGCGATTGAAGTTCTTATAAAAATTATCATCTCAATTAGACGAAAAATGCTAGTTACGCCGGCACTGTTTCTTTGTATGGAATGAGCCATCTGTATGCTAGTAATATATTATCTGTGGTTAGGGTGTTTTTTGAGAGGGCTAGAAGAGACGCCACCTTCTCGGCGTTTACACTCACTTCTGCTTTTTAAATACTATTGGTTACCTTACATGGATTAGCAACAGGTGAAATAATATAATTTATGAACGAGAGCCTCATGAAACCAAATTTTATCTATGAACTTATAACGCTATTCTCAGTGACAGTAGTCACTGAGAATAGCGTTATAAGATTTAATTTCATGACACCTGGCTTAGATATGTAAGCCAAATCACTGCAGCCCAGGTTAATGAGATGTGCTTATGCAATAACGCCAGGTTGGCTTGCAACATCTGGTTGATAGCTTACTGGAAGACATGATCTTGCTTATTAAAACCAGTAAATAAGCATTCTCAGACAAAATATAGGTTCGATTCACAACACAGTAATATGGACAATTAAATATTGACCATGATTTGTCCATGTCAAACAAAAAAAATTAAAGCTTAAATGCCTTATTTGCATTGAAAGACCTGTCAAAATCGGTCCAGCCGTTTTGGAGATTAGCCGGAACAAACAGACAGAAATACAGTCTGAGAGATAGGCAAACAAAAAAAAATTGCTTAATAACCGTGTAAAAAATCAATAAGCATTAAGTAAAATGCTGTTATTTTGATATTACAAACAGAAACTTCAATTTAGTTTATTTGTGTAGGTAGATGATTACACTATGCGTAGCGACCTACGCATCTGCTACGGTGTAGCACGCGTAGCAGTATTACGGTCGTGCTACGCATTCGCATCGTAGTAACAACGCATTATCTTTCATCATAAAATTCATCTTATGTGGTTCTAATTTTAAAGGCAAAAAAGCTGTGAATATTTTTGAGATTGAACTGTCATATCGTCTTGACTTTTTTTTTTTTTTTTTTTTTTTTTTTTTTTCGGGGTGGAAAATCCTCATTGGATGTCCTCCGCCCTGGGGGGGGCGGAGGGGTCTGTCAGACTCGTACTGACTAAAAACCACCCCGGTGTTCCATCTCACACCTACACCGGGGGTCGCGGGAACTACGATACTTCCGCAACCCCCGGCTAGTGCCGGCCCGCCTCTGCGGGCCACGATCTCGGGTTGGGGGAGGAGTGAGGTGTTGGACTCCCCCGCGACGTCTAAGAGGGGCGCGCGTGGAACACTACGCGCCGCCACCTCGGGTCCTGACGTGTTGGGGGCGACGGACGTCCCCAAGTCCGTCACCTCTGGACTCATTTAGGGGGGCTGGAAGAGGGCGTTGTGCGCCCTCTGCCGACGCCCGGCGCGTCTGCTGCGGATTGGGTTAGCGGATGAAATCTCCCTCTCCCTCTCCGCAGCCTCCTTCTGCGAGACGACTGTTTCGCAGAAGGATACCACCGCGTCCCAGGACTCCTCGCTGCCGACCATAGACTTGACTACGGCTGGCAGCGACAGGTCACTGCCTACTTCAGAGATGAGGGCACGGCGTGGCTCCTCCCAAGCGGCACACTCTGCCAGCGTATGCCGCGCCGTGTCCTCCCGGCAGTCGACGCAGTGGTGACACCGGGCGTCCGGCTCCCTGTTTATGCGACACAGGTACTTCCCGAAGCAACCATGCCCCGAGAGCACCTGCGTCACCCGAAACGACAGGGAGCCGTGCCTCCTCCCGAGCCAGCGCTCGAGCACTGGCCGGACGGCCTCGATGGTAATGAGGCCGGCGGTAGGGCGTGAAAGCCTGTCCCGCCATTCCGCCACCAGGACCTCACGAAGCTGAGACCGACGCAGCTCCATATGTCGCTGCATCGGCCCTTCGCCCCGCGCCCGCGCTTCCTCGCGCCACCGGTACAGTGACGCGAGTACCTTCGCCTCCAGGTCCCAGGGTGGGGATCCGGCCAGTACACAAGCCGCCTCGTAGGAGATCGTGCGATACCCCCTGATGACTCTGACGGCCATCGCTCTCTGCGGCTTTCGCAGAACAGCGATGCTGCCGGCCGTCAGGTCAGTCGCCCAGATCGGGGCCCCATACAGGGCCATCGATCGCACGATCCCCACGTAGAGCCTCCTACAGGCGGCGCTCGGGCCCCCCAGATTGGGAAGCAGCGTTGACAGCGCCCCAGCCGCGCCCAACAACTTGGGCGCCAGCCGCCGAAAGTGGGGGCCGAAATCCCACCGGCTGTCGAGCACCAATCCTAGGTACTTCATGGTAGACTCGACAGCGATTCGAGCCCCCCCGACCACGATGTGGGCATCGGGTGGTGGCGCCCGCCTGGGGCCATGAAAGACCATGGCCTCCGACTTGTTGAGGGCCACCTCCAGGCCAAGGCGCCGTATGCGGCTCACCACCTGTGAGACCGCAGCCGTCGCTAACAACGCTGCTTCCCTGTACGAACTCCCCCGGGCAGTGACCAGCGTATCGTCCGCGTAACACGTCAGGTCCACGCCCGGTTGGAGTTCGCCTCTCAGCACCCAGTCGTACCCGATGTTCCACAGAGGCGGGCCCAAGACCGAGCCCTGTGGAACACCGCACGACATGCGGTGCTGGTTTGCGACGCCATCACGTCCCACGTAGGTGACACACCTCTCCGCCAAATAAGCCCCGACGATGCGGCAGAGGTAGGGAGGCACTCGGTGATATCGCAGTGCCTCGCGAACACAACTCCAGGGAAGGGTGTTGAAGGCGTTGGAAATGTCCAAGGACACCGCCAACATCACCCCACCCCGGGACACCGCTTCCTCCGCCAGGAATCTCACCTGCGATATTGCGTGGATGGTGGAGCGCCCATGCCGAAAGCCGAACTGGCTTTCGTCCAGGTCCGGCCCCTCTCTGTACAAGTGGCTGACGAGGCGGGCAGCCAGTATCCGTTCGAACAGCTTACCCACCTCGTCTAGCAGCACTATGGGCCGGTACGCGGACGGTGAGTCCGCAGGGCGCCCCGCCTTCCTGAGCAGGACCAGACGACCAGATTTCCACAAAGTGGGCAACTGGCCCCGCTCAAGGCACGCTGTGAAGAGTCCTCTCAGCCAGGGCTCTAGCTCCTTCAGAGCGAGGGCTAAAACGTAGCCGTGGATCCCGTCGGGCCCCGGTGCCACGTTCTTGGCCCGGAGCCGCATCACGGCCGCCCTCATCTCTGCCTGTGTCACCTCTGGGACGCTGATGGCGTCCTCCTCTGTAGACTCTGCGGCCGTGGGCAAAGCCATCGGCGGCGGGATGTGCTCCGCTCTCGCCGGGAAGAGAGCTGCGACTACCTCCTCTAGCAGCTCGGGTTGGAGACTCTCCGTAAGCGGAGGCGCGGCGGCTCGAAGTTTCCCTCGAACCGCTCGATAAGGGCGCCCCCACGGATCCCCGTCTAGAGTCTCCAACATCTCCTCCCTGGCTCGCTTCTTCGCCTCGCCGATGGTCAGCCGCAGAGTCTCCGTCGTCGCGCGGTACACCTCATACCGCGCGGCTTCTTCTTCAGGGACCCGACGACGTCTTCTCCGATATCGGGTGTACTGGCGTCTGGCCGCTACGCACGCAACACGCAACTGTGCGATCTCGGCGGACCACCAGTACACCTGGCGCCTCGCTGACTGTGCGTGGACCCGGGGCATGGACGCGTCGCTGATTTGCGTCATCGCCCCGCGGAACCGCAGCGACTCCTGTTCGACGTCGACGGGTCCGGTCGTTGCCGACTCCCGGATCCAGGCCTGGACAATGGTGGCCTCCTCGAGAAGTTCCCTGTCGATGCGCTTACGCGCCCAGCGCGGACCGTCCGTTCGCGGGGCCGGCGTACCGCGGCCGCCGGTGGTCTGGGTGGAGACGTCGAAACGGATATATCTGTGATCCGATAACGTCTCCACCTCCACGGCGACACGCCAGTTACGGACACGGCTCGCGACAGCAGGGCTAGCAAACGATACGTCCACTATCGAACCGCCCCGCTGTCGCACGCACGTTTGGACCGAGCCCCGGTTTAGTACGACCAGGCCGGTGGTAACTGCCCACTCTTCCAGCACCTCACCCCTAGCATCGGTTACCGGAGATCCCCACGCCGATGACTTGGCGTTGAGATCCCCTAGCAACAGCACAGGATGAGGGTGGAGTCGGCCTACGACAGCGCCTAACTCGACAAGGAAACTCTCGAAGTCGGCGAGACTCTTGTTGGGCGAAAAATACGCACCAACTGTGCCAACGCCGTCCGCGAGCGCGGCCACCCAGCCATGCCCTCGGGACGGGCTGACAAGAGCCCCACCAATGATGGCCACCAAACCGTCGAGGTCTCCAACCCAGTTATCCCTGGGTGGGACGAAATACGGCTCGGCGACCACTGCCACGCGAATCGACCACTCTGCCATGCTCTGGAGCAAGAGATCCTGAGCTCTGGCAGAGTGGTTGATATTGCCCTGGAGGAAATGGTAGAGCGCCATTATGCGCAATCCATTCCCTCCACTCCATTCCTAGGCCGGGAGTCGGCCGAAGAGCAGCCAGGCTGACGGGGGGGTAAAGAGTCCCCGGCAACCTTGGCCCTCCTTCTCCTCTTCTGCTGCGTGGGAGCGCCACAGGCCTTTCCGCCCGCTCTGTGCCCAGCGGGCCTTCCTGCAGCTGTACAGAGGCTGCAGTTTGGCGCCGCGGAGCACTGGGCCGCCTTGTGGCCGGGCTGACCACAGCGATAGCATTGCTCGCTGCGGTCAGTTTCGGCGGTGCATCGTGCCCTGACATGCCCAATGTCCAGGCAACGATAGCATCGCAATGCCCTGGGTTGCAGCAGCTTGACCCTTGCTGCAACCCACCCCACCAGCAGTCGTCCACCGTTAGCGACTTTTTGCGCCGCCGCCACCGGGCACCGCACCCAAATCATACCGAGCCCGGTAGCGTCAGCGCGGATCTCGCCCGTCCGCACGTCCTCGGACGGACATCCGCCGGCTCGGGCGATGGCCGCCACGACCTCAGCTGGGGTTGTCGAGTCGTCCAGACCGTCGACCCGCAGCTCAGCCGTCTTCATCGGTCTGGACACCCGGACGTCCTCAGGGTTGAGGACCTCCCGCAGCTTGGCGGCCAAGATGTCCGCCTTTTCGGCGCTAGAGGCACCCGACACCTCGAGTAGCCGCGCCCCCGTAATCGCCGGCCTCATTTTGAAGCCGGACGGTGTTCCAAGGTCGGGGAACGCGACTTTGGCCCTCGCCTCTGTCAGGACCGCCTTGTAAGAGACGCCCCTTTCGATGGCTCCGGGCTGCAGCGTGATCACTACAGCCGCGGAGCGTGGTGCTCTGACCTTAGGCGGTCCCGCGGCCTTATTCAGTGCGGGTGCTGCAGCGGTTGCCGGCGGTGGTGCCGTCCTCTTCTTTCGACGGCGGCCCCTATTGACCACCGTCGTCCAGGCCTCCGTGAGGGGGCCAGGTGGTGTCGGCGGGGTAGCAGCCGCTGACTGAGAAGTGGGCACGGACCTACCCTCAGCGGGCTTACTGGGCCCCTCCGTGAGCCTAGTGGCCTCCTGCCCGGCACTTCTCGGCTCAGCCGAGGCGGCTGCCTGTTTAGCGGACCCCTCCTGTCTCCGCTTGTCTGCAGCGAGTGGTGGGCGGACGGTTTCGGCTGGGGGCAACCTCGCCTCTATGACCTCCATCCGGGCACTCACCATTTGGCCGCACTGCATCATGCAGATGCGCGCAATCCTCTCAATATCCGCATCTGCAAGTGCAGGGGCCGACGACGGGGCCGAAGATGGGGCCGAAGACGGGGCCGGAGATGGGCTCGTGACAGCAGAGCCAGACTTCTGGGCGGCAAACTGCTGCTTGAGGTCCTCCAACTCGGATCGCAGACGGCGGTTCTCCTCCCATAATTTCGCTGTCTCATCCGAGGTTGTGCGGCTGCTGAGGACCTCGACCGCCTCTTGGATGTCGCTCACCGCCTGCTTCAGGGCATAGGTGAATGTGCCCTTCAGGTTGCCCGATTTGGTGGCAACCTTCAGGACGACTTCTAGCCCGTCCATCACCTGGCGATTGAGCGCCACCGCCGATATATCTCCACCAGCAGCCGTCCGAGCCAAGCGCCGCTCTCGGGCCTGTCGGGCCAACTCACTGACCTCGTCAGCCGCGACAGCTTGTCGCTGCGCCCGCTTTGCAGCATTCGTCTCCGCCTTATTTCTGCCCAGCAAGGACGCGTTGGAGTCACCGCTCTGGTCCGCACTCATGTGCCCAGGGTCGCTCTCCACGCATTCCGTAGGGGCAGGCGTATTGGGTCGAACAAAGCGACCACGCACGTCGCGACCTCTCCCTCTCCGCCCTGTTGACACCTTCGGGGCCGACAGGTTCTCCTCACTCGAGGAGAGACCCAGCGACCCCGTGTCTTTGCTGCGCGGACGCTTCCTCCAAGAATTGGAGGTGCCGCGCGAGTCCTGGTCGGACAAGTTGTTTCCAGGACCTGAGCCTCCTCGGCTCTTGTTGCCGCCGGTGACGGCAAGTGGTGCGTCCACTTCGCGCAGTCGCTCCAGGTTCTCCTGGAGCTCCTTTTCTCGCTCGTGGCTCTCTTGGCGCAGGTCGACGGTGGTCTGCCGGCCCGCGAGACTATTGGTGCCCCCCTCAGATACGATGGGGCTGCCCTCTAGGAGATCCCTAGAGGGGCGGGACTCGCCCTTGCGTTGCGCAAGGGTACCCGCCTGAGGATTTTTTTCCTTTAGTCTGCTGTCCATTTTTGTGGTTCCTTTTTAAGGGTGAGGTCCCTTTCCCTGCGCTAGAGACCGGATACAAACCCTCCGGCCATTCATCCCCTCGGCACGCGAGACCTTGGGATTGGGTTCCATCTCTAATCCAAGCCCACTCGACCTACCCTCTGTCAGCAGAGGGGGGGAGTAGGCGTTAGATGGCCACTGCAGCGACGGACTAGCCGTCCCGCCTCTAGCCCGGTTCCCTTCACAGACCATCATGGACGATGATCTGTGTTTGGAACCGTGACCTTTCCTCGTTTGTTGAAATTAGCCGCCCGCCCCAACTGTCCACCCAACGCGGGTGGGCAGTTGGTGCCGACGTTGCCCAGGGTGCGCCGCGTGGAGGCTTTCAACTTGCACCCCATATCGTCTTGACTAGTCTAACCTCCAAGCCGTCTGGGACCTTAATATTTTTTATTTGAAATGCCTTTCTAGAAAAATATTTTTATATTTAAAGTACATGTTACTTATGTATTATTCAAATAGAGCGGCTGATCTAAATGTGTTTAGGTAAAGCAAGCAAATGTTAGCTGTGGCAATAGGATTTTATTTATTTAAATAAAATCTTATCGACGTGTTTCATATTTTTTTGTGTTTTTTTTATCTTGACTGAGATCATATAGTAAGAGAAAAGATTTTTCTGCAGCTTTACAAGCTTTATATTACAGATATTTGAACTTACACATTTTCATCATTACCCGTTCCATCATTGGGTTTCAAGATTTACGGCGATGCGCTATTGGTACACGGTGGACATCTCACCCTTACACATAAAAGCTTTTGGTATACTTTTACTTTGCGTACAGCTAAGGAGTGGAATTCCCTGCCGGAGTCTGTATTTCCTGATAGTTACAACCTGGCAGTCTTTAAGTCAAGAGTGAATATGTTACTTCTTGGTAAGCGTGGACCACATCATCGTTTACCATCAGGTAATTTAGTGGTTAAAGGCGAGCCTATTAGTAATAATAAAAAACATTTCTGGTTTGCAAGTCTAAAAAAAAACACTACACAGTTAAAACTGTGAGTACATCCTGTCGGAATGAGGTTTGATTTATCAAACTCATTTAAGTTCTTGGCTGAACGGAATATTCCATATTTGTTCTTTATTTAAAATCAATCGCACATACACAGAATGTCTTTCAAATATTCAAATTTTAAGGATTGGATACGTCAATCGTGTTTTGTTTTAGTAGTACGTTTGCCGTAGTTGTCGAGTTTTCACCTTCATAGCTAATGGTTGTATTTTATATGTTTATTTTGTGTGTTTACCACGCAATCTGTTTCCCTCCTGTTATGTAAATAAATATATATCTGCCCAAGCCTACTTGGTATCCTTTTAACATTCCCATACGCTGAATATACCTACACTGTATATATACTTTGACGTGGTTGGCTAGATAAAAACTCATTTTATTGCACGGGCACCTGTCAGTGTTTGGCACTCGCTGCACGCAGGCTTCCAAGCTATGCCTTTATTCCACATTTTTGATACCTATACAAAACGGGTCAACTTAGGTCTTTGACCTGTTAGTTCCAAATGCTAGCAAACTTTAATGCTAATGTTAGGATTATTGTAAAACACTGATGAAAAGCTTAATTGTTATTGTAAGTTTTTAAGCTGATTTGGTCACAATCATTAGAATTAATATTTGTTTCGGGATATTACAATATTGTAACATGTTTAGGTATATCCAGAAACAAATATTCATTTTAATTATTATTGTTTGTTTGATGAAGATTTTGTAAAAAAAAGGGGCAATCGATGCTGATTGATTTATTTATTTATTAGTTTATCCTGGCACTGGAACGCCTTGCAGCAATTACACCAATGGAGCACAATCTTATAATATTCACTATAAGTCCAGGTTTCCCCACGATGTTTTCCTTCACCCTTGTCAACGATATCCAAGATACACTTGGAAAGTACATAAGAAATGAAAAAGTCACAGATGTCTATTTCTGCAGGGACATCTTAACAAATCAGTAGAAAAGGTTTAAAATAGTAAAAAGGCTAAAAGTCATTACGACGATAGAACATAACTTATACACGTACTTATAATGTAACCTTTAAAACCTGTGTATAATGGTTGATCAATTAGTGTGATAAAAAATACATAATTCAAGTTCTGGAGTGGTGACCGCGTACAAAAAGACGCTGCGCTAAAAAGCCCTCCACTAGATGGGTCAATGACTTTATCAAGCTTGCGGGAAACCGGTAGTTGCGAGCCGCACGGGACCAGTCGATGGTTTAGCAGTGCTCGTTTTTTCGGCTGAAATGATGACGATGATAATTCCCATTCGCTATCTTAATTCAAGGGCATCAAAAGCCTATACATTTTTAAAGATCACACACTATAATTCACCTGATAGCAATTTTGCTATTTAGCTCAAGTATTACGTATCCACGCTTTTCGGACCGTGTAAGCTGGTCCTTAATATTGTCATAGCAGATCCCGCCAGGAATTAGTTGGATCCGAGCCAACCACGGCTAGCTACAATTAGCCTTTCGCACTAACGTCTGTTGCATACCAAATTACGATACAAAGACTAAAGACAAGAGAAAAAAGTTTCGGAGCCCAGGACCAACTTTGAACGTAGCCGTTCTAAGGATTATCTCGTGGAACAGTAACTTTTTGTGAAAAAGAGTTATTTTATTATTGCAGCGGTTTTGGAAAGTTCAGTTATTAATTGATCGGTACGGTAGTAAAGTTGGGCTTAATGTTGGAGTTTTCGGTTTTTTCGGTAATTAAAGTAGCCAGTTTTAGTGGGTGGCTTAGTGAATAAAAATTGGACTGGCGAATTTGTACTTATGCATGTAGGTAGTATTCGTTCTATTTATAAAATTTCAAAGATGGCGGATGTTTAGTTTAGTAGAATTTTTGAACTGAAAGGTATTCAATATAATATAACACATTCAATGAGCCTAAACACGATAGTGCTACCTTTTCTGTTCGAGAAGTTTGTTTGACCATCTTCCGGCTCTATCCTGAGACCAGCTCCATAGCATCATATTATTTCGATGTTTCCAATGTTACATAAGTATGCCAAGTTTCAGCTTGATCAAAAGTCAGAAAGTGCTTGAAAAATCTATTACTAGTTCCCGGACACACATATGCAAGCAAGGTAATTTACATATTGTAATCATAATAAAAAAAAAATCACTTTGTAGTGCTTTTTTTGGAAGTCGGTTAAATTATTTTGTAAAAAAGTTTTTATTTTTCACTTTTTAATTGTGGTACCTAATGACCAAGTTCTGCAGTAAGGAACTTATAATGCAAAATGAGAGTGTACCAGGGTGAACTGTATACATCTGCGTACCCCTTTAGAGTATACCGGCGTGATGCTATGTTATGAAATGGCGTAAACAATAAGCAGACATTCGAATGCAGCAATCCCGAGAGATATATTGGAGAGTTCTGTTCTGAGCTCCTATCCTATGGTGTTGTAAAAGGAGTAGATTTGGACTTAAGTGAAATTGAGCTATTGGATATATTTAAATGTAGTACTAATGTGATATCTGTAAAGAGATTAAGACGTGTAGACTCTGAAGGTAAATGGGTGGACAGCAAAGCCGTGAGAATCTGCTTTACAACCAATAGCCTGCCGGCACATATACGAGAATATGCATATTATTGCCGATTCAAAGTTGAACCGTATGTGTTCCCTGTGACACAGTGTTCCGGTTGTTGGAAATTTGGACACCTAATGAAGTATTGTCCAACAAAGAAAAAGTATGTCCAAAATGTGGAGATAACCATAAGATTACTGTGACACAGTTAAAATATCATGCCTTAATCGTAAGGGAAATATATAATAACTTGCACACTTCAATTGTCGCAGATTTAAGAAACGAATCGGAAGCAGTCAGCAATGTGCTTACAAACTCCTTACATAAACATTGAGTAAATCCAAGTTCTCAACTAATACGGGAAGGAAACAAGGAGCATTTAATACAAAAAGAAGCGCCGCAGCAACAAGAAGAGGCACCTAAGAAAAGAAAATATAGAAATAATAATAATCAAAAAGAAAGTAAGTCTACAAGGAAGAAGCAGAATATGATAGAAACACCGATGGAATATATAGATTGTTTTGATTCACAAAATGAAGAACAAAGTTTTCAGAGGGATGAACGATTGCTTTATTTGATGAATTTAAGAAATTCCTAATTAAATTAAATAGTATATTTATATCAGAAGGAACATTTGAAGATAAAATATTATTGTTGTTTAAAATTGTATGTGAAGAATTAAGGAAGATCGTAGTAAGTTGTTTTATGAAAAGAAATTTTCTAGACGAAATCATTAATTTAATAAATGGATAATTCAAATAAGAATTAATATAATTCAATGGAATTCACAAAGTCTTCAGCCTAAATTAAGATCATTCACAGAAATATTACATAAACTAAATATTCACATAGCAGTCGAGAGTTAAACATGGTTAGATAGTGAATGTGACGTAAGTGGATATAATATATATCGAAAAGACAGGTTCGAATTTTATGGAGGAGTTACGATTTTTGTACATAAATCCATACGAGCACACTTTAATTCACATCAACTTTTAAATACAGGTATAGAGGTAGTGAGTGTTAAATTAATTAATTGTAAAGATTTGGAAAACGTGGTTTCACTATATTGTCCATCTTCTGTCTCTACTCAACCTTCAGACTGGGCACAGGTATTTTCTTTATTTTTTAAAAAGACATTGATTGCAGGCGATTTCAATGGCCACCATGTCAACTGGTCGACTAAAACAGATACGAGAGGCACTCATATAATGGTTTCATCCCTTGAAAGTTCTTTTATTTATCTAAATGATTGTAGTCATACAAGAATTAAATTAGTTAACGGGATTTTACAGAAAACGTTACCAGATATATCTTATGGCTCCTCTGACATTGCTATAAAATTTTACTGGAAAGTGATTAATGAAAACCTAGGCAGTGACCATATTATGATTAAATTGACAATCAATATTACTGATGATTTCACTGTTTAAAAAAAAAGAAACTATAAAAAAGCAGATTGGAAAAAATATCAGAACCATTTATCAAAAATATTATTTCCTGAAGTCAATAGTTTGCAAAAAATGTACAATTGTTCCTAGATAGTATAATTACAGCCGCTGATAAATATATTCCGTTCATTAAAAGCTGTTCAAAGCCCGCCCAAGAATTTCAACCAAAAAATTATTGGACGCCTGAGTTATCACATATAATCGCACAACGTAGATTAGCTTTAACAAAATTTAGACGCAACCCCACTCCTGATAATTTAACTAAATTGGAAAGAAAAATTGCAGAATCCCATGAAATTATACAAAAAGCAAAATCATTAGGATGGCAAAAATTTTGTGATTCCATTGATGAGGCATTGTCACCTTCTGAAATGTGGCGTCGTATGCGATGGATAAAAGTTATAAACAATCAATCAGTTATCCTCCGATTGAAATACAAAAAGAATTACTACGTACCTTGACACCTGATTATGTTCCGATTAAAATACCCGAATTTTGTGTCCAAAAATGATATGTTAGAATGTGATTTCAATATGGAGGAGTTAGAGAATTGTTTAAAAAAAAGGATACCGCACCAGGTGAAGACGGGGTTTCTTATTCTATGATTTATAATTTACCCAACATAACTAAAACCTATTTACTCAACTTATATAATAACATTTTTAGATCTGGTATTTTACCTACTCAGTGGGGTAATATTCAAATAATACCGATTCCTAAAGCTAACAGCACCTCAGAAGATCCTAAATTAAGACCCATCTTTGATATCGTGCTTTTGTAAAATCTTTCACTTAATGTTAGCAAAACGTTTAGAATGGTTTACGGAAAAAAGAAAAATATTATCACCATACACCGTTGGCTTTCAAAAATCGTTTTCCTGTCTAGATTCATTGGCTCGCTTAGTTAACTATATACAGATTGGTTTTCTAAAAACATTCCTACATTAGCATGTTTCTTGGACATTCGTCGTTTCGTCTCAATTGATGCAGCAGTTAATATTTTAGATGAACTTCAAATCGGGTCACAGTTCTGTTCTTACATTTGGGCTTTTTTGAGTGAAAGATATTTAAAAATTAAATCAGATAATAGTGACGCAATAACGGTTCGATAGACTAACAAGGGATTAGCCCAAGGAGATCCGCTGTCCTCTTAACTTTTTAATTTAATTACATATAAAATTTTCCAGTTAGCTCTTAATATAGTAGTGTCACAATACGCAGACGACTTTGTTATCTATATGAAGGATAAAGTTATTAAGAAATGTGAAAATTATATACAAAATTCATTGGATCATATTGTCGGGAGTTTTGCTGGCCTTGGCCTAGAACTGTCTTCAACCAAGTCTACATAGTGTGTTTCGTAGGGGCAGGCGTAGAATACTGCCTTCCCTTACAATTGATAAACAGACACTTACCTTTTCAGAATGTACAAAATATTTAGGTATGTGGTTGGATCGTAGTTTACGTTGGGGTAAACACATAAATGAAATTGTAAGTAAGTGCTTAAGATATTTGAATATATTAAAAGTAGCTGCCAGTTGCAGCTGCTCATGGGGGGTTCATACAAAACATATACGTAGACTATACATTTCCTTAATTCGGAGTCGATTGGATTATGGTTCCTTTATTTATGATTGTAGTGCGAAATCTCACGTTTCTAAATTGGATAAACTACAAAACCAAGCTTTGCGTATCATGGGTGGTTGTATAAGGAGCTCTCCAATTCACGTCATGGAGTCTGACTTATGTATTCCTCCATTATTTTTAAGATGAGAAATTTTAGCATACAAATATTGTATTAAAATAATGTAATGGTCAAACAGTATTAAAGTTGGTCTTATGTCAGAATTGAGCGCCTTTGTCTAACCTCCTATTGGAAAAACAAAAAAAAAGCCTTAAGCATATAATGATACGAAATATTTAGATATTGTATCCTCAATTGTTGTTAGAATATTTTGTTTGGAAATTTGGACGACTGGTATTAAAACGACTGTAGTTACAGTTGATCCTGACTGTTTGCGCAGTGCTAAATCAAACTATAATCCAAACATCCTGTTGAATGATATCCTAATGGAATTAAATAACAATTATTGTGGATGGCACAAAATGTTTACTGATGGATCAAAAAGCAGTCAGGGCTTAGGAGCGAGTTTCTACGATCAAAATTTGGGTAGAAGATTAGGTTTTAAAGTAAATTGTAATATATCAATCATGTCACAGGAACTTATTGCAATTTTTCAAGCAATAGAATACGTTATTGATCAAAAACTAAATAAAGTAGTAATATTTTCAGACAGTAAGAGTGCACTGCAACATATAGCTCGATGTGCCTCTGGTTATAGCAAAGGTGCATCGATAGCGTATGATATTTTACAAAGGTTAACTACTCGAATAAAAAATAACATAGAATTTAAATTGCAATGGGTCCCAGCACATATTGGATTACGAGGTAACGAAGAGGCTGACCGTATATCTAAATCAGCCGCAGTAGATGGTACTCTTATTAACTATATACCCGATTATTGGGAATGCATAACACAATTTAAAACGATATGTTTTGATTCATGGAAACAATATTTCAACAACATTTCACAAAATAAAGGTATTTGGTATAGCAGTATTCAAGGTCAACCATCTCGAGTGCCCTGGTTTGATAGTACTAGTTTTAATAGAAATTATGTAAAATTAATTTTAAGACTCCGCTCCGGGCACTACCCATCGGCAAAGTTTGCTTTCCTAATGAAAAAGAGCGATTCTAGTGTGCAATAAAGTCGAGGATGTACAACATTTGCTGATGGATGGTATCCGAAATAAAGATAAACGTGAATCACTCATGATCAAGCTAAAACTAAACAGATTAGATGTAGGCTTAATACATTCAATATTATCTTTACCATATTCAGAGACCACTACAAATTTTTGTAAGTTAATGACAGTTCTTACTGATTGAGTGATTTACTTTCTTTGTTTTTAATAGGTACCTTTAATAAATATTATAAATAATAGATGTTAAGATAAATTAGACGTATTTAGATGTATTTTGTAAAAGGGTATAAAGGGGTTGTCATATCTGAGATAAAAACCCCTCAATAAAAAGAAAATTAAAAAAAAAACATACCGCAAACGTAATCATCAAGATTTGTTTCTATCCAATAATCGCCAACTCTTGGAAAGTTTGTTGGATTACACTAACATCGGTGATAGAAAAATCAAGAGGAAGCTTGGACTTTTAATTGCAGTAATTTATTATGGTGATCTCTTACTTTCTTTGTATGAGAAGAGGCCTTTGCGCTGCAATGGGACAAGACAGTATAAAACTGGTATTTTCGTACCACTTGCTCAAAAAAGTGACATTCTATGCCACAAAAAGCGAACATAACAATAGTCATTTTTAATCTGTTAAAAACAGGGAAAGAATATTGTACTGAATTTTATTCATCCTCTAGGGGGAGAATGTGATTTAAATTTGGAATACTTACCGAAATTTATAGTGCTAATTAACACGTCCGGATTTGGTCCGGCCGGACTAACTCCGCCCTCAAATACTTTCTCGCTTACACACGCTTGTGTGGAGCGAGACGGATTCAATTAATAATAATAATGTCCGGCGGACCACTCTACACACGCTCGGATATGGTCCGGGCAGGACTAACTCCGCCCACAAATCCGTGGTCCAGCCGGACCAAATCCTAACGTGTGTAAGCACTATTATACTGAACTACATCTGTGTTTACACCATTGAGTTTGTATATAAAGCATTATACATCTTTTTGAAAAAGGAATACGCATTTATTATGCAGTTATGATTATTAAATAAAATTACGAAAACCGACGAGGCCGTATGAGCTTTATGCCTTTGCTTTTCCGACAAAAAAATATTAGTCTAGGAATTTGCCGCGTTTTTGTTTTCTTCAAATACATAAACGTTAAGTTTATTTTAATTTATTTTTATAAATAAGTTAATGTTCTAAAAATACGTTACGATGTTAAATCAAAGCGACAGTGACAGTGAATTGTCGAATTCCATCAGTGCAAATTCGGCCGCAATTATAAATAATTTGCTTCCAACAAACTCCAAGGAAAATTATTTAAAAACTTATGAAGAATTTTCAACGCGGAGAAGTGCGAAAGGCCTATCAATTTCAGTTTCAGTACTACTAATAAATGCTTATCTCATATTATTATTGTGTTATTTTTTTCGCAAATGGTACGAAAAGTAGAGTATTTTCCTCGGTGATAAAGCTGTCTTAGCCTTGGGTGAACTTAAATCCCTCGCTACACTCAGGACTCGTCTTAAATCCCTCGCTTCGCTCGTGATTTAATTTTTTAATACCCTCGCTCGGGAGTAAACCTCGAGTCCTTCGTTACGCTCGCGATTTAAATCGTAACCCGCGACAGAAGACACTGCTTTATCCTCTTGGTTAATAATCTACTATTTATTTGCCGACGCTTCGCTCTCCCTTTTTAAATTTGCAATATGTAAGTTATGATGAACCTAAGTGAATATGGTATGGACTAAATTATTAATACGGCATTATGCATGATGACAAGGCAATTCAAGAAATGCCCAATATGAGTAGGCAATATAATAAAAACTATTGAACTAATTAAATTGACCAGGTTTTCAGGATAATGCCCATCACTTATTAGCGATGGGTACTAAAAAGGGTAATAAAAAGATGTGTTTTATTAAATTATTTTATGTTGTCATTGATTTTAATATAGAATAGGTAAATAAGATTACTATTTAATCAACAAAGTAGACCGAGCCCCGATGCGCGTAGCGCGCTGAGGGTTTTGCTCGCTCCTTAGAACCTAACCTATCCGTGTCGGGGTGCCCTGAGCTGGCGAGCTCCTTTCGCTCGCTCTTGGACTAATTCATTGACCATAATTATTATTATTTAATTGCCCAACCGTTACGTAGCAATATTCATAATGAAGTATTGCGACATTAGGTTTTCAACATTTTATCCAGTGTCATACCTAATTGTGGTCCTATTCACGTTAAAATAAACATCTTACATTTAAAATTAAACAGACTTCCACTTCAAAATATACATGACAAAGGAAGGAACACAGTAACACCAATGCATTTCTGATCCCGAAGGCTATTGAAAACTCTCCGTTTATATTCGTGTATTTTCGCGAGAGTTCGTGCGTATTGCAGTCACGACCTGCATGTCAACCGATCGAATTGTAGCCTTATTTTATTACCTACTGCCTTCTATAGAGAATAACTCCTTTTATTTAGTTGAAGATTATATTAGTAAAACTGTATTTTATTTTGGAGAAATCAGCTTGTTTGTTAATCAGAAGGAAAACCTTCAAGATCTGGTTACATTTTCATCTCGGCGATAAATCAATGTTAAGAATTTTTCAAAATTTAGTGACATAAGAGTGGTTTTTTGCCAGACTAAGTTATTGAAAAAATACGGATATTTCTCCCAGAGGTGTCTTAGTACTAAGAAAGTGTACTATGATAAGCACCGTTAACCCATTCAAATGCGCTTCAACTCGAGCCTATAAACGAACATTTATCTCTTCCGTCCATACTATGTATACCATCAATTGCTCAAATCTAAAACTTAATCTTTAGCTTCATCATCAACATTATCGTTTTAGCCAAAGAAATTCCACATAGACGCCCATATAGTGTCGCCAGACCTTTAATTACAACGTAAAGCTTATCAAACAAACATTTAATCTCCAGACTTATTCTCAGATGAGCGCCGAAACCATATTTCTCAAACAATCAAGAATCACTCGTTTTATATAAAGCAGTAACAATAGTATTTTCGCGATCATTAATTTCTCGTTACCACCTAAACTCTACTAAGTGCCGAAAAAACGATTATTCGATTTAGCATTATAGTAATTACAGCACTAACAATTAACAGAGCGATATTTTTGAATGCATCGGCTCAAAGGACCAAATAATTTTCTTGAATGACGTGATGTATTTTAATTTGTCTGGTACACGATGGTTTATACTGAAACATGTTTTTCAACGACTTAAATTATATCTTGATACTATAAGAAACTGAAGTTCTGACGGAGTACACTTGAGTGAGCAGTGGTGGCCCAGTGGTTCCGGCCCCGTCTTACGAGTTAGGTTGTAGGTTCAAACCCGACCAGGCCCTTTACTTTGTGTAATTTATCATCACCACTCAAGTCCTACAGCGTTCCGGCCAAAGGCAGTTAAAGAGCACCGTAAGTCAATTAGTCTGACGCTCTAACAGGGCTCTTCGCCCGCTCCAGTACGGAGGACATCAATGAGGATTTCCATAACAATGCAAAAAAGGCGTCACAATAAACTACATCCAGTAGACTGGAACTGGCTAGTGGAAGGCCTTCCAACGCATCGTCTTCTGGTTCGCGGCCGTCACTCCAGAACTTTTCGGTCTCATCGACCATCCGCTATTTAATTACTACTGCTAAAATATATTTTAAAAAAGAAACTGAAGGGAAAAATGTTTGAGCGGCACGAAGGAAATTAAACTTTAGTTAACACAAAAGTAGGGCATTTCATTTGGTGTCTGGGTTTTATAAGACTAGGTTTTATAATATTATAATCATTGGTTATTTTGCTATTATTTTATCAGTAAGCCACCAGTGATTTACAAAAGAGACATCACTCATTAATCTGAATTCATAATACACTTTTATTGAAAGTTAACCTGTCTCCTTATCTCCGAAGCAGAAATACTTGAATGCATTACGCGCTCAGCGGCACACAACGTTAAAAGCCTTTGTAAAGAATTCGGGTAAGTAAAAATCACTTTCAAGTAAGTGAATTGTAAATTATAAAATATAATAATCAATCACAAAATACTGTAGTTTTCGTTACTCATTTCCACAGATTATTTATAATTAATTTTTTCCTTATTTTAGTCACCTAAAACTTACCATTCATTTCAAATCAAAATATAACTAATCAGCGGGAAAATATTCAAAGCTTTTAACTATTTTCTCATTGTAAACGAGTGTTTGCTATCAATCAAATTTTCTTTAAATATGATGATGATTCCAGCAAAAATTTACTTCAAATAAAATGAGTTGGGTGATAAAATCATTATAATTTACATTATTCTTATATAATCTCGCAAACAACTCGATAAAATGACTAAAAAAGTCGATTCAATTTCCTCTCTCACAAACGGCAGTAGGCAGCCTCTTAATAACCGTTCATTTGGGCTGTCATTTGTCACAGCAACATTAAGACACCGACAGAAAGGGCTCAAATGGGGCGCACCGTATATTTTATACTAACATATTATTATTATATCTACCATCCGCATTGTTTGTTTTGAATTAATTTGTATACTAAGTCTTCCTTGTTTGCACTTAAGGAAATATGAAAAAACAAGGTTTCCTTAGTGAAGATTACAAGCTTAATTTAATACTAGTACATTAGGTTATCCTACTTTGTGCTTAGTTCCATTTATCTCTTATACAATTATCGTAGTATAAAACTATAATGTCAATGTCTGTATGTTTATATATCAAACACGCCTCAATGATTGAGTGGATTTGGATAGAATTCAGGACACGGGAAGACGATGGTAACCCAGTGTGTGTTGCCAGTGAAGACTAATAGCTCTGAGACGTGGTCGCTCACAATGGGCTTCATCAGAAAGTTTACAGTCACCCAAACGGCAATGGAGAGTGATATGCCCGGCGTTTTCTTGCGTGATCGAATCAAAAATGTAGAGACCCGCAAGAGAACCAGGGTTACTGACATTGCCCGAAGAATTGCCAAACTTAAGGGCAGGGCACATTGCTCGCAAAACGGATGGCGACCACGTACCGGAAGATATTATATGGCGACGCTTGGTGAATGCCTATGTCCAGCAGTGGACGTCATTTGGCTGATATGATGATGATTATATGAAGAAGACGATGGTCTGGATTTGGGATATAGAACACATTTTGTCAATTATTTCAACTGGGCCATTAAGCGACACTTTTGAACGTTATTTACAAGTAATAAAAAATTATAATACCGTGCATTGTGGAAATGAATTTTCTTGTCCGTTCTTTTCCATAACAATCTAGCTTTGCGAATCAATTATATTTTATTTTTTTACCTTAACCTTTGACGTTCAAAAGTGCCGCTGAATGGCATAATTGTACTAAGAATTTGACTTTTTGTATCTCGGTTGTATGTGCCCGTGGCACTTTCGACGATCCACGCGGGATAAAGTTTTAAATAAAATCACTGACCGATTATTGTTATCACACTCTTCGCCTGCCATCGCCGCCGAGCGGACGTCTCGCTGCCGCCCGCCGCTCTCGCCGCCCCCACCGCGCGCCCCGCCGCGCCCCTCTCTCCGACTCGTCGCGCCACTGCGTGACGTCACTGCGGTCGCCGCGTCTCCGCGCGCCGCTCACAGGTGTCGCTACTAGTAACTTCGGTTACTAGTAGGGACATCTTTTTTGGCCCCTTCCGGGTTAAAACCACGACTTAGTGGTCCTTGGTGGAAACCTAACGGTGTTAACTAAGCCAAGTGAAGTGGTGACCCGCCCACTTGCCAAGTCCCGTCTGGACACGGCAGTCAGAAGGAGTCGGGAGCAGGGTAGTTGGCCTTGGTAGATAGCCTAGTCAACCCCTGTCTCTGCCCCACAGCGATTCACCTGGCACGGTCGGGTGTCTCAACCCCGACGTGCCAGACTTTCGGTACACAGGAGGAGGGTGGCCCACCTTCGGTGGGTTCACCGGTACCCTAGGACCCCTGCCACCCAATAAGATTGGTGGCAGGATAACAAGCTTAGGGCTCACCAGATACTCACCTCCCAGTCTAACCCGGCTGGGAGGGTAGGATTCACACATCCCCGGGCCCATCCACCCGGGGAATAAGGTTATCAGCCCCTTAGTAGTTTTTAGTCTTTTTTCTCTTCTCCTTGTTCTGACTCTATCGACAACGATGCATCCCGTTGAGGTGTTGATAGAGCTCGTCAAGGACTTGATGTCGGACGATCCCAGTCCGCGTCATGAAAACCAGGCCCGATTTAAGATCATTCTTTCATCTCTTGCCAGATGTGAACCTTACAGTGCCCCTGCCCCCCCGCCCTATTCTGACTTTAGTCAGCTCCCCGAAAATGCGCAATATGCCATTAAAACAATTAAGGAGAGGTTCGCTCAGGACTTTCATCTCCGAGCTAGACTCGCCACTCTTTTTGGCACAGTGTTAGAAACATGATCTAGGCCCACTTCCGGGCCTAGATCACCCACCCTTTCCCAGGGCGAGGTTAGGAAGTCAGATAAAATTCCCTCTGAGAGAGACCGTAGCCCTTTAAAGCCCCAGACTTCGGCTACAAAGCCTCCTTCTCGTAGGAAGTCCGATCGCCTCCAGTACAAAAAGTACAAGGAGCGCATAGCCATACCGTCAGTACCGTATGTAACTTGTCAGGCATTTCCATTGAAAAGCCATACCGTCCCCATCTCGTTGGTCAGTGTCACAACTGCCAACTCTACGGTCACTCTCAGACCAATTGTTTCGCTCCTCCCAGGTGCGTTAAGTGCTTGGGAGAGCACAATACCAAGGACTGTTCCCGTCCAAAAGACCGATCACAATGCACGGAGCCTCCCAGCTGCGTGCTTTGTGGACAAGTCGGGCACCCGGCTAATTACCGTGGTTGCCCAAGAGCCCCTAAGCTTGCGCCTAAAATGGCCAGGCGTAATGACGCGTGCCAAGCGCGTCAAGCCCCTACCACTCAACTCCCCCCCAGACTAGCCCCTCAGAGGCCTTCACCCTGGGGCAAGCTGAACCACCAAAGTGTGGCTCCTCAGTCTTGCTCCCAGCCGATTCCAGCGCTGATGGCTACTCCCATCGCAGCGCCAATTATTATCCCCGACTCAATGCCCCCCGCCGCCCCTATGGCCGCCCCTATGACCGCACAAAGCCAGAAGGTGGCTTCCACCACCCCTGCTGCTAAGTGCCAGCCCCCTGTCGCCCCCTCCGGGCAAAAGCCATATGTATGCGTCGCTATAAATATAATTAGCGCGTACTCCATTTTCATGACCCCTCAAGCCCGTGCTCTGGATACTGAAATCCGGAATGCGGGCTCTCTCCTTCCCGCTGAATGCGCCAACCTCTTTTCGAGGTATGAGTCCATCACTAAGGAGCTCGATAGCCTTATCTACAAGGACAGTCAGTGGGTTCGTAAATAGTACGAACCCGCCGTTCATACAAAATTAACTAACATATTCGTTCCGTCCTCACCGCAGAGGCTCGTCGCGTAATCCTTTTCAATTCTATAAGCTAGCCCGCGTGCTGAGCCATAGTTAAATACCAGTCAGATATTATTGGAGTTTCTTCTCCACGTAGGCTTTTCCGAACGGATGGTAGAATCACTTTATCAGATCCGGCCTTTGCCATCCCCCAAGCGACGCCCTGAGCCGAGGTCCGACCCCAACTGGGGTAGCCCTTAGTGCTGTCGCTTTAGGTTTAGAAACTTTAAGCCTGGCCGGAGGCTACTTAGCTTAGTCTCCACAGGTTAGTCCGGTTAAGCAGAGGACGGCTACTTTGGCCGAACTGCGAGACGCCACGCATTAAAAAAAAAAAAAAAAAAAAAAAAAATTGTTATCACGTGTCATTTCAGTATATTCTTGCATCTTCAAAAATTGAAAAATGATTCTCATTTCATCGCCAACAAAAACCTTAATGAACTTTAAAACATACTAAAGAACTATACAAAGACATAAACATACATTATATCAAATCACAATATGCAGCTATTAGAAGCCACGTTAGCAGGGAAGTGGTAAGTTTTTTAGCTTGTAAGTGGCGGTCAGTGGTGTCGACACGACCCAGTGTTTTCTCGTTAATGATGCGTTCGTGGGCAGTGGAAATAGAGCTGTTAGATGTGGCTTGGTTATATTTTAGGAGTTATATTGCTAAATAGCTAAGACAGGTGAAACAATAATGGATAGATATGCGTAGGCCCTTTATCTTTGACGATGTGACAAATAAGAAATCATTGGTCAAGTTTAATGGAAGATAATAGAACAGGGAGGTGACCATAAGCTCTTAGAGTAAGGTTATTTTGAGATCGCGTAAGTGACAGATGTATACAAGTCAAATACATCTGTCCCTTACACACACTCAAAATAACCTTACTCTAAGAGCTTGTGGTCACCCCCCTGATGGGTTATATTGATTACGATAAACATGTTTTTTTTTATTTTTACCAGAAGCTTGTATTGTAAAACTCTAGCTGAAAACAAAGACTCACTCTTTTAAGCTGATAAGAATAGTGTGAGTCTGTATGAGACATACATTGTAACAGATCACTAGATATACCATAGAGCTAATGCAAAGCGTTGAGTCCAAGTAAAGTGGGTAGAAAAATACTCAAGAATAAATAATACTTACGTGTAGTTGGTAATTCAGAAATAACACACAGTTTGCACTTTGATCTATTCATTATTTTCCAGTTCACACTAAGCCATCAACTCAATACAATATATTATCCACTTAGGTCAACACCACCATCTTCCAAGCTCGTCCCGACTAGACTCCGAACTGATTCAACCCGCCTCGCGCCCGAACCAATCGTCAACTGCCATTAGATGTGACGTCATTTGTCATTCGATTATTTTCTAAGGTAATCAATTTAACAAATTTTTAAATACTATTTGATATTAAAAATAAATATTTTAATTCTTAACATTAAAACATTGTATTTATCAAAAAAAAAAACCTAACAACATAGTATATTTATTTATATTATAAACACTCGCACAAGACACAAAGATAATGATACTCTTTGTATCAATTGTATTGAAGCCACTTCCGAACACTTTAATTCTTGTGGTCCTTTTGTCCGAGGGTAGTATTTCTGAATAAATTCAGTGGTTTAAGCCCCGAGTGGAACGCTTATGCTTCAATTTATTATAAATTCATATGCTTATGGACCGGCCGCTGGAGTATATTATGACTAGAACGTAATTACTCTGCGTTACTCGTAGATCTAACAAAAAAACTGCACATTTTTCAGTATACCTCTTCGGGAAAAATTTAAATAGCATCATTCTAATATATTTGCCGTAAAGATGGCATGTAGGTTCATGAACTTTCTCGCTTTGTTTTAAAGGTTGTTAACATTTAAAAACCCTTTTCTTTTAAGTTAGTTAAAACTCTCTTAGGTAGTCTGAAAAAATGTTGATCATTATCTAAAAACGCTCGGGAAAAGAACGCCTGGAAAGACTTGGTTGAGGTCTTTGCCCAGCGGTAGGACAAAAAAAAACTAAAAGCATCGCAGTGGTATGACCACCTCCTTGACTGTGTTATTAAAAATACTACCTCATCCGGCTTTATGCATTCTGGAAACTGCATTATTTGTAAAAATATATCCAAATTTATTCAAAAAGCTATGTTTAGTAAAGAAAACTCCGAGGAGTGCTCAATATAATAATGAACTATGCCTTGTGAAATGTTAAACTTCTCTAATGAAAAAGACTTTCTTTCGTGTAGCTCCAAAAATATATGATAAAATACCTGATGAAATAAAATGTATGCCATTGTAGAAGTTTAGAAAAGATGCTTAGCGGGTTACTGTTATAATACTCTAGACGAGTTTCTTAATGACGAATCTCTTTAAGTGTGTTATGCTGACATGACATTTAAATTTTTCCTTAAATATCTTAATCTTATTTTTTTTTAATTGAATTGACGTTAAATTGTGACATGAAACGAAATTGATTATGAATAATAAAATTTAACTTGCATGCATGTGTTAATACAATCAGATACTCAAAAACGTAAATAACTATATTGTAGTAAATTTATATTTTAATTAACAGTACCCATTTATATAATCATATTCATTTTTTATAATTTGTATGTCAATTGACAAAACATAGCACACTACCTAAGTTTTAAGATCTTGCATGTAATTATTAGCTATGTTTTATACATAAATGATTCTAATTCTGTGACACTAACCGAAATCCAGTATAGTATGCATAATATCACAATTTATAATAAATATCTACAGACAGACCGTTAATGAACTGAACCGAATCTCAAGAACTCAATATATTTGTCCAACTGTCCCTTTGCTACACTCTAATCACGTAAGCAAATAGGTACCAAGTCCTAGTATCAAACGAGGTGTGACCCTTTTTCTAAATACCGTTCAAGCGTTAGCGATTACCACAGAATATAACTAGGTTAGACTTAGACTCACCTTAGTCTAGGCTAACTTGGGTTTATCTACTGTTTATGGTCTAAATCTGAGGCTGTAATCGTAAAGGGTAAAATATTTTAAATGTTACGAAGTCTTTGGAATGTAAATTGTAGTTTTATAGGCGATTTATGTTTGTTAAGCTCGTTTTGAGGCAATAAACTATTGGTGAGTAACACTTACATTAGTATTACATTATCGTCATGTGCCTAGTCCTTTACCAAACATGTTAAAGTCGACTTACAGACTTTTATTTGAGTACTTGTATTTCAAATGGAGTGACTGCCTATCAAGAGCAGTGGTGGCTCAGTAGTAACAGCTACGGATTACGTGTCATACATTGTACGCATTACTTTGTGCTTTACACTGCTCTAAAAACGGTGAAGGAAAACATTGTGAGGAAACCGGCATGTCCTGGAATCAAAAATTCGAAGACATAATATGAGATTCACCAACCCGCAATGGACCCGCGTGTTCGATTAAGGCCTCCTCTCACAGAGAGGATGCCGGTGTCCCAGCAGTTAACAGCCAGGTTAATCAGTAAGTAGAGATACCTGAATGGGACGTTGGGACGTCTGAGCACAACTGTGCACACTGTAAACATCTCACCGTAAAAATTGAAAACTTAGCAGAAGTGAGGTTGAAATGTCCAAAGTGGCCGAAACGCTGACATCATTGCCACGTTGAATAGCAATGCTGATTCTTTAGCCGAAGAGAAACCCAACCTTCTGGTCCCGTGAAGCGTCAACTAACTTTTTACTGATATCCCGAAAAACTCGATGAGCACTCGAAGCCCATGGACCTAATTATTCAATCGAAACGGCTCACACATTTCTAATCAGAATCAAACAGGTATTGGCTTGGGCAAACATATTTTTCAGTAAAGAATGAATATATACCTCTAAATTAAATTATTATCAGCTAAATATTCTCTTATTTACGATGATAATAATAATGTGTAGTAGAGAATTACTCAAATTAGCTTGTTCAGTTATTATCAGTAAAAAGGTTTCAGGTACGCCTATAAGCGTAATTGGTATATTTCTCGGAATCTCAAGAATCCGTAGTTAATTTAATGCTTATTTTATTAAGAAACTTTTAGGTAAAGTTTAATGAAAAGAAAACGACGGGGATCTAGTCTGTGGTTTTTAGGCCTTTGGATATAATTATAATTAGTAGCCTACGTCTTGAGCTGTTCATAGTTTTCATATAATGAAATAGGCCCACATATACAACAATAAACCAAAATCGGTGAACATACAAACATGAAATATGTATGTAAAAAAAACGGCACAGTGCGATTTGGACTCGCGCACGAAGGGTTCCGTAACATTATCACGTTTGCTGTATGGGAAGCCCCACTTAAATATTGATTTAATTCTGTTTTTAGTATTTGTTGTTATACAACATCTGTGAAAATTTCAACTGCCTATCAGTGTTCATGAGATACATAAGTCATAGACAGACGGACAGTGTAGCCTAAGTAATAGGGTCCCGTTTTTACCCTTAGGGTACGGAATCCTAAAAATAGGTACGGTGAAACATAGAACTTTGTATTTTTTTAAATCGCTTTAAAAATCACCTAATAATCTACTTATAGGTACTACGTTAGAAAAATCTATGGTTCCTGTACGCTAGGCCCCGTGAGTTACGAAAGCCGCATGAAAATATAGTATTAAAATAAAAATAAACCAGTCTTTCAGATTCCTACTACCTTAAGTATATAATACGTACCTACGTAGGTGATAATGAAGCACCTTACTTCAAGGTTCAGTACATAATTATGTGATTCTGGTAAATTATCTAACGTTACTAAATTGTAAAAAAAATCTGGAATACTAGCTTTTCATACTGATGAGATTTCAGTATATCTATCTTCGTAGAAATGTTTTCAGACGAATGTGAGTGGGAATTAGGAAAATTAGGACTAAAGGCATAACATGAATAATGTACATAGACATGATACTGGAAAGTCGTTATTATTTAGTAGGTTTTTCACGCGGCTTCGCTCTCGTCGCCTCGCTGTCGTCGTTGTACAGGAACTATACATTTTCCGCAGGATAAATCTGTCTGTTGTGCCCGGTTGCGTATTTACGTTTCCGTGTTCAGTAGGAGGCAGTACTGCACTGAAAATATTTCGATTCTGTATATAAGAATTGTACATAAACATAACATAATTATACCCAGCCGATAGGACATTTACATTTTACTAGAATTAATATTTGTTTCGGGATATTTACCATGTATATTTTCATTTTAGTTGAGAGCTCGATATTTCGGCAACGTTACAAGCGCCATGATCACGAGATCTAAAGTCTTTGCGGGTGGTTGTTGTTTACGAGCAGACACATCTGTCTACCCTCTTCCTCACTCGTTTTTCACGCACGATGCCGCTACCAACAGAACTCGTCTCACTAGTTACTCGACACTGTTCAGAACTCGTCTAAACAAATATAAATTCTAATGATTGTGGCCATGTCAGCTTAAAAACTTACATTTCACTAGTTATTCCGAGATCAAGTACAGAATTTTGAGCTCAATATCCGTGACGGTTGGGTTGATCCAAGACGGCTCGATTCTTGCGAGGCTGCTCGAATTAAGACCCATGCGCCCTCCAACCACGCACTCCAATCGCACGCGCGAGCTGTGCATGCTAGCGGTGACAATTGAGTGGCGGAGCGGTGCCGGTACCGCGGGAAAATATAGCCATTAATCGCTTTAAGTACGGTCGAGTGAAGGAGGCCTGCTTCTACTGAGAAATTCCATATAAAAAATCAAATTATCACTTTACCCGACAAGGGCACTGGAACCAGGGCCTCGTGTTCAGCAATACATTTTGCAACCACTGCACCAATGAGGCTTTATAAGATTTTATTTCGCTCAAAAAAAAAGTTCTCGAAATCATAAACCCGACTGCTTATGAAGAGAACTAAAAAAATGTAAACAAGAAAAAAAACAATCGAAGGATGCATATGAGTTTGGTCAATCAGCTCGTGAATATATATCCTCCAACTGATTTTCTTCTTGTTTACATCTTAGCAGTCGGGTTTTTTGATTTTATTAACTTTTTTTGTTTACAACTTTTAAGTTATCATTTTTTTCTCTAAGTACTTGTAGAGATTTAAGTAGTCTACCTAAAACCGTTCAATTTGAGATTGCACGCAATGGGGTCGGAAGACAAAAAAGTTTGTGACTCCCACAATATGGCGCTCAGAATCCACCATGTTATTATTATTTGATTTAAATCCGTCTAGTGATTTGAAAGATATGAGGTAATAATGAATATTGCATACGTACAAACATACTTATAAACAAAACAAGATACACGCGATAAATTTAACATTTTCGGCTACTCAACTTCAGATAAACAAGTACCAAAGGACCAATTAAGTTTGACATGACAAGGAAATAACCACTGCAGCAAAACGCCCACCCATCTCCCCTTTAACCCCCATAAATCCTATGCAATCCATACCATACAATTTACAAAGACGCAAGGACCATTTAATAAATCGTACAGCTATTAGCGATGGGAACGGCTGCAAAGTGCCGTAGTGTCCACAATAATTGTAGTTCGGGTGCCGCGGTGACCCCTAAGCGATTTGTACTAATTTGAATCGAGAGTCGTTAATGTACAGTGTTGCTGTTGATGTTGCTTGTTGAGCCGTTTATTTGTTGGTTGGAATGTAGGTGTTGGATGAAGTAACGTACTGGTTCTGGTAATTATTGAAATATTCATGTCTAAACTCGTTTAAGATTTGTTTGATTTGAAACCATTTGGGAATGGGATTTTTGTGGGCTTATTTAAACTTCATTATTTATCATATTATTATACCATTATACCGGCATAAAGGCCAGGTTCTGGCCTATCATACTCCAACTTTGATCTAAATCCGTTTAGCCGTGAAAGCGTAACAAACAAACTCACTTTCCCCTTAATATTATTAAGTTTGGCTTTCTTTCTGAGTTCGAGTAAATTGTCTGTCTCCATTCGACTAGAACAGAAGCATAAACACTCAAAAGGTATACATTGGAATCCTGCAAAAGATAATTAATATTGTAGTATGCAAAATATTTCCACTTAGTGACGTCACATGCACAGTTTTGTGAAACACTACCAGCGAGCATTTCAAGAGATCTCCACTGAATTTATCAGCGGAAAAGCGCTTTTTTCACTCTGTATTATTTTTGAGCTGCAAAATAGCAATTATTTTTAGCTTCAGCACTCTAGCGCTTGAATTCTGAAGAGATAGAACTTTGTTTTTGGTGATATTATACAATGGAAAGTTAGAATTAGTGGATATTCTCGAACTTGCTCATGCAGTTTATTGCAGTGGAAACTAACTTTTTCTTTTGTGGGGTTCATATTTATGCATAATAATAGTAGTAAATGAGTTAAGTTATCTGTTTTTTAAACATAAATATAGTGAATAAATAAATCGGTTTAAATATAATTTATATCTCAATAGTATTAACATAGTTTGGGTTTAATAACAACTAAGTAATTATAAGAAAGTCCAGGGCGTACGACGCACATCACACTAATAATAAAAAGGCAAAAGTTTGTGTGTGTGTGTTCACGCTCAAATTGCTAGACGGATCTGGATGAAATTTGGCGCAGAAATAGATTATACTCAGGAATAGCACATAGGATACTTTTTCCCTCGGGATAATTTTCGACATTCACGCAGGTGAAGCTGCTGAATAAACACACTCCACGCCACACTCGGCACAGAAGAAGAGTAAATTTCGAACATCAGCGGAAGCAATCGACAGACTAGATGGACAAATTAGTCAGATTTCACTAGTACTGGAAGAACGAACCGCGGGCTTGTGAAAGGTGGATAGCATGGTAGGGGGCCTTTATCCAGGAATAGGTCCGATCAGCCTAGCAAAAACAAATAGTAGCAAAATACATAATTGTCCACAAATAACATACCAAAATATACTGATTAAAAGTACTACATTTAATCAACACGTTAATCAAGAACGGCTTTAAAACCCCTTTAAAATAAATCGAAAAGTTATTTTTAAATTACACTTTAAATGCAAAAAGGAGTTAAAAAATTCGGCGAAACCGGATCCACGTGTGTAAAGCCGTGGACGGAAACTTATGAATAAATAAATAAGCTTCAAAAATTTCAAATAACTTCGTGTAAAACGCGACGAAGTTTGGAAAATGTATTAAAAATTTTGAAGAATGTCGGTCGTACGAAGCGCGGCAAAAATCAGCGTAATTCGGACTAAAGATTTGCATTTTTGATTACGTAAATTGTAACGAGAAAGGTCCTGGTCGGGGTTTTCGGACGATCTTTGGCCAACTTGTTATATTTGAAGTTTTTTTCACGTTAATTGCTCGATCAACGTCATCGGATTAAGGATGGAAAATTTCGAAATATGTTTTTTTTTCTATTAAATTTGAATATTTTTTTCATCTTTTGTTGGTCATGGGTTTCCTATTTAGGTCTCAAAACGGCGAAGAAAAACATCGTTAGGAAAATGGCATGTCCTTATACAAATAAATGGAAGACATTTTGTGACATCCCAACTTGCACTGGTAGTGGTGGTGGATTATACTCTCCCACAGAGAGAAGGTCTTTGTACCAGCGGTTGGAACATTCACGTCAACTTTTTGGGACGTATACTATAATACTGTCATGTTATAAAACAGTAGAGCTTTTATTTTACTCTGAGTATGCGTGCAAAGTTGAAAAGTCACTTTGCGAGAATGTAAGGTACAGTTTAATATTTCTAGAGAAAGCACAGACATGCTTTTTTTTTAAATCAAGTTGTCAGTTGTACCGGTTACGGTACTTTCTTCCGAAAGAATCAAAAGCACATAATACTCGATATTCCACGTATATTTCATCCATTAATCATTGTCATAGTCAACTAATCACCTCACTAACTGGCGTTATATTTCAAAGCAATGCAGGAAATTACATCCCCGGCCTTTTGTTTCTAATGATTTGATATTCGAGATAACAGCCGAAGAAATGTTGAGATCCATTAGCCAAGGAGTGAGTGCCTTTGTTTCACTGATTTGATCGGTAGACTAATTTTGAATATAGTAACAATAGGTATAATTCTCACTGTTGTTCCTTGAATAAATTCTGATTTTGTTATTTGAAATTGACTGCTCTTAGGAAGTCTAATTGCTGCAAATTTTGTTGTAAGTCGGATAATCGTTTCAGAAAGAATAGTTATGATTTTTAATCATCATCGTTTCGGCTGGAAGACGTTCTCAGCTGGATATGGGCCCTACAAGTGACCCCATCCACCAGACCTGTGTTTTACTTCCAGTGGACTTTCGTGACCCACAATAGGCCATCTGTCCACCTTGTGGGAAAACCTTGACAACGGTTGATGGTGTCGAAACAGTGTTGGATTTTTATCCTATTATACAGGGTGTAAAAATTTAAAAATTGCTTCTGACCATGTATAAGAACAACTTTTTCCAAGGAACTCATAGTGGATTATTAAAAATAAACAAACTCCATACAAATTTTGGTCAGCTGACGACAACTTTATATGGAAAATTCATTTTTTTTTTGGGAATTGCTTAAGAGTTTCTTGAAGAAAGTTGTTTATCATGGGCAGAATCTGTTTCTAAAACTATGATTGCACTTTTATATTACATCCTGTATAATAAACTTTTGTAGAAAAATGTCCCAGTAGGTATGACAACGATTCTAAGACAGAACAGACCTTATACTACGAGTAAGTATATAGTTAGCCCACAAAGTAGTTTGTAAAGTTATAAGCAACAGTTTAAAGTATTAAGAACACTGAACGTTTGTAGTTTAATTAAATATTTAAAAGAAAAGTGCGTTATTTTTATTATAATTACAGACATTTTTACAAACTCGTTCATGGTAAAGACGTTGATGACGAATTGCCTGTTTATAATTTTCTTTTAAATTCAGAGATTAAAAGATAGAAAACTTAGAAAGGTGTTTGGCAGGGTTTTCTGAGAAAATACATGATTAGACATTTTTTATTTTTTTGATTTCATTTTTGTCTTAATATCCAATCTTGGGTCATGTCTTTTAGTTTAAAAGCAATCTGTGGCCTTCTATGATTGAAGGAGCGTGACGTTTTTACAAACTTTGTATTTTCTTGAGTATTTCTATTATTGTGGGTCCTAAATAAATAAATGTCTGTTTATTTTTTATTAAGGCCTTGGTACATCCCTGTATTACTGTCATACCTTTTCGAAACTCATATGTTTAGAAAATACTGTCCCCCAGTAGCAGGTCATAGAGCTACATATATAAAGTAAACAAACATATGCAAAAGTTACGCCATAAAAGCTTCACAAATAATATCCACCTAATCAATTCACCACAAAACTTTACACTCGCAAATTCAAACCAACGATACTTCCAAAAAACGGAAACACAGGATTTCCTCCAAAAAAAAATAAACAGCGATTTCCAGCAAAACGTCATCTTTTTTAGTTCATCAAAAATGCAAAACTTCATGAAAATGTATGCAGCGCTGTACGTTGGTCCCTGGTTTCGCCTCAACAGAAAAAGTGCTCAGCGTTTGTGATGCAGATCATGGTGTTCTATTGAGAGTTGTTTTAGCTGACTGTATCGGGTTATAGTGGGTTTGTGAAGCGAGAACGTGTGTGGAGGCTGTAGTTTATGGCTGTTTAGTTAGGGCACGGGTTTTCAGCGCTAACAAAGAAAATTTGGTTCAAATAAATGTCACTAGGTGACACAATATGCATCGATTTGTTAATGAATTGCATGTAAAATTAACATTTTCTATAATTGATCATAAAAATTGTACGTTCCTTTTTAATGAACTCTCCACAAAATAAAGGAATATTGGGCTCTTAATTCACATTTCAAAGATTATTTGAACGGATCATTTAAAATTGATTTCAATAGATGGCGCGGTTTTAAATTTCTGAGGCATGCCACTTGACGATTTTTTAAATTTGTATTGTAACAGTTTTTTGGCACAATGAAACTGTTACAAACATGCAAAAAAATACTATAAAACAAATCGTTACTGTATTTATAGAAAAATATAGTCATGATCCGAGATAAGCCTTTTATTTGCAAGACTAACACCATCTATAGCAATGGAACGGGACCGAACGCGATTGAAGTTCTTATAAAAATAATCATCTCAATTAGACGAAAAATGCTAGTTACGCCGGCACTGTTTCTTTGTAAGGAATGAGCCATCTGTATGCTAGTAATATATTATCTGTGGTTAGGGTGTTTTTTGAGAGGACTAGAAGAGACGCCACCTTCTCGGCGTTTACACATTGGTTACCTTACATGGATTAGCAACAGGTGAAATAATATAATTGATGAACGTGAGCCTCATGAAACCAAATTTTATCTATGAACTACTGTCACTGAGCATAGCGTTATAAGATTTAATTTCATGACACCTGGCTTAGATACGTAAGCCAAATCACTGCAGCCCAGGTTAATGAGATGTGCTTATTCAATAATGCCAGGTTGGCTTGCAACATCTGGTTGCTAGCTTACTGGAAGACATGATCTTGCTTATTAAAACCAGTAAATAAGCATTCTCAGACAAAATATAGGTTCGATTCACAACACAGTAATATGGACAATTAAATATTGACCATGATTTGTCCATGTCAAGCAAAAAAAATTAAAGCTTAAATGCCTTATTTGCATTGAAAGACCTGTCAAAATCGGTCCAGCCGTTTTGGAGATTAGCCGGAACAAACAGACAGAAAGACAGTCTGAGAGATAGGCAAACAAAAAAAAATTGCTTAATAACCGTGTAAAAAATCAATAAGCATTAAGTAAAATGCTGTTATTTTGATATTACAAACAGAAACTTCAATTTAGTTTATTTGTGTAGGTAGATGATTACACTATGCGTAGCGACCTACGCATCTGCTACGGTGTAGCACGCGTAGCAGTATTACGGTCGTGCTACGCATTCGCATCGTAGTAACAACGCATTATCTTTCATCATAAAATTCATCTTATGTGGTTCTAATTTTAAAGGCAAAAAAGCTGTGAATATTTTTGAGATTGAACTGTCATATCGTCTTGACTAGTCTAACCTCCAAGCCGTCTGGGACCTTAATATTTTTTATTTGACATGCCTTTCTAGAAAAATATTTTTATATTTAAAGTACATGTTACTTATGTATTATTCAAATAGAGCGGCTGATCTAAATGTGTTTAGGTAAAGCAAGCAAATGTTAGCTGTGGCAATAGGATTTTATTTATTTAAATAAAATCTTATCGACGTGTTTCATATTTTTTGTGTTTTTTTTTATCTTGACTGAGATCATATAGTAAGAGAAAAGATTTTTCTGCAGCTTTCTTTACAAGTTTTATATTACAGATATTTGAACTTACACATTTTCAAAATAACCCGTTCCATCATTAGGCTTCAAGATTTACGGCGATGCGCTATTGGTACACGGTGGACATCTCACCCTTACACATAAAAGTTTTTGGTATACTTTTACTGTGCGTACAGCTAAGGAGTGGAATTCCCTGCCGGAGTCTGTATTTCCTGATAGTTACAACCTGGCAGTCTTTAAGTCAAGAGTGAATATGTTACTTCTTGGTAAGCGTGGACCACATCATCGTTTACCATCAGGTGTGTTAGTGGTTAAAGGCGAGCCTATTTTTTTTTTTTTTTATTTAACCATTTATGCACACACACATAATATACAGACAAGAAGAAGAAACAGAAAAATAGGTACATAGGTGATGCTTATTTCTATAGAAATCTCTTCCAGCACACCTGCGAAAGGAAAGATGAAAAAAAGAGATGTAGACATAGTGTGTAGAGTTGAAAAATAATTAACACAAAACGATTCATAACTAAGTAATAGCTGATAAACAATACTAATTACAAATTAAATATACTGTCATATAGACATACATACATAATTGTAAAATAAATATTAAAGCAATACATACTAATACCTATATATATATAAAAAACATTATTCAACCTATTAGTAATAATAAAAAACATTTCTGGTTTGCAAGTCTAAAAAAAACACACTACACAGTTAAAACTGTGAGTACATCCTGTCGGAATGAGGTTTGATTTATCAAACTCATTTAAGTTCTTGGCTGAACGGAATATTCCATATTTGTTCTTTATTTAAAATCAATCGCACATACACAGAATATCTTTCAAATATTCACATTTTAAGGATTGGATACGTTAATCGTGTTTTAGTAGTACGTTTGCCGTAGTTGTCGATTTTTCACCTTCATAGCTAATGGTTGTATTTTATATGTTTATTTTGTGTGTTTACCACGCAGTCTGTTTCCCACCTGTTATGTTAATAAATATATATCTGCCCAAGCCTACTTGGTATCCTTTTAACATTCCCATACGCTGAATATACCTACACTGTATAGACACTTTGACGTGGTTGGCTAGATAAAAACTCATTTTATTGCACGGGCACCTGTCAGTGTTTGGCACTCGCTGCACGCAGGCTTCCAAGCTATGCCTTTATTCCACATTTTTGATACCTATACAAAACGGGTCAACTTAGGTCTTTGACCTGTTAGTTCCAAATGCTAGCAAACTTTAATGCTAATGTTAGGATTATTGTAAAACACTGATGAAAAGATTAATTGTTATTGTAAGTTTTTAAGCTGACATGGTCACAATCATTAGAATTAATATTTGTTTCGGGATATTACAATATTGTAACATGTGTACATGTATATTATTGTATTAATATACATGGTAAATATCCCGAAACAAATATTAATTTTAATTATTATTTTTTGTTTGATGAAGATTTCGTAAAAAAAATGGAGCAATCGATGCAGATTGATTTATTTATTTATTAGTTTATCCTCGCACTGGAACGCCTTACAGCAATTACACCAATGGAGCACAATCTTATAATATTCACTATAAGTCCAGGTTTCCTCACGATGTTTTCCTTCACCCTTGTCAACGATATCCAAGATAGGTACACTTGGAAAGTACATAAGAAATGAAAAAGTCATAGTTGTCTATTTCTGCAGGGACATCTTAACAAATCAGTAGAAAAGGTTTAAAATAGTAAAAAGGCTAAAAGTCACTACGACGATAGAAGTTAACTTATACACGTACTTATAATGTAACCTTTAAAACCTGTGTAAAATGGTTGATCAATTAGTGTGATAACACAAATTTTATTTGAATTTTGAGAAAATTCAAATACATAATTCAAGTTCTGGAGTGGTGACCGCGTACAAAAAGACGCTGCGCTAAAAAGCCTCCACTAGATGGGTCAATGACTTTATCAAGGTTGCGGGAAACCGGTAGTTGCGAGCCGCATGGGACCAGTCGATGGTTTAGCAGTGCTCGTTTTTTCGGCTGAAATGATGACGATGATAATTCCCATTCGCTATCTTAATTCAAGGGCATCAAAAGCCTATACATTTTTAAAGATCACACACTATAATTCACCTGATAGCAATTTTGCTATTTAGCTCAAGTATTACGTATCCACGCTTTTCGGACCGTGTAAGCTGGTCCTTAATATTGTCATAGCAGATCCCGCCAGGAATTAGTTGGATCCGAGCCAACCACGGCTAGCTACAATTAGCCTTTCGCACTAACGTCTGTTGCATACCAAATTACGATACAAAGACTAAAGACAAGAGAAAAAAGTTTCGGAGCCCAGGACCAACTTTGAACGTAGCCGTTCTAAGGATTATCTCGTGGAACAGTAACTTTTTGTGAAAAAGAGTTATTTTATTATTGCAGCGGTTTTGGAAAGTTCAGTTATTAATTGATCGGTACGGTAGTAAAGTTGGGCTTAATGTTGGAGTTTTCGGTTTTTTCGGTAATTAAAGTAGCCAGTTTTAGTGGGTGGCTTAGTGAATAAAAATTGGACTGGCGAATTTGTACTTATGCATGTAGGTAGTATTCGTTCTATTTATAAAATTTCAAAGATGGCGGATGTTTAGTTTAGTAGAATTTTTGAACTGAAAGGTATTCAATATAATATAACACATTCAATGAGCCTAAACACGATAGTGCTACCTTTTCTGTTCGAGAAGTTTGTTTGACCATCTTCCGGCTCTATCCTGAGACCAGCTCCATAGCATCATATTATTTCGATGTTTCCAATGTTACATAAGTATGCCAAGTTTCAGCTTGATCAAAAGTCAGAAAGTGCTTGAAAAATCTATTACTAGTTCCCGGACACACATATGCAAGCAAGGTAATTTACATATTGTAATCATAATAAAAAAAAAATCACTTTGTAGTGCTTTTTTTGGAAGTCGGTTAAATTATTTTGTAAAAAAGTTTTTATTTTTCACTTTTTAATTGTGGTACCTAATGACCAAGTTCTGCAGTAAGGAACTTATAATGCAAAATGAGAGTGTACCAGGGTGAACTGTATACATCTGCGTACCCCTTTAGAGTATACCGGCGTGATGCTATGTTATGAAATGGCGTAAACAATAAGCAGACATTCGAATGCAGCAATCCCGAGAGATATATTGGAGAGTTCTGTTCTGAGCTCCTATCCTATGGTGTTGTAAAAGGAGTAGATTTGGACTTAAGTGAAATTGAGCTATTGGATATATTTAAATGTAGTACTAATGTGATATCTGTAAAGAGATTAAGACGTGTAGACTCTGAAGGTAAATGGGTGGACAGCAAAGCCGTGAGAATCTGCTTTACAACCAATAGCCTGCCGGCACATATACGAGAATATGCATATTATTGCCGATTCAAAGTTGAACCGTATGTGTTCCCTGTGACACAGTGTTCCGGTTGTTGGAAATTTGGACACCTAATGAAGTATTGTCCAACAAAGAAAAAGTATGTCCAAAATGTGGAGATAACCATAAGATTACTGTGACACAGTTAAAATATCATGCCTTAATCGTAAGGGAAATATATAATAACTTGCACACTTCAATTGTCGCAGATTTAAGAAACGAATCGGAAGCAGTCAGCAATGTGCTTACAAACTCCTTACATAAACATTGAGTAAATCCAAGTTCTCAACTAATACGGGAAGGAAACAAGGAGCATTTAATACAAAAAGAAGCGCCGCAGCAACAAGAAGAGGCACCTAAGAAAAGAAAATATAGAAATAATAATAATCAAAAAGAAAGTAAGTCTACAAGGAAGAAGCAGAATATGATAGAAACACCGATGGAATATATAGATTGTTTTGATTCACAAAATGAAGAACAAAGTTTTCAGAGGGATGAACGATTGCTTTATTTGATGAATTTAAGAAATTCCTAATTAAATTAAATAGTATATTTATATCAGAAGGAACATTTGAAGATAAAATATTATTGTTGTTTAAAATTGTATGTGAAGAATTAAGGAAGATCGTAGTAAGTTGTTTTATGAAAAGAAATTTTCTAGACGAAATCATTAATTTAATAAATGGATAATTCAAATAAGAATTAATATAATTCAATGGAATTCACAAAGTCTTCAGCCTAAATTAAGATCATTCACAGAAATATTACATAAACTAAATATTCACATAGCAGTCGAGAGTTAAACATGGTTAGATAGTGAATGTGACGTAAGTGGATATAATATATATCGAAAAGACAGGTTCGAATTTTATGGAGGAGTTACGATTTTTGTACATAAATCCATACGAGCACACTTTAATTCACATCAACTTTTAAATACAGGTATAGAGGTAGTGAGTGTTAAATTAATTAATTGTAAAGATTTGGAAAACGTGGTTTCACTATATTGTCCATCTTCTGTCTCTACTCAACCTTCAGACTGGGCACAGGTATTTTCTTTATTTTTTAAAAAGACATTGATTGCAGGCGATTTCAATGGCCACCATGTCAACTGGTCGACTAAAACAGATACGAGAGGCACTCATATAATGGTTTCATCCCTTGAAAGTTCTTTTATTTATCTAAATGATTGTAGTCATACAAGAATTAAATTAGTTAACGGGATTTTACAGAAAACGTTACCAGATATATCTTATGGCTCCTCTGACATTGCTATAAAATTTTACTGGAAAGTGATTAATGAAAACCTAGGCAGTGACCATATTATGATTAAATTGACAATCAATATTACTGATGATTTCACTGTTTAAAAAAAAAGAAACTATAAAAAAGCAGATTGGAAAAAATATCAGAACCATTTATCAAAAATATTATTTCCTGAAGTCAATAGTTTGCAAAAAATGTACAATTGTTCCTAGATAGTATAATTACAGCCGCTGATAAATATATTCCGTTCATTAAAAGCTGTTCAAAGCCCGCCCAAGAATTTCAACCAAAAAATTATTGGACGCCTGAGTTATCACATATAATCGCACAACGTAGATTAGCTTTAACAAAATTTAGACGCAACCCCACTCCTGATAATTTAACTAAATTGGAAAGAAAAATTGCAGAATCCCATGAAATTATACAAAAAGCAAAATCATTAGGATGGCAAAAATTTTGTGATTCCATTGATGAGGCATTGTCACCTTCTGAAATGTGGCGTCGTATGCGATGGATAAAAGTTATAAACAATCAATCAGTTATCCTCCGATTGAAATACAAAAAGAATTACTACGTACCTTGACACCTGATTATGTTCCGATTAAAATACCCGAATTTTGTGTCCAAAAATGATATGTTAGAATGTGATTTCAATATGGAGGAGTTAGAGAATTGTTTAAAAAAAAGGATACCGCACCAGGTGAAGACGGGGTTTCTTATTCTATGATTTATAATTTACCCAACATAACTAAAACCTATTTACTCAACTTATATAATAACATTTTTAGATCTGGTATTTTACCTACTCAGTGGGGTAATATTCAAATAATACCGATTCCTAAAGCTAACAGCACCTCAGAAGATCCTAAATTAAGACCCATCTTTGATATCGTGCTTTTGTAAAATCTTTCACTTAATGTTAGCAAAACGTTTAGAATGGTTTACGGAAAAAAGAAAAATATTATCACCATACACCGTTGGCTTTCAAAAATCGTTTTCCTGTCTAGATTCATTGGCTCGCTTAGTTAACTATATACAGATTGGTTTTCTAAAAACATTCCTACATTAGCATGTTTCTTGGACATTCGTCGTTTCGTCTCAATTGATGCAGCAGTTAATATTTTAGATGAACTTCAAATCGGGTCACAGTTCTGTTCTTACATTTGGGCTTTTTTGAGTGAAAGATATTTAAAAATTAAATCAGATAATAGTGACGCAATAACGGTTCGATAGACTAACAAGGGATTAGCCCAAGGAGATCCGCTGTCCTCTTAACTTTTTAATTTAATTACATATAAAATTTTCCAGTTAGCTCTTAATATAGTAGTGTCACAATACGCAGACGACTTTGTTATCTATATGAAGGATAAAGTTATTAAGAAATGTGAAAATTATATACAAAATTCATTGGATCATATTGTCGGGAGTTTTGCTGGCCTTGGCCTAGAACTGTCTTCAACCAAGTCTACATAGTGTGTTTCGTAGGGGCAGGCGTAGAATACTGCCTTCCCTTACAATTGATAAACAGACACTTACCTTTTCAGAATGTACAAAATATTTAGGTATGTGGTTGGATCGTAGTTTACGTTGGGGTAAACACATAAATGAAATTGTAAGTAAGTGCTTAAGATATTTGAATATATTAAAAGTAGCTGCCAGTTGCAGCTGCTCATGGGGGGTTCATACAAAACATATACGTAGACTATACATTTCCTTAATTCGGAGTCGATTGGATTATGGTTCCTTTATTTATGATTGTAGTGCGAAATCTCACGTTTCTAAATTGGATAAACTACAAAACCAAGCTTTGCGTATCATGGGTGGTTATACAAGGAGCTCTCCAATTCACGTCATGGAGTCTGACTTATGTATTCCTCCATTATTTTTAAGATGAGAAATTTTAGCATACAAATATTGTATTAAAATAATGTAATGGTCAAACAGTATTAAAGTTGGTCTTATGTCAGAATTGAGCGCCTTTGTCTAACCTCCTATTGGAAAAACAAAAAAAAAGCCTTAAGCATATAATGATACGAAATATTTAGATATTGTATCCTCAATTGTTGTTAGAATATTTTGTTTGGAAATTTGGACGACTGGTATTAAAACGACTGTAGTTACAGTTGATCCTGACTGTTTGCGCAGTGCTAAATCAAACTATAATCCAAACATCCTGTTGAATGATATCCTAATGGAATTAAATAACAATTATTGTGGATGGCACAAAATGTTTACTGATGGATCAAAAAGCAGTCAGGGCTTAGGAGCGAGTTTCTACGATCAAAATTTGGGTAGAAGATTAGGTTTTAAAGTAAATTGTAATATATCAATCATGTCACTGGAACTTATTGCAATTTTTCAAGCAATAGAATACGTTATTGGTCAAAAACTAAATAAAGTAGTAATATTTTCAGACAGTAAGAATGCACTGCAACATATAGCTCGATGTGCCTCTGGTTATAGCAAAGGTGCATCGATAGCGTATGATATTTTACAAAGGTTAACTACTCGAATAAAAAATAACATAGAATTTAAATTGCAATGGGTCCCAGCACATATTGGATTACGAGGTAACGAAGAGGCTGACCGTATATCTAAATCAGCCGCAGTAGATGGTACTCTTATTAACTATATACCCGATTATTGGGAATGCATAACACAATTTAAAACGATATGTTTTGATTCATGGAAACAATATTTCAACAACATTTCACAAAATAAAGGTATTTGGTATAGCAGTATTCAAGGTCAACCATCTCGAGTGCCCTGGTTTGATAGTACTAGTTTTAATAGAAATTATGTAAAATTAATTTTAAGACTCCGCTCCGGGCACTACCCATCGGCAAAGTTTGCTTTCCTAATGAAAAAGAGCGATTCTACGAATTGCACAGTGTGCAATAAAGTCGAGGATGTACAACATTTGCTGATGGATTGTATTCGAAATAAAGATAAACGTGAATCACTCATGATCAAGCTAAAACTAAACAGATTAGATGTAGGCTTAATACAGTCAATATTATCTTTACCATATTCAGAGACCACTACAAATTTTTGTGAGTTAATGACAGTTCTTACTGATTGAGTGATTTACTTTCTTTGTTTTTAATAGGTACCTTTAATAAATATTATAAATAATAGATGTTAAGATAAATTAGACGTATTTAGATGTATTTTGTAAAAGGCTATAAAGGGGTTGTCATATCTGAGATAAAAAACCCCTAAATAAAAAGAAAATTAAAAAAAAACATACCGCAAACGTAATCATCAAGATTTGTTTCTATCCAATAATCGCCAACTCTTGGAAAGTTTGTTGGATTACACTAACATCGGTGATAGAAAAATCAAGAGGAAGCTTGGACTTTTAATTGCAGTAATTTATTATGGTGATCTCTTACTTTCTTTGTATGAGAAGAGGCCTTTGCGCTGCAATGGGACAAGACAGTATAAAACTGGTATTTTCGTACCACTTGCTCAAAAAAGTGACATTCTATGCCACAAAAAGCGAAAATAACAATAGTCATTTTTAATCTGTTAAAAACAGGGAAAGAATATTGTACTGAATTTTATTCATCCTCTAGGGGAAGAATGTGATTTAAATTTGGAATACTTACCGAAATTTATAGTGCTAATTATCACGTCCGGATTTGGTCCGGCCGGACTAACTCCGCCCACAAATCCTTTCTCGCTTACACACGCTTGTGTGGAGCGAGACGGATTCAATTAATAATAATAATGTCCGGCGGACCACTCTACACACGCTCGGATATGGTCCGGGCAGGTCTAACTCCGCCCACAAATCCGTGGTCCGGCCGGACCAAATCCGAACGTGTGTAAGCACTATTATACTGAACTACATCTGTGTTTACACCATTGAGTTTGTATATAAAGCATTATACATCTTTTTGAAAAAGGAATACGCATTTATTATGCAGTTATGATTATTAAATAAAATTACGAAAACCGACGAGGCCGTATGAGCTTTATGCCTTTGCTTTTCCGACAAAAAAATATTAGTCTAGGAATTTGCCGCGTTTTTGTTTCCTTCAAATACATAAACGTTAAGTTTATTTTAATTTATTTTTATAAATAAGTTAATGTTCTAAAAATACGTTACGATGTTAAATCAAAGCGACAGTGACAGTGAATTGTCGAATTCCATCAGTGCAAATTCGGCCGCAATTATAAATAATTTGCTTCCAACAAACTCCAAGGAAAATTATTTAAAAACTTATGAAGAATTTTCAACGCGGAGAAGTGCGAAAGGCCTATCAATTTCAGTTTCAATACTACTAATGAATGCTTATCTCATATTATTATTGTGTTATTATTTTCGCAAATGGTACGAAAAGTAGAGTATTTTCCTCGGTGATAAAGCTGTCTTAGCCTTGGGTGAACTTAAATCCCTCGCTATACTCAGGACTCGTCTTAAATCCCTCGCTTCGCTCGTGATTTAAATTTTTAATACCCTCGCTCGGGAGTAAACCTCGAGTCCTTCGTCACGCTCGCGATTTAAATCGTAACCCGCGACAGAAGACACTGCTTTATCCTCTTGGTTAATAATCTACTATTTATTTGCCGACACTACGCTCTCCCGTTTTAAATTTGCAATATGTAAGTTATGATGAACCTAAGTGAATATGGTATGGACTAAATTATTAATACGGCATTATGCATGATGACAAGGCAATTCAAGAAATGCCCAATATGAGTAGGCAATATAATAAAAACTATTGAACTAATTAAATTGACCAGGTTTTCTGGATAATGTCCATCACTTATTAGCGATGGGTACTAAAAAGGGTAATAAAAAAATGGAGCCGTCACGGGACGCCTGGTAGATGTGAAACATCGACGTTATTTCGTAAAAGTAGTATGCAGAAAAGAACAGATTGTGGTAGGAACTAAAAATGTCAATAAAATAAAATAAAAAAATGGAGCCGTCACGGGACGCCTGGTAGATGTGAAACATCGACGTTATTTCGTAAAAGTAGTATGCAGAAAAGAACAGATTGTGGTAGGAACTAAAAATGTCAATAAAATAAAATAAAAAATATAACGATTTTTTTTTCTAGATAACGATGATTTTTTATTAAATAAACATTCATTTTCATTAAATACAAAAATTTACATATTTATTTTAAATCGAAACTACTCAATAAATGCACAGATAAATGCATACTTTAATTATAAAAATATAATTAACTTACTGATGACTTGATAATGTGTCATAGTGTGATTTTGCTTTCTTTGCAGGAGGCTGATCACTTCCACTCTCTAAATTATCACGGTCAGACATTTTATTATCAGAACAGAAAAATGATTTATTTACCAGAAAAACACAGGTTATGAGTACTGTAATAAACAGAGTATACATTATAGGTATCCGAGCTCAGTGGAGCGAAAGAGATGGCTTAACGCCGGATCGAGTGAGAGAGAAACGCACAGTCGATTGCGCGTGGCGACGCGTCGCCACGCCAGAAATCGGTCTCACGTGCGCCTATAGATGTTTCACATCAAAAATATAACGATTTTTTTTCTAGATAACGATGATTTTTTATTAAATAAACATTCATTTTCATTAAATACAAAAATTTACATATTTATTTTAAATCGAAACTACTCAATTAGTTTAATCAGTGACTTCGGTAATAGTTACATTCGATGTTGCCTCTGAGAACGGTATTACTGTGACAATTGGTCGATGGTAACTGAAGTACGATACGAAAGTATTGGACATAACATTATTAAGATATCTAATAAATACAGCATCTATTGTTGTTCCGTATCTGGTGGTAGGTTCTCTTGGATTGTTATTAATTTCCAATTGAAATTCTTCTTGAAGAAACGTAATTAATGGCGTTGATTCATCTTTTGCAAAATTTACATTGAAATCCCCAGCTAAAATCAATGGTAGTTGGTTTTTATTGGTTTTGAAAATTATTGAACCTCGGTGACTGTACGGAAATAATCTCTCGTGTAAAAATAAAATGATATCATTTATTTTTTTATTAGGAGAAATGTACACAACAACCATCATCAATTCACTTCCATCTTCTAGTTTCACGTGTGAAGCACACATATCGCCAAATCACGGTCAGACATTTTATTATCAGAACAGAAAAATGATTTATTTACCAGAAAAACACAGGTTATGAGTACTGTAATAAACAGAGTATACATTATAGGTATCCGAGCTCAGTGGAGCGAAAGAGATGGCTTAACGCCGGATCGAGTGAGAGAGAAACGCACAGTCGATTGCGCGTGGCGACGCGTCGCCACGCCAGAAATCGGTCTCACGTGCGCCTATAGATGTTTCACATCAAAAGATGTGTTTTATTAAATTATTTTATGTTGTCATTGATTTTAATATAGAATAGGTAAATAAGATTACTATTTAATCAACAAAGTAGACCGAGCCCCGATGCGCGTAGCGCGCTGAGGGTTTTGCTCGCTCCTTCGAACCTAGCCTATCTGTGTCGGGGTGCCCTAAGCTCGCGAGCCCCCTTCGCTCGCTCTTGGACTAATTCATTGACCATAATTATTATTATTGAATTGCCCAACCGTTACGTAGCAATATTCATAATGAAGTATTCATAACATTGTCCGATTTGACTTGACTTGATTCATAATGTAAAACTATGTAGAATACCCGGGATTCTAGATAGTGCATCGATTAAGCACTTAGTCCATGACAAATACACCAATAGAATTCTTTTGAGCAATAAAGATTCTTAACCGTAACTCAATCATATAATATTTTTATTTACAAGCTACAAGTAAAATTTTCAAACCCGCGACCAGATATCTTACGGAAATATCTCGATTCAAACAATAAAACTCACATATCTTATGAACGGCTGACCCGATTGTCATCGAACATAGCTAAGACACTCCCGATAATGTCACCTTTCAAACAATCAAAATTGGTTCGTCCGTTTAGAAGGTATGATGCGATAGTCAGATACACAACACAAATTCACACAAATTTCTAACAATTGATTGTATTGCGACATAAGGTTTTCAACATTTTATCCAGTGACATACCTAATTGTGGTCCTATTCACGTTAAAATAAACATCTTACATTTAAAAATAAACAGACTTCCACTTCAAAATATACATGACAAAGGAAGGAACACAGTAACACCAATGCATTTCTGATCCCGAAGGCTATTGAAAACTCTTCGTTTATATTCGTGTATTTTCGCGAGAGTTCGTGCGTATTGCAGTCACGACCTGTATGTCAACCGATCGAATTGCAGCCTTATTTTAATACCTTCTGCCTTCTATAGAGAATAAGTCCTTTTATTTAGTTGGAGATTATATTAGTAAAACTGTATTTTATTTTGGAGAAATCAGCTTGTTTCAGAAGGAAAACCTTCAAGATCTGGTTACATTTTCATCTCGGCGATAAATCAATGTCAAAAAATTTTCAAATATTAGAGACATAAGACTGGTTTTATGCCAGACTAAGTTATTGAAAAAAATACACATATTTCTCCCAGAGGTGTCTTAGTACTAAGAAAGTGTACTATGATAAGCACCGTTAACCCATTCAAATGCGCTTCAACTCGAGCCTATAAACGACCATTTATCTCTTCCGTCCATACTATACCATCAATTGCTCAAATCTAAAACTTAATCCTCAGCATCATCTTCAACATTATCGTTTTAACCAAAGAAAATACACATAGACGCCACTATAGTGTCGCCAGATCTTTAGTTAAAACGTAAAGCTTATCAAACAAACATTTAATCTCCAGACTTATTCCCAGATGAGCGCCAAAAACATATTTCATAAACAATCAAGAATCACTCGTTTTATATAAAGCAGTAACAATAGTAATGCCGGGATCATTAATTTCTCGTTACCACCTAAAGTCGACTGAGTGCCGAATAAACGATTATTCGATTTAGCATAACAGCAATTACAGCACTAACAATTAACAGAGCGATATTTTTGAATGCTTCGGCTCAAAGGACCAAATAATTTTCTTGAATGACGAGATTTATTTTAATTTGTCTGGTACACGATGGTTTATGCTGAAACATGTTTTCCAACGACTTAAATTATATCTTGATACTATAAGAAACTGAAGTTCTGACGGAGTACACTTGAGTGAGCAGTGGTGGCCCAGTGGTTACGGCCCCGTCTTACGAGTTAGGTTGTAGGTTCAAACCCGACCAGGCGCTTTACTTTGTGTAATTTATCATCACCACTCAAGTCCTACAGCGTTCCGGCCAAAGGCAGTTAAAGAGCACCGTAAGTCAATTAGTCTGACGCTCTAACAGGGCTCTTCGCCCGCTCCAGTACGGAGGACATCAATGAGGATTTCCATAATAATGCAAAAAAGGCGTCACAATAAACTACATCCAGTAGACTGGAACTGGCTAGTGGAAGGCCTTCCAACGCATCGTCTTCTGGTTCGCGGCCGTCACTCCAGAACTTTTCGGTCTCATCGACCATCCGCTATTTAGTTACTTCTGCTAAAGTATATTTTAAAAAAGAAACTGAAGGGAAAAATGTTTGAGCGGCACGAAGGAAATTAAACTTTAGTTAACACAAAAGTAGGGCATTTCATTTGGTGTCTGGGTTTTATAAGACTAGGTTTAATAATATTATAATCATTGGTTATTTTGCTTTTATTTTATCAGTAAGCCACCAGTGATTTACAAAAGAGACATCACTCATTAATCTGAATTCATAATACACTTTTATTGAAAGTTAACCTGTCTCCTTATCTCCGAAGCAGAAATACTTGAATGCATTATGCGCTCAGCGGCACACAACGTTAAAAGCCTTTGTAAAGAATTCGGGTAAGTAAAAATCACTTTCAAGTAAGTGAATTGTAAATTATAAAATATAATAATCAATCACAAAATACTGTAGTTTTCGTTACTCATTTCCACAGATTATTTATAATTAATTTTTTCCTTATTTTAGTCACCTAAAACTTACCATTCATTTCAAATCAAAATATAACTAATCAGCGGGAAAATATTCAAAGCTTTTAACTATTTTCTCATTGTAAACGAGTGTTTGCTATCAATCAAATTTTCTTTAAATATGATGATGATTCCAGCAAAAATTTACATCAAATAAAATGAGTTGGGTGATAAAATCATTATAATTTACATTATTCTTATATAATCTCGCAAACAACTCGATAAAATGACTAAAAAAGTCGATTCAATTTCCTCTCTCACAAACGGCAGTAGGCAGCCTCTTAATAACCGTTCATTAGGGTTATCATTTGTCACAGCAACATTAAGACACCGACAGAAAGGGCTCAAATGGGGCGCACCGTATATTTTATACTAACATATTATTATTATATCTACCATCCGCATTGTTTGTTTTGAATTAATTTGTATACTAAGTCTTCCTTGTTTGCACTTAAGGAAATATGAAAAAACAAGGTTTCCTTAGTGAAGATTACAAGCTTAATTTAATACTAGTACATTAGGTTATCCATCTTTGTGCTTAGTTCCATTTATCTCTTATACAATTATCGTAGTATAAAACTATAATGTCAATGTCTGTATGTTTATATATCAAACACGCCTCAATGATTGAGTGGATTTGGATAGAATTCAGGACACGGGAAGACGATGGTAACCCAGTGTGTGTTGCCAGTGAAGACTAATAGCTCTGAGACGTGGTCGCTCACAATGGGCTTCATCAGAAAGTTTACAGTCACCCAAACGGCAATGGAGAGGGATATGCCCCGCGTTTTCTTGCGTGATCGAATCAAAAATGTAGAGACCCGCAAGAGAACCAGGGTTACTGACATTGCCCGAAGAATTGCCAAACTTAAGGGCAGGGCACATTGCTCGCAAAACGGATGGCGACCACGTACCGGAAGATATTGTGTTGGACGGCCTCCCACTAGGTGGACCGATGCCCTGATGAAGGTTGTGGGGATCCGCTGGATACGAGACTCACGGAACCGGGTAATATGGCGACGCTTGGTGAATGCCTATGTCCAGCAGTGGACGTCATTTGGCTGATATGATGATGATTATATGAAGAAGACGATGGTCTGGATTTGGGATATAGAACACATTTTGTCAATTATTTCAACTGGGCCATTAAGCGACACTTTTGAACGTTATTTACAAGTAATAAAAAATTATAATACCGTGCATTGTGGAAATGAATTTTCTTGTCCGTTCTTTTCCATAACAATCTAGCTTTGCGAATCAATTATATTTTATTTTTTTACCTTAACCTTTGACGTTCAAAAGTGCCGCTGAATGGCATAATTGTACTAAGAATTTGACTTTTTGTATCTCGGTTGTATGTGCCCGTGGCACTTTCGACGATCCACGCGGGATAAAGTTTTTAAATAAAATCACTGACCGATTATTGTTATCACGTGTCATTTCAGTATATTCTTGCATCTTCAGAAATTGAAAAATTATTCTCATTTCATCGCCAACAAAAACCTTAATGAACTTTAAAACATACTAAAGAACTATACAAAGACATAAACATACATTATATCAAACCACAATATGCAGCTATTAAAAGCCACGTTAGCAGTAAAGTGATAAGTTTTTTAGCTTGTAAGTGGCGGTCAGTGGTGTCGACACGACCCATTGTTTCCTCGTTAATGATGCGTTCGTGGTCAGTGGAAATAGAGCTGTTAGATGTGGCTTGGTTAAATTTTAGGAGTTATATTGCTAAATAGCTAAGACAGGTGAAACAATAATGGATAGACATGCGTAGGCCCTTTAACTTTGACGATGTGACAAATAAGAAATCATTGGTCAAGAATAATGGAAAATAAGAGAACAGGGAGGTAAGTGACAGATGTGTACAATTCAAATACATCTGTCCCTTACACACACTCAAAATAACCTTACTCTAAGAGCTTGTGGTCACCCCCCTGATGGGTTATATTGATTACGATAATCATGTTTTTTTTTTTACCAGAAGCTTGTATTGTAAAACTCTAGCTGAAAACAAAGACTCACTCTTTTAAGCTGATAAGAATAGTGTGAGTCTGTATGGGACATACATTGTAATAGATCACTAGATATACCATTGAGCTAATACAAAGCCTTGAGTCCAAGTGGGTCGAAAAATACTTAAGAATAAATAATACTCACTGGGTGAGTGAGTTGGTAATTCAGAAATAACACACAGTTTGGACTTTGATCTATTCTTTATTTTCCAGTTCACACTAAGCTACCATCAACTCAATACAATATATTATCCACTTAGGTCAACACCACCATCTTCCAAGCTCGTCCCGACTAGACTCCGAACTGATTCAACCCGCCTCGCGCCCGCACCATCCCCCTCCAATCGTCAACTGCCATTAGATGTGACGTCATTTGTCATTCGAATATTTTCTAGGGTTTTTAAATAATAATTTAACAAATATTTAAATAATAATTGATATTAAAATAAATATTTTAATTCTTAACATTAAAACATTGTATTTATCAAAAAAAAAAACCTAACAACATAGTTTATTTATTTATATTATAAACACTCGCACAAGACACAAAGAGAATGATACTCTTTGTATCAATTGTATTGAAGCCACTTCCGAACACTTTAATTCTTGTGGTCCTTTTGTCCGAGGGTAGTATTTCTGAATAAATTCAGTAGCTTAAGCCCTGAGTGGAACGCTTATGCTTCAATTTATTATAAATTCATATGCTTATGGACCGGCCGCTGGAGTATATTATGATTAGAACGTAATTACTTTGCATAATTCGTAGAGCAAAAAAAAAATGCATTTTTTTTAGTAGACCTCTTCGGGAAAAATTTATTTAAATAGTAACATTCTAATATATTTGCCGTAAAGATGGCAGGTAGGTTCTTGACTTTCTCGCTTTGTTTTAAAGTTTGTCAACATTTAAAAACCCTTTTCTTTTAAGTTAGTTAAAACTCTCTTAGGTACTCTGAAAAGATGATGATGATTATCTAAAAACGCGCGGAAAAAGGACGTCTGGAAAGACTTGGTTGAGGTCTTTGCCCAGCGGTAGGATATAAAAAAACTAAAAGCATCGCAGTGGTATCACCACCTCCTTGACTGTGTTATTAAAAATACTACCTCAACCGGCTTTATACATTCTGGAAACTGCATTATTTGTAAAAATATATCAAATTTTTTCAAAAAGATATTTTTAGTAAAGAAAACTCCGAGGCGTGCTCAATATATCAATGAACTATGCCTTGTGAAATGTAAAACTTCTCTAAAGAAAAAGAACTTCTTTGGTGTAGCTCCACAAATAAATAATAAAATACCTGATGAAATAAAATGTATGCCATTGTAGAAGTTTAAAAAAGATGCTTAGCGGGTTACTGTTATAATACTCTAGACGAGTTTCTTAATGACGAATCTCTTTAAGTGTGTAATGCTGACATAACATTTAAATTTTTCCTTTAATATCTTAATCTTATTTTTTTTTAATTGAATTGACGTTAAATTGTGACACTAAACGAAATTGATTATGAATAATAAAATTTAACTTGCATGCATGTGTTAATACAATCAGATACTCAAATACGTAAATAACTATATTGTAGTAAATTTATATTTTAATTTAACAGTACCCATTTATATAATCGTATTCCTTTTTTATAATTTGTATGTCAATTGACATAGCACACTACCTAAGTTTTAAGATCTTGCATGTAATTATTAGCTAAGTTTTATACAAAAAGGATTCTGATTCTGTGACACTAGCCAAAATCCAGTATAGTATGCCTAATATCAAAATTTATAATAAATATCTACAGACAGACCGTTAATGAACTGAACCGAATCTGAGGCACTCAATATATTTGTCCAACAGTCCCTTTGCTACACTCTAATCAAGTAAGCAAATAGTTACCAAGTCCTAGTATCAAACAAGGTGTGACCCTATTTCTAAACGAGTTCAAGCGTTAGCGATTACCACATAATATAACTAGGTTAGACTTAGACTCACCTGAGTCTAGGCTAACTTGGGTTTATCTACTGTTTATGGTCTAAATCTGAGGCTATAATCGTAACGGGTAAAATATTTTAAATGTTACGCAGTCTTTGGAATGTAAATTGTAGTTTTATAGGCGATTTATATTTGTTAAGCTCGTTTTGAGGCAATAAACTATTGGTGAGTAACACTTACATTAGTATTACATTATCGTCATTTGCCTAGTCCTTTACCAAACATGTTAAAGTCGACTTACAGACTTTTATTTGAGTACTTGTATTTCAAATGGAGTGACTGCCTATCAGTGGTGGCTCAGTAGTAACAGCTACGGATTACGTGTCATAAATTGTACGCTTTACTTTGTGCTTTACACTGCTCTAAAAACGGTGAAGGAAACCGGCATGTCCTAGAATCAAAAATTCGATGACATAATATGACATTCCCCAACCCGCAATAGACCCGCGTGGTCGACTAAAGCCCATTTCCTCTCACAGAGAGTATGCCGGTGTCCCAGCAGTGGGAATGTTAAAGGCTGATGGTAACGATGACTGCCTATCTGACCGTCACAAACCGTAACTGGTACCACAATACTTCTTGGGCAGCACTGGTTTTTATACTATTTGAAACGATTAGATTACCATAAAACCTTCTTTTCGAGTCGATGGAAAAATGAATATCTTGGTCCCAGTTGGTGGTAACATTAATTGCAGCGTCAGTGGAGTTCATAACCATAACATAACACCATGGTGTATTCCTTGAAGTAGTAATCAGAATGTCTAAGTCCGAAGTAACTCAGACTATTCAACGCTGTTACTAAAAATACGATGAGCAAAATTAATAACACTTCGCTGGACCCGAGGATCAAACCCGCCCACTCTCTGATCACTAGATCAACGGGACAATGCATAATTCAACGTCCAAAGCGAAGTACCGACCCTCTAAAATGGCGACATCTTTAAGGTAACTTAATAAGCTTTAGAGTTTAAGTACGAGAAACTTAAATGTGCTTGCGTAGGTCACATAGTCGGCAAACAGAGCACTGGCTATGGTAAACTTTTTATGTCGTTGCAGGAAGATTCTTGTTTTTGCTCGAGTGTTATCGTGGTTTAAAACTATGTGGAATTTAATATTCTTTAAAAAACTACTCAAATGTTCGGGAAAAATATATTCGGAAAAATTCTAAACGTTTTTTTTATTTGCTCTTGACTCTACTTAGTTAGTCTAAGTCAGAGATGACAGAGACAAGTCAGAGATTATCTAGAAGAGGCCTGTTCATTCTTACTTTGAAGATATTCGGGATGAATGCGTTCGGAAACAGAGACGCAAGCAGTGAGTTCCACTATTTTGCTGTGCGCATTATGTGTGATGTTTGAAAGCGCTTGGTGTGAATTGATGAAATGGCAACTAGGTTAGGATGGGAACTTGCAGTGCGTCCGAAGATAGAAGGGGGCCGGTGGGATGAGAGTTCTTGAACTCACTCACCGAAGTAAGTACTTCGTTGACGTTACTCCTATATTAAGTAATAAAGAGGTATTATTGTATATTTGTGTTAAAGTCCGTAATGAAAGGCTATGCTCAGCTGTGGGTGAAGTATGGCTGTGGATGAGGATGATGGGGAAGATGGTGATTATTCTCTGGGAGAATGGGTGGTTATTTTCTATTAAGCCATTGGCTGACACGACTATCGGTCGCTGAGTCCACATCCCACATGTCGATAACCTCGCGAGCCATGTCAAAATTCTTGATTTGCTTATCTTTCTCAGCTTTCACGAGGTTCCCGTCATTATGACTATTAGATACAAGGTTCCAACCCAGCCGCAGGCAATGGTAGTATTATCAGTACCATAACATTTTCTTGTAAATCCCAAAAGTTTATCACATTTTAGCCTGCTACAAAATATTTTAGGGATTGCACTTTCTTAATTACCTTTTTGGCTAACTACTACTGCAGTATACCCGAGTTGGACTGTTGACAAAAAATACTACCTGTAATATAATAACTTGCTAAATGGTTGAAACTTTTAAAACTTTAGTTTTCTCTCGTATATTTTCGTTCTAGTCAGATAAATGGTCTTGCTTACTTATCACTTAACCTGTTTTTGTAAAGCTTAAGCGTAATGAGTTTTTAGTTTAACTAACATGATATTAGAAAAGGGATTATGGGAATCAACATTGTGTAGTACGACCATTGTCAAAACCAACTAAATCTTATTAACAAGAAAATATTTCGATTCTGTATATAAGAATTGTACATAAACATAACATAATTATACCCAGCCGATAGGACATTTACATTTTACTAGAATTAATATTTGTTTCGGGACCATGTATATTTTCATTTTAGTTGAGAGCTCGATATTTCGGCAACGTTACAAACGCCGTGATCACGAGAACTAAAGTCTTTGCGGGTGGTTGTTGTTTACGAGCAGACACATCTTTCTACCCTCTTCCTCACTCTTTTTTCACGCACGATGCCGCTACGCTGCCACCAGAACTCGTCTCACTACTTACTCGACACTGTTCAGAACTCGTCTAATTAGTTACTCGACATTGTTCTCGACAGACAATGCTCCCTGTACAAATATACATGGTAAATATCCCGAAACAAATATAAATTCTAATGATTGTGATCATGTCAGCTTAAAAACTTACATTTCACTAGTTATTCCGAGATCAAGTACAGAATTTTGAGCTCAATATCCGTGACGGTTGGGTTGATCCAAGACGGCTCGATTCTTGCGAGGCTGCGAATTAAGACCCATGCGCCAACCAACCACGCACTCCACTCGCACGCGAGAGCTGTGCATGCGAGAGGTGACAACTGACTGGCGGAGCGGTGCCGGTACCGCGGGAAAATATAGCCATTAATCGCTTTAAGTACGGTCGAGTGAAGGAGAAGAGGAGGAGGAGAAATTCCATATAAAAAATCAAATTTTCGCTTTACCCGACAAGGGCACTGGATCCAGGGCCTCGTGTTTAGCAATACATTTTGCAACCACTGCACCAATGAGGCTTTATAAGATTTCATTTCGCTCAAAAAAAAAGTTCTCAAAATCATAAACCCGACTGCTTATGAAGAGAACTAACAAATTGTAAACAAGAAAAAAACAATCGAAGGATGCATATGAGTTTGGTCAATCGGATCATGAATATATATCCCCCCCAAGTGATTTTCTTCTTGTTTACGTCTTAGCAGTCGGTTTTTTTGATTTTATTAACTTTTTTTATTTACAACTTTTTAGTTATCATTTTTTTTTCTAAGTACTTGTAGACATTTAAGTAGTCTACCTAAAACCCTTTATTTTGAGATTGCACTCAATGGGGTCGGAAGACAAAAAAGTTTGTGACTCCCACAATATGGCGCTCAGAATCCACCATATTATTATTATTTGATTTAAATCCGTCTAGTGGTTTGAAAGATATGAGGTAATAATGAATATTACATCCATACAAACATACTTATAAACAAAACAAGATACACGCATTAAATTTAACATTTTTGGCTACTCAACTTCAGATAAACAAGTACCAAAGGACCAATTAATTTTCACTTGACAAGGAAATAACCACTGCAGCAAAACGCCCACCCAGCTCCCCTTCAACATCCCATAAATCCTATGCAATCGATACCATACAATTTACAAAGACGTAAGGACCATTTAACAAATCTTGCAGCCATTAGCGATGGGAACGGCTGCAAAGTGCCGTAGTGTCCACAATAATTGTAGTTCGGGTGCCGCGGTGACCCCTAAGCGATTTGTACTCATTTGAATCGAGAGTCTTTGATGTACAGTGTTGCTGTTGATGTTGCTTGTTAAGCCGTTTAATGGGCAAGTCTCGTTTTTGTAGTGTAAGTGTTGGGTGAGGTAACTTACTGGTTTTGGTAATTATTCAAATTTAATAGGAAATTTTAAATTTTGTTTGATTTGAAACTATTTGAGAAAGAGGATTTTTTTGGGTCTGTAACTTGTCGAGATAGCGCGCTCCATGAACTTCTGTGAAACTTAAATAATAAATATTCTTTATTAATTCTTCGAAACACGAACATATATTTATAATATATGGATTTTCTGTTATTTTGATGTTAAGAATTATACCGATTTTTTATTATTACTAAATCCCGTGGCTTCGCCCGAGTATTTTTAAAAATTATCCTTAGGAAACATTATAACGGGATCAGTAAAAGTATCCTGTGTCCTATATACCCAAGTTCTGGCCTATCCTTACGCAAAGTTTCATCTATATACGATAGACGTTAATGCATGAAAACGGAACAAAACAAACTCACATTTGCATTTATAACATTATAAGTTGACGCGTGCACTCCGCACGCTCAACCTCATAGCGAGTGAGACAGACCTATTCTGTTGTTCTCTGAGTGAATTCACAAGGAATGCTTTGTTTGTTATTAGTTATAGGTATTAGTTATAAGGAACAATTATGTTAAGGCACATTTACCGCATTGGTTAGCTGTAAGGGTAGATGTATGATGATAAATAAATAAATAAATAAATAATAAATAAAGTTAGGATTACTTTCTAAGTACCATAAGAAGGAAAATAATGACTATTTTCGAGTTAATTGTCAGTCTCAATTCGACTAGAACAGGAGCATAAACACTCAAAAGGTAAACATTGGAATCCTGCAAAAGATAATTAATATTGTAGTATGTAAAATATTTCCACTTAGTGACATCACATTCACAGTTTTGTGAAACACTACAAACGTGCATTTCAAGAGATCTCGACTTGATTTATCAGCGGAAAAGCGCTCTGTACCGCTTTTTTCACTCTGCATTATTTTTGAGCCGCATAATAGCAGGATTTTTAGTTTCAGCACTCTAGCGCTTGAATTCTGTTTTTGGTGGTATTTACAATGGAAAGTTAGAGTAAGTAGATATTCTCGAACTTGCTCATGCGGTGCTTATAGCGGTGGGAACTAACTTTTTCTTTCGTGGGGTTCATATGTATGCATAATAGTAGCAAATTTGTGAAGTTATCTCTGTTAAAAAAATAATATATAAATATTTTATATGCCACAGTCGGCACAGAAAAAGTGTGAATTCCGAGTAGCAATCGACAGACTAGATGGACAAACTAATCAGATTTCACTAGTACTGGAAGAAAGAACTGCAAGCTAGTGTAAATAACGGTCGGGGGCCTTTATCTAGGAGTAGGTCCGAACAGGCTAGCAAAAAAATGGTAGCAAAATACATAATTGTCCACAAATAAGACACCAAAATATACTTAATACTTTTAATCAACAAGTTAATCAAGAACGGCATAAAAAATCCTTTAAAATAAATCGAAAAGTCATTTTTAAATTACACTTTAAATGCAAAAAGGAGTAAAAAAATGCGGCAAAACCGGATCCACGTGTGTAAAGCCGCGGATGGAAACTTATGAATAAAGAAATAAGCTTTGTAAAACGCGACGAAGTTTGGAAAATGTAAAAAAAATATTTGAAAAACATCGGCCGTACGAAGCGCGGCAAAAATCAGCGTAATTCGGACTAAAGATTTGCATTTTTGATTACGTAAATTGTAACGAGAAAGGTCTTGGTCGCGGTTTTCGGACAATCTTTGGCCAACTTGTTATATTTGAAAAAGTTTTTTTTAACGTTAATTGTTCGATCAACGTCATTGCATTAAGGATGGAAATTTCGAAATATGTATATTTTATTTTATTTTTCCTATTAAATTTGAATGATTTTTTTATCTTTTGATGGTCATGGGTTTCCTACCCAGGTCTCAAAACGGTGAAGAAAAACATCGTGAGGAAAATGGCATGTCCTAATACAAATAAATGGAAGACATGTTGTGACATCCCTACTAGCACTGGTAGTGGTGGTGGATTATACTCTCCCACAGAGAGAAGGTCTTTGTCCCAGTGGTTGGAACATTCACGTCATCTTTTTGGGACGTATACTATAATAGTGTCATGTTATAGAACAGGTAAGCTTTTCTTTTATTCTGAGTATGCATGCAAAGTTGAAAAGTCACTTTGCGAGAATGTAAGGAACAGTTTAAATTAAAGTTAATTCTAGAAAAAGAACTGACATACTTTTTTTAAATCCAGTTGTACCGTAACATTCTTCCGAAATAATCAAAAGCACATTATACTCGATATTCCACGTATAATTTCATCCATAATCGTTGTCATAGTTAACTAATCACCTCACTAACTGGCGTTATATTCAAAGCAATGCAGGAAATCACAACTCCGGCCTTTTGTTTCTAGTGATTTGATATTCGAGATAACAGTCGAAGAAATGTTGAGATCCATTAGTCAAGGAGTGCCTTTGTTTCACTGATTTGATCGGTAGACTAATTGAGAATATAGTAAGAATAGGTTCTCACTGTTGTTTCTTGTTTAAATTCTGATAACTCTAAATTTGAAATTGACTGCTTTTAGGAATTCCAATTGCTGTAAATTTTGCTGTAAGTCGAGTACTCGTTTTAACATTTTTCCGAATAAGACAAAGCAGATACGTAAAAAAAAAAACTCCATACAAATTTTGGTAAGCTGACGACAACTTTATATGGAGAATATATTTTTTATCGCGGCTGAGGGTTGGAGGCCACGGCGGGAATGGCCGGTATTGCGGTGCACCACCTACCCTACCTTCCGTGGCGACGGGTCGCCACCGTCTGATGGCGGACGTGGTGTGGCCGCAGGGGCGGAGCAGTGTCGGTATAGCGTTGGCTGGCTGAAAAGTGGTAGGCGGCGAGTTCACTGTCCTGAACCGTCATAAGGGGACTAAGTTTGCCATAAGGGGTCATCTGACGCCAATGTGCTGGTTTGGTCCTAGAGTGGTCACAGCGTGCAATGTGTTCTGATGCGCCGTTGAGGGGGGGTACTCTCCAGAGGAGAGACCGGTGACGGACAGTCGCGGCGGGTTCGCGGATGACTGCTTACGCGTTCCCGTGTACGCGCCATAAGTGGCACGTGAGGGCACCGTGGAGGTTTATTGGGTTGGAGGCCCACATAACTGCACTATCTCCCCGTGATATCACAGTTTGCATGAGCATTTCTATAAGCAAAGAAAAATAAAGGTTAGGACTCAATTGGATTAGGTTAAGGTTCGGCAGGGATGGCCTTCGGGCCACCCTTGGCCGCAAACATGTTTGTTTTATTTCAAAGAACATAATGTGTGAAAATCATTTTACGTTTATAACCATGCTTAATAAGATTATGCTTCATTATTATTATGCCAACAGTATTTATGGCAATATACATTATGGCAAAACATTTATACCTAAACATATTATGCGTAATGATCCTTATGCTGAATTTCTTTATGCCAATGTAAATTATACCAATATTTTTTTATGTTTATCATTAGTAAACCGCCCACAAATTAGTCTGTAAAGTTATAAGCAGCAGGTTAAAGTGTGTGTTAAGAACACTGAACTTTTATACTTTAATTATATATTTCACAAGACACGTTCGTTATTTTTATTATAATTACAGATTTTAATTTTATTTTTACAAACTCTATCATGGTTAAGACATTGATGAAGAATTGCCTCAGAATATTTATAATTTTCTTTTAAATTGAGAAACTAAAAGATAGAAAACTGAGATGGATGTTTGGTCTGCCCATCAGGGTTTTCTGAGAAAATAAATGACTATGTGATTTTAAATTCGTACGTTTTTAATTTTCATTTTGATTTAATGTATTTTTAGTCTTAATATTTTAATGTGCATTTGTGCAAATTAGTGTTTAAATTTTAGTTTATAAGCATGCTGTGGCCTCCTATAATTGAAGGAGTGCGACATTATTTTATACATCGTATTTTCTTGTGTGTGTATATCGTCGGTGGTCCTAAAAAAATAAATGTCTGTGTGCTTTTTTATTAAGGCCTTGCTACTTCCCTCTATTACTTTTTCGAAACTCATTTGATGGACTTATGTAAAGTAAACAAATATAAGCAAAAAATATGCCACGAAAACTTCAGAAATAATATCCACCTAAACAATTCACCACAAAACGTTACACCCGCAAATTAAAACCAACGAAACTTCCAAAAAACGGCAACACAGAATTCCCTCCCAAAAAAATAAAGAGCGATTTCGAGTAAAACCTCATCTTTTTTTAGTTCATCAAAAATGCAAAACTTCATGAAAATGTATGCAACGCTGTGCGACGTTCCCTGGTTTCGCCTCAACAGAAAAATTGCTCAGCGTTTGTGATGCAGATCATGGTGTTCTATTGAGTGTTGTTTTAGTCGAGTGTATCGGTTTGTAGTGGGTTTGTGAAGCGAGAACGTGTGTAGAGACTGTAGTCTATGGCTGTTTAGTTAGGGTGTTTTATGTGAGCGACCAACAATGCTATTATCTCAGGTTTTATTTGGCAATCGTCAATGGTATCATTGCTAATCAAACATATATAAATTTGAGCCATTTATTATGCTGCCGTGGTAAAACGAAAATGCCGCTATCCAACATTTATTTATTTAAAGTTCATGTACAATGGTGATACATAGGCGGACTTAATGCAGCAAGGCATTCTCTACCAGTCAACCTTTGGGTTAAAAAGGACACAGCAGTGGTAGGAGTACAAAATAAAATAAAATGAACAATAATTAAAATCAGATATTAATAAACAATCGACATCTGGTGAATCTTAACTATTGATGCTATATTAATGAGAAAATACAATATATCTATCGATCTCTGTATGCGAATTTTCAATACCTTGAATAGTTTTAGAAAATCGCATACACAGATCGATAGACATTTTTTTCTCATTAATATAGCATCAAAAGTCAAAAATTAACAGCTTTTTATTTATACCATGAGGTATTCATTCCACATCGTTTAGTCTACTTACGTTTCATAACACTATAAAAACCATACCTTTTTTATCTTTTGATATTGTATCAACTCATGTGACTCATTTTTATGTATTCTTTGATACTGTTTAACACCTGAAAAGCATATTTTTAGTTATATCTGATTGTTTTAATATCTACAACTTAAATTATATTGCTAATTTGTGAAATCTTGGTATATTTTATACTGTGACATTTTCATCTGATGACGTCTGTCTATTTTATTTTCTTAAGCCATAGACAACTTGGGTACCATGGACTACCTAGACCTTCCTTAAGCTAGTTGTACATTATTATAAGGGCAGCGACAGACTGCCCTTCATCTGTGAACCGTTTTTATTCATTCTGATCTTGATTTCTTAATTTCGATTTGAATATGAAATTTAAAAGGGATGGCAGAACGAGGAAAAAAACGGGCGTCAGCTGTTTAGTTTTGAATCTGGACTGAACGCCCAATGTCGGTTGACTACGTAATACTACCAAGTGTACTATCGTATCTGAAAACTCTTTAAACTATAACATATACGGCCTGTGAATGTTATCAAATCTTTGAAGTGCAATTAATAAATATATTATGTGTGGTTCCCTATAGAGAGAATTATTTCTTGGAACCTTACCCTCAACGGTCATCTCTTGGCATCTCTCGCTGTTTGGCTTATTGAGTTTTAGCTGGCCTCCACACCCATTGATGCCATCGTACTAACCCGTTTGCCTGTCTATCCATCCTGCTACCTATTCTACTGCCTACCTGCCCGATTGCCTGCTTGTCCGTTGTGGTGCCTGCTCACCTGCCTACCTCGGGCATTCCACGTCTTCCTAGCCGACCTGCTGCCTGGTTAGCTGCCCAAGTCGTGCGAAGCCGGCCCATAGTTTTTATACTCAATATCCTTTTTATTAACTTTTAGTTTGTAATTATTTATTTTTAATAACGTGGCTCACATTTAGCTGTCTGTGCTAAACGTAACATTACAACCACGGCAGTATGGGCGTAGACACAAACTAAAGAACGGCATCTGATACAATTCTTATATGCCATTACGTATATGCCATTATTATATCGTTAACTGTTGTAAAAGATAGTCCCTGTCTATAATCAAGGGTTTATTCCACATGACATATTGACAAGCTAGACATAAGGAGGTACAGTACTACCACTATAGAGAATATACATCATTCTTCCCTCCTTAGGTTTCGTAGTCTTGGAGATAAGCTGGTGGACGCCGGCTTCTTTCTGAATACCGAGGAGGTTCTGGCAGAGGCGTCAGCGTCAAATCTTCCGTATCATAGAATTCCTCATCAGAATCAGACATTGCACCGACTTCTGCACCTTCACCACGAGGCGCCAAGTGTGTTTTAGACACCATAATTTCTCGTCCATTTGTGAACCTTACCCCACTGCTCATTGGAGAGGGTTCAATAATTTATACTTCCTATACAAGCGGATCGTACTTATTACGAACATGTTTTTTTAGAAGAATTGTATCATCTCTGAACCATGATGGCAGCGATTGTCCTGAGGATGATCGTCTGAGGTGGACAAACGAATGCTTGTAAGCCTGTGTTAACACATTCTCCCATATTTCTATACGCATGTTCTTTGTTTTTAATGGAAGTCGTATTGTTTGCCATAGTGTCCCATTCAAACGCTCATCTTGGCCGTTACACCTAGGATTATAGGGCGCCGAAAGACTGATCGCGATTCCTTTTGAATAAAGAAAATCTTTTAGTTCTTTGGATATAAATGCAGTTCCCTGATCAGTATGTATCATAAATGGCATGCCAAACATTGAGAATAGTTCTGTTAAACTTTTGATGACACTGTTGGCACTTTTGTCTCTGCATGCGTATGCGAATGGAAACCTGGAATGTTCATCTATCACCGTGAGAATATATTTATTTGTGGTTGATGATGGTTTTGGTCCCTTAAAATCTAGAGACGCTCGAAGGGTGTAGTTGCTTTTATCAAATTACCGGATATATTCCTGGTAAATCTTGTATATTCTTTTTCTTCTGCACATACTCTGCAAGATGCGTTTTACATCTTCTACTGAATATGGGAGATTCTTGCATCTAACCCAATGTATGAGACGTGTCACTCTGGGATGACACAAAGATTCGTGTAATCTCATAAGATTGTCTCCAATCATGCTGGCACATGTTGCTTTTGTACGTGACAGAGCATCAGACACAATATTTTCTTTACCACTCCTATATTAAATATCGAATGTAAAGTTCGCAAGTTCCATACGCCATCTTTGAATCTATTCATTATTTATCTTGCTAGCATGTCCTTGCATCATATACGCAACAGATTTTTGATCAGTTAACAGATAAAACTGCCGTCTAATTAAGAAGTGTCTCCATTTCTTAAGGCTTTCAATAATAGCACATGCTTCTTTTTCAATAATTGGATATTTTCGTTCACTTTCGTTAAGCGTTCGTGCAAAAAATGCTACAGGTCTTCCGTTTTGAGTTAAAGATGCTGCTATAGAATGTTCAGATGCGTCTGTTTCAACAGTGAATGATTCTTTAGGATCAATTGTAGAAAGTGAAGCTTTTGATATGATTTCTTTGATATTCTGAAATGCACCAATCTGTCTATCGTTTAGTGGATAATTTTCTACATCGATAAGTGGTCGTAATTTATTCGAAAAATCAGGTATTCTCTTCGAGTAATGTGAGAAAAGGCCAATAGTACGTCTGAGTGTAGCTGAATCTTGGGGCACCGGCATTCCTAGTAGAGATGCCAACTGGTCTTTGCCTGGTTTAATCTCACCATTATTAATGTTATATCCCAGTATGCTTAGGTTCGTTATCGAAAGTTCACTTTTTTCCTTATTAATAGTTAGATTATATTTCTCTGCTACCTCCATGTACACCTCTATTATCGTGATCTACCTGATCTGATCCACAAACAATGATATCGTCTAAATATGAGTACACACCGATAAGGTTAGAGTCTCGCAGGATCGAATCAAGTGTTCTTTGAAAGCAAGCTACTCCGATTGTCACTCCAAAAAGAATACCACAATATTGATACAGGTTTCCTGCTGCTTCGAACGCCGTCATGGGCTTATTCATTGATATTATAGGTATTTGATGATTAGCTGATCGTAAGTCAATTTTACTAAATACTTTGAACTAAGATACTTTCAAAATCAACTCTTCTATGTTTGGCAGAAGATAGGCATCAAGGTAAGTGAATTTATTGACAGTTTGAGAGTAATCTATGCACATACATTTTTTGTGGTGATCGCCAGATGTGACAAGTACTTGAGAACGCCATGGAGAAACACTCTCTTCTATGATTCCATCTAATAACAGTTTCTTTATTTCAGTTTCAATAAATGCTTAGTCATCTGACGTGTGTCTACGAGACTTGATTGCAATGGGTCTGCAGTCTGCGGATAAATTTGAAAATAAATTGACTGGTTGTATATTAGCTTGACTTAATGCACTGCATGCGACCCTGAGTTGCGGTTTAGATCCCCCGAACTCTATCGTCATCTCAGAATGATGATCGAGGATGTCGTGACCCAGTATGACTTGTGTACATTAATCCTTTATCACCCGCAACGGAAAATTAGTTATATCATGGTCGTTAATTTTTACAGTAGCATAACAGACTTCTCTTATTTCTTATTTCAACGCAGTGATCGAATGCTGTGTAAGGCCTGAGTTAACACATTCTCCCACATTTCTATACGCATGTTCTTTGTTTTTAATGCAAGTCGTATTGTTTGCCATAGTGTCCCATTCAAACGCTAAACTTGGCCGTTACACCTAGGATTATAGGGCGCCGAATGACTGGTCGCCATTCCTTTTGAATTAAGAAAATCTTTTAGTTCTTTGGACATAAATGCAGTTCCCTGATCATTGAGAATAGTTCTGTTAAACTTTTGATCACACTGTCGGCACATGTGTTTCTGCATGCGTATGCGAATGGAAACCTGGAATATTCATCTATCACCGTGAGAATATATTTATTTGCGGTTGATGATGGTATTGGTCCCTTAAAATCAAGAGACAATCGCGTGAGACTTCTCTTATTTCTGTTTTTAAAACCGATGAAGCCATTGTTACATTTTGGTGCCACGGTTTCGTTTGTAACCCATACTGTCGGATGACTTCCTTATCAATGAAACTATACTCGGAATTTTAATTCGATTCCAGATTTGACAATTTTAGTGTTGCAACGTTATGACAAGTACTAAATAGTGACGTTGCAAAATTATTCGATATGGAAATGGAATATTTCCGGATCGATTCTTCTCGTTTATAATTTTACTCTCGTAAACTAAGTATATCAGGAAATTAAATATTTCTGAACCGATAATTTAGTTTTGACGATTAATTAACGATCTGAGACTTTTCTTTTATAATTGTGTGTGAAATAAATAAAAAAATGTGTTCATGAGAACAAACACAACGAAACATTACTTTAACAAAAACCCAACAAAATATCGATTCGCAATTAAATAAGATATTCGTGCAGTCACACTGGGAGAATGAAGCCGAATGACACGATAAACAAAATGGCGATAGCTGCACGAGCGCGCACGGGTTGCCAATACTGAAAACTATCGAGGCTCTTGTAGTATAAGTTTTGTTTTTAATATAAAAACAAAAATATTAGCTTTTTATAAAATAGAGCAGCGATTACTAATTAATAAATAATTATTATGAATAATTATGTATTTATTTAAATAAAAATCATTAATTTAGTCTTTAATTACACTGATTGTTTATCGATTTTTGTGTTCATCACTACACTATTATATGTGGTATCATTATTTCACAAAATGACAATAGCTAATGTCAAATCTGGAATCGAATTAAAATTCTGACTATAGCAGTGATTTCATTGTCTATCAGTGCTTTTACTGATACTCCATTCACAAAGAGAGGTATTGTACATTTTTGAAGTCCAGTTGACACCAATTTAATGGATGAAGATGTATGATTTTCCTCCTGAGTCGTTAATGATAATGTATTTCTAGATTGGCCTTTGCAAACTTTTGCAAAATGTCATTTCTTGCCACATTTGAGGCTTGTTGCGTTGGTAGCTGGACAAAAACGACGAGGATGTCTAGATTTGCCACAGAAAAAGCAATCATTCGGGATAGTAGTTGTGCTTCGGTTCGAGCCACTTGCAGCGGACATTGATGTTTCTGATGGCTGTGATGCATAGCCCGCTGTCTGTATTTTTGCTGATTCAAAAGCTCTCGCCTAATTACACGCTTCTTTCAGGCTCAGTGTTTTATTTTCCAGGAGTCTTTGCCGTATATCCGGCGATATTATACCGGCAATGAAAGCGTCTCTGATGAACCCCTTCTCATTCTCTGCAGCCTTGTTGTCTTTAAATTGGCAGTCTTTGCTCAGCAAATGTAAAGCCAGAATATACTGATCAATGGTTTCAGATTTTTGCTGTTTCGTCGTTGATAATAGGTACCTGGCGAATATTTCACTTTTTGGCTTTAAGAATAGCGTTTCTAGTGTTTCAATAGCTTTTGAGTATTTCTCGCAGTGTTCTATATATTTGAATATGCTTGGTGAGATATAATTTACTAACAGATCTAGTTTTGTTGCATCTGAAGGCTTTTTTTCACTCGATCCAAGAAAATGTTCAAATGTCTTTTTCCAATGTCTCCACTGCGACGAAAGTTCTTGTTGCTGCCCCGATGTGGGATCTCCATCAAATCGCTCTGGACGAAGATATTTATCCATGATATTACCTGCTGTTTTTCAGTGCGATTCAATTAGTTTTTCATGTGAAATAAATTGTTGTAAAAGATAGTCCCTGTCTATAATCAAGAGTTTATTCCACATGACATATTGACAAGCTACACATATACGGTACAGTACTATAGAGAATATACATCATTAATCTTTATTCACTTACGTCCAGTTGCGAGTACCACTTACGTTACCTTTCTGAAGAACATCACCAATAAGGTCTATGTATGTCCTTCTATGAGAGATGTGAAACGCCGAGAAGGGGCCAACTCCTCGGCGTTTCCACTCACACCTGGACTATTCGTTATATTTCATTGTTTAGCATTAGGTCATCATCATCATCATCATATCAGCCGAAAGATGTCCACTGCTGGACATAGACCTCCCCCAAGTGTCGCCATTGACCGGTGCTGTGCGTCTCGCAGGATCCCCGCAAACTTCACCAGGTCATCGGTTCACCCGGTGGGAGGCATTCCAACGCAACGTCTTCCGGTTCGCGGTCGCCACTCCAGAACCTTTCTGCCCCATCGTGCCCTGCCCACTGCCACTTAAGTTTGGCAATTCTTCGGGCTATGTCAGTAAACCTAGTTCTCTTGCGGATCTCTACTTTTCTAATTCAATCATGCAAGGAAACTCCGAGTATAGCCCTCTCAATTGCCCTTTGACTGACTGTAAGCTTTCTGATAAGGTTCATTGTAAGCGACCACATGTATCAAGGTAGGTTGGCGCTACAATGTTCCTTACATTGTAGCACCAGGTGAAATATAATTGACAAACGTGAGCTTCAAGAAACTAATGTTTATCTATGAACTACAACTGGCACTGTGCATAGCGTTGTAAGATTTAATTTCAGGACACCTGGCTTAGATACGGAACCCAAATCTCTGCAGCCCAGGTTAATGAGATGTGCTTATCCAATAACGCCACGTTGGCTTGCAACATCTGGTTGCTAGCTTACTGGAAGAAATGATCTTGCTTATTAAAACTAATCCCACAAACCAGTAAATAAGCATTACCAGACAAAATGTAATTCGATGCACAACACACTAATATGGACAACTAAATCTTGACCATGACTTTATCCATGTTCAACAAAGAAATGAAAGCTCATATACCTTATACCATTAACTGGCATTGAAAGCACTGCCAAAATTGGTCCAGTCGTTTTGGAGATTAGCCGGAACAAACAGACAGAAAGACAGTCTGACAGGAACAAATTAAAAAAAATGGTAAATAACCGGGTAAAAATTAATTATGCGTTTAGTAATATGCTGTTATTTTGGCATTACAAACAGAAACTGCAATTTTAGTTATTTGTGTAGGTAGATGATTACACCACGGGTAGCGACCTACGCATCTGCTACGGCGTAGCAACCGTAGTAGTATTACGGTCATGCTACGCCGTAGTAACAAAGCATTATTTTTTATCATGAAAAAAATTTTCTGTGGTTCTAATTTTAGAAGCAAAAAAGCTGTGAATATTTTTGAGATTGAGCTGTCATATCGTCTTGAATAGTCTAACCTCCAAACCGTCTGGGACCTTAATACTTTTTTATGATATGCCTTTCTAGAAAAATATTTTAATATTTAAAGTACATGTTACTTATGTATTATTCAAAGAGTGCGGCTGATCCAAATGTGTTTAGGTAAAGTAAGCAAATGTTAGCTGTGGCAATAGGATTTTATTTATTTAAATAAAAATCTTATCGACGTGTTTAATATTTTTCAGAGCTTTTTTTAATCTTGACTGAGGCCGTGTAGTTAGAGAAAGCTTTATATTACAGGTATTTGAGGTCACACATTTTCCACATAGCCTGTTCCATCATTGGACTTCAAGATATACTGCGATGCGCTATTGGTACATGGTGGACATCCCACCCATACACACTAAAAGTTTTGGGAATATTTTTATCGTACAGGTAAGGAGTGCAATTCTCTGTCTGAGTATGTATTTCCTGATAGTTACAACCTGGTAGTCTTTAAGTCAAGAGTGAATAGGTTACATCTACGCAAGCGTGCCTCACCATCAACCACATCATCGCTTACCATCAGGTGAGATAGTGGTCAAGCGCGAGCCTATCAATAATAATTTAAAATAAACATTTCTGGTCTGCCCGCCTAAAAAAACACACTACACAGTTAAAACTATGAGTATACCCTGTTGGAATGAGGTTTGATTTATCAAACTCATTTAAGTTCTTGGCTGAACAGAATATTCCATATTTGTTCTTTATTTAAAATCAATCGCACATTCACAGAATGTCAATTTCAAATATTCAAATATCGTGTTTTAGTAGTACGTTTGCCGTAGTTGTCGAGTTTTCACCTTCAAAGCTAATGGTTGTATTTTATATGCTTAATTTGTGTGTTTACCACGCTGTCTATTTCTCTCCTGTTATGTAAATAAATAAACATCTGTACAAGCCCACCTGGTATCCTTTTAACATGACCAAATCTGCTGAATATACCTACACTGTATAGATACTTTGACGTGGTTGGCTAGATAAAAACTCATTTTATTGCACGGGCACCTGTCAGTGTTTGACACTCGCTGCACGCGGGCTTCCAAGCTATGCTTTTATTCCACATTTTTGAATACCTATATAAAACGGGTCAAATTATTTCTTTGACCTGTTAGTTCCAAATGCTACCAACTTGAATGCTCATGTTAGGATTGAGTTAAAACACTGTTGAAAAGCTCAATTATTATTGTTTGTTTGATAAAGATTTTGTAAAAAAATGGATCTTATCAAATCAATACAAAAAGTTTAAAATAGTAAAAAGGCTAAAAGTCATGCCTACGACGTAGAGGTTAACTTATCCACGTACTTACGAGTATAACGTAACCTTAAAAACCTGTGTATAATGGTTGATCAATTAGTGTGATAACACAATGTTTATTTGAATTTAGAAAAAAAACTAATACAGACGTCCAAAGGCGACCGCGTACCGAAAGGCGCTGCGTTAGAAGGCCTCCACTAGGTAGGTCAATGACTTGGTCAAGGATGCGGGAAACCGTTGGTTGTGAGACGCACGGGACCAGTCGATGGTTTATTTATTTATTTAAACTTCAGGTACAATGGTGATACATAGGCGGACTTAATGCAGCAAGGCATTCTCTACCAGTCAACCTTTGGGTTAAAAAGGACACAACAGTGGTAGGAGCACACAATAAAAAAAATACGAACAATAATTAAAGTCGGATATTAATAAACAACTTAACTAATAAAATACATAAATAATTTCTAAAACAATAGAGTAATAAAAATATTATAATAAATATAAAAAACTAAATTAAACTCAAATTTAAATAGCGATGACGAACACCGAGCTATGTAAGAGAGGACAAATAATGGTGCCGGATTTTACGCTTAAATGAAAATTTACTCTCAGCTTTTTTATGTCAAGGGGAAGCACGTTGGTTTAGCAGTGGTCGTTTTTTCGGCTGAACTGATGATGATGATGATTCCCAATCAAACCCACCCAATCTAAAGGCCTACACACTATTAAGGATCACACACGATAATCCACCTGATATTTCAACAAAAAAAGTCCCATTGTCCTATTTAGCGCAAGTATTACGTATCCACGTTTTTCGGACCGTGTAAGCTGGTCCTTAATATTGTCATAGCAGATCCCGCCAGGAATTAGTTGGATCCGAGCCAACCACGGCTGGCTACAATTAGCCTTTCGCACTAACGTCTGTTGCATACCAAATTACGAAACAAAGACTAAAGAGAAGAGAAAAAAGTTTCGGAGCCCAGGACCAACTTTGAACGTAGCCGTTCTAAGGATTATCTCGTGGAACAGTAACTTTTTGTGAAAAAAGTTATTTTATTATTGCAGCGTTTTTGGAAAGTTCAGTTATTAATTGATCGGTACGGTAGTAAAGTTGGGCTTAATGTTGGAGTTTTCGGTTTTTTCGGGAGATTAAAGTAGCCAGTTTTAGTGGGTGGCTTAGTGAATAAAAATTGGACCAGCGAACCTGTCCTTATTTCTTTCAATTTTAAAAATGGCCGATATTTAATTTAAATTTTTGAACTGAAAGGTACTAAATGTAATATTACACATCTAATGAGTCCAAACACGATGGTGATATCTTTCTGGTTGAGAAGTTTATTTGACCACTTTCCGGCTCTGTCCTGAGGCTAGCTCCATAGCACCATATTATTCAAATGTTTCCAAAGTGACATAAGTACGCCAAGTTTCAGCTTGATCGGATGTCAGGAAGTGCTTGAAAATCGATTACTAGTTCCCGGACACACATACGCAAGCAAGGTAATTTACAGCTTGCAATAATAAAAAAAAACTTTTTACTTTGTAGTGCTTTTTTGGAAGTCGGTTGTATTTTTTTGTAAAAAGTATTTTACTTTTATTTTTTTTATTGTGGTACCTAATGAGCAAGTTCTATAGTAAGGAACTTATAAAGCAAAATGAGAGTGCACTAGGGGGTACGGTACCTTTAGAGTGTACCGGCGTGATGTTATGTTATGAAATGCCGTAAACAATAAGCAGACATGCGATTGCAGTAATCCCGAGAAATATATTCAAGAGTTCTGTTGTATTTCTCCGAAATTCTTTATCAGATCTTCACTAAATTTAAATGGTAACACATAAAAAAAATACAGTCCACCCAGTCCAGTCTCCTCCTTTTTGAAGTCGGTTATAAAGATGATACTTTACTATTATGGTACAAGTCATCATTCATTTATCAGGTCAGTCATTTATCAAATGAGTTGGATCCAGTATGTAGTGACGCCAATTGCGATCAGTAACTCATTTCATACCGCAAACGTAATCATCAAGATTTTTGTTTCTATCCAATAATCGCCAACTCTTGGATAGATTGTTGGATAACACTAACATCGGTCAAAGAAAAATCAAGAAGAAGCTTGGACTTATAATTTTAGTAAGTCTAATCGCCAACCTGGCTGATGAAATTAATTATGGTGATTTTGCTCTTACTTTCTTTGTATTAGTAGAGTCCTTTGCGCTGTAGTGGGACAAGACATAAGTTGTGGTGGCCTAGTGGCTAAGACCTCGCCTCTCGTGCTTGAGGTCGTGGGTTCGAATCCGGCGAGTACCAATGTGACTTTTTCAATTCATATGTACTTTCTAAGTTTATCTTGGGCATCGCTGACAACGGTGAAAGTAAACATCGTGAGGAAACCTGGACTTATAGTGAGTTTATTATAAGATTGTGCTCCATTGGTGTTATTGCTGCAAGGCGTTCCAGTGCGAGGATAAACAATAAATAAAGACAGTATAAAACTGGTATTTTATTTGCCAACTCTGTTCTCTCCTTTTTGTACATTGCAATACGTAAGTTTATGATGTACCTAAGTGAATATGTTATGGACTAAATGATTAATACGACAGTGTGCATAATGCCAAGGCAATTCAAGAAATGCCCAATATGAGTAGGCAATATAATAAAAACTATAGAAATAATTAAATTGACCGACCTTTTGGAATAATACCCATCACGTATTGGGTCGGGTAATAATAAAAAGATGTGTTTTATTATTTTAATTTTGACATTGATTTTAATATAGAAAAGATAATACGATTACTTTTTAATCAAAAAAGTAGACGGAGCCCCGCTGCGCGTAGTGTGTGCTGATAGTTTGCTCGCTCACTTCAGATCCCATCATCTCCTTCGAACCTAAACTATCCGTGTCGAGGTGCCCTAAGCTCGCAAGCTCCCTTCGCCCGCACTTGGACTAATTTATTGACCATAATTATCGAATTGCCCAACCTTTACGTAGCAATATTCATTATGAAGTATTCATTACATTGTCCGATTTGACTTAACTTGATTCACAATGTCCAGGCATTCTACATAGTGCATCGATTAATCACTTGGTATATGACAAGTATACCAATACAATAATTTTGAGAAATAAAGATTCTTAACCGTAACTCAACCTTAAATTATTATTTACAAGTAAAATTTTGAAACCCCCGAAGCGATACGATTCAAACAGTAAAACGCACAAATATTTTGAACGGCTGACCCAATTTTCATCGAATATAGCTGAGACACTCCCGATGATTTATACACACACACATTGACACACCTTTAAAACAATCAAAAATCAAAATCGGTTCATCTGTTTAGGAGATGTGATGCCATAGACAGATACGCAACGCAATACCACTCGATTAAATTATAATCTATAAGATAGTCACCGATCACAAAAAGCACCGTATTGGCACTACGCCATGGCCTGTTGGTACGTATACTAAATGCTATATTTTATCCCCCGTCCCCGCTCGCTGCACTTACGACCTGTCAGGTTTTTAATTTACTTCGGCATGCAAGATTTATATGTTCGTTCTTTTTTATGTGAGGCTGATAGGTGAATTAATTTTGTTAAAACTGTTCGATATTTAAAAAGAATTTAAATGTTTTGTTTTTTTTTTGTAAAACGAGGAGCTTATGGCTAAGTTATAGCAGCTGGACAGGTATCGCTTACAAAGGTCGGTCGTGGTTGGATGACCGTCCGGTACACGACTCTTCCATGCCATGAAAGGCACGTTAAGCCGTTTGTATCATGATATCCAGTCACTAGGTTGTCAAGATAAGATGAGCAGTACCGGTAAAATATTGTTAATTAAATGCATCCATAACCTTATTGGTGATGTTCTTCAGAAAGGCCAGGTGCGCAGTACTCATAACCGGCGTGTGTGTATGCCTAAATGTATGAATGTGATTGAAGCAAAAGAAGTATGTAAGGATCGTAGCAGGTGGCGTTCTGGAGTTTCTGCCTACCCCCATGGGAAAAAGGCGTGAGTTTATGTATGTATGTATGTAACTGCATCCAGTTAATTTAGAATGCAGATCCAATGTAGAGGGCAAATGGAAGACAGAATATATTTTGTTAGACATTAAAGCCTCGGAAGCCAGTGGTACTGGCCGCGACTTACAAGTTGTAGGTCATGGGATTGAACCCAGGCAGGCGCTTTACTTTTTGTAAATTATTTCATTAGCACTGTTCTCAAAACGGTGAAGGAAAACATCGTGAGGAAACCGGCATGTCCTAGAACCAAAAAAAGTTGGAAGCATGTGACATCCACAAACCCGCACTGGGCCTGGGTGGTGGATTACGGCCCATCCCCTCTCACAGAGAGGAGGCCTGTGTCCCAGCAGTGGGAACATTAAAAGGCTGATGATGATGATGTGTTAAATAGTCATATGTTAAAATCTTGTTATAGGTAATCAACATTCCATAACATTTCCATTATTTCAACATTTCCTGGTAATGAGTAAATAGTATGTGCATGCTTATTAACGACAGCTAATAATCCAATATAACATATTGAAATACCAATATTATTCGCGGAATTCAAAATAAATGTTTATATTAAATAATATTATTGAGTGAATTATTATTGATTGTTTACTACAACAGTTCAATCAGTATCGTTCCGTAGTTTTATTAATAAACTAGCTGACCCTCGAGGCTTCGCTCCCGTCAACTGGCTACCTATCTACCTAGCCTGCTTACCCTGCATACCCTGCCTACCCTATCTATCTTGCCTACCCTGCCTACCCTGGCTACTCTTCCTACCCAGTCTTCCCTGGCTACCTGGTATACCCTGGCTCCCCTGCCCCTACCCTGGCTACCCTGGCTACCCAGCCTGCCCTGCCTACCCTGCCTACCCTACCTATCCTACCTACCATACCTACTAATTTTTATCTATCATCAATAGTTTTCTCAGCGCACGCCAAATAATGTATTTTACAGGCAACATTTTGCTACCTTGGGTTACCTTATTGTAATTTTCATAAGGATCTCTATTTTTTTTAAATTATATTATAACCTATGACACTTAGGAGTAAAGTAGCTTTCTATTGGTGAAAGAATTTTCAAAATCGGTTCAGTACATCCAGAGATTATCCCTTACAACGTCACAAACTCACAAACCCACAAACTCACAAACTTTACCTCTTTATAATATTAGTATAGATGATGTGGGTTATAAAACTGTCCGTTCCTGGCTAACTTGACATACTGCATCTATATTTTAGAAAAACCAGCTTAAGTATAATGTCCACAATGTCAATACAGGCCTGTATTGACATTGGGGTATGTATCTGCGAGAGGGATTGATCATTAGTTTCCACCACGCGGGACATGTGCGGGTCACCACATGTATTAGAATTCTTAAAAATGCTTCCTCAGGATGTTTTTCTTCATAAAAGATGAAGAAAAACATCCTGAGAGAGCACTGGTGATGGAATTAATTATACAAAGTAAATCGTAAGTCGGAGCCATTACCACTGGGCCACCACTGCATCATTCCATATTTAAAGTTAACAAAAAAAAACAAGTTAATACAACCAAAAACAAGGTTTAAACTGTAGCCCGAATAGGGCTTGTTTAGCATTATGTTACCCGTACCATAATAACGAATCGATTGACATCATATTCATCAAAATCGGATGGATAGTTTAGGCGCTACGGAGGAATATACGTAAATACAAACATACATATTTAGACTGCTAAAATCATAAACCTTCCTTTTGGCTTCGCTGTAGTAGGGTAGAAATTGATTTTAATTTGGAAGTTCTAAACACAAATTCAATAAAGACATTAACAGTATATCACAACAAGAGGACAAAGTTGTCTCTTAAAAAATCACTAGAATCAACAAAAGTTAAGAACAAATGGTGAAAGGGTGAGAAAAACTGGTCACAAACCTTTAATAAATTATCTCATCACTTTCAAAGGCGTTAACATGTCTTTACAACACTGACACTTAAACAATCAAAATGGAGTTCTATGTTCTGAAAGATAAAGTCGTCAACAAATGCAAAATAAAGTTGGCGCAAACACATATCAAACTGAAGACGTTATAAGTCAAGTATCAATGGAAACAGAAGTTTACCTGTATGTAATAAGGTGTGTTTTAGCTCGAAGCAAAAGTTATTGGTTCGTTCGTTCCAAAGGATTCAAGTAGCGCAACAATTTATGTGTTTGCCTAAGTTGGGTCTTTTCTGATCATTATTTTTATTTAGTTCTTCGTTTGAGGTCGATTTTTAGACCTGTAGTGGGTTTTAGGAGTAAAGTTTTTATGTTTTTGTTACCGCACGAGGTATAAAATAGGTAAAGTAGTTCCTTGAAAAGGTCGTAGTGATTGGAAAGAGAATGTAAAAATACTTTGTCTTTGCAAATGTTTATTCTAAAATCTTGTGGAAAACTTTTTTACTTGCCGGATATATTTGTTATATATTTTTTGTTCTTGCTTTAACAATTGTCTGAACTGAAATCAATTATTTCAATTGAACCACTTCAAAAAGATACTTTATTTTTTTTTGTCAATATTACACAAATACGCCTGTACCATACCTTTTACAGTTTTTCAGTCAAATAAAGAGCTATTCTCAGGTAGTAACGGAAAATTGTGACCATATTTTAATAATACGGGCTGCACAACTTTTGGATAAAATGGCTACAAAGGTCACATGCTCGTTTGGCATCTCAGTTCTAGTGTCACTGCCCCAGTTCTTAACGGCAGGAATAACCCACCTGCTCCATAAATCAGGTAGTACTGCGGATCCCAAAAAATATAGACCGTTCATACGTGATTACTGATGGTCTATAAAGTTCTTACATGCATTCTGAGAACTAAAATTAATAAGCTTATTGAGACCAATTCTATCATGTCTGCTTCTCAGAATGGATGTAGGAATGGGTTCCGCGCTACTAAGGAGCTACTCTTTATTAGTATGGCCAGTAGCCAATAGGTTCGGCGTTCCTAAAAGGATCTGTCGACATGTTGGATAGATTTTATGAAGACCTATGACTCGGTACCACATAAATGGCTCATAAGGGTGCTAGAATTGTATAAAATAGATGCATCTCTACGCACCTTCCTGATGTCGTGTATGGGGGAAATGGAGGATGGTCTTTCGCTTTCCAGGATGTCGAAATATCCAGAGGAATAGCGAACCGGCAAGGATTGCATAGACACCTTGTAGCTGACAAAAAGAACTTGCATAGACACCTTGTACCCAGGATTATCTATCAGCAACTTGCTCTGAAATACTCTCTTGTAGGATCGGATACATTGTACTGGGATCGGTCCATCATCACTGACAAGACTATTGTAGCCAATAAGACTGATATTGTGGTGGTGGTCGGAATAGAAAAGCATGCAATGATTTTTGACACAACCGTCCCGCATGGCGGAAACCTCGTGAATGCTGAGAGAGATAAGCAAATCAAGTATCTGGACTTGGCTCGCGAGGTTGTCGACATATGCGATTTTGATGAATCTTTTATATATTGAAATGCTTTGTTTAGTATTTGTTTTAAGAAAAATTTAAAGATAAGAACACAGATAAACAAACGACATAATAATAAAAACTGCTTCTGCTCTTTGTATGGAGAATCCATATTCTTTTTGGGAATTTCCTATGACTTCCTTGTAGAAAGTTGTTTATTTGTATGAGCAGAAGCAGTTTTAAAAATTGGTCACGCCTTTCCACCCTGAACAGGCCGGTTTCTAAATCGAGTATTCGGAGTAAAGAACTTGAATGCGAAATATTGACCAGCTAATTACGTTAGCGACTGCTGGTAGGAGGTTTTAAAAAAGGCGATTTTGTCCTTTTACATATATTTAATTAAAATAAAAGTTACATTAGGTACTTATGAATAATTAACCTAAAGACAACCTCTAGCTTCGGCGATCGAGCGAGATTCCTTGTCTTGATTTCCGATCGATTCCCATGAGAACGTTATGCGCGCACGGTCAGCACTTTCGTAAGTCTTTCTGGGTATCACTCACGCTTGCGTAACACTTGCAACACTTCACTGTAAGTTATGAATTGGTAGTACTATAGGTACATAGGTATGTAGATACATAGGAAGATATCCATAGGTAACACCTTCCCCTCCAGACGAGCAACTATTTGCGCATGTTTAACGCAAATATTGCGGCTTGGCGATCCTCTGGAGCGGCTTCCCGAAGGCTAGGAGTAGCAGTAGTAGTAGTTGTAGTCTCCGCTGCGGCTGATGCTGTCATTAAGGATCGTCGGCGACGTATAAGGTAGGCTATAACTAGTGCACCTGCACTTAATAAGGCTATGCCATAAAGCGGTGTAACTATGTGGTAGGTGCTTGTAATGCCTGTAGTGTCCAATTTTACAGGTTTTTCTAATAGTATTTGCTGCTGGATGTCGTGGAGCTTGTTTAAGTCGATTGTGTTAAGGTTGTAACGGGGTGATTCATTATCAAGGCTGGATGGCGTATCCTGTGAAATGGACATCAACTCGACGGCGTTTCCACGTACTTTGTCGTTTGTGTTAACGATAGTGAACTCCAAGGTCCTTACGGAGCAATCCTTGGGGATTGTTGCAAAATAGCTACCATTCAATAGTCGATGTTCTTCTTGTCCGCAATTAATCTGAACCCTTGTAGGTTTTGGGAACGTGATGAGGTAATGCTGGCTATCTAGTTGTAGAAGTGCTTCCTTGAGGAGAGAAACCGGAGTTGGGTGACAAAGTTCACCTATTTCTTTTTGGTAGAGAAGATGATGAATGCAATCTCGATGCGTGCGCCCTTGGTATGAGACTTTTTGTTCACAGATGTACCAGGTGTCGACCTTCGGGCATTCAGCCTCCATGTATACAAATTCCTTAGAGTCAGTTGCTATGTAAGGAAAAGGTGGCAGGATAACTAGAGATTTTGCATTAAGAACGGGACAAAGTCTGAATAGACTATAGATTGTAGGTGACAGAATAGGAAACTTGAGGACAATCACTATCTTATTGCTAGTGTAATATGATCCTATGCTAATTACATCATAGTAGTACCTAGCATCTAATTGAATTATTTGATCCAAATTGTATAAGGATTTTAATTTGCTTATCATCTTGTTCAATTGCTGAACACTTATAATAGAATGATGCATAGAATTAGTGCGACTAAACGCTAAAATATTCTCTAACCTATTTATTTCTAAATAAATATCCTGAATATTATTAGTTAATGCGTTAAATATCTGAAATAAATGAACGAATCTAGCTGTATGATTATCGCTAGTAACATTCAATAGATAGGCAATCGTTTTGGTAAGTTTCTGCTGGTTAGAGCTCAAAGTATCTAATACTCGCGATTGTTGAACAGTCATATCTTTAAATAGACTGACATGCTTATCAAAGCTGCCTGTTAACTTTTTATCATTACTTTGCAAAATTTTAATAGCGTGTTCGAATCGTAGAGCATCACTATGGTCTAAGTTGCCTGTAATACTTTTTATTAAAGAACCCAAGGGGTCGATAAGACCTCGTTTTAATCTTTTGCTAGGGCCAAAGGTTTCAAGGTGGGATGTTATCTCATCTAACTTTTTATATAGGTACAGAATATGATTTTTGAACGAAGATGCATTTTGTTTGGATAGGCTAGCAGTCAATTCGTCTAGCTGAGTTCTTAATAAGTTAATTTGGTGTTGAATTTTCTCTATGTTAATTTCTTGTAAAAAGATATGATCATGTGCAACAATTCTAGTTTTGCCTAGGTTAAAGGGTAATATTCCAGGTCCGTCAGATATGTTGTCAAGTCGGATGGTTTTGTCCGTCGGATTGTCGGCTAGTACCCGGTCCAGGGTCATGATGAGGGTTATGATCCTGCAACAATGGCGACTTTTTAATTAATTTGGATCGTTTTATTCTAGTTTTAGCAACTGGTCCAGATTTCTTAGATGTGTATATGTGTATAGGTAAGTTCGTGATAACTTTATCTTGAGTGTAACGCGATGCGAGCTTTTGTCTCTGCGCTATCGGATTCCTTACGTATACATTTTGTCCAGGCTCGTAATCTGTTTCAGGTTCACGGTCAAGGTTACGGTGAGCCATTAAGGTCTTGCGTTCGCGGTAAGATGAGTCATGTATTATTTTATATACTACGTCCATTTTATCGCGGTGGTCCTGCAGATATCGTTGGAATAATTGCTGAGTCAAGTCTAAGTCTGTCGGGTCTCTAGGGTCAAAGTGTCCAGTGATCAATTCGAATGGCCTGCATTTCGTCAAACTATGTACAGAACTATTGTATGCTATTAGTGCGTATGGTACTAGATTTTCCGCTAGTACATTTTTATGTTGTAACTTCAATAAACGTAGGTGTTCTAACAGGGTGCTATGAAAACGTTCTATCATGCCGTTTTCATGTGGTGCGTCAGCAGCAACGAGGTGGTGGTCTATTTTATGTAATTTGAAAAATTCTTGGACAACCTGATTTGTGAATTCGGTACCCCTATCAGTAGTTAAGGTGATTGGGAAACCGTGGTGAGTGCCAAAGTTTAAGAGGGCTTTTACTATATTGGGGGCAGTACAATCTGGTAATCGGTGTGCATGTGCGTATTTTGAGAATGCATCGATAATAGTCAAGTATTTTTCCTGTTCTATTGTTAAGACGTCTGCGTGAGCAAGTGCAAAAGGTTTTGTAGGTGGCGGAACTATCTGAAATTCAGGACGTGGGGGAACACGGTCGTATTTAGCTTGATTGCATATGACGCATTCATTAATGAATGATGTTATTTGTTCTTTTAATTTTGGCCAAAAGTATCTTTGTGATAAAGATAAGTATGTTTCATTAATTCCTCTATGATTGGTTTTTCCGGTGTGATATTTCGATATTATGTCTTGTTGTTCCAGATAGTCTGAGACGTTTTGAATTTCACGTTTAACTAAGATTATTTTAACTGAAGAACTTTTCAGGTTTTGCTGAATTACAGGAACAATAGTGTACATTTTTTCAATCGGCTGTACCATTATAGCTGTGCGAAGTTTGGGGTCAATAAATTTTTGAACTATGGATACGATTTCTTCTTGTAAAATATTCTCAGAAACTTCTACGACTGTCTTTCTGAAAGTTTCAAAGGGAACTGTAATTTTAGGTTTGGCTTTTAGTGATTTAGTGGTGCATTTTATGATAAGTTGCCGTCTGAATTTATTTAAGGGTTCTTCTGAGATAGGTATTTCTAGGATAGGACTTTCGTGAGATGTGTGTATTGTTTCAGAGTCATGCATGTCTAAGTCGGGGATTGGACTACTTAAAGCTCTTATAGTGGGTGCGGTGTCAGTTGAAGAGTCACTAATTATAGGTCTTTCATCAGGGGCTGTAACTGTTGATTCTGAGTCGGAAATATTGACTATTAGGGAAGGAGATTCCTCATTATAGATTTCTACCCGTGAGAGTGCATCGGCGTTTGTGTTGGATTTTCCCTTTTTGTATACTACTTTATAGTTATATTCGGACAATTTAAGTTTCCATCTAGTAAGGCGTGAACTGGGTTCTTTGAGATTCATGAGCCATTGTAGTGGCTTATGATCTGTAACTATGATGAAGTTCCTTCCAAAGAGGTACGGCCTAAAATATTTGACCGCCCAAACTATTGCCAAAAGCTCTTTCTCAATAGTCGAATAGTTAATTTCACTGTCGTTTAGTGTTCTTGAGGCATAAGCTATTGGTCTATCAGTACCTATTTGACCTTGGGACAGAATAGCTCCTAACGCTACATTAGAAGCGTCTGTCGTGAGAATGAAGTCTTTCGAAAAGTCCGGGTATTGCAAAATTGGATCATTTGTTAACAGGGTTTTGCAATGTTCAAAGCACTTAATATATTCGGGGGTAATATTGACTTTTGCACCCTTCTTTAAACATGTGGTTAATGGTTTTGTAATACGCGCGAAATTTGGTATGAATCGTCTATAGTATCCAATTAGACCTAGAAATGCTTTAATCTGTTTTTGAGTTTTAGGAATAGGGTATTTCAGAATAGCTGAAATTTTATCGGGGTTAGGCTTAACACCTTCCGTTGTAATGACATGACCTAAGTACGGTGTTTCGCGTTTTAAAAATTCTGATTTATCTAGCTGTAATTTGAAATTTGATTCCCTAAGCCTTTGAAATATTTTACGCAAGTTAACAATGTGTTCTTGAAGTGACGTTGAAAAGCATAGAATATCATCCTGGTATACGATACAGATTTCATGTTGTAAGCCTCTAAGAATATTATCCATAACGCGTTGGAATGTGGCGGGACTGTTTTTCAGACCCATAGGCATTCGCAGGAATTCATAGTGTCCGTTACCGTCGGCTACACTAAATCCTGTCTTGTGAATATCGTCTGGGTGAAGTTCCACTTGGTAGAACCCACTAGCGAGGTCTAGGGTAGTAAAATATTGACAACGTCCCAACTTATCGAGAATATCTGTAATATTAGGGATAGGATACTTATCATCGATAGTTTTTTCATTTAATTTACGGAAGTCTATAACAAGCCTCCACTTGGTTTTGCCAGAAGCGTCCTGTTTTTTCGGAACTATCCAAATAGGTGCACTCCATGCTGAAGTGGATGGTCTAATAATACCTTGTTCTAGCATTTTCCTAATTTGGTCTTGGACTTCTTTTCTATGGATGTACGGATACCTATAAGTTTTAGAATGAACAGGAATTTCATCAGTAGTATTAATTTTATGTTTTATTTTATTCGTGAAGGTTAAAGGCTCATGTTCTAAATAAAATATGTCCGAAAATTCCTTGCATAATGATAATAAATTAGCGCGTTCCTCAGCGTTAAGGTGGTCTGTACGTAAGCGTGATGAAATTTCATGGAACCGGACATTGTCTTTGCTGTTAGCGACTAATGTCTGTTCGTTAAATATGTGTGCAGTTATTGGTTTATCAAGGCTAAAAATAATATCATTATTTGTGGGGTTATAAATTTCTACAATGCATTTGCTATTTGTAGCAGTTGATAGACATCCTGTTATATTACAGCCATTAATTGATTGCTGGTTAATTATTACATCACCTTGCGAAATATTAATAGGCATCTTAATTAGTCGAGTGGACTGTGCAGGAACAATTGTCTCTAATAAGTTAACAGCTTTAGAGTCATACATTTGAATTTTATTACAGGATAATTTAGTCTTTAGTGTACGTGTCTGAAGGTCTATTTTTGCTTGCCAGTGTTCTAATAGGTTCCATCCGATTAAACCATCGAAGTAATCGTGGAACTTGTAGATGAAAAACTTTATAGGATCATGACCTTGAAATTCGGAAAAGCACGGAACGATTATCGAATATTCATTTCTAGTAGTCGCGTGAATATTTGAAACAATGAATGGGTCTTCATAAACTGGTAAGTGGGAGAAATATTTGTCTACTATTTCAGGACTAATAAAAGACTGATTAGCGCCTGTGTCAATGAGCAATTTTAGCGGGGGGTTTTTTATCTGAATGTACGGGAGTTGTCTTTTGCTATGTATGTTCAGTTCTATTCTGGGAAATTGATATCCTCGGCCTCCTGAAAATTTTCACCGTCATATTCCTCCATAATTTCAGGTGCGTTTTCGGATGAATATACCTCAGGTAAGTACTGGGAATAGTCAATGTCATTAGTTTGGTCATAGTTATCATAGTCATCGGTCTCATTAAAGTTAACCTGTCTACGGTCAGTCTGTCCAGTCAAAGGTAAGTCGCGGGCTACAGGGTGACTTATGCCACTCATTGGAACGGGACCATTTTGAGTCTTATTACGAGGTGGGATTCTAAATCCGGTTGACATGTCTGCACGAGGTAACGCTCTCATAGCCTGTTGAGTTCTAGAAGGACCTTGAACTTGAGGTCTAAACATAGGTGAAGCCTGTGGTACAAAATTAGCATTATGAGAGTTGGGAATAAAATTATGTCTAGTCTGATTATGTAATTGAGGTAAAAATTTTGGTGGATTAAATTGTTTTTGAAAGCTAGTAGGTTTTCTAGAGTTTTCTATTTGATAGTTCTTGTTCTGCAAATAAGACACATTAATTTCTTCTTGCGCAAACTCCAGAGCCTTTTCTAAAGTTTCTGGACGCATGCACCTAACACGTGATCCAATAGGTTCATGTAGTCCTCTAGTGAAGGTTTTTAGTGCTAATTTATTATATAACTGTCTCTTAGCGTCTATGGTACTTACGATTTGCTCGTGTAGTTGGACATAGGCCATGATAGTGCTAAGCATGTTTTGCACACGCTCATAGAAAACGTTAGCCGTATCGGTACCTTGGGTAAGTTGCGATAGATCTGTGTAAAGTGAACATTCATCTCTATGATCCGAGAAACTATTAACTAAAGTGTTTCTAATTCCTTGCCAGTTGTCTGGAATACCATTGGTAGCTAATGTTCGTGCGGCTTTACCTGTTATTTTATTAATAATGCCGTTAAGTAGAGCTGAACTAACAAGTTGCTCATCAGGATGGACATATTCTAAAACTAACTTATCACAAATGTGCAAAAATCTAACTAAAACGTGGGAATTGCCATCGAATTCCGGTACTAATCTAAGGGCTTTCCATATGCCATCAATTTTAGCACTATTATCAGATTGAGCCATTTCGATTTCTGAAAGCTCAGTAATACTACCAAATCTTAATCTATCTATAGTTGTGTGCCGCGGATTCGGCTCACGATCCCTATTTCTCCTTGTCAAAGAAATCTTGACTACTTACAATAAGTAATGGAAAAGGATCAGGAATAGCAACCGATTTCTAGGAATTGCATAACTTAAAAATTACTCACAGTAGATACTGCATATCCAGTCTCATCGATGTTCAGACGAGGGTGGAGTTTCAGGAACAGAAGATTCTGTGGGCTCCTCCAACAGCTGCTCGTAGATTCGTAGAGATAGTCGACGCGTCGACGATACGACTATCAGGCGGTCTCGAAGTTTGATAACGCGCACTGACTCGACTATCCTACCGACTGCGCCAATTACGTTAGCGACTGCTGGTAGGAGGTTTTAAAAAAGGCGATTTTGTCCTTTTACATATATTTAATTAAAATAAAAGTTACATTAGGTACTTATGAATAATTAACCTAAAGACAACCTCTAGCTTCGGCGATCGAGCGAGATTCCTTGTCTTGATTTCCGATCGATTCCCATGAGAACGTTATGCGCGCACGGTCAGCACTTTCGTAAGTCTTTCTGGGTATCACTCACGCTTGCGTAACACTTGCAACACTTCACTGTAAGTTATGAATTGGTAGTACTATAGGTACATAGGTATGTAGATACATAGGAAGATATCCATAGGTAACAAGCTTTTCAGGCTAAACAAGAGAAACAACCAACAACAAAGACTCGACTTCAAATTCTTAATTCAGAAATCTGGGCTATAAATAAAAAATAACATATAGAGTTCAGTTTCAAGAATATTTTCAGTATTCTTTCAATTAAATCTTCTTCTTCTTTGTCCAACCCTCTTCCCAGTTCAGCTGGGGTCGGGTCTCCTTGTACGTCTGCGCCAGAGAGCTCTGTTCTGGGTTGTCTGAGTGCTCAGGTTCTCCTTCAGGACCTCTTTCTGCATGTTTGACTACCAGGTGGCGGGTGGTCTTCCCCTTCCTCGCGGTCGATCGGGGTTTCTTTCAATTAAATATTTAAAAAAAAGCATGTAGAAAAGTAGAAACTAAACACAACTACCCACAGTCAAGCAACATAAATCAAAGCCAGCTTTCCCTCTAACTTCAAACGCCATCAGATTAAAAGGCAAACCATTCTTGGTAACCAACCATCAAAGACTAAAATATACACATTACGGGCGAACTACATAAAAGGGTCATTCATTAGAAACCCGCTTACTCTTAAAAAATCTTTGCTATAAAGTTTTTAATTTCTTTGAGTGTGCATGTAAAGTATTTGACTTTTGCTAGACCTTATTTTGAAGGGAATAAAGGTGAATTTCCAACATTTTTGTATAATATTCCATGTGTTTGCTAGATGTAGGAATCATTGCCGTGTAAACGGACTCTTTAAACTGGGTTTTGGGTTCCGTATATGGTCTTAAATGATTAATTTGATTTCAAAAGTTCACTTTGCCTTTAGATTATTTTGACTTTCTTCACAATTTAGTATTAAAATAGTTTATTGATTTGCACTTAAGCTATGCGTAGCCTTTGATTTCATCAAAAATGTATTCATAATTAACAAGCAATCTTTTTTTTTTCAATCCTCCCCCTATGATTTAATTACTGTATCGTGAGTGCGTTTACAAACATTTAAACTCGCATACACAAGACACCCTGATCCAGAACAACTATCTGTAAGGCCATACAAATTATTGATCCGTGCGGGCACCGAACCCGCAACATGCAGCGTAGCTGCCGATCGCTCAACCACTACGCTAACCGTGTCGTCAAGTAATTACACCCACTGTAATTATCTTACTGTTGCATTAAGATCCCCTTGCAATAATCTGCGGGTTTTTTTTTTATAAAACTTAATTTTAATGAATGAATTACAATTTATTTAATTAAAGTAATTACAACAAGATATTGCCAGATAACCCTGCAATAATCTATTATAAGATATATACTATATATACTCGTAGATAAAAGACTATCAAGTACCATTCATAATTTTAAATTTTAGTTTTATCAAAAACAATATACTTGCAGATTTTTGCAGTGGGATCTCATACTATTGCTTACCCCTTGTTTATTAAAAATCCCTAAAGCGCTTAAATTAAAGCACGTGGATGTTGCACCCACAAGATCATAATGTAGTAACCCTCTTGCCCTAGTTCTTCTAACTTGGATGACATTTTGAGCGAGGCACTTTAACTTTCACGTTTTAAAATAATATATAATCGGATCTTTCTTAAAATGGTTGCCATGTAAAACTACTTTAGTTTGGGATACATTAAAGCTTTTATCTACACTCAGAAACTAATGTTCCAAATAAAAATTTAAAAATATTGTATAAACACTTTTTTCTTTCGAAGATAGGTAAAATTAAAAAAAAAACATTACAGTGCCTTCAATTTTCAAACAACTGCATCATAAAATAACTTTATGTTTTTTTATAGCACACTTTTTAATTTATTGGCGCGTATGCGCTCATTGACTTAATGTAGAAAATTAGTGTCATTGTCTATGGATGCGCATGCTGCGCAGTTTTTCCGTTTCTACTTTTGTTTTATTACAACTGTATGAGTGAAGATAAAATAGTGTATGCAACGGCGTATAATTAGGTATTAAAACACTCGTGTGATGCTATCACACTCGGCTTTGCCTCATGTTATAAACCCACACTCGTGTTTTAATAACCCCTATTAAATGACAGTTGCATAAACTACTATTTTTACACTTTTTATGTTAATTTGAGCTTCATCTATATTTATATCTTCATCTTTACTTGAATCAACCAGTCTTGCCTAGAGGTACCGTGTTACCCAGTAACTGGGTTGTAGAGGTCAGATAGGCAGTCCCTCGATGTAAAATACTGGTACTCAGCTGAATCCGGTAATACTGGAAGCCGACCCCAATATAGTTGGGAAAAGGATCTTTACTTATGAATCAATCTGCCTAGCATTTTACCAACAATGTTGGGGCCTGATTCCAATCTAACAGGATCCAGCTGAGTACCAGTATCTTACACGGAGTGACTGCTTATCTGACTTCCACAACCCAGTAATAGGGTAGCACAACTTTTAATATTAAAAGTTACTTGCAATCCGTCTTTTTCGCTCAGCTGCTCATGGCATAATGTTTCGCACCAAATTATTATACATACCTATACCTGTATAGTTTATAGCACACTAACTTATATTTATTTATCTGTACATATTTAACACCGTAAAACTGATTCAGATCCGTACACTTCAACGTAAGGTTCAGTTGAAAACCAGCGTCAGGCAAGTCCCAGTTGTCTGGCATTTTGCTGAACTGGACCTTTTTGGCGCAGCAGCGGGTCACACTATGTATGTAAATGTAGTAAAATTAAGTTTTATTTGTACCTACATTGTGTGTATCTGTGTGTGCCAAATAAACTAGTTTTCTTTCTTTCTTTCACAATACTTCTAGGCAAGTCTGCCGTCAGATTTCAGACTACGCGTAACAACTGTCAAATATCTTCAAATGACAGCGAACACGAAGGTATCTCGCTATGCTGTTAAAGATAGTCACCCATCCACGGACCGACCTCGACAAGCGTTGCTTAATCTTGAAGATCGACCCGTACAGCTATTATTATTTAGCCATGAGCTCCTCTATATATAGTCGTGTGTGTGAAGTACATGCAAATTGTTTCTGTGTGCGAAAGCTCGGGAGCGCTCAGTATTGCTTGAGCACACAGACACAATGTGCATTTGCATCTACATACACTACTAAGATCAACCAGCCGTCTCGAGATAGAACAACTGTACCATTCGAATACGCCTGGAAAAGGCAGTCTCTGAAAGTACTACTTCGATTACGAAAATTCTTTCACGGAAAAGAAGTTACAATTGCCTGGACAGGAACGGTCTGCGACTGGTGACGGGGACCATTACGGAACACTGCTCGCTAAACAAACACTTCCACACAAAAGCCATAACGGACAGGCCTCTGCAGGGCTGAGGAAACTGTTGCACACGTACTCTTTGATTGCATAGGCGTCGCCCAGATTAGAACAAGAGCCCTCGGGTCATCCAGATCTTACAAAGATGTTCTAAGCAAACCAGGAGCTTTAATTATCTTCTGAATTAGGGAGGTGGGCTGGTTGAAATAACCACTAAACGGCCGCCATGGCCAACGCACAATGGTCCATCTGAAGGCCAAAGTGCGGAAACCAATCGGTAAGTGTTAAAAACTAGTTCATTAGCTAGCTTTAGCGTTAGTTTTACTTAGGAAAATGCATGATTTCTGTGGGATAGGCCAGGGGAGCAAAGCCGCGAGAAAAATTAAGTACAAGATATTGGGACCTACATAGGCTATATTACTAGTAAGAACTTTTGAAATGATCATGGTTAGTCCCTTTCACAGCCCTGACTATCGTCTAAACAACATTTATAAAACTTTCATCAGACGCACTTATGTTTCGAAGACGCTGCGTTGGATTGGAAAGTCACCCACTAGGTGGGCTGATGACTTGGTTAAGCTTGCAGGAATCCAGAGGACACACGAGACCGGTCAATGTGGTGACACTTGGGGTCGTGTTCAGCAGTGGACGTCTTTTGGCTGAAATAATGAGAATGATGATGACCCATGTTTAGTCCATAATCAACCATTAAAAGATTCAAACGGAATTCTTGCTCAGTGTCTATAGCCGTTCCCACACAGCGAACTGGAGAAGATTAGCAAATTCCCATCCGTATACCTTCTTAGAAAAAACCAACTACAAAAAACACAAGTTACAAATCCCCCTACCGTAAGCATCTGGCACGGAACCCATTAATTTATTCCTCAAGAACTTAACTATTTTTAATGGCCTCTGTATTTCCACCCCAGCCTCTCGCTTTGGCTCTAATACACCGTGGCTTGCACAGTAATTAAAAAAATATTATTCAAGGAAAACCAATGGGCAAGTGAAACTTCTCATTTGTATGCAGTTTGTACAGGGCATGTGATTCAAAATTAAATGGGTTTGGTGCACTTAAAGGCAGGTTTTTGGGTGAGAATGTGAGTAAATAAAATTATGTATCATATACAGAATGTAACGGAAATGTGCGCTTCCATTTTAAAAACTGCTTCTGCCTATGTTTGAACAACTTTTCCATGGAAATAAAAAAAAACCGGCCAGGTGCGAGTCGGACTCGCACACGAAGGGTTCCGTACCATTATTGCAAAAAACGGCAAAAAAAACAGGTTTGTTGTATGGGAGCCCCACTTAAATATTGATTTTATTCTGTTTTTAGTATTTGTTATTATAGCGGCAACAGAAATACATCATCTGTAAAAATTTCAACTGTCTAGCTATCACGGTTCATGAGATACAGCCTGGTGCCAGACAGACAAACAGAGAGACGGACCGTGGAGTGTTAGTAATAGGGTCCCGTTTTTACCCTTTGGGTACGGAACCCTAAAAAAGTGTCGTCCGTATAAATTTTAGTCAGCTGAGGACAACTTTTTATGGAGAATCCAATTTTTTTTTCGAAATAACGTAAAAAGAAGATAAGTTATAGTTAAGATCTGATAAAGTTTGCAGATATACAACAGAACTGTTCAATAAATGATGGCAAATCTCTCGAGATAGCTGTTATCGCATGTCTGTTTATTGTTTACACCATTTCATAACATAGCATTACGCCGGTACGCTTTATAGGGCATGTACAGTTCACCCTGATACTCTCATTCCACAAATTTTGTTCAAGATTCATAATATTCGGGTAATTAATAATTATCTGGCATTTTAGGTACCTTACTATAGAATTAACCTATTATGTAACACAACTAAAAAGCCAACACATCCGACGCCCAAATAATAACACTACAAAGTGAAAAATATTTTAAATTTCGAAAGTTGATGTTCCTGATTTTGTACTTTCGTTTTTTGACATCGTTATTATTTGGAAGTCGGTTGTATTTTTTCGTAAAGAAGGTATTCAAAATTAACTAAATGTATAAGTGTATTCCTCATCACCATCATCATCAGTTTTTTAATGTTCCCACTGCTGGGACACAGATCTTCTCTCTGTGAGAGGGAATGGCCCCCTCCCGTAATCTACCAACCGGGCCCAGTGCGTGTTGGTGGATGTCACATGTCTTCGAATGTTTGGTTCTAGGACATGCCAGTTTCCTCATGATGCTTTCGTTCACCGATTTGAGAGCAGTGGTGATGAAATTATTTACACAAAGTAAAGCGCCTGCCTGGGTTTGAACGTGAGTTCAGTTGTAGGTCGTGAGACCTACAACTTATAAGGCGCGGCCGCTACCACTGGGCCACCACTGCTCTCCTAGAATATACTGTATTTACTTAATTCGTTTTGATTTTTACTGTATAATTATATTGAATTTTTTTATAGCTAGCTTTTTTATATTTATGTCTTGTATTTAAATCCTTTTACTATCGTTATTGCATCTACCAGTATTTGTATCTGCTTCACCCAAAGGTTGAATGGTAGAAAATGCCTAAGGCATTAAGTCCGGCTCTGTACGTTTGTGTATTTAATAAATATATTAGAATATGATATTTTAGTAAGTTTCAATGTTTTTCTTACTACCGAGAACTTAATTTTCTTACTCTTACTTAATATATTTTGAGTGATGCACACACCGTCCCCATTTGTACAGAAATGCAAGAGAAAATATTTCAAACTAACCAACCACTCAAACCACTTTTTCAGCAGCACATCATTTGAAAAACTATAAAAAAAGTATTAAAATAGAATTTACTTATTCTGAAAGTTGTTAGAACGGCAGTAAAATGAGGTAGGTAACGGTCGCGGTGCAAACCTGGTCGAATAACAAAGTTGTACCGTAATGTAGCCGAATACGGTCTTGCACGGAAATTGAATCCAGAACTTGGCGATACTACTGCACTCCAAGTTTTATCAAATAGAATAGATGATAGATCACAGTTTTGTTGGGGACTACGTTAAAGTGACTGTTTTATTGTATACTTATAGTATTTTGAGCGTTGTTATATAGTATATTATTGCAAAGGCCGGGAAATAGGCAATTGCAGGTCGAGTATGAGATTGAAGGCCGAGCCGGCGAGGTGATCACTTATACGAAACAGGCAATTGCCAATTCCGCCGAGGCATATATAGTGCTTTTCTCAAAAGACTGCAGGGAAATAAAACATAATTTTTATATTAAACATTTAATTTATTAAAAGTAACAACAACATTGCTGGAGCGTTGTAAAGTTCCAAATTCAAAAAACGCTCCTGCAATGGATTTGATCAACATTGCTGGAGCGTTGTAAAAATCCAAATTCAGAAAATGCTCCTGCAATGGATTTGATTTTCTTTGTCCGTAAATTAGATACTTCGCGTGTTCTGTTTTCGAAAATACCTAATGATTTTATTTTCATGCATGTTTGAGATAAACTTTTTAAAGATTTTTCTGCGTTCTTTTGATGGGTACCATATCAATACTAATGAAACGTCAATAATTCCATTCAATAAGTGAGATTTACCTATACCTTTTGTATATTGTCGCAGCTCAAAATTTTCTAGCTTTAAGCTACCCACAGACACAACACACATGCCGGTCGCATTTTCACAACGCTTTGTCTGCGGGAGTCTTTATCGTGTTTTGTCAATATAGCACAAACAAACAGCAAATGTCTGCTACACATACACTTCATGTCTTCTCATCCGAAAAACTGATAATTCAGTTCAAATCATTTCTCTGCTTTGGACTGCCAGTAACCTCGCCTCTATCTTCCCCAGGACGAGTACAAATTTGTTCTTTCATTCGTGATTAGGAGCTCCAAACAATAATCTGCCAATCATTTTTAATGAACGTACGCAAAATTCATTAAAAATGCCAGGCCCAGGGCCAAAATCGTGTTCCTCTCGTTTTCGCCTGACCGCGATACATCCCACGCCTCAAATTCTCAGTATTATAGATATATTATAATATAGATTTTACCTATGTACCTATTTATAAGAGTCCGTTCCACTGGGAAAGATGGAATTCCGGTCGCTCCCTAAAAGAATTCCATTGCAACAGGAATGCGCTTTAAAATACAACGGGTCGCGTTTTGAACAAAAATAAAGAAATAAAATTCTTGAGATGTATTGCAGGTATGTGTTTGAGATATATTTCACAGGTGATTTGATTATATAGTTGACTAAAGGTGATCTTATAATACATAATAAAGAGGAGTAAAGATCTTAATTTATTGTGTAAGGAGTTCTCGTTTGATGTGTTACCACTAAAAGCTCATCAGTGCGTAAGCAGCTTAATCTTGTCTTTTTCAAAAGTGGATAGTGTGCAAAATATTGTTCTTTAGCGTTAGTGATTTAATTTTCTGATTGTTGTGCCTGCTGCTAATGATCACTAAGATCTCTTTAATATATGTCTAGCCGTGAGAACCTGTATTTGGCTTAATGTAACGTACTCAACTCAATATTGTTTTATTCATTTTATGTATAGTTGCTGGTTTTCCATCTAATAAATAAATCATGCAGTGTCCATGATCTTCGGTAAGTAATTGAAAAATGTTTCGCCTTGACTTGTATCATTTACTGGTATCCTTTATTTTCCTTGTTGTTGGTTTAGTCGTAAGCACTACTGATGAACATACATAACTTTTTCTAATCCCGGAAAAGAATGGGATTTGAAAAAGTCTTCATGGGTTTCTATCTACAGGATGTAATGATGAAAGGTGTGATCATATTTAAAAAGCTGCTTCTGTCCATGTAAATGAACAACTTTCCCCACGGAAGTCATTGGCAATGCCCAAAAAACATGGTTTTCCCATACAATGTTGTCGTCAATTGACCAAGTATGGAAGATTTTTTATATTTCAGAATTGACTGCGACTTCCTTGGCGAAAGTGTTACATATACATACTTGAACAGCAGCAGTTTTTAAAACTATGATCACACTTTTCCGTTACAGCATGTAGAACATACATTACTTTTTCTAATCCCGGAAAAATAAAATGGGGTTTTAAAAAGTCTTCATGGATTTCTTTCTACAGGATGTAATGGTGAAAGGTGTGATCATATTTAAAAAGCTGCTTCTGTCCATGTAAATGAACAACTTTTCCCACGGAAGTCATTGGCAATGCCCAAAAAACATAGTTTTCCCATACAATGTGGTCATCAATTGACCAAGTATGTAAGATTATTTATTTTTCAGAATTGACTGCGACTTTCTTGGCGAAAGTGTTACATATACATACATGGGCAGTAGCAGTTTTTAAAATATGATTACACTTTTCCGTTACAGCATGTATCAGTCCTCGGTATTTTCAAATAGTCATGCTTTTTTTTTGCTCTGCATTTGGTGAAATAGGCTCGCCTTTTCGTACATGGGGCTTAAATAGATTCTATAGGTTCATTAGTCTATATTTTTATTTTTTTTGTGTGGGTTATCATCCAATGAATTCTCCCGCTCTGGGTGAAGTAGGCGGGCGAGACAACTTTTACTGACTAAAACCCACCCATGTTCTTTCAATTGCTTGTGCCAGGGCCGCGCTAACTCTCTTTTAAATTTATCCGCTACCCATAGGTTAATTTCTGGCTATCCCTTCTAGAAGTATGGGTGTGGTAGAAAAACACTCTTGTTTCTTAGATTTAAGCCCACTTACGCCAAATACTTAACTCAGAGTTTTCTGCTAACACGATGTTAAATAACAAATATGTCCAACATAAAAAACCGAGTCAGTTACTAGCTCGAAGATAACCCAGCGTGGCACAAGTGGACCTTAGAAAAATAAATTATTCAGAAGATTTACCGTACTTTAAATTAAGGTATATTTTTTCCACGATCAACAACATTCGTAGCTAAGGCTACAAATGTAGTTATCACAAACATGAGCAGACACGAATGGATTCGCCGAACATCTTACATATTGATGCGCGTATGAATACCGACGACCCAGTTCCATACTTCGGTCTGTCGATTATTGAGGGACTGTGGCTACCATGCGTTAAGGTTGAGGATGGATTTATTGGAAGGTTGCCTGGGAAAAATTAACTTCCTGGTGCTAGTGAACAAAGTTCACAGTATTTTTTTATATTGATAGGCACGCGCTTGTCCACTATCTCACCTGATGGTAAGCGATGATGTGGTCGATAGAGACGTTTGTCTAAAAGTAACCTATTCACTCTTGACTTAAAGACTGAGGGCAACTACGTAAATATCGTAATTTCGTGCTTTTAACCAGTTTGTGTTCTATTCTTAGCCTCGTTAGATTGTTTGTAGCATCTCTTTCTACTCCGAAAAGAAGCTTTACGGCTTACCTATTTTATAAAAATAATTTACTGGGCTTTATAAAATAGGCAAGTAATTTTATAAAAATAATTATGCTTTTCTTTCACGAAAATGAATGATTAGCAAAGAATTGTTAATTAATTTTAAATACTAAATTGCTATACCTATGACAATGTTTCTTCAAGTCAAATCAAATCAAATATTTTTATTATGCATAGATTCTTCATCAACTATGTCATCGGGCATAGACGAAAGTTGACCAGTGCGAAAACTATTTTTTTGTATGTGCAACTAGCTGTTGCCTGCGATTTCGTCCGCGTTAAACTAAACAACATTTTTACGTGGGATCCAGAATTTTTTCTAAAATGAAAATAGTCTAGTTACTCCTTATAACACCAGCTATCTGAAAGTGAAAGTTCCGTTAAAATCGGTCCTACCATTTCGGGGACAAAAACAAACATAAAAAAAACTATTTTTGTTTTCAGTAACCATCTCAAAATCATGTTTTCATTTGAACATTGGTTAGTTTTTTTTTGCTGCAGATATAACCCTTTTATTAACATAGATAAAAGTATATACAGTGTATAAAATACTTAATTAACTACGACTACAAAAATATACACTTAAACCAAAAACTACTCACTAACTAAACCTAAAAATATACTTAACTAAAATATGGCGTCGAAAAATTCAGATGCACTTAGTAAAATGCTGATATTATGAAATTACAAACGGACACTTTAATTTTATTTATTTGTATAGATAAGACCAAAACTCCCTTTCTATATTGAAAAGTCTCCTGAAGCAATCACCCGAATCATAGCTCCCCTACTGATTAGGAATTCGTCACAATATTTCATGGGTAGTTCGCCTCACCAGTCACCATTGTAACGAGAACTTTTGGTCTCATTATGGGTTCTTTTGAATTTCTGATTTATACGTTTAGTTTTACTTTTAGGAGAAACTTAGAGATTTCTTTCTTATTATTGTGACGTCACATCGAGCATTCAAGAGATGTTTTATAGCGTTATGGAGTTGCAGTTTTCACTTCTTTTTGTTTAACCGAGTTTTAGAAGTTGCTCTTAAGATTCAATTTTAAAGAGTAAATAAATTATGTACCTATAATGCAAGATTTGACTCTTTAATCACTTAATCAAAAATGAAATATTAATTTCTGGTTCTTGAAGAAGTGCTACATGATATCCTGGTATAAGAGTCAGGGCAGCATTATAATAATTATGATCCTTTGTAGAGACTGGAGTACCCTGTGTTCATCAGGCTCTCACCACGAATAAAAAAGTAATATTTAGCAATCTGCTTAATATTACTTTATATCTCAAACAAATCACAACTGTTATCAAGAGTAGAAATATCTCCACGTTTTCTGTGTACTCGAAATAAAATAAAAAATATCGGGTTATAAGTTTACGCCAAGTTTCAGCTTAATCGGATGCCAAGAAGTTTTCAAAAATGGATAAGATACTAGTTGCGGGACACATTTCAAAGCAAGATAATAAAAGCTAGCAAAAAGGAAAAACAACATAACATTCCACCAATCCGCAACAAGCGCTTCTAAAACAGCAACAAAAAAAAGAATGGAACTCACTGCCTGCGTCTGTGTTGCCGAACGCATACAACCCGAAGCTCTTCAAAGTTAGAGTGAACAGGATTCTTCTGAGTAAGCTCACTCCATCGTTGACTTTGTCTCTGTCACCTCTGACCTAGACTAGAGTCAACAGCAAACAAATCTTAAATAAAAAAAGCATAAGTATATCATAAATTATACTTACAGTATATAATAATTTACTACAATAACTAAAACACAGATACGGCAAGTTTTAATTAGTTTTCACTTAACAAGTCAGAACTCAGGCTAGGTTTTCAAGCAATGGTAGGAAAATAACATAATTTTTTTCTTTAAAATACCTGACTGTTTCTACGACTCTTATCGCATAATGTACTCATAAATTAATTTGACACACGTCTTGCAAACTAATTTTTAATTAACAAGAAACGAGTATAAACTTGGGAAAGTATTCCTTAAGTTTACTGGCATTTTCACCGTTTAAATGCATTAGAAAATGTTCTGCATTTAGGGCTCACTAAAGACTCACTTCCGGGTAGAGTGGTTACACTGACGCGGTGACACTGAAATTCGCGGCAAGAAGGTCTTAAACACCTTAAATACGTTTCGCCCACGGCAACTTTTTGCAGTGATGCAGTCAGTCTTGTGACTGTATCAATGGCAACGCATGACTGGAGCGATACTGCATCGCGTCTGTATCGATACTGCATCCCGCGATGCAAATTCGTAATTACGTTGGCGATGGTATATGACCTACGACAGCATAGCGATTATATCGCGTTTATTTTGCGACTTTATCGCGCCTACATCGCGTCTGCATCGCTGCAAAAGGTCGCCCGCTCTTAGAGCCAAACAAATCCACCACAGCCACGGCCACTGCAATCGAAGTGGCTTGACGCATAAGCATCGCGTATTACATGCCCTTCTTTCCGCTAATCCCAGTGTTGCGGCGCCAGTGTCGCCGGAGTGGCTCTGCTCGGAAGTGAAGCTTTACAAAGGTTATATTTTCGTGTGACGTATAAAATTGTAATGCAAAGTGGTGTTCTCATGGCAGCAGCTCCTCATTAGTGACGGGCTGTTCCAACGACGCCGCGTAATGTACCCGGGGAATGTTTCACACCGAAGTGTAATGTTGGGAGTCAGTTGGTAGTTTTAGTCGTTTTAATCTGACATACTGATGCATTTAGAAATTATATAAGTCTGTGTCTTAAATTTTCAGGATTTATCTCCTGAATTCGAATGATAGGGCTGATAAAGTCACGGACTTTGAATTATTGTAGTATACTAATTTACTTATTATATACTTTATAGTACACCACATAAAAATTACAGACAAACATTTACAAATAATTTGTGAGGTCTCTACATAAATCTTTATATCGTCTTGTGAATATTGTGGAATAAAACTACATAATTACTTTTCTTTTAAAATATTAAATATGGAATCTGTATGAAATCAGGTATTAATCAGCTATTGATAATTTATATCGACTTAACCAAAGTACGAGTAGGTTCATCAAAATGTACCTATTGGCTTTTAATTGGTACATTCCAGACGGAAGCTTGAACAAAATACAACAACATAAATTTCCCACCTACATGAAACATACTAACAGACCTTACACACCGGTGTAACTCGCTCCCCGCAACTGGGCGTACCGACGGATAATTTGATTACGTATGCATTAAGTGCATTTCCATTTCCCCATACTGAGTGGATCCGAGATCTCTTTTAAATCCGCCGATGTAACCTTTAATGACGCCACGCTGACTTCGCCTTAAGGGATTTGCACATTAAGGGGTGGTTGACGTTGTTTTATGTCTACTACGAGTTAAGCTGTGTCTGTGAATGGAATGTGATGGTTGTTAGGGAGGAGTGTAAATCCTTTGAAGCTGTAGATGTTTTATAGTTGTATTCTCCGTTAAGTGTATGCTGTTAAATATTAGAGAGACTACCTATTATCGCCGTCTTAGATATGTGTTACTGTTCAATATGATAATTAATCTTTTTTTTTCCGGTTCTTACCTAATGTGTTTTAAGCTGCGTTTCCACTAGGCAACATTTGGCGCACGACACGTGACGTTCAACATGTACGGCACCGCTGCACAAGAGCGTGCGATGTTGCCAGCAGGCGCGCAACATGTGACGCGCGGCTTGTTGTTTATTTAAAGTAGTAGATTCGTAAACAGACAACATTGTTCAACAAAAGTTTCGCACTGACTTTCAACATGTTGGGCAACTTGTTGTGCAACATGTTGCTCATCAATTGTTGCCTAGTGGAAACGCGGCTTAACAGTTTAATATGATAATAACATTAATGAGCTTATCCCTGTTATGTCGTGGTGGTCCAGTGGTTAAGACCTCGCCTCTCATGCTTGAGGTCGTGGGTTCAAAGCCGGACAAGTACCAATGTGACTTTTTCAAATCCATGTGTACTTTTTAAGTTAATCTTATACATCACAGGCAACGGTGAAGGCAAAAATCGTGAGGAAACCTGGACTTTTATATTTAATGTAAGTCTGAAATAGCCAATTCAGAGGCCTGAGGGGTACCCAGAGGTGGCTTAATTAACTCTGACACCAGAGGTGGCCACATCCTCACACGAAAAATAAAATAATAATAATCCCTGTTGTAATGTTTGTCAAATAAATTATTACTACTATTACTAATGGTCCCTTTGTGCCTATTAGTTAAGACCTGATGTGATTCCTCCTTGATATGAAGGAATTTTGTTTGGATCCGCTCCTATTCCTTTCTAAATAGTATCGTTGCAGGATCCAAGACGGTTGGATCGTTTCCCCGGAACATGATCAGTTTTATTACCTCAGAGCTATTTTGGTTGACACTGGATGGAAAAAGATTGGCGGGCCTGTCACTAAAAAGTAAATTAAAATGCTTTTAAAAATGGGTGCTGGTTGTTCAGTGATGATCTCAGATTCTAAAACTTTAATTCGGCTCACAAACGCACTTCTCCAATCGTATCCTTCCAATTTATTTTTAAACCCACAGAATAACAGTATAAAGAATACTTTAGTCAAAATTTTACGACAAGAACTCGAAACAGCATCATAAAAAAATACTCCGTACCAACCCGACTTGTACCAACGCTTTCATAAACCTCATGTAAATACTTTAGCCTCACAAAATCGCTCGTTGATCGCATTACGTCGCAATGTTGTACAGCGTCTTATGTGTAATGTGCCTTACAAATAGGGTTGTGATCGTCGCGAATCGTAATCGTCTGCTTAACCGGTATGTAAGCGGAGTTCGGTTTGGTACCGGTTATAGAATGTAATGTTTATTATACGGTTGATAAGATCTGTCTGGTTGCCAAGGTTGAAAGAGTTTGTTTGAGAATGGGTCTTTTTTGGAGCAGTATCGTGTAAAAAGATCATGTTTTTTTTGTTTTTGTTTTACTATACTGGCGGGCAACGGCCTCTCATTTCGCCTTCCTAATCCTTATCTTTACTGCTATTTTTGGCCAAATTATGACCTATAAAAATATAATGATTGGTTCTTGTTATATTTTGCGTCTTTTGTTGCACTTATTTAAAATATATCCGGAGGGAAAATATTCCCAAGATACAAACACAGTACCTTATGTGCTATTCCTGACTATAATCTATGTCTGTGCCAAATTTCATCTAGATTCGTCGTTCTGGCGTGATTAGGTAACAAACATACACACATCCATCCAAACTTTCGCATTAATCATATTACGTGCTTCTACCAGCGGCTTCGCCCGCGTAAATGTCAAAATTTTACCTAAGGGAACATATTATTCCCGGGATAAAACGTATCCGTTTTGCTATTCCAGACTATAATCTATGTCTGTGCCAAAGTTCATATCAAGATCCGTCTAGCCGTTTGAGCGCGAAGAAGTAACAAACATACAGACACACACACACACTCACAAACCTTCGCCTTTATAATATAGTGTGATTATAGTAAGAATAAATATGTATTCAAAGTTCGAAAGTATTTTTCACTAAGGTATTTAGGTATGGTTGTGAGCCTAAACACGAGCAATTTCTAGTTGAACTGCATAAATATGGACATTATTTTAGTTGTAAATCTTTTAAGCTTGAGCTTTCATTTTAGACATTTAATTTCGTTTGTTTATACTCGTGAGTTTTAGATAAGCTGTTTTTGTTTAGGGACAAACAAATGCGATGTTTTTTCTGTGATGTTAAAAAATACATTTACATTAAAACAGTTTTAGAAGAGTATAATAACAAACAAGTAAACTCTTTCCAAAAAATATTTTTCTCAAAAATGGTATGTAATATTGCCATAACATCTCTAAAAAGTCTCCAGAAAGTGAATTCTACCGGAGACTTATTCACAACTGTCCAGTAAGTAAGTATGTAATTTACTTACTGGACAGTAGTAGGGATAGGTCCGATATATCAAAACGTAACTTACATCGGATATGTGTTAGATATCATATCATATCAATATCAATATCAAAATAACCGATATTACAAAAACTATATCTAATATAACTGTACTACTTATACCGATATCTGAAAACCGAACCAAACCATTTACTTTTCAAAATCAATGACGAACAACGAACAAAAATAATTATGCCCGCGTTAGGCCTTTTTATTCGCGCGATTTTTCGCTCATTCTGCGGCCTATTAGAATTGTATGAAGCTGCACGCATTGCGGTAAAAAACTACATAAATCCGCGCAAATAAAATCGCAGTGCCTGCTAAGCCTTAAAGTGTTCATTTGTTTTTTTTTTTCAATAAACAGCTTTCTATTAGCAAGCCAGTTCGAAATTTAAATAAAACCTTTGATAAGTTACCTCCTTGGTTGCCATGTTTCGGTGAAAAAGATCGTTCCATTTTTAAATTACACGACACATATGAGTTTACTATGTACTTTATTTGGCCGCTACACACGGCAGATATGGATTTTCATACAACTTTTGCCGGCCGCTGCTCTCATGTATTTGGTCTGTACTGCAATTTCGATTTTTCTCGAAGAAGGTTGTCAAAATAATTCTCAAATTTCCAAGCATGTTTGAGAAAATATAAATAAATGCCCCCGGTAAATCGATCACAATATCTATTAGTAATTGCCCTAATATGAATGTAACCTAAAATATTAATTAAACGAATTTTTTGTTAAACTTTCTTTCATTTTTGAGAAAAGCATTATACAAGCCTCAACCAGTAAGAAAGACATCCTGGCCTCGTATATAACCGGACCTCACCTGCGGTTCGGTCCGGTTAACTCATACTTGGCCAGGAAGTCTTACTTACTGGATTCTGCAGTAATGTACTATTAATTCACCTGCCTTATAGATAAACCAGTAAACTTACCATCTGATTACGTAACTATGAACACTTTATTATATCACTCATTCTCTTGCACTTATCTCAATTGATTTGGGGCTGACACAAGATTTATCTTCTTCTTCCAAACTTCAATATTTCTCTATTATGCGTCATATCAGTAGTGATCCCCCTTTCAAGACATATCATCTACATCTAGGCACTTCAGATTAGATTGTCAAAGAAACCAATAGCTTTAAATACTGACACAACCAATAACCTTTACAAAATAATAAATGGTGGGAAAAAAAAAAAAAAATTAAGCTCGTGGCAACGCTTGCCGAAGTTGTTCCGTTGACAATGTTAACATACCAAGAGGCCTCCGTGCCTCGGAAAGTACGTTAAGCCGTTTGTCCAATCCTTTGAACATCTTTGGTAGTCGTTTATTTATTTATATATCTATAATTTTTTTTATTTATTAACTTATTTATTTATTTCTCACCTCAATAAACATTACAGATATTGGTTTAATTACGGTACATGATATGGTTTAGTTTACTGTGGGCGACTTGTGCCTAAGCTAGGCTTTAAGGGCCTGTGTTTCAGGTCACCATGCCTCAGCAGTTAGATACATTTTCATAATAATAAAAAAGTGATTAAAAAAATTTGAATTACGGTTTGTAGGCAAATTAACTTTTAAAGGGCTGTAGCTCAAAGTGAAGTGATCAAAAAAATAAAAAATATGGGAGTAAATAGAATTATATGGTTTGGTGTAGTTTTAGTATTGTTAGTAAACATTTTTGTAAGAGCGTGAGTAAGTAAAGGTTTTTCGTGACCGGTGTGCCTGAGAGTGCGTGTGTGGGGTTCGTATGTGGGTGAGGCTTTATTAGATCGTGAGAGATTCGGTATACTTTAAGTCACGGTGGTAAGTAGCTTTTGGGTGACATCATAGTTGTGTCTTGCCAAAAGGGTATCGTTTTACTCAGTTATTGGGTTGTGGAAGTCAGATAGGCAGTTGCATTACTCGAAGATTGAGCAACCTCAACAACGAACTGAAAATCATTTTCCAATACGACCAGTGACCACGTGTTCGTATTAAAGCAACAGATCCCTATTAGCATATCAAAATAGAAACCAAACAAATATATGGAAATATTCAGTGAATCTGCTTGGAATGCAGTTCTTTTGCTGCGAGGAGCAGCATCACGTAATGCATTGCTAATTTTCTTGTTAACTTCGCAAAAGATACTTGTGGTGGGACTTTGAGCTGAAATATATGTTTTGAATGTGATCTTGCTTTTATTTTTCCCGTGGGAGTTGATGTAATCTATGATGTACTTTATCTTAGTAACGTGTTGGAGAAATTACGTGATTTTTCTGTAGGTTTTTAGAAGAGGGTTTTATTTTTTACCGATTTAAAAAAAAATGAGGTTATCATTTCGATACTATAACAGTTCGAATGTAGTATTGTTGGAATTGCACAATATTCACATATTTTACTCTATTTGGGCTTCTAAACATGTGTGCCAAATTACATTTCGTATTTATTAGAAACTGGTTAATGGATCGTGATTATTCTTTTTTTACTGGATACAATATATAAGATACATAATATCTTTTCACTTAGGGAACAGTGGATGTTGTATCAAAAACGGTTCAGCAGTTTTTAAGATGTGGAACATACAAAAGAACTCCCTAGCGACAAAGAGCACGAATATATAAATATAATTAATAGATATTTTGTCAATTCATTAGGTACCTTACTAAAGACCTTGCTCACTTTTTAGTGATGGTGTACCAAAACTACAAAGAGAGAAATAAAAACTTATTCACAAAAAAATAAACCGACTTCAAATGCAAAACACTAAAAAGTGCAAAATAACATCCGTTTCGAAAGTCAGTGTCTTGAAAACAGTAAAAATAAGAGGCACTAAAGACAAACTGATACATACAAACGGAAATGTAACTTTAATGTGATGGTTAATTTCTAATTACCAGAGCTATAACCAAGAGTATAAAATTTATATATTGATTAAATCAAGATTGAATAAGTCATGTCTATGCTATGATCCACTGTCGACCACGTTCTATTAAGTGGGATACTGGTCAAACACGAGCCTATAATAATAAAAAATAATCTAGCTTTAATTAGTAATATTTTTTTAGGATTTTGAAGAATGATGCTCAGCAGTAGACCTTGCAATCTCTAGAGTCCCGTTAGTCTAGTGTCTAGACCAACAAGTCACGCGATATTTGATATTAAATTATTATTAGAAAAATGGATTACTTTGTAGTTAGGTATTGTTTATTATTTTTAAAGTCATTTAAATTTGAAAAGTCGAGTTCAAACCTCAGAAATTAAAACCGCGCCATCTATTGGAATAAATTTGAAATGATCTATTTAAATAATCTTTGAAATATGAATTAAGAGCCTAATATTACTTAATTTTGTGCCCAGGTGAGTTAATCAAACAAGAACATATTTTTTTATGATCCTCTCAAGAAAATATTAATATTTATTAGGATTTCTTTTTTTGTTTATATTTTTTTTTATATTAATTCTAATGATTGTGACCATGTCAGCTTAAAAACTTAAATCTTACTCAATAACAAATCGAAGCTTATCTCGTCATCTAGTGCCATATATTTGAACACAATTTTCTTTCTTCGCGTTGGGTGCGCTTGGCTCAGGCGATACTGAGCGCTATCAAGCTTACACACACAGAAACAATGTGCATACAGTGCATCACAAACACGACTAAGACCAAACCGCCGTCCTGTGATAGAACAACTTGACCAGGATTCAACATAAATACTTAGGTAAAGTCAGTCAAACCGCAAAATATCAAGTAAGAAAAATACTTCAGCTATTCGAACTAAGCTAAATTAACTTACTTGATCTGCAAACGGTACAAAATATACATGGTAAATATCCCGAAACAAATATTAATACAAACGGTCCACTGTTTATTTTTAAAATTTTGATAACTTAATCTATAAGTTGGAAAGTTAAAAAGGTACAAACATAAGTTTAAACCTTTTTATTATATTGTTAACTTCTACACAATTTAAATAAGCGTAAATTAACATGAAAAAACTTATCACATTAATTTCTCTGCTTGTCATGTTTCAAATTAACAACCGTGATCACGTTTCTAACAGTCATTAACTAGCCAAGTATTTAGGCGAGACAAGTAAATATAAAACGGGCCGCACAAGTTACGAGCTACGGGTGGTAGTTGGTAGCACGACACGATATCACTACTTTAAGGATGAACACTGAATTAACTGGCGAGCCTATTCTGAAAGCAGACTTAAAGGTAGTTTAGCTCACGCAATTATTTTAAACTAGCAGACGCCTCGCGGATCCACCCGCGTGGTTCCCGTTCCTGTGAGAATATAGGGATAAAAAGTAGCCTATGTCACCCGGGGATAGTGTAGCTTCCCAACGGGGAAAGAATTTTTGAAATTGGTCCAGTAGTTTTTAAGTGTCTTCGTTACATACAAAAATACAAATCTTTCCTCTTTATAATATTAGTATAGATAGAGAAGTATAGATTAAATGGTTTGAAACCTGTAGCGCTATTCTGACAAAATTACACCGTAACAATTTTGGTGGAGTGGACACGTAGTGAGCTGTAATTAAGCATAATGCTCGAATTCTTTAAAAAATAATGGTCAAATCTATTGAAGATTTGGTAGCGGAAAAATTATATGTTAATCTTGATCATATTTCTGAAAACTTCTTTGTGGCCGAAACACGTTTAAGCAAAAATACCTCGATAAAGTTGAACGGCAAAGTAATCTTCTACCGTGACCTTTAAAAAATCCCAGTAATTCTGACCAACGTACATTGGTACAAATAACAACAATAACGTATCTTATAAGGACGCAAAACTTCTTTGTCGTATATTTTGAAGTTTCAATAATTATTTTTAAAGTAATTCATATTTATTATATTCATTAAAAAATACTATACAAAATCCATCATGCCTCTCTTTCCACCCAGCGCAATTAGACAGTGACCGCTGAAATAAGAACTTGCGCAGTAATTTTTTATAAAAACCATCGGAAGAGTCCGTTTATGAAGTGGGCTTCTGTAGCCAGCAGTGTGTATTTAATGTTCAAATACATTTCGCTCCAATTTAAGTTTGCCCCTAAGCTATTGATGACAATGGGCGTGGCTCAAAACCTCCGATGTCGATTGTCAACTGTTAGTAGTCACGGTCTTAAGTAGTAGTAAGCTGTAGTTGTCATTGGTAAGATTACAGTTCATTTCAAGCTCTCTCTACCTAAGTTACAGAATAGACCGGTAGTATTTCACGTCTGCCCCTACAGAAAACACTACGTGATGATCACAACCGCTATGTTAAGAGACTCACGTCAAAAAAGACAAACAGAAATATTTTAATTCTGGGAGGGTTTATACAAGATGCGAAATTTGGGTGTATAGATGGGAGAAAATCTTATGTTTACGTCATATAAATCAAATCAGATTTCTAATTCAAGTCTTAACATACTATAGTAGAAAATCACATTGAATAAATAAGCTGTAGGTATAAAGATGATTTTTTCATCGTTTTATAAGTATAATAGATCTAATAAAAGAGAGAACATACAGTATGTTTCCGTAAAATACAAAATACATAACGTTACTGCGGGTAAAAATGGATCGTATGTTGTTCTATGTTCTATGTTATGGGGTTTGGTTTCCGCACTTAGTCCTTCAGATGGACCATTGTGCGTGGGCCATGGCAGCCGTTGCGTGGATAATTCCAACCAACCCACGAAGAAGCTCTAGAAGCTAATTAGGGCTCCTGGTTTACTTAGAACGTCTGTGTATGATCTGGCCGACCCAAGGGTTTGTGTTCTTATCTGGGTGACCTCTTTGCATTCACAGAGCACGTGCGCAACGGTTTCCTCAGTCTCCATGCATGCCCTGCATAGAGGACTGTCCGTTACGCCTATGGTGTGGAAGTGTTTGTTAAGTGAGCAGTGTCCCGTGATGGTCCCTGTCATTAGGCGCAGGCCATTCCTGTCCAGGCGTAGCTAACGTCTGGTAAGCCTACTTTCCAAAGATGGCAAAGCCTCTTTGGACTGCCTACAGCCTGGTACCGAGGTCCACCAGGTTTCTGCTTGTGCCTGGGTGAATTCCTGTAGCCACCTGCGTATTTGGTTGAAGGGGATGGGTACAACAAATTCGGGTCCATTGACCGTCGTGCTGGATCCGCGTCTCGCAAGCTCGTCAGCCACGTCATTATCCAACGATCCGCTGTGTCCCTTTATCCATTGGAGTGTCACCGTGTTATGACTAGATACGGTTATTTATTCTAGTGCGTTGTGGCATTCTAGTATTAATTTTGATGTAATATATTTTTCCGTAAGGATTGGAGGTCTGAGGCGCTGTCGGAGAGTATACGTATGTGAGTGTCCGTAACCCTCCTGGCTTCTAGGGCGTGGACCGCCAGTATGATGCCCACACACTCCGCCTGATAGACGGTGTTGAACCGTCCTAGCGGTCTATATATATTTAGGTCGTGTGAGAAGACCCCGACTCCGGTACCGGAGTCCGTCTTCGATCCGTCAGTGTATACTCTCATCTCTTTCGGGCCCGAGTAGTCACATCGTTCTTCTGTAAGTATTATGTTGTAGTGTCTATGGAAGTGGTGTGTTTTTGGGGCATTGTCGCATGGTGACGCTAACATGGGTTTTCGCTTCATCGCGTCCTCCTTTATGCGTGTGTGCTTAATTCTGGAGTCTTTATTTAGGGTACCTGATAGATGGAGTCTAAAAGCGGCCAGGGCTGCCTCCTCCCGCACGATAAGATGCAGAGGTGGCAGTCCCAGCATTGCCTGTAGGGTGGCCGTGGGTGTAGTTCTCATACTGCTTTATTGCAATGCAAGCAAACCGCTGCAGTTTTTCGAGATCTTTTTGGACTGTGCTGAGATCTGTTCTGGGCCACCAGACCAACGAGCCGTATGTAATTATTGGTCGGATGACTGTGGTGTATAGCCAGTGGGTGACCATGGGGCTGTTCCCCCAATTCCTGCCCAGCAGTCTCTTGCACTGAAACAGGGATATGCTGGCTTTTTAACCGACTTTCCAAAAAGGAGGAGGTTCTATGTTCGACTTCAAGTTTGTTTTTTTTTTTTTTTTTGTTTTTGTTCACCGATTACTCCGTCAATTGAGGACCGATTTTGAAAATTTTTTCTTTGTTTGAATAAATATGTTCCGAAATTGGTCCCATTTTAATTTGGTGAAGATCTGATGAAGAACTTCGGAGATATACAACAGAACTCTTCAATAAGTAACGGCAAATCTCTCGGGATTGCTGCAATCGCATGTCTGTTTGTTGTTTATAACATTTCATAACATAACATCACGCCAGTTCACTCTTAAGGGGTAAGCAGATCTCTAATTTCACCGGTTATGTTCAAGTTTCATGAAATCTATTCTGGCGAAATAGTTCCCTTTCTAACTTGCCTATTAGGTACGTAAAACTAAAAAGTGAAAATTAAAAAAACTTTTTGCAAGAAAATACTACCGACTTCCAAATACAAAACTACAAAGTGAAAAATAACTTAATTTTTTGAAGTCGGTGTCCATAACGCAAAAAAATGGTACCTACGAAAGACACCGACTTCAAAAAATTAAGTTATTTTTCACTTTGTAGTTTTGTATTTGGAAGTCGGTATTTTTTTGCAAAAAGTTTTTTTGTAGTGATATAGTTTGATTCGCCCAATTCAATTGTATGTCCAAATAAATACCCAGGTACTTGGTTTCGGTTGAAAGGCTTAGTGTCGTTCCAAAGAACCTTGGTAGTTGCATTGTCATTCGTTTCCTCTTTTTCGTGAAGAGAATTAGTTCCGTTTTGTAATGGATCGTATATTTTTTGGCGTATCCGTTACTGATTCGTAGGTATATCACATTTGGCACCTGCGAAAAATATTCATAGTTGCCGTATGGTGGAATACCTCAGATGCCATTAACTCAGATGCCGTTAAAAGGGGTGCCCAATATGGAATACATCTTTGAATGGCGAGTGGTTTTTTGTTTACTTACCATTCAATAAATAAAATAAATCAATAAATGTTTTATTTTGGCCCAAACACTTTTGCACATTTCATTATATCCACCAAACTGCGTAACAGTTTGTCGGCGGGATAATCGCTCGTATTAAATCTAAGTTAGATAAAATTTTGATCTAAAGGTTACTAATAATAACAATAATTAATTCAGTTTCTGATAATTTCACCTACTGCATTGAAAATCACACAAACCCAATCAATCAAATACAAAATCAATAAACACACTTAACTAAAAACTAAAACCAGAGTGCCAGAATATACCTTCCAAAAATTTTAAACGACATCGTTGCATGTCCACCAGCCATAACAGCGGGGCGCCACTGTCTTCGCCGTAAACGGATGCGATTTATTGTAATAATTTCCGTAAAATGGCCGCTCTTCGGCTAAGGCTGTGCGTTCGCGTGAGGATCGTGGGAACCTGTGCATGACTGATGGGGATGTCTCCGAATGGATTAACGTAATGATGTAGATTTAAATCTGTGTAATTTGGATCATCGTTAGGGTTAATTGGATTAATTAGGGATGTTTTGTTTTTAGTTGTTACAGTGAAAACACAATCGCAGGATTTTATATCTTCGTATCTAGCTATATCTAAAGAGCAAATTAATATAAAGAATGAAGTATTCCATCCTTACGCACTAATTATTCAGCCTGACCCAGAGTTAAACATATTTTATAATTAGACTTTTAAAATACGTTCAGCTCAGGAATCAAAACCACAACCTAAACGGTACGAATCATTAAGTTTACACTAGTCGAAAATTCTTCCATACAAACGTAGCCTGGCGATAACTCCACTGTTTGACGGTGTACGTTAAAAATAAAAAATTATATCAATTTGTCTCATCATTATCTAGCCCTGTATGGAAACAGAAAAGTAAAAATATACAATATTTGAAAGTTATGAGCATCGAATGTTCCATATTGCAACACTCATTGTAACGCATCTTTGGGCGAAAATAAATACCATATGAAGAAGGAAAATTGCAAAACGGCCTCCATACAAGGATAGATTAGTAATTCAACAATGCAAATAATTTTATTTTGGAAATATACATTTAGTAGTTTTTTCATGATATCTAGACTGCCAAAGGTCTGTTCATAAAATTTCGCGCGCTCGTTTTTGTCCTAAATCATCATCCATTTCGCTACAAATTTGCAAAAGTGCTAATTCGTACGAGAACTAGCTTCTTACTGCTCATCACAGCATCTATCTCTTTCGCACGTGTTGTCGGATGAGACAGCATGCATTTTAATCCCTCGCACAAAATAGTTCGTGTCGTTGACGAGGGGAACCTATGAATCTTGAAACTTGAGGGTCGGCTTCAAATCTAACCGAATTCAGCTGAATACAAGTATTTTATATGAAACGATTTCCTATCTGATATCCACAACCCAGTAACTGGGTGATACGATACCCCTTGGCAAGACTGGTGTCAGATCTTCTGACAACCCGTAACGACTGTCAATAATCATTCATCCATACCGCAATCTTATATTATCTTGTGGAGGGGAATCTAGAAATAACTCAGACACTTTGACCCATTGCGATCTATTGTGGTCCCCTAAATAACCTACTCCGCCCCAATCTCTACTAGGCGACGACTAGGAGATATGAGCCTATAGTCTTCTGGTTTTGGATATCCAACCCCTAGGAGACTCATTCGCTTACCAGCCAGAGCATCGCATGTGTACGGAAGGTGCTCCATGCGTTTCGTATGTTCCCCACACAACCCGCACATGGGTGTCGCGGTTAGACCCATCTTCATGAGCATGTCGTTGGTTCCAAAGTAGCCAGCGAAGACCCCAAGCATGTAGTGGATTTGCCCCCTGTTCATATTCCAAGAGCTAATATAACATACGAGTATATATAATAGATAAGAGAGCTTAATATCACCAGCAACTAATACCAAGACATACTTCTATGTCTAACCAGACCTTCCTTCCTAGTCTTCTTTATTTCCTTGATTAACAATAGTCACATTCCTATTTTAAAATCCGTTCGTCATTTGTTCGCGTGCCGCATCATGGCGATGTTTCATGAACGTCGGGAATGTCGCCGGGCAGATAATCAGCTCGTGAAGTTGATTACAATCTCTGTAGATTGTTAAGATATTCTGATTAGTAGTAATTGGGTTCGTATCGTATTGTTTTGAGGCCTTTCTTGTTTTTGTTTGTGGTAGGAACTGGTTACAAAATTTTATTTATGACGGGGTTTTCATTCTTCTATCTCCGGAGTTTTTATTTCCAAAAAGAAATCCTAATGGAAACTATCAGTACGGGAAAGCAAGTTTGTCTACAACGCAGTAGCTACAATACATGGCTGTTAATTTGAAACATGACATGTCGAGAAATATATGTTATACGGTTTTTTTTCGGATAATTTAGTTATAGTACCTGGGTGACCGAGCTTTGCTGGGATGAATAAATACAAAACATTTTTTTTCAAGGATACGAATTTGCCCAGATATGAGACCTATATATATATATTGCAAATTTTATCGAAATCGTTAGACCCGTTTTCGAGATTTTGATTACAAATATATATATAATTACAAAGATTGCTATTAGTTTAGGATTGTGTGGAAGTTAGCAATAACATAAAAATAATAATTCAAAAAATCAAATAACCCGACTGCTTAAAAAGCGAACTAAAAAGACGTAAACAAGAAAAAAATCATGCTGTGCAGTCGGAGGATAAATATTAGCGAGCTGGCTGACCAAAACCATGTATCCTCCGACTGCACAGCATGATTTTTTTCTTGTTTACGTCTTTTTAGTTCGCTTTTTAAGCAGTCGGGTTTTATGATGTTTTTAATTAATTTTTTCTTCAGCCCTTTTTAGTTAACACTTTTTCGAATTAGGTAAATTTAAACATCAGTGTTATATATTTTTGAAATTGACTCTTAAAACCCTTTATTTTGATACCCCACACGATGGGATAGGAAGACAAAAGAAAATTGGCCGCCACAATACGGCGCCCAAAAGCCGCCTTTTTTTATTTTCTAATTTTAATGTAGCCACTCGCAAGATTAAGACGAATCGATTGACGTACGAATCATCAAATTCGGCCAACGCGTTTGGCCTCTGGAACGCCATATAGGAACAAACATACATACATACGTACTTAAATAAACTGATAAACACATTACCCTCCTTCGACAATCGGGTAAAAATGTGAGAAATTTAATTTGAAATGAACATTTATTACTGAAACTAGCTTTATTTTCGCGGCATCGCTCCTTTGGCCCACCCCACAGTACCCGTTAACGTAATCGGGATAAAAAAGTAGCCTTTGGCAATCAGCGTTATTAGATTAGCTTTCAATCTTTAAAATAATAATATCACTTCCAGAGATAACATATTTAAAAAAAAAAAAATCCCTGTTACCCCTTTATTAAGATTAAGAGAAGTAACAAAATAAGAACTAACCAAGGCTTTTGATTGACCCCGTTTGTAGACCAAGACCAAGGTATATGTTAGTTTTGCATAATTCGCATAGCTGAGTTATTTTTTCATTCTTGTTATTTTGCGGTGATCAACCTAGCATCCCAGCAAACTTAAATTGACGCAACTTAGGTTTTTTTAACAATTAAATAGCTTGCGATTGTTGTGGCCTATGTCTAACAGAGGACTGATGTAGGTTGATGAAGAAGATTATGATTGACTGATATCTTCATCAAGGTCATAATGTTTAATTATAATAATGCATATTCTTCCAGAAGAACCACAAATAAATCATAACCTATAGTTTTTAACTACTTTAATAGTTTTTTGGCGTCACGGTTGGTGTAATTGAGCGGTCGGCTCCAGCACCGAGTGTCGCGCGTTCAATTCCCGCACGAAACAAATATTTATATGGCCTACAGATATTTGTTCCGTTCTGGTTGTTTGTGAGTTTGTATTTTTGTAAATGCTCTCACAGATACAGGAGAAATGCCTAGTGTGGAGCAACTTTCTTTTTTAAATATAATAAACAATACCTACAAAGACGTTCATTGTCCAAGACTAATAAAATCTTTTATATTAAATACCTTTTCAACAATGATAAAACCATTTACCCCACAAACAAAAGCGCATCAACACACCACATCCAATAACTTCTCCTCACAAAAGACGCACATCCATCAAAAATACCGCTTAGAGCAAGAACCTCGAAGAATTCTCCAATTCAACAAACATTTCAATGCATTGCTGGCTTGGAACGCGGTCATAGCTGTAAACAGTGAGTAAACCCCGCAATGTTTGAGTAAGGTGATTGTTGAACGCGGTTTGTGAGCTCTTGTATCCTGCGATGCTGCATCGCTTCCATTCCTTGAATTGTGATTATGATGTACGAAGACTTGGAGTTCTGGCAGTGGTATGTTTTATGGATTTTGGGACATGGAATTGGTATTTTAAATAAAAATTTAGTTATTACAAATTCGACAGGGTGGCTTTTAAACCACCTCCACAAACCTCATTTTGGTAAAGGTAAGAATATTAATAATAAGATTTTTTTTTTAGTTTTAGGCCGGGAAGTTTTAAGTATTATTATAGGCTGTTTATTTTTTACTCTAGAAGGAAAGGTAATCTAACCAAAGGCTGTGTGTTATAATGGTGTTCAAAGAGTGCAATAATTGTTTATATTGAACTTAGTTCTGCCCTTATGTCACACCCGTTTTATATTAGTCGAAGGGAACTTACTATTAAAATAAAAGTATCCTATATCGTAGGTTCTACTTGTGTACCAATTTTCATCAAAAGCAGTTCAGCCCTTTAGACGCGAAACGTAACTGACATACAGACGCATTTCGCATAATTCCAGCAGAAAGGACACTACTAGACACACTCCAAATCGTTGTATTTTAAAATTGCACTGAAACAAGTGCGTTGTCTCAGTTGAATTAGAGATACAACTTCAAGGCTTCAAACACCTGTCTCGATGCAGACGTTAAGGTGTACGTGTTACAGTAAACTCGTGCTTTGCATTCCACATTCATTCAAACATTGAGGCATTTGAGAATGTCTTAATACATTACCTTTGCTTACATGTTATTCAAATTAAAAACCCAAGACTTATAAAAAACTTATATAGACCAATCATTATTGTCAGTTGTTTACTATTATATAGTGTTTACTATGATAAAGTGCGATCGTTCATAACATTACTTAAATTGTTAACTGACTCAAACTGCACATGAAATAGTGTGAACAAATTGGACTATTCGCAAAAGATTTGTGCCACGGCGTAGAAATCACCTACGGTGTAGCTTCTGCTACGCCACAGATATGTATACCGTAGCGGATCTGCAGTCCACTACGCATTGCTTGAAATCAAACATTGGCGTCCATTGATGTTTTATTTAAGTCAGTACGAGATTGGCCAGAGTGTTAGGCAGAGGTACTTATAGTATCTGCGGACACCTTCCCAGTATCAAGTTCCCTTTTATTGTCTCATTGGTCTTGTGGTCGCTACCGCTACTATTAAGCAGGAGGCCCTAGATTCGAATCCCTGGTAAGGTTGAGTTTTATTGGGGTTTTTTCCATTTGGAGTGGCTCAGTATCTGCCTTAAGAATGTTGTGCCCTTCCTACTTTAAAACAACCGTTATTTAAACAACTACTGCATTAAACGCTTCTGAATCTTTTAATTACTCTATGAATATTAAAAGTAATGTATCCTCCATGACTTCACATCTGTATAAACAGAGGTTAAAACGTACGTGTTTAGTGGCGAGGCGTGCTTTGCATTCCTAATCGTTAGTAGCGTTTAACTGTTAGGAGAGTGCACTTACATATTTATGGATATTAAGAGAAAGAGTTAAATGAGCAGTTTAAGTTATACTAGTGACTGAACATAGAAAAGATTTTGCTCCAAGAAAATTAGGTTTTTATACTAATGATAGTACTAGCATTTTCTCACGATTTCGTTTTATTTGAACTGTGCATAATGTTCATTATTAATAATAACATATGACAATCAAAATAGCTAGTTGTGAAGGTATCGTGGTATTTGAATTAGGATTTTCATATAATTTTCCTTTTATAAACATATGAACATACAATGCTATCAGTGATAAAGATTGTCGATTTGTTAAAAATGTTTGGGATGCAATGTCACGTGATCGATCGTAAAGTTTCTTTGTCTTGAGCCCGGGAATAGATTTAGCCGGTGAAATATGCCATAAAATTGCTTCCAAACACAATACACACAACCCTTTTAACACTTTCTCAACTTTACTATAACGGAAGAACACCATCAGTAAACATCACACGCGTAAACAAAAACCCATCAGTGTTCATAGAACTTTGTCCGTCACTTGCAACAAAATTAATAATATATTTTCAGTTAAGGCGTTAACAGAAAACAGAGTATACTCTCTGCTACTACTACTCTTTGGTAACCACCAACAAGCATTATTTAAAATATGATTTTGTCAGATGTGGCACTCTAGCTGCGGCAGAGCATCAGTGTGGCGTCGTAGACTTGAAAAAGTATTTATTATATATTGCACTCGCTTATTACAATTCAAGTTTTTTTTTGTGAACCACTTTTGATATACCATCATATCTTCTTCTTCTATTCGTATTAGGTGTGGTCACCTCTGGTGTCAGAGTTAATTAAGCTGCCTCTGGGAACCCCACAGGCCTCTGACTTGGCAATTTCAGACTTAACTTGGCTTTTAGATTAACTATATAAGTCCAAGTTTCCTCACGATGTTTTCCTTTACCGTTGCCTGTGATGTCCAAGCTAAACTTGAAAATACATATAAATTTGTAGACGTCTCATTGGTACTTGCCTGGATTTGAACCCACGACCTCAAGCACAAGAGGCTAGGTCTTAGCAACTGGGCGACCACCATCACACCTGATAGTAAGCAATGGAGCACGCTTGCCTATAAGTAAGCTATTTTGTTGTTGTGGGAAATCATCCAATGATTTCTCCCGCTCTGCGTGAAGCGGAAGGGAGTGTCAGACTTTTACTGACTAAAGCCATCCCGTGTTCTTTCAGTTGCTTGTGCCATGGTATCTCTCTTTCAAATTTATCCGCGACACAGGGCCTAAAAGTAACCTGGCATTTCGACAACCGTTATAGACTTTAGGGTGTCTCGTTGTCGAGAGCCCAAGTTTAGTTTTGGCTGGTAAAACAGGCTTAAAAAGCATTCCCAGGCAGCGCGGCGTCCTTCTAAAACTATAACTTTACTGACACGGAAGAACACCATTCCACACGTAAACAAAAACCCATCAAAGCTTGAAACAAAATTTACAACAAATTTTCAATTAAGGAGTTAACAGTTATGAGTGGTGATTACCAGAGATTAGTCACCGGCGGCAATATGGTGACGTGAAAAGCTACCTTATATTTCAATACTATTCAAGTTTTCTATTATGAACTACACTTGATAAAATAGAGAACCTAGATAACATTTTTGGAATTGACTACATTACATTCGATCATCTTCTTCGCTTCACACTTGACAGAATGGTCGTGGTCAAGATGCATTTTGTCCAGTCGCTGGTGCTTAAGACATTTCGATAAAGCATGTCACTCCCAAAAATTTCAAATATTTACGATCGTTTTCATCGATTGGATGTTTCTTTGTCTTAGATCCCGATTCATTTTAGCCAATAAACCATGACACCACACAAGACATACACCTCCCTTCTAAAACTACAAATTTACGTACACTGAAGAACTTCATCGCACACGTAAACAAAAACCCATCAAAGTTTGTCCATCACTTGCAACAAAATTTACAACAAATTTTCAATTAAGGAGTTAGCAGTTAGGAGTGGTGATTACCAGAGATTAGTCACCAGGCAGTGTGGCGTCGCGGACGTGAAACTATTCCGCCTAATTTAAACTTTGCACTCTGATCGGCGCGCGGTGCTGTGTTCGTCAACTGTTTAATGAGTTCACACTGTTTATTGCATTTTTGAGTGAAGTTAAGAGGTTTTTGTGTTGGTGCTTAGTTTTTTAAGGAGTACATTGTTGCGGGATCTTATAAAGAAAAGAGAAAACTGAAAAACTTCTCCATTTTGCTACTTCTCCTTATGGAGATCTTTGGCCAGCAGAAAAACATAATTAGTCGAACAAGGGCCGGTTTCTGATCGTTTCGAACCAAACCGTACTGGTTTGACGTTAATACCAAGTTTTGACAGATTTTCAAGCTTAATTAGAGTTTGACAAATACAAATTATTTATTCAAAAGTCAAGGCTCTATTCAGAAATGAACCGCTTATAGTACATTACTGCAGAATCCAGTAAGTAAGCCTTCCTGGCCAAGTATGAGTTAAACGGACCGAACCGCAGGTGAGGTCCGGTTATATACGAGGCCAGGATGGCCTTCTTTCTGGTTGAGGCTTGCATAATGCTTTTCTCAAAAATTAAAGAACGTTTAACAAAAAAATCGTTTAATTAATATTTTATCTACTTCGGTTTCGTTATATTCGAATTACAAAATTAACAGCGGTTTCATTATGATACCCATAACGACATCGGATTGCATTATTCGAATCGTAAATTCTAAAACACAAGCAAAGGCATTCTTAACATACAGCCAGGTACCTATAATATTACTTCGAAATCGAGACAATGTAAATGAATGATGTTTTTGAAAATGGAACAAGTTTAGAACAAAAGTATCACTATTTGGCTGTTGCGGCTACAAGATCTTTGCCTTATACCTAATAAAGACTAAATAAAGAAATAAAATAAAAAGTGGAATCGGGATAAACCATAGTCAGTGTGTAGTTAAAAATACTTATTTGTCTATATCTGTGTTTTGTTCCTTCCTTCGTAGATAAAATCTTGTATGCAACAGTACATTATTGGTTTTTTAATAACTCGTGCCCAACTAATGCACTCAAAAAAAAAGGAAATATGGCACTCGTATTAAAAGACTAACCATAACGTAACAATTGCATAAATAGCTATTAGGTTAGATTCATATTAGGGCAATTGCTGATAGATATTGTGATCGATTTACCGGGGACATTTATTTATATTTGTTTGCTGTACAGCTTGATTAATTGACTCGAAAATATATCTATCTCATAAAATGCCATACCAAAAAGAGAGATAGATATATATTTGGAGCCTCCCTCCTATTAACATGTTATAATGGCTAAACTCTAATATGTGTCTGGTACTGCTATGTAACTGATATAAAGTTTCATATCGATATCGAAAACCGTTTTCAGATATCGATATCAGTAGTAAAATTTGCAACAGTTAACATGTTATTTAGATGAGCATACTAACAACGAACGCGAAATAATACTTAGAAAGAGAGGTAGCGCATATGGTTAATATATATTGTAAAGTTTGCGTTTTGTTCGTAGTTTTTACGTTTTTGCATTGTTACGGTTTTAATTTTTGACTTATTCGTTCTCGCACGCTAGTAAGGTTTTTATTACATACAGTTTTTGTAATATCGGTTATTTTGATATAGATATCGATATGATATGATATCTAACACATATCCGATATAAGTTATGTTTTGATATATCCGACCTATCACTACTACTGTCCAGTAAGTAAATTACATACTTACTTACTGGACAGTAGGAGATTCCAAATTTAAAATCTCGCTTCTTCCTGGACAGTTGTGAATAAGTCTCCGGTAGAATTCACTTTCTGGATACTTTTTAGAGATGTTATGATAACATTACGTACCATTTTTGGGAAAAACCTCTTTCGGTTTAGGACTGGCATAAGTTGATAGATGTTGTGTTGCTGTTAGGAAAAAGGCGAAGCTAATTTCTTAAAATTGTTATATGATTATTGCAAATTTAACTAACAAACTCATATACCAAGGACTCTACCAGTACTTACTAGCTGCTAAAAGTAGTTGAAATAGACTGTATCACATAATATTGTTTGTGGGCTGAGTTTCTCAATATCCCCGTATTATAAAACTTTGATTAGCTCTGTATCGCAGTCTTGGGAAATAAAGTAATCAGTGTAGTTTACTTGTACAAAGATGGCTGTAAACTTGTTTTAACAAAGAAACATAAATAATTATTTTTCATTACCTTGTGTTCATTCCTGAAGCTGAAAAACCTATAGGAAATGATTTCTTTTTCTGTTCTAATATTGGGCATTTTATTTCAACATCCGTAAAACTAAACTCACCAAAACAACTTTAATCTTGAATTTTTAAACGGGCGAACTAAATTCTGTTCGGACGGTTTGCAACTCCTAGTTCAGCGGCATTAGTTGTTCCTTGTTTTATATCGAACACACGTTCCCGGGCCCAAAGTTTGTACAAGTATGTCGGGCTAGCTAGGTGAAGACATACCTTGGAGACAGTTTAAATGGCGGTTCATCTTGGATAAAGACGGTGATGAAATGGTTAGGTATTTGGTGTAAATGGGTCATACTCAGAAAAAGTGTACATTTTAAATTCGTTACTAAACTGATAATGAGAATCTTCGTTACGAAACTGATGTCATTAGGTATAGTAAACTGATGTCGTAACGTAACGCAATATAACGGAACTGACAATAAATTCTGAGTAATTATAACATCTAAAAATATTTTTACGTAAACCACGTGTTTACCACGCAGGCACTGAGCGTATTCGTTCAGATAATACAAAAAATAAGAAAATAACATAGTAAGTAAATAAAAAATATAATAAACTTACCACAATAATAGTCGTTTATCACCCTGAGGATTTTTTTGTAAATTTTCCTTGATACACGTCTTGACTTCACGACAACGGCGAAAACATAATGGCTGCCGTGACAGTAATTTTGACGTAGATAATAGTGTTGCCAGAATAGGAAAAAATATTTAAACCAATTTAAATTTTATTGCGTGTTACTAATCCTGAGTAACGAAACTTCATAATTTTGGGACAAGATTAGTTTAATTAAAATATATTATTCTATAAATGATTAACGAATAAAATTGGTCCTATTTAGTAACTTTATTCATAAGGAATAATATAGCTACAGTCAATATTAAGTAAAGCGATGAATATTCGTAACAATTCATCTCTGAAAATGTGTTATAGTCATTGGGACACAAAAAAAATGTATGATGATATTTATTAAAAAAATTTGACACTCAAAAAATATACTCTTTTAATGAAAATTAAAGTTTAAGTAACAAAAAAATCTTCATATTAATATACTAATATAACAGCAAGGGGAAAAAAAAGAAAATATATCATAATATTAGATATTTAATTTAATATGAAGCAGTGGGACAAGAAAAGATACCAAATGTACACTTTTTCTGAGTATGACCCAAATGTGAAATATTATGAATGGTTTTTATGTAGATTACTAATATTTTCTAAACGCATTTTAGATTTTCAGCTAGTAGGTTAAACTATATAACTATCAACAATAATCAAATAAGATTTATTCTACGTTCGGCCCACTGAGTTTCGTCCTATATGACAAAAGCCTGGTTCGTCCCAAACAATATGCTTCCTTCGTCCCAAAATATAATTTTAATTATTCTATTCCTGCTTTGTCCTAATTTATATTCCTTCTACGGCCCATATCTTTTTTTGTATGTACCAAACATACTACTTTGTACAATCAGCTATTAAAAAGTATTACGTATTTTTAATATTTAACATCAATCAACTATTTAAAACCACCGCTACTCTCTGTCTTCTCCGCGAGAGAAAATTTCCTCGTATTATTATAATAACACTTTTTAGCCGCTTTTAGTAAGTTATACGTATAGGTACGACTGACGTCACCTGAATGTGTTTAGAAGAGCGGGTAAAAAAGGTCCACCCTTTTTATATACTGCGTCCTTTGTTTGTTTGCTTGTTTTGACTCATTTGGCCAATAGCATTACTTTCCGTTATCAGCAAAACGGGCTTCAGGCTAGCTCCTGTGATGCAAAGTGGTGCATTCAATATTAGTCCTCATTCATCACCAGTTTAAAATGTGTGTAAAGAGAGATTGAGAATAGATCGAGTTTGTCATAGGTAAGGTTAAATATTTGGGCGTCATACTGGACTCATCGCTGCACTTCAGTACGCTTAAAACTTCTGTTTTATTGGAAAATAAACTAAACATGGTGTTATTTGCTGATGACACATCATATTTTTTTTTAATAATTAGACTTACCAGTGATGTTGACGGCGTAAGTAACGCCCTACGGCAGGTTCAAGATTGGTTCACTGGCAATAATTTAGTTTTAAATGTTATAAGTAATGTGAAAAGTACTGATTGTGATATTAGCTACAGCTAGGTTAGTATACTATGCTTATTTCCACAGTATTATGTCTTATGGCATTCTGCTGTGGGGATCAGCAGCAGACGTTGACTCAATTTTCATCCTACAAAAGAGGGCAATCCGCGCAATCTATAAAATGGGTCCTCGCGAGTCCCTCAGAGAAAAATTTAAAGAGATCGATATACTGACTCTACCTTCACTTTATATTTTGGAATGTATTTTGTATGTCCGTAAAAATCGGGGGCTTTTCAAAACTAGAAGCGACTTCCATAATTTAAATACACGCAGTAAGCACGAAATTGTAATACCCAAATTCAGATTAACGAAAACTAGCAAGTCTTTTCTTATAAACAGTATACGCTTTTATAACAAGTTGCCAAAGTCAGTTATAGAACTGACCGATGGAAGGTTCAAAAACTACATCAAACGTATCCTTGTTAAAAAAGCATATTATAAAATCAAGGACTACGTTGAAGATAAAAACATTTGGCCTTAGCTCCTTCTGCGCATGCAGCTTCCCTGGTAACTTGTAAACGGCACAAATATGTGGATGTCTCTAACTATTCTCAATCTCATTTTTTCTTTCCTTCTTTTAATTAGACTTTTTACAATGGTTTTCAATCATCTTTAAAGCCCTTTGCTAAGAATAGTTACAGCACTGATAACAAAATTTGTGCAACATGTTAAATTTAGTCTTGTTATACTTATTTTTATTATTTTTTACCTTTGTATAGATTCTTTTACCGATTGTTTTGTGAATGTGTGAACATTGTAGGCCTTCTAGATGCTAGTTAACATTTGTAATTTTTTTTATATAATCTTTTTCTTTTTTTTTAGTTTCTTACGACTTATTGTCATAATTCGGGCCTACGTTGTCCCCCCATATCTAAGTACTAATGCTGTAACATGGAAATATTGTAAAACCAAACCATTTTTAAAAGAGTAACCATGGAGTTTCTTGCCGGTTCTTCTCCATAGGAAACGACCAACCCGAACCGTGCACATTTTGTCGACGTTTTATAAGTGCCCATGTAGGCCTATGTGAAATAAAAAATTGATTTTGATTTTGATTATATTAAACAAGGAGAAGCTAGAATTCATCGATAAAACGGGTTTCCTGGGGATCACCCTAGACTCAAAGCTACATTGGGGTCCTCATTTAATATCATTTGCAGGGCGGCTAAGTTCGGCAGCTTATGCTGTTAGAAAATTTCGTCAATTTACTGATGTAGATACCGCAGACTGGTCTTTTTTAGTTACTTTCATGGTATAATTTCTTACGGTATTTACTATGGCGAAGGGCTGCAGACATTGAGTAAATTTTTATTTCGCAAAAACGAGCTATCAGAGCGATATACAATCTTCGCCGGCGCGATCCTCTAAGGGAACTGTTCAAGGACATTAACATCATGAATCATGACCATACCTTGTCAATATATTTATGAAAACATCATTTACGTCAGACCAAAATCACATATTTTTTGTAAAAACGGCGACAGACATAATTACGTTAGTAGAAATAAGGACCAATTAAATCAACTAGGTTTCAGACTGGCTAAAGTAGACTCATCTTTCATGGGATACTGTATAAAATGTTACAAACAATTCCTCGCCCCATTCTATAACTGAATGAGACGAAATTTAAAACTTGTGTAAAACGCACACTATGGTCGATACTATCGTACTGCGCTTTTTATTTCTTGACGGCTCGACCAACGCTTACACCGAAACTGCTAATAACCTTGGTAGCTAAATTGATAGTAATCACTCTTGGCAAGTTCAAGTAAATGAGGTAAATCGTAAGGTGCACTTTTCCTTTCACTCCTTCAAAACCTCTTGTCCTAATCAAATCTCTAAATCACCAATTCGAATCATTTAACAACAAATGCGCGCTTCTACGTAAAACTTATCGCCGAAGCCACGCGACAACTCTTTAATAAAAAACTAAGAAAATTAAAAAAAAATCCTTTTGTTTTAAAAAACCTGCGGTCATAATTGCTGTATTAAATAATTCATTGGTGTCTTTTCGTTAGAGGTTTGGTTAAATTTTTCGTGGTAGCGTGCATTCGTTGTTAAGTGTTTCGTATTAGTAACCGTGGGGACGTGTTATTCGGTGTTACACTTTTCTAAGTCACGTAAGACACTCGCTTGAGCGCTTGCAAAATCTGTTCATCCGTTTTGATTTTGATCTGACGAAATACAATCATGTCTCTCAGTTTCGCAAGGATCTTAAGTGGCTCCCTATCCATCTTCGCAGGAATACTCGAATATTATTTCTCCTCTTTAACATCATTTTTAACCCTACGTACCCGATATCTACGCGATCGCTTTTCTTTTACTCGGCCTGCCGATGTCCAGTGTAGATCCTACCATAGGCATCATCTAAACACAATACTAATTTCTATCCCCACTCCTTCACTGTTAATGTAGTACGACTTTTGAACTCTCTTCTACCTAAAATCCGCAAATCTAAAAATGTATATTTATTCAAGAAACTGGTCAAAGGAAATTACCTCTCCACCCTCTTGTAATTTTATATATTACTAGCACTACGCCCGCAACTTCGTCCGCGTGATTTTGTTTATCTTATAAATGACTCTTATGTGCAGTTAGTGAACGTGACCAAAAATAAGCTATTATTAAACCAATAAAAATGTTGTATCGTAGATATGCAGGTTTTTTTGGTTTGGGACGATTCGTTATTATAATAAATTTTAGGCTACCACCGTACACAAAGTAAAATTCTCCCATAAAAACCTAACCCCATTTTGCCTCTTTGAGGGTCGAGTTTTGAACAACCCAAATATGTTATTCACCCTTTTCTTCACTTTTTTATTTTTCGTTTATGTTATTAAGATTTCTCAAAAAAACTTTAAAACCCCGTAACCCTATATGGGGAGTAGCTTTAAACGTTTAATGTCAATTTCGATTATTTACTTTATCCCCAAGGAATTACAGATGTTTAAACAAATTTTGCCCCTTTTCACCACTTAAAGGATGAATTTTCGAAAATTCAGCTTAGTGCTCCCCTAGAACCCTACGTAAAAAAACGAAAATTGTCCTTTATGATTTTTAGCTTGGGGTTAGTTTCAAAAAACTTATAATGACAATCTTTATTGTTTACATAGTTTGGTACTTAAGTCAAGTTTCAATATGATTCAAGAAAACTTTGACACCCCCTACACCGTCTTTTGGGGGAAGATTCGAAACACTAATAATGATAACCTTTATTGTTTTCTGTTGATATTTACGTCAACTTTCAAATTTATTAACCCAAGAAATAAGATTCTTCAAGAAATAAGATTCTTCAAAATTACTTTAATACTCCTTAAATCATCTTTTGGGGTATTTTCGAAAAACTAATACTGACAACCTTTGTTGTTTATTTAGGTTGGTATTTATAACAAGTTTAAATTTTATTAACCCAAGAAATAAGATTCTTCAAACAAACTTTAGCAACCCCTAAATCGACTTTTGGGGTCAGAATTGAAAAATAATAATGACAACCTTTATTGTTTACTTTTGTTGGTATTTATGTCAACTTTCAAATTTATTAACCCAAGAAATAAGATTCTTCAAAAACACTTCAACACCCCCTATTGTGGTGTTCTGATGCACATTTTTAACTCTATTTACAATTCATAACACTATACAAACCATACCTTTTTTATCTTTTGATATTGTATCAAATCATATGACTCACTTTTTGTATTCTTTCATACTGTTTGTACCTGAAAAGCATATTTTTAGTTATCTCTGATTGTTTTAATATTTAAAACTTAATTTATATTGCTAATTTGTAATTCTTGCAATATTTTTCTACGGTGACATTTTCATCTGACATGACATCTGTCTGTCTATTTTATTTTCTTAAACCATAGACCGTAACATAGGTACCATGGACTAGACCTGCTTTAAGCTAGGTGTACATTATTATAAGGGTAGCGTAGCTGACCCCTTTGTGAACCGTTTTTATTCGTTCTGGTCTTTATTTCTTAATTGAAATTTGAATTTTAAATGTAGCCGATATGACACAGAACGATGAAAAACGGGCGTCAGTTTTTAGTTTTGAATCGGGACTGAACGCCGAAAGTCGGTTTACTGCTGAGTAATACGAAGTGGATTTTTTTATCTAAAACTCTCTAAACCTTAATATATAGCTTGTGTAAGAATAATAAAATCTGAAGTGCACTAAAATATATATATTGTGAGTGATATACTGTGTATGATTTTACCTACGTATCCGAATACTATCCGTTTCACTCCTGGCTGTGTAATTTATATAATATATATTATAATTATTTAAGTTATAATAGTCCTTATTAAGTTTCCTTATTTCTTTCTACACACTGAATCTTCGTCTGTCATCCAATTTTCCTGTCGCAGATCTGCTGGAAGAAATTTCTATTGAAATAAGCAGTACCTTTGTGCTCTTCTATCTGTATTCTTTCGTTTCCCTTGTAAGTGTTTTGTGTGTACATAAATAAATAAATAAAATCTGCACATCAAGCTTCTTTATGATCAGCTTATATCCGTGTATTTGTACACTAATACTGTGCTCCACTCAACACTGAAGAAATCTTGAACAGTTGCATAAAAACCTTTACCCCCACTCACTTAAAACCCAACCTTATCTTACAACCATACAGTTGAAAGTTGAACTGCAAAGAATATCCCACTTGTTGCAAGACCTACGATTCCATTGTTGCGAGATTCAATCTAAAGGATTAGCAGTATTATTAGATGGTGTTAGTGGAACACCTACTCAGGTGTTGAATACTTTAGGAAATCTTGCTGAGATATCAACACTCTTCGTTTGATTAGTTTTCTTGATACGATCATGTTGATTTTAAATGAAGATTTCGTACAAATTCCAGTAATAGAACAAGGATGTGTTTTAAAATAAGTGCGCTATTTTCAAGCACTCTTGAAAGACGAGACTATTTTTTGCGCTTTTGTCATACGAGTAGGAGAGAATTACACAATAAAGTTAAAAGAAGAGTTTAGATTTAGAGTTAAGATTTATATGCAGAATAGTTTGGATTGATTTAGTCTCCATTACCGACTGATTACGTCTGGCAGTAATTGGGAAGATGAGTCACATATTCTATTTTGACTACCAGGGAAGTTGCTATGACATAAGCTATCGTTGTAGACAGAACTCGAACCGAAAATATGAAAGATGTAATATCATTCATTACTGTTTCAATGACTAGTAGTGTTACTTACTCCTTGTGTTCTATTACATAAAAATTGAAATGTGTATTGATTTATATCAGCGGAGGACACTGATTCCTGTAACACAGGTTCGCCTAGCACGGGAGTCAGGGGCTTCACATGTATGGTTGTAATATTTTTATGTCAATAAAGTTATTATTTTATCATTAGATACCAAAAGCCATGAAGAAATATTAAACACTAGCGGACACCTCGCGGTTTCACCCGCGTTGTTCCCATTTCCGTGGGAATACAGGGCTAAAAAGTAGCCTATGTTACCCGGGAATAGTGTAGCTTCTCAACGGCGAAAGAATTTTTGAAATCGTTCCAGTAGTTTTTAAGTTTATTCGTTACATACAAAAACACAAATCTTTCCTCTTTGTAATATTATCCTTACATAGTATAAAACAAAGTCGCTTCCTGCTGTCTGTCCCTATGTATGCTTCAATCTTTAAAACTACGCAACGGATTTTGATGCGGTTTTTTAATAGGTAGAGTGATTCAAGAGGAAGGTTTATACGAGTATGTATAACAGAGGACGCCTCGCGGTTTCACCCGCGTAGTTCCCGTTCCCGTGGGAATACAGGGATAAAAAGTAGCCTATGTCACCCGGGGATAGAGTAGCTTCCCAACGGTGAATGAATTTTTGAAATCGGTCCAGTAGTTTTGGAGCCTATTCGGTACAAACAAATAAAAAAATCTTTCCTCTTTATAATATTGGTATAGATAAACGCAGGCGAAGCCGCTGGCAGAGGCTAGTATTATATATAGTATATAGTACAAATATCAAAAACGAAGCTATGTTTTGTCCTTTGTTGTGTTATTGACTCAAAAGAGCAAGCAAATAAAAATAAAACAACACAAAAATATATTTCAATTGTTTATTCTCAGTACATTCAAAGCATTGTCACGTGCCAAAGTCTATACTTATAAATATTATTTACATCTTAGTGTTAATGAGATCGCTCTTTGTTATTCTGATGTTGACAGCAATGATATTTTCTTTTATATTATTCTGAACATGTGCTATATGTGAGTTGTTAGAAGTATCAATTTTATTAATGAACTCTTTGTTTGCTTCATTTTTATTAACTGATTGAAGTTGTTCTATGGAAAGAATATCAAGTAAGTCTTTTATAGTTCCAATAAAAAAGTAATTCTTATTCATTTGTGTTGGTTATGCTTATTAATTTTTAGACTTAAGCCAAATGTCTGAATAGTTTTGCATAATGTTTCATGGTTTTCCAAAAAAGTTTCGTCTTGATCAAAACTATTTCTGATCATCTTCTGTCTTTGTCTAATGTTACTTTGTGGTTGGTGCAACATGTTGTCTTTCCCATACTCACCTGTCAAAACTGTGTTTTTTTTATATTATTTAATTTTTGTGCAAACCATTGCCCTCAACACCAAAATCATTAGCCACTATTTCATCTGCAAATGTCAACAGTTGAGAATTATTTTATTTTTTTATTGTTTCACAATCGTATGTGGTATCAATACCGATTGATAAGGCCAAGCGAATTCTGTTAACTAGCTGTGGCACAATCCTTAGCCCTTAGTGTCAACCATAAGAATACAAAATTATATAAATATAACCTGTCGAAGAAAAAGAAGTTTTAAACTGTACACAATATTTAAACAGTCCATTAGTTACAAATATTTCGTTTACATTTAATGGTCATTTCAAAAAAATTTTAGGCTATAATTATTGGAATTTGATAACTACAATCTGTAAAGTATACAGAAAAGTTTGACGAGATAAATGATAAATCCTCAAATATCCAAACAGTTGAACATAATCGTTACAAATCACTAACGCTAGCGTAAAAATTTTGTGCATTTTCATATAAATCACCCTCCACACACTCTGACAAAAATAGATTGTTTCTCATTTCATTAATACTACACATCGTTTAAATTAGTTTTCTATCTAAACACATCTATTTTCGAAGCTCCATTTTGTTGAAGTTTCCAAAATCGAAGACCCTCACTTAACTACATACTGCGATATTGTCGGCGGTATCTAGAACTAACTCGTTTTAACAAAACTGCCAAGCGTCTTCTACGTCAAAAGAAACGGTCACGCTCAAAATATCACATTCCAAAACAGATGGATACATAGTCACGTGAATCAATTCACTCACTGTTTCGTCTCTTAAATCACTTGAGGTATCAATTTTAATTATTAAGACAAGCAAGAAGGACTAGAATTGAAAATGTCTTTCACTTTACTTATATTGTTATTCGACTGCGGTCGATTTGGTTTGATAACTGGCAATTTGGACCATCGTGTTGTTGGTTTAAAATGATTCCATTCCACACGAAACTTCTAATGTTCTTTTTTATTTCTCGCATTCAAAATAAGTGTTTCTATTTCCAATCAGTTCGAAGTGGTCTCCAGTCCCGATTGCTTGTCTCAAACGATATAAAAGCCATTAAATTAATACGTTTTCATAAGTATATGCTCAGCTAGGGGAGCACCAATAGTTGCTATAACACCATTGGCCTTTTTCTTATCTTTCCTATGCAAGGTACACTTTTTGTCTTTAAGTCCAATCTCAGATTTGTTGTGTGTTGTTTTTATTTGCGACGAAACAGATAAGTTACGTTTTTTGGTCCCACACGATCTGTTGTCACTGACTTTTTTATCACTTGACATTTTGGTAGCACTTTTTGTGTCCACAGTTTTATTTTTTTCTTCTTTTTGTGGTATTCGCTCTTCTTTTGAACCGACCGCTAGTTGTGTGTGGTCGAAGCATTTTGTTGATTTCTGTGGAAGAATAATCAGTTTTAGCATGTCTTTGATGTGTCACCCTAATTAACAAATTTAATAGTCTATTCTATCTTATTTAACTAAGGAGGCGCTTTTTTAAATATGCCTAATTTTCCACTGCCGGGCATAGGCCTTCCAACGTTCTTTAAACTTCAGGCGCTCTAATTTGTGTAATTTATTTCATCACCACTGCTCTGAAAATGGTGAAGGATAACATTGTGAGGAAACCGGCATGTCCTAGAACCAACAATTCTCACCTAACCCAACCCGCATCTGATCCACGTGCTGTGTCCCAGCAATGGGAACATTTAAAGGCTGATGATGATGATCTTCCTAAAAGCCAACGCTATCTTTGTTGCTACCTGATCTTTGATTGCATTAACTTCGCCTGGAGTAACAGCATCTTAAACTTACACAGTAGAATAGCCACCTGAGTCTTAGTACATACAAGTGAATTTAACGGTGTCTGTTGATTCTACAACTTTATTGACTGCAACATTGTGTAGTTGAACTGGTGAAACCCTTGTATTTAGTTAGAACATCTTTGGAGAACATTATGAGTGTCGCATCGTAAACTTTACTATCTAAACTTAGGACAAATAGATGAAGGAATATTGTTATATTTACTTGACATGGAAATGTATCCTGAATATTTTGACATAAATAAGGGAGTAGATCAAGAATGAGATTTTGATAGTGCAACCAAACGTATTAGTGTGAGAATAAAGTACTATTCTCACAGTTAACATTAAATGTGATAGTAATAAGTTAAAAAATAATAATTGAGAAACCTATAGAATAATGTGTTAAATGAATTTAAATTATGACTATAGGAAAAATCAAAGGCATACAGTAACTCACTGGTCTAAATAAACATGACTGCAAAATAAGAAACTTACTGTAGGATTAACGGCCTTAGAATACAATTGCGCTCGACCTTCCAACTCCATCTTGAGTCGCCAGTCTCTTAAATACATGTGCGCAGCGGCTGCACTCGGCCAGCCTCGCCGCCACGTGTGCCATCTAAGGATTAGAAGAAGAAAATAAATAAGAACAAGCAGCATAAGTCGTGGTGTCCCATTGGTTAAGACCTCGCCTCTCGTGCTAGTACAATTGTGGCTTCTATATGAGAAGAGACCTTTGCTCTGCAGTGAATAAAGTAACGGGCTGGTATTAATAACGTCTGCGACGGATGCAGCACAGACGATCCTACAATTACGACGGATGATCCGTGTAATTGCGCAAAATCACCTAATGCGTCTATGGATAAAAAGTAATAAATGCGATTTTTGATAACTCTGATTCCCAAGATACAAGCAAATGCCTGTTGTTTAGGGGTCACCGTCCATCCTTATTGACAACTTGTTTAATAAATTTGATTTAGGTCTGGTTTGAAGACAATTGATCTCACTAGACTTCTAGTTGAATTAGCCGTGTCAAGCAAAATAATGTAATTTATTTTGGTTGTACAAAAATGCAAAGTACGCACAAAAAACTAACTTAACAATTAGGTAATGTTTTTTTCTGGTTAGTCTATTTTGGACGGATGAGTAAAAACATCCAGATAACATGACTCTTGAGAATAGAGTAGGTACCTACAAAAAAATTAAAAATATGTAAGTGTTTGTTACTAACCTTGTTAATAACTGCAGCGTCCGAGACTTCTGTCCCAATGACCGGTACATCAGCGCGGTATACCGGAATGTTATCAAATCAGCTCTGACGTTTCGCTCTGCACCTCGATACCTAAAACTCAGTCTTGTAGCCTCAAGGTAGTACTTCGCGGCTGGGGCTGGTAAACCTGAAATATTGGTATCGTTTAGGAGAATAGCACAATTGAAGCATCATCAGTGTAGTTATGAAAATTCATACTTAATGGTACAAAGGTATATTAGATATATCTATGTCATGGACCAAGTGATTAATCAATGCACTATGAATAATGCCCGGGCATTATTAATCAAGTCATGTCGAATCGGGCAATGTGATGAATACTGATTTAAACTTCTACATTTGTCTCACTGTCTGGTCATTATGAATATTGCTACGTAACGGTTAGGCAATTCGATAATTATGAATGGTCAATGAATTGGTCCAAAAGCGAGCGAAGCGAGCTCGGGCCTTTATGGCCCCCGACACGGATAGGTTTGGTTTGAGGTCCGAGGTTCGAGGTCATGACCCTGCAGACAGAAATAGCAGTGGGACTTCGTCGTCTTTGTTGCTTAAAAAGTAATTGTACATTCTATATTAAAATCAATGTCAAAATTAAAATAATTAAATAATAATCATCTCAATCAATGATGGCATTATTCAGAAAGCCCGGTCAATTTAATTATTTCAATATTTTTTTGCATATTGCCTACTACATTGCGCATTTTTCAAATTGTCTGGACATTATGAATCATCATCATCACCTTATCAGCCGAAAGACTTCCACTGACGGATATAGGCCTCCCCCAAGAGTCGACCTGTTTTGTGCGTCTCGCATCCAGCGGATTCCCGCAACCTTCACCAGGTCATCGGTCCACCTAGTGGGAGTCTTTCCAACGCAACGTCTTCTGGTTCGCGGTCGCCACTCCAGAACTTTTCTCCCTCATCGGCCATCAGTTCTGCGAGAAACGTGCCCAGCCCACTGCCACTTAAGTTTGGCTATTCTTTGGGCTATGTCGGTAACCTTGGTTCTCTTGCGAATGATCTCTACAATTCTGATTCGATCACACAAGAAAACACCGAGCATAGCCTTTGCCCTTGGGGTGACTGTAAGCTTTCTGATGAGGCTCAGCCAGCGCTGCCCAGAAGAGTTGAATTCGACGGTTGACCTCTTTCTCGAAGTTGGCCCTACCCAACTGGATCGTTTGTCCCAGGTAGACATAGTAGTCCACAACTCCAAGTGCAGAGTCTCCGATCTTGATAGAATTTTAACTGTCCGTTGTCCCCGTTGTTCGTATGTACATAACGGGGACAACGGGAAGGAAATTTTATGACGTTCCGTTATCTGTGTCCCCATAACGGGGACAACGGGAATACACCCCTCTGACCCTATACCCGAAGTACCTTGGGAAATCTTTCAACTTACACGCTGGGAAAACCGCTGGTAAAAGCTGGTACGGCATAAAAAAAATGGCAGTTGATGATGACACTATAACATTATTATTGATAGGCTAACGTTTAATCACTATATCATCTGATGGTAAGCGATGATGAGGTCGACGGTAAAGCACGCTTGCCTTGACGTAACCTATTCACTCTTGACTGCCTCAAGGAAAAGTATCTCTCAGCAACAGTGTTGTCTTCTGCATACCCAAAGGTGCCGCAGCAGATCGTCATTTACAGCAAGAATAATGTTGATGAGAGTACGGACCCCTAAGGGACCCCGGCATTAATATCTAACTTACCTCTACTTCTCAACCAGTCACCGTAGAGCACATAATGCTCCCAGTTATTGGGCTCCAGGTCGACCAGCCTCATCAGTATCCCCTGCTTCTCATTCTCCGTCTTCATGGTCAGTAGCTCCACATGAGCCTGCACGAACCTTGGCTGCAGCCATATGCATTTCTCCAGCATTGATATAGCTTGGTGCATTCTGCCACTTTTTCTGGAATTCATTGGTTTTCATTTTTATAGTTCTTACATAGGTTTTTTACAGGTTTTGTTCCAATTTCTTTTTGTGATATTATAGTTTAGAGCCTGCTCTACAGCATCAATACAGGTACAATCTCAAAGATAAATTTAAGAATACATACAGAATGTTATTGAGTTATCTGTTAGACAAGTTAACAGCAACATAACAGAAGATAGCGAAAACGATCTGGGTTCCCAAAAGTCCAGGCGCTTACTAAGAGTAGTCCGCGTAAACAAAAAAAAAAAACGGCTAAGTGCGAGTCGGACTCGCGCACGAAAGGTTCCGTACAATTATTGCAAAAAAGCGCAAAAAAATCACGTTTGTTGTATGGGAGCCCCACTTAAATATTTAATTTTTCCCTTGGGTACGGAACCCTAAAAAGGTCACAATGCCTAGCACGTCTTACTTACTTGTAAAGCTTGCCTAGGTTGTAGTGTGCGTTGACGTGGTACTTATTAAACTTTATAGCTTGTAAAAAGTGATGTTCTGCGTTATCCATGCCGGAGACTAGTGTGCCGATGTTGTTGTGTGCGCTCGCGTAGCTTGGCCACAACCTGGCAGAGAAAAAATGAGATGAGAAACTAGATTTACTTTAAAAAATGTTGAATTTAATATTTCTATGTTAGTTTTAATGTAATTGGACTTGTACCGTTTTAATTAACTTTGACCAATTTACTAAAATCATCAACTATCAGATTTATCAGTCGTATTTGTTTTAACGAGAAAATATTATCCTCACTGAAACCTAATTAATTAAAGTAAGTTACTTAATTAATTTTCAAAATAAATCTAAAGATACCCGTGTCCAAAAAATATTAGAAACTCTACTCAAATATAAACAATATCCTTTTAGATTTGTATTAAAGTATCCTAACCAAATTCGTCTTGCGTGTTTCTTATTTATTGTTGCGAAAAACCCTATTCATTTAGCAAACATTAAGGTAAAAGTATTAAGGCTCCCACGGATAGGTGCAACGTGAACATTCGACAATGTTTTTTCATAAGAGATTGTCTGGATATGCTCCACAGATATAACAATATCCATGAAAATGTGTTGTCATTTTGTCACGCCGCACCTGTCTGTATTAACTTAATATATACCTTACAAAGCTACGTCACTATTCTCTCCGATCCCATAGCTTGTTCAATTGTTCGATGCCTGTCTGTAGCAGGCTACAATTCCTGGGCGCTTAACACAGGGTGAGGCTACTTCAGGCAATTAAAGACGATTGGCACGCAATTTGATTGCATCCTATCGGTTGTAAGAGGCCAATTCATTCGACTGTACATTTGGAGCATAAGTCTCTAAGATACGTTGTGATATATTTTGAACAGTGCGTTGTACGATCAGTAACAAAAGTTGATCAAAACTTCTTTTCGTGTCGATTAACTCAAAATTAAATTTTGTCTGACCAGTATTAAGCAACGGCCGAGGTCAAGGATCATCCTTTGTTTAGACCCTGGAAGGTGCAACTACCTGCGCACACTGCAATAATTGATAAAAAACTGGCCAAGTGCGTGTCGTACTTCACATATTTAGGGTTCCGTATCAGACCGCAAAATTAAATTGTTTGTAATAGGAATTTTTCCTATTGGTATTTCAAAGAAAAATCTGATTTATCAATATATTGGTATTTGTTAATAAAATATACTTAATAATAAACATTATCACTAAATTTGAAGTTCATAGGTCAATGGCAAGTTAGAAAATTCTTCGGAACAAATTAAAAAAAGATTTGACTTTGACGGCTTCTCATTCCTTTGAAATTCTATATTTTTTATACAAAAAAAAACATTATTTATCTACTTAACGAGCTCTAACTAACTCAATGGGGTAGGTCAAAATTTATATTCGCGCTCCCCTTTACTTGTATGGGAGAAACGCTTAAAATCATTTAAAAACCCTTTTTACCCGACTGCCGAAGGAGGGTTATATGTTTATCAGTCCATGTATGTATGTAAGTATGTATATTTGTTCCTATGTGGCGTTCTAGAGACCAAAAGCGTTGGCTGATTTTGATGGTTCTTACGTCAATCGATTTGTCTTAATCCTGCAAGTGTCACTGGCTACATAAAAATTGGAAAAGAAAAAAATGGCGAATTTTGGGCGCCATTTTGTGGGGGAATATTTTTTTTTCTTCCAAACCCATCGTGTGGGGTATCAAAATAAAGGGTTTTAAGAGGTGATTTCAAACATATATAACACTTATATGTTTAAATGTACCTAATTTAAAAAAAATATAACTAAAAAGTTGTAAATAAAAAAAGTAAATAAAAACAATAAAAAAACCCGACTGCTTAAAAAGCGAACTAAAAAGACGTAAACTATAAGAAAATCATGCTGTGCAGTCGGAGGATACATACTCGCTAACCAAAACCACGTCTTTTTAGTTCGCTTTTTAAGCAGTCGGGTTTTTTATTATTTTTGCCAATTTGTATGGCTTTGGGTTGACAAGATACTTAAACTGAAAAATTTGAGACTGTAGCTTTAACTGTTTGGCTTTAAAACTTGCGTGACAGACGACGGACAGACGGATACGTGAGTGACAGCAAGCGGGTTCCGTTTGGACCCTTCGAGTACAGAACCCTAAAAAATTATTATAATAAATATAATCTGAGATGAAGATAATCTGCTTTTTCGGAATTTAACATAATAAGCTCCGAGTTCTTATAGATTTTATTCTTAAAATTTTACTTTACTTCTGATTTGAATTTAACATATCGCTCATTAACAAGTTTCATATAACTAAAGTGTTGAACGACTTTTGTTGCTAACTGTACTTTCTAACTGTTCGCTATTCCATGCACTTGTATTATTTCAACGAAAATTTTGCTCGAGATAAAGTTAGCTTAGCTTCAAGCTCAACTCTTGGGTTAAATATCTCTCATACATGACGAATAGCTTAATAAACTTTGCTGAACTCGACCCGCAATAGTTTGCGTTAAGGCAAACGGCTTTGTTACCTCAAAGCTTCTTTGTAATGTTTGATGGCGCTGTCTTGTTGCTCTGTCTCGCGGAGAAAGTTCGCCAAGTTGTAGTGCAGTTTAGCGTTCTGCGGCAAAGTCACTAAATCCGCCCTGGAACAAACAAAACACATTTAGAGGTAATTTACGCCCGAATGCGGCAACCGTAAAGCGAATATTGCAAGACTTCTAAATCGTGGTAACCATTTTATGTCATGTTTAATACATTTCTCTTTAATGTTTTTGGAAATGAAAATTTCGAGGTGTTTTCTTGTGAAAGTTATTAGTGTTTAGAGAAAACGATTTGTGAGGAAAATTGTGTTTGTTTAAATAATGGTCGTATGGAGTTTGGACTACGTTTGAGTCAAAATTAGCCCTATTAATCACAAAGTTCTAAAACGTATTTGTTTTTCGTATTGTTATTTAAGTCACACTGCAGGGCAAATGCCCCCTTTCTAAAAAGTACTAATTTCAAAATATTGAATGTTTACTTAGTAAAACAAAAGATAGAACCGAGATAATTGGCTTGTAGCAAGCGACCGAAATCCGATCCCAAAAGAGGTGTCTCCTTTCAGGTGATTAAAAGATTAAGTATATTCAGCCGGATTGAAATGTAAATCAACTTCGTTTATAAATAGATTTACAGAGACCTGGAACAAAAGATAATTCCGAGCTCAATATCTGCAGGATCCGTTTGTTCTTTATGAGTTTATTTTAAATCTATGCGATCTATTCAAAAAAGGGATGACCTTTTCTTCACCTGGACTTTTGGGGCAAAGACCAGAGAGTAAGGAAGGAACCCCGTAACCACTTAAAGAGCTTCCCGGAACCGCATCTGTGCAACGCTTGTTAAAGCATAACCCTGGGGAGTTTAAAAAAGCGATTCCCTTGAGCCTCACTGTTCACGGCAGCACGTGATCACTGTGCCACCGTCGTTCTTAGGCCTTAGTGCGTGTTTTTACTCACGCTCACTCGTAATAACGTAAGCGATCTATTATGTCAAAATGTATACAAAAAAAGTAGTTGCTCCTTACCGTCACCAGACAGCGCTTATCCAGTTTCAATACAAAATGATGTTTACGTTAACGCGATTGAGCGTGAGTAAAAACTCGCACTAAGGCCTCTTGGTGTCACTCGGTGGGACGATAGAGTTTACATAAAGACCCGGAACAAAGGTAAATTCCGAGCTCAATGTCTGCAGAATCTATTTGTTCTTTATGCGTTAACTTAGTTTGTCTATGGGATCTATTCAAACAAGGGGTGAGACCTAAAACGTTCGGCTTTGAAGGAGTCGTTATAGAAGTTTACCTTGCACTAGGAATGCATTGAGTTTTCGGTGCAAAACTTTGCAGGATAACGACTGGCCACCCTCTATAAAGTTTGTGCGAGGTGCACCCACTCACTTTATACAAGTACTCAACTTGGAACTATTTAAAACATGTTGGTTGGAAGTATAGAAATAGTTGTTTATGAAGTGTTTTAGAAAAGGTGAAGGAGTTTGTAGTAGATTCTCTTTATAGTGATGCAAATATTTACAATGCGTTTGATGTTGTTCTTTGTTTGAAACAGTACCTTTCTTATTGGGGTACTTTTAGATAGATAATGCTAAATCAATTCTTCGGTCATGTAGCTTGATCTATCCATGTCGTTTTTTACCCGAAACAATAACTCTAACAGCTTATATTAGTTACAAATCATTGAGACACTTTCGCAACTCGTATCTCATGAGAATGGAGGTTCAAAAACAATTCAGTAATTGAAACTGTGAATCTAACACATAATTAAACGATACACTTAATTACATTTCACTATCCTGTGTGTCTCTCTAGACACTGTAAACATAATCTCTTAGCAGAAAAGCTTCTTAGTATTCAATTATTATTAAGTAAAGGTTTAAATTAATTACTATCTAGGGAGTGGAGAAGATGATATTAGGGAGCTTGAAAGGTTTTACCTCCTTCATTCATTTCTGACTCACTTTTGAGTGTCGTTATGTGCCGACTAAACTTGTTGACAATCTTCCTCCATTTTTCAGAAGCCTAAACATCTGACACCAGTCTGCTCTAGGGGTTTGTATCGTGTTATCCAGATAAATAATACCCCAACATAGTTGAAAAAAAGGCTAGACTGAGATTTTAGACATAGACAGCAAAAAGTGTCATGTGTCATTATATTTAGACGACCGCAGAGATGCAATGAATACAGCTGGCAACACGAAAAATTCAACTATGAAGTTAAAAACTTTTTAACAAAAAATCAAACCGACTTCCAGAACAAAAAACTACAAACCAAAAAATAACTTTCTTTTCCGAAGTCGGTGTCTTTTGTACCCATTTTTTTTCAGTTTTTCGACACCGACTTCGGAAAAGAAAGTTATTTTTTGGTTTGTAGTTTTTTGTTCTGGAAGTCGGTTTGATTTTTTGTTAAAAAGTTTTTTATTTTTCTCTTTTTAGTTTTGGTAGGTATCTCCAATTAACATGATAATCATTTGTGGCCAAAGTACATCTCATGACAATTCCAATAAGCCCAAGCACGACTAGGATACATTGTTTTATTTCAGAGTTCCAGTGCCTACCTTCCGGCTTCATCATCAGAACAGTTCAATGGTACCATTTTCATCAGTACCATTCATTTATAAGTATTCGCTTAATCATAGTCGGTTAACTATTCGAGAGATTTTATACCCGTGACATACTTAGCATTAAGGAGTTTCAGTGGCCATCTGTGGTCTTCTTCATCAGTTCCACTTCACCAAATTATACTTTCTGAGTGCAAGTGATTGCATTGTTGGTGAAAATACCAAAATCACTATATAAATGCCTATAATATTTGAGGAGTTCCCTCGATTTCTCTAGGATCCCATCATCAGATCCTGACTTGATGACTATGGGACCAACTAGGAAGTATACCCTTCAAAACAAAAGAAGATTTTTTGAAATCGGTCCAGGCGTCTTTGAGTAATCGGGGAACATACATAAAAAAAAAAAAAAAAAAAAGATTCCGACGAATTGATAACCTCCTCCTTTTTTTGAAGTCGGTTAAAAACAGCTTAGCATGAAATTTATGGCTAAACATACAACAAAATTCATAGATAAATTTCGCATATATACATAAAAATAAAACCATAAAGCTCGTAAGGTTCCATCGGTATTTCTATTAAATAAACCTCTTAAACCGACATAGCCGGTACACATTTACTTCACCATAAACGAGTTGTAAATCGCGTTCTATAGAAAATTGAATGGACTCTCGTAAACCGGATACAGAATTTAATAAAAACTGATATTTCATTAAGGAGTGTTTTATGAAGTTACATCTTGAAAGAGAACTGAGTTGCTTAGGATGATATAAAACGCATTCGAGATGGTTTGATTTGTACTTCGCCAGTCTTATTACAAGAAACGAAATAAACCATGGTTTAAACCTATACTATCAAGTCCAGGCTTATCTGCAAAACCATGGTCTAAATTTGTTCGTATTACAAAACTCATAAAAACCGTGGTCTTCTTAGTACCGTCATTTGGACCATGTCTATACATCAACCACAGATTAATACAAATATAATTCGTTCACCATGATATCATTCTATTGCAACGTTCCGTATGCCCAGAAAAGAAAACGTTTTGATAATATGATAAGGATTAAATGATGTTTAGGAGTGTTAAAATATTGAGACTTTGTTATTATGACATTTGTTATTTATCGATTAAAGTTTTGATTAGATTTAAGCAAATTACTTAAATTGGTATTCATTACTACATCTACGTACGTGTAACGAAACGTAACATTCTCGCGCGTTTTATGAAACCTTAACATTAAACAAAACCATCGCAAGCTGAACAAAGTTCATTAAGCTTTTTTTAAGTTGTCGAAGGCTCTAATAGAACAATCGCCTCTTTGTTAATAATATATATACTATTATACTGTGATGGACCAACAAAAACAAACGGTCTGAGAATTGGAGTACCGAGGAAAAGTAATATCCTCAATATTAATTAAATCAACCATGTTAATAGCCATTTTGGGTAAAAACAACACAAAACAACACAATAAAAAAGATGCTATAACCTAAAAGAGAAACTTTGACAGATACGACTTAGACCATCGTTAAACTAGGGGCCGCCGAGGTTTAGCGTTAGACCATGATTTGGTATATGGTTTATCGCTACACCATTGTTTGTAATATCATTTTTGCGTAAACCACAGTTTATAGAGATTTAAACCTGGGTTTTTAGTTAAACCGCTTTTTGTAATAAGACTGCACGTGTCAAACAATGGAGTAAAATTACGATCAATGATCGTACTTTGAGCTTTTCATTTAGTTTATTATCGTCACCGGAGATCCGCCGAAATCTAGAAAAAAATACTAATTATGCCATATTGAGCTGTAAAGACTGTACAGAAAAAGTTGGCCGAAGCATTGAAAATGTTTTCTTTCATTGGTAAGTAAATTTGTTTTTAAATTGTGTGTGAAAACGTGGCATTCTTGGTTTTCATACAGAAGAAAAGACTTGCGTTATCTAGTTACATTTATTATCTGTGGTTTGAAAATGTAGGTTCTGAGGTTGGACTAGAACCTGGTTTTTCAGATTTAGTCATAACGAGTATAAGACTGCCTAACTGGTCCAGTTGTCATAAGCGTTATTTCTGAATATGAGGCATGCGGTCCTGGGTTTGATGTCCGAGTTACGCAACGTTTTCACGGGTCCTCTCTTAATTAGTTAGGCGGTTTTTTTCAAGTATATGATATGATATTTAATCATCTTAGTTTTACTGCAAAATAATAAAAAGAATATTCATCAGGTATATTAACGTTTTTCAACAAGACATGAAAAAAAAAGTTAAACTAGACTACCTGATTCCCATTTAACACTCTTATTTAATAGTGTTCCTTTCTAAAAAAATATATTTCAAATATTTTAAATTATTTACAATACATATATTTATCTTATATATAAAATTCTCGTGTCACAATGTTAATTACCATACTCCTCCGAAACGGCTTGACCGATTTTTATGAAATTTTATATGCATATTCAGTAGGTCTGAGAATCGGCTACTATCCATTTTTTACACGCGGGCGAAGCCGCTGGCAGAAGCTAGTTATATATGATAAACAAAATTATCAACATTTTTACTACAAAAGCGTGATTTTCCGGCTATGCCTTATTTGCCCGATATTTTTTGCTAGGAGCGATAACAAGGCTCTCTCTTTGTGTGTACCGAAGTTTTTATACTAATAATGTTATCAAATGGACCAATACGGTGATATAGATAGTAAAACGCTTGTAGATTTTTTTTACATATTTATTAATATTGACTTTCGTTTGACATCAATCTTAAATTTTCATAACTACAACCTCGGGGTCTTTAAGTCAAGAGTGAATAGGTTACTTCTAGGCAAGCGTGCTAGCGGTCGGTTTGCGGTTCGCGGTTCCCGCCATAAGCGGCACAGGAGGACTCCGTGGAGTATTAATGGGTTGGAGTCCCACATAACTGCGCTATCTCTCCGTGGTAGCGCAGTATGCATTAGCATTACTAAAAGGAAAAAAAAATGTAATCATCACCGTCGCCCACATCATCGCTTACTATCAGGTAATATAATGTAATCAGGTTATCAATAATAAAAAATAAAAAAGTGTCGCCGTTGCTGAGAAAATGTGTTTTTTTCTAAAACCCCTAATGGAAAGCTATAGTGGTCAACGAAGAATCTCTCTCACCAAGAAGTAATCTATTCACTCTCTAATTTAAGGACCACCAGAGGCCCTAGGCAAATGGCATTCTATCATCGAAAGCGTGGCGATAGCGATTGGAAAAATCTCAATAATGTATGGGCATGTCAAACACTATCGAAATTCACGTGATCAATCCCTTACATCACTAATAAAAATGCTTGGCTCAATGCTAGTCCTGCTCCACAACCACACAAGGGCGCAAAAAAAGTGATATGCAGAACATCATGGTTTTTGAAGTATTGTCGGACCTGCTGAAGATTGTATGAATATATTTGTAATTTCTTTTAGTATTATATAACTGCACGTGCGTACTCACAAGTACTATGTACCAACTGTATATCTACCATTTACTGTAACTATGTGTCGTTCGTTGACTTGTGTGTGCCCGGGTAGTTGGGTGTGTCATGCTCTCTCAAAAAACTCTCTGATGGTGGCACATGTGTTGAATCATTCGGTTCCCTTCATGATGGTTGAGCTGAGTGGTTCCAATTCATGCGTCATGTTCGTGAAGGGGCGCCATCAGTTGGGATTGATCATAACTTAACTACTTTGGCCTGATTTTAATTACGTACTTATTTTATTTGTGAATTGGTTGTTTTACTCTAGACGCTTTTACGTGCACGTCTTTTTACATCGTTCTCACTTAAATATGTATTTTTCCAACAAGAATGATATAACCAATTAATTGTAATTAAATCTGATAGAAAAGAGTGTCCGTGGATTATCTTGCACATTTTTCTCCATAGAGACCTACTGACGCTTTGAAATGTGCAAATAGAACTAACATCGAATGTTACTTGTCTAGACGATGAACTGAATGATCAACTGAATGCCAGTTGTAGTATCAGAGATCATGAACTCAACCATAGAATTCCCCTCATTAGCGGTACGCACAAAAAAAGTATTCCCAAAATATTTTGTGTGTATGCCCACCATGTATTGATGGCATCGCCGTACGTCTTGTTTACCGATGATAGGATGGGCTTTGCAGAATTAAATTGTGCGAATCCCCGAAATGTTACGGAAAGTAATTGCTTCTGTGGAATACGGCGAGTAAGGCTGCGGTCATCAAATATCTAATAGGTATTCGAGGAGCGTGGAGGCTATTTCAATTACCTAATGAGATATTATTACTTAGTTTTGATAAATCCATTAGGTCGGCCCATTACATAATAGACTTCTAGCAATCTTTGAATAGGCTTTGATTGTTTCTGCAGATAATATTTAAAATATGGTTCGTTAAATCTAACTATTATTCATTTTCTTTGCGATACCGATAAATGTACCATTAGTGGCTTTCATGTCAACACTAATGTAGGATATTTTGTCTTATCCTGATATGTTAGCGGTCAAAACTATCTTTACAAATAATGTAAAGCTTCAATTGGGTCCTGCATTAAAATACATGAATAAGCTTCTGACGGACAGACGGACATGGCGAAACTTTATGGGTTCCTTGTTGACTACGGAACCCTAAATAGGGATAAACTGTTTCCCTTTCCATTCTTAAGAATAAACGACAATTCAACAATCAACACCCATTTTCAACAAGCAAAAATTTACTTTGACAAAACTCATATTACTTCTAACTACAACTTTGCCGCCGACCCAAGAGTCAAAGAATGTTGGGCTTTAAGTAAGAATTTGCCACCAAATAAATAGTTTTCAAGTTGAAAACTTTACAACAGCCCAAAATCGTTATACTGTATTAAGGTCTCAAAATATCGGTAGAACTTCGAAGGTTAAGGCTAGACAGATAACTTCTCATTATTTGTAATTGTTATCGATGTCTGGAACATCTGCTGAGGTGAACGGTCAAGATATAATGATGATGGAGCTTTGTGAGGGCAAAATTGAAATTAAATAAGGGCTGGTGCTGGACTCGGCTTGCTAAGCTACGGGTCATAAGTTTAATCCCTATGCTTTTTCTGTTTTGGTTGGTTATGTAATTATAAACTCTAAGTTATAGCTCAAAATGTATATTCTAGGAAAAGACAAAGCATGAAGAAAGAAAGATATTGCCGAACCTCTTTGAAATTCAGCATACATTTTATGGTGTTCGAAAAAGGTTAGGTAGGCATCAGATCGATTTATCATTATTTCTAGCCCTTTATAGATCTACCCTTGGTTTAGAAAGAAATAAATTATCATTGCGTTACAAATTAATCGCATTTGTAATACGATTGGCTGCTAAATTAATTCTAGCAATCATAACAGCTAACGCGCGTTTGACAATTAATAACATAAATATTACGATACGATTCAGCCGATTGCTTTTTTCTAACAACTAACAACATTCACTAATGCTCACCTCAACAGCGTAGCCCGATCCCTCCAATCAGCATTCCTCCGATGGATCCGGGCCACTCCACTGGCGGCCAGTACTGCCAGGCCTATTGCTAGGAACATCTTCGTGCCAGGCTTGGAACACCACATCAGCTGGACACCGTATGCTGTTATTATAACACTGCCCACACTGAAAAGAAAAGTACTGTTAAATATTTTACCTCTATATTGCATTACAACCCTTTTTTATAGTCAGTTCAATTTTGAGTTCTATTCCGTGAACATAAGGATAACATAGAAAGCATAAACCTCTTACCAAAACCAACTGTTTACTATATCACCAACGCAATAGAAGTCAAAATTGGTTGAACGGGCTGTAAGAAGGGATTATTTAAATGGAGCTGGAGTTAATGTTATTTTAAATAGGGTTTAGAATAGGCCTGATTCTCTTCCTTAAATAAAAAAAAAACTACAGCCGGTTTTCAATAACAAAAGCATGTTTTTGTATCGAGATCAACACGGTACATAAATAAAAAAATAATACCTATTCAAAAATAAAATACGGAAACTTTTCAATTGAAAACTCTATTGAAAACTAAAACTGAAATTGGAACAAAAGTAATCAAACAGCAATATTGCTGGGTTCTGGGTAGTGGTGGGGAATATAAAACATTTTACCTCGGTATATAGAGTACTCTCTCAGCAATTACAAATCCTACTGTTACAAGTAGATTGCTTGCAGGCACAAAGGGTAGGACCATTAGGAGAACACCGATCACTGCTGGCGTGTGCTTCTGTACCTATTGGGCAAAAAATAACGGTTTTATATCAAAGTATTACAAAATAGTTTGTACTGTTTTTTCATTTGTAATATTTTAGGACATTAGATAGTATAGATCGATATCATACACCGATCCACGGGGAAAATCATAATAATAATAATCACATCACACATCAGCCTTTTAATGTTCCCACTGCTGGGACACAGGCCTCCTCTCATAGAGGGAGTGGGCTATAATCCACCACGCGGGCCCAGTGCGGATTGGTAGATGTCACATGACTTTGAATTTTTGGTTCTAGGACATGCCGGTTTCCTCACGATGTTTTCCTTCACCGTTTTGAGAGCAGTGGTGATGAAATAAATTACACAAAGTAAAGCGCGCCTGCTCGGGTTCGAACTCACGACCTACAACTCGTAAGTCGAGACCGTAACCACTGGGCCACCACTGCTCTCAATGAATGATAATATAATTATATATAAATTAACGTGAAGGTTTATTTTTAATTGCAACATTTTTGTTTTGTTTAAAACTGCACTTCTCACATTGAATTAATCACTGACAACATTACAGGTGAGCTACTCAAAGTTGAAAATAAGCATTCAACAAATTAGGTTATTTAAGTTGATATAAATTTATTAATAAGGTAGACATTATGATTTTCTGGCGGAGTTTATATCAAAGCAATCTCTTGCAGATCCGAAAATTTGTCTACCCATATAGGGCACGGTGAACGTTATACAAGATACACCCTTCAATAATACGACTACGGCCACATTGGGTAAGACAAATAAATGACAACGGTTCCGTATAACTTACTTCCAAATCAGCAATAAACCTATAGCACAGCAGCAGTAGGGCTCCGAAAGCGGCACAAGTGAGCAGGTTCCTGGGATCCCACCCGCTGGTGATGAGGGGCACCGAGCCCATCTGCCAATCGTGGCTGAGCGTCCACGGGCACAGGAGCAGCCACCAGTTGAATGCTGCTAGGTAGCAGAACGTCATCAATCTAAAAGAAAGAATTTATTTTAAAACATTCGTGTCGGTTTCAACAAACACAATAACATCAAAAAGAAAAAAAAAACCTGCCAAGAATTCGTTTTTCATGGTTTTGTTTTACCACTCTGTCGGCGTGATTAATATGTACATCCATGCCAAATTATAGCTTTCTAGTGTTAAGAGTCTCTGAGCTGAGCTGCAGACCGACAGACGGTCAGACGGACATGGCGAAACTATAAGATTTCCTTGTTGACTACGTCACCCTAAAAACTAGATAAAATCTATATTTCGTATCTTAATATGAGGAGAACTACTGAAAAAAACTCAGAGGTCACAGGCTCTTTGCAAGTAAAGAGTACATCTTCGTCACATCATAAAGGTATGAGAACCATGCAGATTAATGTCTGAGATGGTCTTTTTAAGAAAAAACTTCAAAGGTTTGAGTTGACCTGTCCAGTTAAAGAAAGAAAGAAAAAAAATTTTTTTTGCCATAAAACGATCTATAAATATTTATAAATGTTGCTTAAACTACACCTCTAACATGCACCCATTTACCAGGATTCGTATTTATTTAACTAAATACACACAAATAATGAATAGTACTCAACTCCAATGCATATTTTACCAGGAATATATTATTTGTAATGTGAAATGTAAATTACAAATACCCATCATATTTGTGAACAACAAATAATATTCTGATTAATACAGACATTTCTCGAAACTAAAATTATGAATTCTAATTACAAAAAGCCAATGCAATACTATTTATAAACAAAGCACATGTATTATAACAATTCCTCTTCTGTCTCAATTTTAATCCAAGAAACAAATAAATATCTTGTAAAATACTTTACCTTACAAAAAAACTAGGATGAAAAGCTGCTGGGTTGTCCTGTGGTGAAAACGAAGGCCATGTGCCTTGTAATAGTGCCAGCCTCAAGCAAACTAGCAGTGCTAAGGAAACCACCACTTTGATAGTCCGTAGCGACAACCCAGTACATTTCTTCTCGATTTTAAACGAACATATTGACCTGCAAATTACACATAATTAATAAACCTGTAATAAATATTGTACTAACAAGCATTTTTATAAAGAAGTATGCCATAATTTGTCACGAAATGATTTATTGATTGCGCTTTATGCGGTTAAAATAATTGAAAATTCTGCGAATTTATTAACACATAACTTTAATATCGGTCTGAATGCAATTTTTTTTGCTATGTATGTTAAATAACTCATATATAAAAACAATCAGATTCCGTGTAAATTAAAATACATGTATGAATAATATTTGCAATGTGAACAAAACCATATAAACCTTAATAATTTTAATAAATCTGCTTTTAACTAAAATATTACGTAATCATAATAATTTGCCAAATATTTCAGTGAAATAAATTTTGTCAGGTTAAATAACAAACATATCGTAAACAAAGAGAAAATAGATTATTAAAATCATACCTACATTAAAATGATAATGACAATAAAAACACCACGCAACTCACGTAATAGTAGACTAAATATCTAAATAATAACAGGCCACATACTAAACCAAGCAACGATTAGAAAAAAACAGAAGTAAACTCTTAAAAGAATCATTAAAACACACGAACGGCGTCTATCGTAATATTTGTCTATCTCTTATTTTCCTGGTATAGTTACCGAGCAAAAAACTCAGCGAGCACTTCTGTAAATGAGAAGCAAATAAAAGCTACAAGTGTCCAACAAGTAGTAGTCTGAACACTCGGCACTGAGACCAGAAGGTCGTAGGTTCATAATGAACCAGTTCAAGTACTACGGACCACCCAGTTCTAACTGATGCATACTTTGTTCAACAGAAAATTGTTTGAAACTTGGTCCAATTAGTGTGGATTTTTACTGGTTTATAAAGTTTTTTATTATGTCAAGTCTAGGATGTATCTAGATCAAGCTGAGTTTTTATTTTGTATCAAGATTAATAATGATAAAGAGCTTAATATTTTAAAAGAACAAAAATCTTAAAAGGGTAAATTTATCTCTGTTATCTGAACGGAAGACATTAAACGGGAAAGACAATTTTTCCAAAACATAAACTCAGCCCATCAAGGTAAAGAATTTCATAGAAGATTAAAATCTATTACAATACCTTTTAACAAACGGCCAACATCTATAAAAGTCGAAGGCTAGATTGAGTATAAATATCATGATGCCGGTCTCCTTGGCCAGCATACTGAGAGCTCCGAGGACGACACTCAGCCATACACACTTCTTGTTACTCGTAGGCCTAGGAACAATGGTGGCGTTTTATATGGTATATTTATTAGGATAGAGCTTTGAAGGGAGCGAAACGGAAATGAGGTGGTAGATTATATTCTCTCTTATGTTTCAATTTGGATGCTGATCGAGAGTTAAGTTAATCGTAAATCTGTATCTGCTTTTGAGGACACAAGTCGTAAAACCAACAAAGCGAGAATAGTAATTTTCTATAATAATAAGATAGGTTTCAGACAGGCAGATGTTGTCAATCGCACACTCCAAAGCCCCAATTTCATAGTACTGTAATACTTGTCAGAGCAAATACTGACTATTGCCAAGGGATTAAACGAATGGTACTCATTGCGCAAAAAACTTAAGAGGCTTTACTCGTCACGACATATACCAAATATTCGATTGAAATACATTTATTCGTTCGTGAAATAAATCTTTGCAGAAAGAATATTGGAAATATTTATGTAGGTAATATGAATTGGAAGGTTAATTTTTTATGTACAATTTAATGTACCAAGAATGAATTCAATTTGATCTCAATGTAAGTAATTTGATAATAAATAGCAGATGGATGTATAAAAAGAAATCATTATAAAAAGTTATTTAAAAATATAAGATGAAAAGATGCAATATATACGACAATCAGTTTTATTATGAAGAAGTTAATGGAGAAGAAAAAGAAGAAGTTAGAAAATAATGAACTTACCTATGATACACAAGAAGTGACGATAGAAAGAATATACAAGCTAATACATCAGCTCTGCCCACTACTCCGGCTACCTGCCGACAAAAGAAACATATTATATTATTATCCTTAATTACAATATAAGTAGTATTTACTTATAATACGAATCTGATTGTTTATTTCGTTTATCTAAGGAGGACTAAGCATGGGTACTTTATGTATCAGATTTTTAAGCAAAACAACCTATATTATTATCTAATTTTCCCAAATTATTTCTTGTACGGTACTTCAGCTTAAGTTGTATCGAGCGCAAGTTCGATCTTGCATGGAGTACTGTTCTCATCTCTGTGACGGATCTACCTAATACCAGCTTGATGCACTAGAGTCGATAGAAAAACTGGCCAAGAGACTCATTGGGAATAAGGCACTGGTTGAGTCCAAAAGCTCCAGAGCCTAGAACATCGTCACCGAGTTGCCAGCTTGTTGGTTTTTATCGGTTGCATTTCGGGGAGTGTGCGATGGAATTGCTTGATCTAATTCCACCTAGCCCATTTCATCATCAGACTACAAGACGTACGGCGATGTGCCATCGGTACATGGTGGACTTCCCACCCAAGTATTTCCTGTTGGAAATACTTGGGTGGGAAGTCCTCCGAAGCTATGAGAAGCTTTCCGTCATAGTGCGTAAGTACTAAATGTTTTGGAAATACTTTCATTATGCGTACAGCTAAGGAATGGAATTCCATGCCGGAATCTGTGTTTCCCGATAGTAACAATCTCGGGGTCTTGAAGTCAAAAGTGAATAGGTTACTCTAGGCAAGCGTGCTACACCGTCTACCACATCATCCCTTGCCATCGGATGGGATGGTGGTCAAGCGCGAGACTATATATAATAAAAATAAGCAAGCTTTGATTTAATTTCAAGATCATTTCTTCAGTTTGATGCCACCTGAGTTTGTCAGACAATTACCCGACGGCCATTAGATGTGATTTTGATATAAATAGGCCTCCCTTCCGGTCTAACCGGATTGAGCCAGCTTTTTCTGGCGTTGACATTTACCTTAATACAGGAAAGTCATTGCCCTCTCATAATTTTCATATTATAACGTTCCTGAATTTGTTTTGGGCAGTTTTAGACGCCTATTATAGGTTTTGTTTGAAATGTTGATAATTAAATGTTAGGAAATTTTAGATTTTCCAACAGAAAGTGGAATGGGTCCTCTCTGACAATGGTCACAACGTACCAGTGAATATCGTAATAGTTGCCTAGGGATTAATATCTAGAAAAAGTATAGACAGCAGCATTCTACTGCTTTCTAAAGACTCAACAAATGCCTCCCCCAAGCGTCGCCACAATAATCGGTCCCGTGCGTCTCTCATCCAGCGGATTAAACAACATACAACATTATTCACTTAGTTCGCAAAAAACATTTTGACTTTGATCCCCGCAACCTTCACCAGGTCATCGGTTCACCTTTCATGTCATTATGATGGCAATAATTTGAAGGTAAAATTTTCAAATAAAATGTGAAATATTATTCTACTGACCGCCTCAGTATGTACAGGATGTACTGCGAACAGCACCGCAGCAAGCGCTGCGAACGGTCGCTGCAACCTTGCTATAGTAACGCAAGCGCGCGCCACTAACGCGCAACACGCAGCGTGTAAAGCAACGTTGCAGGCATGCCACCACCACGGCCGAAGGCCTGCTAGAGCGTGGTTAAATCTGTAACAATGAAAAAAAAACTGTTATGAATAATATGTATTTATAAAAAAAAAACACGTCTGTTTCCTACGACAGGTTAGGATGAGGTGGATTTATTCGTATCTAGTACACATATATGTCAACAGTTATGTTTAAATCACATGTACTAGAGGGCGAGCTTTCATTTTGAGACACTGCAGTAAATTGGACGAGAAGATACCGCGCAACTTTCCGAACGCTCTCCAGCCGAGTCGGATTCGACGGTTGATCAATCTTCAGGCTGCTACTGAGAAATTACTAATAGAGATATATAGATATAAACAGGTGAGATAATGTTTAAGCGCAATTCTACATATAGCAAAAAATATATAATAATATGGAAAATCTCAAAACACTATAACCGACCGGAAACGACCACAGTGTAATGAGACAGTTCAAGGCAGATATTTAACAAGGAAGATATTAAATGGTTAAAAATACCATGTGATATTTCTTACTGTAAACATGTTATTAGATTCTTAAAACCTGTATATTCGATTATTGTATAGTTAGTAAATGCTTAAAAAGTTACAAAATTAAACTAGTACTGGACATAACTCTTTATGGCTGACAACACTCCATAAATCAGACTAATTTGACGAGACCTTCACTAACCAATGATGACATGGCACTTTAGAAAATATTAAAAATTAAATTACATACTCATAACCAAAAGCGTATACACAGACATTTACAACAATTACACACATATGTACAGCACATCATTTCCGTTGAAATCGTAATATTCCGTGCCGCTAAATGTTTTATAATGACACAGGCATTTAAACTGTTTTGTTTATACCTCTTTGTGGCGACCATGTTGTACATTGGTCGTCGAAACGGTAATGATGGTGGTGTAGAATGGTCACCGTGGCCATTTTGGCCTGTTGTCCTCTGTAATTGCGTTTTTGTATTTTTTGTTGCGTAGCTTTTCATTTTAATGTAATGATCATTGATTTGAGGTTTTTATTGAACGCGATGCTGATTGATTGATTTTAAATTAATTGCATTTGATTGTTTCGTATTTTATTCATGTCATTGGGGATGGTCAGTGTGTAATACGAATTTTGAATAATAGGTTTCCTATATGATTTTACGGTATGAAATGGGTTTGGTTAGCTGCTGTTATAATTAATGCATGTTAAACACGAAACTCATCATAGTAAATTCCTTTATTACTATATAATTTGATTTTAATTTGACTTCCACCAACTTTAAGTCAGATCCAGTCCTAATTTGTCTAAAGTCAAAACTCTAGCCTTTAAAACTCATTTTGATGGATTGATAGAACCACAAAGTGGGCTATTTGCAAACGAAGCTGTACAGAATTACGAAGTAAAAACTACAGAAGAGACGGGTAGGCAATTAATTGTGAATAAAAAGGGGCATCGAGTGACGTCAGAGAAAAATGGCTGCCGGCTCCCGCGTGGTGAATTGTGTATATGTGTTCCGTACACATGGAGAATTTATTTTATTGCTGTTTTAAGAAATAGTGGACAATACAACAAGATTGAAGTGGCATCATGGAGGGTGACATCCTGCAGGGTGACTATAACCTCTTAGAACAAGTTTATTTCCCGTGTGCGTAAGTGACAGATACGTATATGACTTGTTTACATCTGGGGGGTGACCATAAGCTCTTAGAGTCAGGTTATTTTGAGATAGAGTAAGTGACAGATGTATACACGCCATATACATCTGTCACTTACACACTCTCAAAATAACCTTACTCTAAGAGCTTAAGGTCACCCCCATGTCCCATTTTAACAGTCGTACCATTTACTTTGACACGTCATGGTACGGGGGCAAATCATGTTGTGACTTTAAAAATGCATTCCAATTTTGAAAGTTTTTGGTAGGTCAGTGAGTGCTAAATAATAAATTTATGTAAAATAAACTATTTAAGAAAAATTTTAGCAAACGACGCCAAAGTTTACTGGTTAAATAATCTAACCGTGAGTAAGGTCACATAACTATGTAACAAATACGTTTGATGTGAAATTAGACATGAATCAGAGAAAATGAAATGGGATATTGTACTTTTAAATATTTTATTTTATTCAATTCGAATGTATTTTTTATTGTGTATGTTACCTCAGAACTTTTTACGTGAACCGATTTTGATGATAGTTTTTCGCTTGTCGTGTGTCCCATTTAAATTGATCAAGATCTGATGAAGAACTTCGGAGATATACAACATATCTAAAGAAAGAAAAGAAAGAAAGAAAACTAGTTTATTTGGCACACACAGATACACACAATGTAGGTACAAATAAAACATAATTTTACAACAATTACTTACATAGTGTGCCCCGCGGCTGCGCCAAAAAGGTCCAGTTCAGTAAAATGCCAGACAACTGGGAGTTGCCTGACGCTGGTTTTCAACTGAACCTTACGTTGAAGTTACGTTATCTCTTAAATAAATGTCGGCAAATCTTTCGGGATTGCTGCAATCGCATATCTCCTTATTGTTTACACCATTTCATAACATAACATCACGCCTATACGCTCTAACTGGTACCCAGATGTGTACAGTTCACCCTGATACACTCTTTTATCACCGGTTGTGTTCAAGTTTCATGTTATTCGGATCATCTATTCTGGCATAACTGTGGGCATTATAGATATGTACTACAACTAAAAAGACGAAAATATTTTTTTTTTACAAAAATATACAACCGACTTCCATAAAAACACTACAAAGCGAAAAATAACTTCAATTTTGGAAGTAGGTATCAAAAAACGAATAAACAATAACAAGTAGATGTCGACTGGTGAAATTTAAGTTATTTTTCATTTAGTAGTGTTTTTATAAAATATAGTTGCTTATTTCATGGTCTAATCATATTTTTAGCAGGTTTTATTTTTCATAAAATCAGTACAGTTATTTGAGAGCCATAAAAATATCCGTAAACATAACTTTTTCAGTATCTAAACAACAAACGCTTACAGAACGCTAAAAACTAATTGAAAGCCTCGTATCACGGATCAGAAAACAAATAAGAACACCTATCGGTTTTAGAGTCCCGTGCCTGGATGATACCGGTCCTATTAAAAAGCAATCAAGGGTTGCTTCGTTACCTAACCCCCTGTTTGTACTTGCGCCGATCTAAAATGAACACCTTTTTTGAAATGGATACCTTTTTTATTTTAGAATGGATACCTTTCTATTACCCGTTTTAAAATTGCGAGAATATCGCTTTAGGTTTTACCGTCCGATAGATTTTTGTTTTGTGTTTACCGTGAGATTGATTTTGCGCAGCGTGCAAATATGTTTTTTTTTGTAATCTGAATTAAGGTTTGTAGTTCGTTTTTAATCCTGTATGCGTTTTTCAAGTTTATTTTAGCAGATGTATTGGGATATGATTAAAGCTCTGGTAACACGAAGCTAGTTACAAGCGTTTATTTAACTTGCTATGTATGTATGTATATAAGTATGTTCGGGTCAAGCTAGTCACTCAGAGGATCTAGATAAGTGAGATTCAATAATAGATTTATGGGAGCTTGGTATTCCCTGCCACTTGAATCAAAATCAAATCAAAAAATATATATTCAATTAGCCCATTAAGCTACACTTTTGAACGTAAAACATTTAAATTTAAAAGTAATATAAATTGATTCTACCGTCTATTCAGAAAAGTAGCTTGTTAGGGAACGGACAAAAAACTCCACACTTATTCTTTTAAAAAAAGTATTTTACAAGTATTTGGATACATCATTATTGTTGGAAAAATACATATGTATATGTGAAAACGATGTAAAAAGACGTGCACGTAAAAGCGTCAAGAGTAAAACAAACAATAAGAAAATACAAAAAATAGATAATTAAAAACAAGTCGAGGCAGCTAAGTTATGACCAATCCCATCTGATGGCGCCCGTTCACGAACATGTAACATGGATCGGCACCACTCAGCTCAACCATCAAGCTTGAGATACCCAGTAATTGAAATGTCAGACACGACCAATTCCTTACATTTTGGCATTTCGACCATCGCCATCGCTGGTAGAGGGACACTTAGTCTTTAGCCACTGACCTCTCTGTATACAGAACTATGTAAAATTGTCATGTTCCACATCAAGACAATATTCTAGCATATCTTTAAATAATTATCTATACAATTGTACTATTAATTTAGCTGTTACTAACCATTGGAAGAATATACAAGTAAAAACATTTTCTTAATGTCTCTCGTCAAACTTCGTGTTTCGTCAGTCGTCGGAATTCTATTAGTGGTCCTTTGCACTTGGTGCAGCCAGGACGCTCTCAATCAACTTGGAAGTATATAGAGTTGTTAATACTCTTTTAACATAATGTAATTTATTAAAAAAAATAAAGGAAGCTGCTATTTTTACAGCTTTAAATATTTCACACTGAAATCAAAAGAAAACAACAATAAAGTACTCAGTTCTGAGTTCAAATTATTATACAAGATAAATCTTATTATTGATAGACATGCAAATTTGCATTCGTTTGTATTTTAGAAATGATTTCCGAGGAACATTAAGAAAATAGTTGTACTGTAGTTGTCTTTTAAATAAATTATATTATTATTAAATTTATTTATTAACTGTACATATTTTTATTTATTTATTCACACATAAAACACTTAACAGAGTAAAGAAAGAATACAGATAGAAGAGCACAAAAGTTATTACATTTTTTAATATTTTTTATAACAAAATTAAATAAAAAGACATTAAAAATTCAAGTCCAAGCTACCGGTGGTCCGGGCCCTGTCCAGGAGTACCGCTTTCTGGATTAAGCCCTCCAAACCAACGAGGCCCTCCTCAGATGTCAACGTGTAACCGCATAGTGGGCAAGTCTATTTATATTTTGCATGACGGTTAATTTTGTCTTACTTCCTTTAAATTTTATTAAGTCTTCTTCAACTATCTTTCTCTAGAAAACATTTTCTCTACAAAACTTCCCAAGAAATCACAAGCTCCACATGCACACAAACTAAGATCATAAGACTTAAAGTAATTTTGGCGCAACGCAGTACAACGTTCGTAAATTTTGAACGAACCAACTTAATTGCTTGGCGCACTGAAAGAGTTGGCTTGCTCGCTGCTCGCGGTGTCAGCGATGGGAAATATTAATACCTCTAGCATCACGCGAGCCTTTCCCGTATATTAAACTTTCAAGAACTTTTATGCTTTTGAATTGTGGTGATTTTAAGAAGGCAATTGTTGTTTGAGCTTGGGTAGTGAAGATTCTTGAGTATTGATCAGCGACAGCGTACGTATGCATGCTTATGTTTTAATGACAATTGATAACATTTAGATAATGAACTACGAGTATTACTTAATTTATGGAAAATTACTTGCACCCTGGCTAACCTGCGCAATGCCTCTGGCGGTGCAATAAACTTGGCTTACGTACTGGGCTCAAATTGTTAGATAAAATGTACCATCGAAACAAAAATAAAAATAAGAACGAATCATTTTACTGTTAGCCAAATTGAATCGTGATCCAGCTTTAACATTCTTGTTTTAAATACAGAAATAAATAATCCTTTAGTGCATTCACTTCAATGACTAATGATATCTATTGAATAACCACTCAACATTAAATCATAAAACTAACAAACCAATGCAACTGGTGTGAAAATTCAAAGATAAAATGGCTTCTAAACCAATACTTAAGCTGAAGCAAGCTCATTAAACCCTGAGTGCCCTGAACCCGACACTTGTGACATTCGCTCTCTTCGCATTTATCAGTCGTCTTTGAATATTGCCGACGCAATAAAATTGGCCACTGGAGTGCTTAGTATTGCCGCTATAGGGAACTGAAGAGCGTCTGAGGCTTCGTCAGCAATATGGCCTGTTTTTAGTGTTCAGTTTCGCGTTTTGCTACTTCTGTGAGGCATTATAAGGTAAGGGAAATGATTTGTTTCGCAAATTGTCAGTTTTGGCGCATAAGACCGCTCAATGTGGTGACACTTAGGGAAAGCCTATGTTCAGAAGTAGCCGCGTTTCGTCTTTAATGATGATGATGATAATTACGTCATAGTCTAGTCAGAATCATCATGGGTTCTCATTTTCTATGAATCAACGGTGACTCTCATTGACAAGCTTGGTCTGTATGGAAGGTTTTGACAATGCCGTCTCTAGCGATGTCTGTGGAAGCGTCTAGGTGCTCTGTGCTTATCACATTGAATTTCTTCGAATTTAGCAATAGTTTTTTAACCCTTAACAACCAACAAGTGTCAAAGACGACACGGTTGGCGCTAGTGGTTGAGTGATCGGCTGCTGTGCTGCGTGTCGTGGGTTCGATTTCCGCAAGTAACAAATAATTGTATGGCCGACAGATAGTTTCTCCGGATCTGGGTGTCTTGATTGTCTGGGTGTCGTAATTTGTTTGTAAACGCATGCCGACGCAATAAATTGGGCACTAAACTGCTGTATTTTCACTATAAAGAACTACAGAGTGTCTGAGGCTTCGTCAGCAATATGAACTGTTTTTCAGGATTTAGATTCTCATTAAATATCCTATTTAAATTGTTGTATTGCAATTTGTCTCGTCAACGTATTTATACGATTTTCTTTTGTTTTGTAATAAAAAATTACAAGCCAAGAATCTGCGAAGCATTTGCCGAAATAACGCTATGAAATTATCAATAACTCATAGGCACGCTAAATTTTCGTCGCATACGAGTAATTTTCGGAAGCGTGTCACGCCTCCGAACACCAACGAAGACGATTTAAAAAACATGGAGTAAGATCAGATGTATTGCTACTCAAACTATACAAGCTAAAGTCTACTGAAGAGGTCTACCTACCCATCTGCTTAAAACTGCTGGAGAAGTGTAACTGTCTTACAAAAAGTTCAAATAAACACCTCATCTCGTTTGAAACTTTAAGATATTTTTGAACAATTTTACAATAGTAAGATTAGAATGCGAACGTGCGAACAGTATGGGCATACATTTGCGTTTATGTCCTGCATTCTACAATTATCGGTCTCGCTTACATACTTGCGTATATAAGCGAGAACGACCACCATTTCTTAAAAAACAAAAAATATCAAATATGTTTCGCGACGTTTGTCCTAACACGGGAAGGTATTCTTTGAGCCTCGACTATAGTCCTCTTAAAGCACGACTCCGGAACTGGGCCGCTAACGTAGAGAAAAAGAAACGCAAGGATTTTAGTCTGCCATGTCTTTCAAAGGACCTAGCTTCTGAATTCCAGATAGTTATCTACAATCCTGTAGCTGGGCTCCTTTGAGAATATGTTTTTCAGTGCCTTAATTTTTTTGCGTTCCCTCTCGTTCCTTTGTTTTTGCTTGTGAACATTTTGGATCCTTTGAGCATGTGTTTTGAAGTACCTGAGGCACTGAGTTTCTTTTTGTCGCGTATTATAGTTACGTAGATAAGAATCTTCCAGATCTTTTCGTGTACTTGTTCCTTTTGTGATATAAAGATTACTTGGTTTGGAAGCGAGACTAACCTTTACATAATATTATGACGCCTTGTCTTTAAAATTACTAGCAGATACCCGGCGTGTACTACTACGCCGGGTATCTTTGTTTGAGAGAAGGTTTTTCTTATATATTTATTTGTTTGTTTGTTTTAGTGGTCTAAAACCATCTTCGCATTATTGCCTTTCTAATGAACCCGTTTTGGGCACATCGGTTCCATGGTTTCAAAGTCTATAACATAAATTGTTTTGTTTAATTGTTCCGTCATTCCAACGGTGAATGGAAATTGGCGGAAATTGCACTCAATTGAAGGCATCGTCCTTTTGTTTATTTGTCGAAAATATTGTTTATTTGATTATGTTTTCTTTTGTTTTTTTTTTGCGGTCTAAAACCATCTTCGTGCCATTCTAATGAAACCGGTTTAAAACTATAATCACTTATATCAGACATTGGTAATTTGTTTTTTTTTGTGTTTTATATATATACTAGCTGACCCAGCAAACTTTGTTTTGCCATAAAAACACCAAAAGTTTATCTACCCTACCTACCCTACCCTACCTACCCTACCCTACCTACCCTACCCACCCTACCCTACCTACCCTACCCTACCTACCCTACCCTACCCTACCTACCCTACCCTACCTACCCTACCCTACCTACCCTACCCTACCTACCCTACCCTACCTACCCTACCCTACCTACCCTACCCTACCTACCCTACCCTACCTACCCTACCCTACCTACCCTACCCTACCTACCCTACCCTACCTACCCTACCCTACCTACCCTACCCTACCTACCCTACCCTACCTACCCTATCCTACCTACCCTACCCTACCTGTACCCTACCCTGCCTACCCTAACTACCCTACCTTACCTACTCTACGCTACCTACATACCTTCCCTACCTATATGTAGGTAAGGTGCAATATTTTTTTTTACTTTACTTTTTTCATAAGAACCTTCTCCTAACAATAACAAACACAACAAAAAAAGAATTAGTGAAATTGGTCCAGCCGTTCACGCGTGATGCTGTGACCAAGGGAAATAGGCATTCATTTTATATATATAGATTTTTATATATATAGATAGACCTTTATTAATACATTACGCAGATGAAAAACCAGACCTGATCTGAACGGCAACATTTTAAGAGCGGTCTTATCCCGATCTCAGCATTTTTGCAATTTTACAAGCCTACACGAGTAGAATTAACGGTATAGTATCACGGTAACTATGCCACTAAACATACCGACGTAGACAGTATTGGCGAATTACTAAAACATGAAAGATTAGAGTGACTAGCCCCGCAGTCAAGCTACTCTATCACTTGCCTTAACCCTACCACGGCGCCCACTCTACTCTACTGCATACTTTACCGCCTACACTAGTTACTCTACTAATAAAATAAAAATTGACGCGGAGACAGTTACTCTAATGAAACTGGTAGAGTACTTGGAATTGGTAGAGTATTACGCTAGTTGACTCTAGAATTAACTCTACCCATGTACACCAGGCTTCAATTATTTACATTGACTGAAGAATAATGTCACTGAGAAGAGATCAACTAGATTTTGAACGTTTCACCCGACTGCCGAAAGAGATTAATGTGTTTATTAGGTACAGCAATTGAGTTTCTTCCATTTATTTTCTTTTACGCCCATCGTCCTCCGCATTATTTAATCAAGATTTACGTCCTAAGAAAAATTAAAATCGAGTTCAAGTCCTATAATTGGCCTGCCATACATATAATTTCCACCTGTAAACGACAAAAACATACAGCTAAAATCAGCGTTGTTTAAATATATAATTTAATAAAGGGGTGAACTAATTAAATCAGGTGAAATATTTTGATATTTGACAACACAGCGGCACTCGGTACTGGAGAGCTCTCGGGATGTTTACTTGCTATAGCATTAATTTTATATTGTATTAAATCGTATAGCCAATAATGTATTGTATTATTTTGGCTGTATAGTTATTTTGCCTGATATATGAGGGTTATAAATGTGGACTTAGATCTTGGGGTTGATAAATAGTATCATCAACATCTACGAAGCACTTGTGCTTTTAACAGCATGTAGCTGAACACCACTCTGGTATTTTACATGGAGCGACGATCTATCTGTAATCTAGATGTTTCGTACTGTGAAAATGGGTATTTGGAGTTATGCGGAACAGGGCGTAAAGTCCCACATACCTCCATAGAAAAGGGAGGATCCTTCGACCAGACGGGTGTTGTGTCTGGTCCGGCCAACAGCCCGACGGTTGATGTTGGACTGTTGTATACGTTCAAATCGCGCCGAAAACTTTGCTTGCGCGATGCAGGATTTGTGTGACGCCATGTCATTAGATTTAAGTGGCGGCGTTGGTGCCGCTACAGGTATATGTTTTATTTTACAGGAAGTTATAAGTGCCTGTGCCAGCAATAAGAACGCCATAAATACTTAGCCACTTTCTCGCCTTTATAATACCCTTAATTGTCAAGTTATACCTGTCGGAAAGTTCAACTGCGAGTTTAAGCATACTGGTTATACAATCACCAACCCGTATAGAACCCTTCTTGGATATAATAATACCAACCTGCAACGGTCCAACACTAGGGCAAAGGCCTCTACTTTTTCAGAGAAGGTTTAATCACCACGCTTGCTCAAGGCGTGTTCGTAAATTCAGGCCATTATTGCAGATTGCCTCGCGATATCATAATATTGATATCGACAAAGTTTATAATAATTTTGTTTACTGTGTCTACACTATAATTACTGTGACACTGCGCCCGCAAATGGAAACATATTGTAATCAGGTTATGAACCGATAATCAGTCAATTATGCGCTAATCACGTGTTTGTAATTAGTATGTTGCGGTTTATCTACTAATAATGCCCTGGCCTGGATCTATAAACCAACAAAGGTAGCAGACAATATCTCATTCTACTAACAATGATGATTGCCAGAACATAAGGGATTCATCATTGACATTTTGGTAGAGCTTGTCAATCCCCTGCATGTTTTACTTATTGACACTCACTATACTCGTAGTTGATAAAATGTCACTTGACTAAAGCGTATGGTCACATAGTAATAAGTTAGAAAACTGAATAACAGTATTGCGTAGCAGTGGCGTAGCAATGCTACGAAATCGTAGCGGTACTGCTACGGCGTAGCACAAGTTCTAGTTGTTTCGTTTTTATTATTTACCGACTTCAAAAAAAGGAGGAGGTTATCAATTCTTCGGAATCTATCTTTTTTATGTATGTTCCCCGATTACTCAAAGAGGCCTGGTCCGATTTGGGATCTAGTGATGGAATCTTAGAAAAATCGCGGGAAGTCCTCAAATATTATAGGCATACGAGTATATATATAAACGTCACATATAATAAAAACGTAAAATCACTGTAAAAGAGAAAAATTACTTTCTTTTCCGAAGTCGGTGTCGAATAACAGAAAACAATGGGTACAAAACACAGCGACTTCAGAAAAGAAAGTTATTTTTCGCTTTGTAGTGTTTTGTTTTTGAAGTCGGTTTGATATTTTTAGCATGGAAAATCACAATACATACAGCTTGCTTAAATCAACAATATGTCAATAATATCGAGGAAAAATGACGATTTTATACGGGGTTAGTTTCCGTTTTTTAAACGAAGAATGCAGGTAGTTCAATGACTACTGTTACCATGCTAAAACACAACACTTTTACTCAGTTTTCTTCAACATACAAAATATTGTGACCTCTTAAAGCTTGCATACATACAAATGCAACATTTTTTTCCTTTTACCCCCAAGTTTATAAAAAACTGGCTTCACCCCCTAAAACATAACCTATTTATCGGCCATGCAGGTGTCAGTATACCAAAAAGGTATATTTTTCCCTCCGTTTATAAGGGCCGCACGTCTCAGGGTAAATTGTAGGGAAAAAGGTTTGCCGCGCAGTTTACTTACGGGGAATTATGGACTTGCATAAGTAACATACTGCCATAGAGTACCAACACCTTTATTCTAAGTCCTTTTTAAGGAATTTTCCTTCACTCCACTTGGCTTAGTAGCCATGCCAACAGATAGGAGCCCTTGATTGATTTCAGTATATCACAAGCTGTAATTGTGTATTTGATTCAGTCGAGTTTGAGTCGACTGGAGGGAAACTAAGAATATCAGTGTAAATCTTTTCGACGGTCACTACCAGAATTGGCATTGCCATAATTTTCCATACGAACCAAGTGTGAGTGACACCGTTTGCTCATAGAGATCGCGACAATTCCGACTATGGCTATGACATTCGGCCCGTATTACCCGACTGCGCGACGCAAAGGAGAATAATTTGTATATCAGTCTATGTATATATGTATATTTGTTCCTATGTAGTGTTCTAGGGACCAAACGCGTCGGTAGATTTTGATAATTCATCCGTCAATCGATTCGTCTTTACCTTGCGAGTGTCACTAAAGACATACGCCATACGCCATATTGTCAAAATGGAAAAAAAAAACAAGTGGGGTATCATTGAATAGGTATTTAAAAATCATCTTTAGGTTCAATTTACCATTTTGCGGAAGATAGTTATAGTCCCCGGCATTTAACTTGGCAAGATTTTGGCGTAGTGGGGGTAAGTTCTAGTAACTGACCAACCACCATATAGAGCGAACGCAACGGATTGGTCAATCCTTGTGTCAACTGACCTACCAATCGTGGGCTCGGAAATGTGCTAAACGTTCCCCGCGACCCGCTAGGTAACAAAAGAGACCTACAAAAACACTTGTGCGCATCTAATGACTCTTGCCAAATTACGTGCCGACATCTATAACAACCATTCTCGCTAATTACCTCATCATATCTTTGAAACCACTAACATAAAAAAAAATACATCTAATAAGTTGATTTTGGTCAGCCAGCTCGCGAATATGTATCCTTCGATTGCATAGCATGATTTCCTGCTGGTTTAAATTTATTTAGTTCGCTTCTTAAGCAGTCGGGTTTTTTATTTTATTAATTAAATTTTTCTATTTTAAAAACCTCGATGTTGATGTGAGGTAAGTGATGGATGAAATCTACGATGGAGTAAGCGAACCCAGAAGAAGCCCGTTAAGTCTTGCTTTGAAGACCGGTCATTTATTTTGGTAGGGAATACAGATGCTGAATGACTTATTGTGCCGATGTGTACAAAGCGTAGACACTAATATTTATTAGCAATGACGTCTCTAGTGGCTGTTAGTGTTCCGTACTCTGTGCGTAGTATGCGTACTGCTTTATATAGGAGTGGGGAAAATCGAGCCAACTTCCGGGAAGTAAGGAAGAAAAGTTAATTATGTATGGGGACACATGTTAGGCTCTGTTGGTGGTCTTCGTATGGTATGAGGTTTTGAGGATTTTATGTAAATTGATAATAATTATATGTGATAAAGGCGGCTCGTGGCCAAGTAAAAACAGCCGCACGGTTTGATTTTCAAGCAACGTTTGTCAGTCGATCCGTGGAAGGATAACCATTAATTACATACCGAGACGTGTCGTCGTGTCTCAGAAAGCATGTTTAGCTGTTGTTTCTGTGGCAGTTACAAGCCTGAAATCTAATACCTGTCTTCCTGAGTATCGTGTAACCCAGTTACTGGGTTGAAGAGGTCAGGTAGGCAGTTGTTGTAAAATACTGCTATTCCGATTAGACTGGGTACCAACCCAATATAAATAGTTGGGAATCGGCTAGGCAGAATGATTGATGTCTGTCTACAAGACTGATAGCATAATTAGCCTTTAAACGATCCCACTGCTGGGACACAGGCCTCGTCTCTATGAGAGGGAATAGGCCCAATGCGGGGTGGATGTGACATGCCTTAAATTTTTTTGTTCTTGGACATGCCACTTGCGTAACGACGACGTTTACCTATTCCGTTTTAAGATATCACAAACTAGATAGGTTACTCAATATTATTGGAACAAAAAAAAATACACTACCACAAAAGCTAACGTAATCGTCCCACATAACGATTACTCCATAATCCCGAACAATAAAAAATGATTGTATCGTTCCGGTGATGCCAATAAAATAATATTGCTATCATGTGCACAAAACCATCAGGCTTTTCCTTTTACTAAGACATATCAGTTTCATATTGAGCCCAAAATTATTGGAAACTAGTTTATGCCAGCGACTTCGCCCGCGTGGAAGCAAAAATATATCCCTTGGGAACGACAGAACGTATTACGGGGTTCTGTGTCTTAAACCAGGACATGGTCGACCTGTTATTAATTAACAAACATTCAAACATATATACATTCATTTTTATAATATTACTAGCTTCTCTCAGCGGCTTGGCCCGCGTGAACGTAAGAAATTATCACATAGTACATTGCGCTAAGCAACTTCGCAACAATGATTTACACCCCATGTGAACGTAATCCAGGGATATAAAAATATCCTGGGGTCTGATCTACCCGTGTCCCAAGCATCATCCAAATTACAGACAGGCGGAGTTACCTTCGCATTTTTAAGATAACAACTGCCAGCGGCTTCACCCGCGTGATTTTCGATAATTATCTCGAGGGGACATATTCCCGGGATAAAAAGTATCCTATGTGCTATTCCTGACTATAATCTTTGCCAAATATCATCCAGATCCGTCGAGCCGTTTGAACATGAAGAAGTAACAAACACACACACATAAACTTTCGCCTTTATAATACTTATTATTAGTGTGATAGTGTGATGTGTGTGTGCGTGATGTGTGGTTAGGGTTGCGGGCAGGCGCTGGATGCGAGACGCACGGGATCGGTCAATGTGGCGACACCTGGGGGAGGCCTATATCCAGCAGTGGACGTCTTTCGGCTAAAAAGCTGATGATGGTGAGTGTAATGTGATGTGATATTGTTATGAAATAGTATGGGTTAGTAGGCAGTAAGATAGAATAGCTCTTAGCTTAGCTTAGATTAGCAAAACTGTTAGGCTGTTGAAGCGTGATCAATTCCCAAACATCCAGACATTTTATTTATAACATAAGGAAATAGGATAAACAATTGGTAGGCAATTTGCATCTGTCTATTCGTAGAAAATTGTACGAGTTTATATTTTGCCGAAATTGGGTATGGATGGATGTACGGAAGGCAGTTTGTTGTATGAAGATGTACTTCCATATTGTTGGCGAAAAGGTTCGCGGCAATAGGAAAATGGATACCGTTGTGAATGGGGTAGGCGTGTTACACTACGCATTGCCTGCTTGTTTTAGCAATATAGAACAACTAGCGGATGCCTCGCGGTTTCACCCGCGTTGTTCCCTTTGCCGTGGGAATACAGGGATAAAAAGTAGCCTATGCCAACCGGGAATAGTGTGGCTTCTCAACGGTGAAAGAATTTTTGAAATCAGTCCAGTAGTTTTTAAGTTTATTCGTTATATACAAAAATACAAAACTTTCCTCTTTATAATATTAGTATAGAAATAGATGTACGATAACCGGGTAGGTAAAAGTTTTTAGATATTTTCATTTGACTACTATGGAGTACAAGGAATTTTGGATTTTGTTGTTTATTTAAGCTTAACTCATAAGTCTTTGCAGCAGCACAGCATTGATGGCCCAGTTTTAACAACGACCCTGACATATGTATGTAGGTAGGTGCGTGAAGTTCGTGGGTTTGAAATCAAATTTGCACTCAAATTTTGAAGATGTGTGATATTCACCAATCCATACTGTGCCCGGTGGATTTTAGCCCACTCCCTCTCACAGAGACGAAGCTTGTGTCCAAGAATTTGTCTCATTTCAGGTTGATAATGCTATGTATGTTGATGTGCTAGTTGTATCAAGCGCAGGTTCGATCTTGCATGGAATACTGTTCTCATCTCTGGGACGGATCTGCCAAGTACCAGCTTGATGCACTAGAGTCGATCGAAAAACGGGCCAAGAGGCAATGAGGCACTGGTTGATTCAAAGCTCCAGAGCCTTGAACATCGTCGCCGAGTAGCCAGTTTGTCGGTTTTTTATCGGTTACATTTCGGGGAGCGTGCGATGGAATTGCATGATCTGATTCCGCCTAGCCCGTTTCATCATCGGACTACAAGACGTACAGCGATACGCCATCGCTACATGGTGGACATCCTACCCATACACACTAAACGTTTTGAAAATACTTTCATTATGCGTACTAGCTGTACGCATAATGAAAGTATTTTCAAAACTCCCATGGAGTTCCCTGCCTTAGTCTTTGTTTCCTGATAGCTACAACCTCGGGGTTTTTAAGTCACGAGTGAATAGGTTTCTTCTAGGCAAGCGTGTTGTTACACCGTCGACCACATCGTCACTTACCATCAGGTGTGATGGTGGTCAAGCGCGAGCCTAACAACAGTAAAAAAAAAAATGCTTTTGCAGTTATGGAATAATCGCGTGTTTTGAGTATTTGTGTGTGTGTTTGTGTTGTGTGTTGGTGTGTTTGTTGATTGGAAAACATAATAATAATGTTAGAATTAGAACGTTAGTTCATAAATAAGTTCATTCAAAACCCAAAGCCAACAAAAACAAAATTCAAATAACTTGACAAAACTTGACACTTACCAAATTAAAGTAAAAACCAAACATTTTTTCGGCCCATTATTCGTCCCACAATGGTTTGAAGGCTTTCGTCAACTAAGCAAGGCAAAGTTAAAGTTAAATTAACGAGTTGAGAATAACCGCGGCTCTACGAACAAACAAACAAGGGTCATTAATCATAAAACTAAGACCCAAGGGTTCTGTACACTTAATTATTGAATAGAATTCTAAATAACTTTGATTCTAATAGCTGGGTTAGTTTTTATTTGGGAGGCTTTGTTTGTTAAGTAGATAATGTTGTGTTTTGTTTATGGTAGTGATGTGCGCAATTATTTTTGGGTGGCTCAAAAGTTCTGAAATGGTTGTCTGCTACCGGGTGAGCACGGCCTCTCTGATAGGATTGAGTCACAAATTTTATCACGCTTTTTATTTATTAATATTATATTATTTTGTAAGGTTACAGGCTATATCCAGTCAGGAAAGCCTAATTAACGGTCCTTCACGGCCATGTTATCGATCTTAATATACATCTGGTGAAGGATATTGTGAACTTATCGCTTTTAGTTACTTTAGTAAAAAGTGATCTTATTTATCTGCGGATTTTGTGACGGCATAATATTAGATAGGTACTGTGAGGTACAGACCCCTTTATGCTACCTAGCTAGTATTCCAGTATGTTTTAGAAACTTTTTAATCCGAGAACTCAAACTAATTAGAATATGCTATGTTCCTTACACAAACGTTGGAAGGTAATTATAAAACTGTTTTCATCATCATCATCATTTAAGCCGAAAGTCTTCCACAGCTGGATATCAAGAATCACCACATCACGAGCTCATGCTCGCATTCAGTAGACTCCCACGGCCATCACTAAGAACAGCATAACGGACCCCTTTCAAAACTGCGTGTTCCGGTACACTTATAAAAACTTTATTATTAACTCTTAAGTAATCTATTTTCCATTGTTTTCAATATTATCACTTCCTAAACTCCACTAAAACTCATTCCCAACCACAAAACAATAACGAATTCTCTCTCAACCGTCTCCTCACAACAAAGATATAGCTGACAGTAGCATCTATAAGTCTGGTTGAATATTGCGCACAATAAAACGGTGGCCACTTCAACTCCGGCCTCAATACCGAATCGCGATAGATTGGAACTTGACAATTATAATGGCCAAGGCGGAGATTTTTACGAGTTCTGCAATATTTAACAAAAGGGTTTTTTGAGCGCCTTTTGTGCTGATATAGGAGTTTGTTGTGAATAATGGAAGAATGGGGTAAGGGTGTTTATTGTTTGTTGTAACAGCTATATGTTTTGTTCCTTTTTTAGTCCAATATTGCTAGTTTGTAGTTACATTGATGCAAACTTTTTTGGTAACGACGAGTGAAGAAAAATAGGCAGACATGGGGACTGCCGACAGAAGTCAAACTTAATAATTTTGTAATAACTGGCCGCTAAAGGTGAACGCGCCGCAGTCATCAAATTTTATAAATCTTTATATAAAATCGTATGCAGCCTCGTGCACCTAATCGCGCCGCACTACCCGCATTTCAGCAAAATGCTGTAGGTATACGCATTCCACCAGCGCGTGCATATGACGTCATCAGATTCAGCGCGTTCGATGCTTGCGGCGAGTGCGATGCGGGTGGCGCGGCGCGGAGACGTCATCCTTATCCGTATATAAAATTTGTGACGTATATTTTAAGTATTGGTAGTAATGGTTTCTATGTTTACGTATCCTTATAATATATTCTGCTCAAAAGTCTTATAATTGCGTGTATTTATAGAATTCTTACCTTTAAGGAAGTTTAGTTAGTCATCTATTAATATTTCTGCGTAAAGTCAGGCTTTCGTTGTGACACAGAAATAAATTGAAAGTTATTGACGTCACACTGTTAAATGTTCGAAGTTTTGTTTACACCGATGGGATTCAACATTGTGGACTTATACTGACTGAAATATGTATGTGACATCCATACAGATATGGTAGTGCCAAGGATATATATTATTGCATTGTATTTTTTAAGGTTTCTTCTTCGTTTTTTTTTAAATTAAAAGTGTGAGTCAACACCATGCTATATCCACTCTAGATAAATAACATATTTTTAAGTGCGTAAATAGCCTAATTCGGAACTATAAGAATTTTTGAAAGATACTCAAACGAATCTCAGGGTTGATCAAGCCCAATTAGCTGAACGAATTTTCCTACATGGTCAAACGAGCTGGTATACGCAACTCCTAGTCTTAGCGCACGGAAACACATTTTGAAGATCAACAAATTAATTTTGTTATTCTGATGTATCAACATTAAGAAGTTCTCCTTAACGGACAAAACCACAGACAACAGCTAGTTTGGTGAAAAATTACTTTATTTCTGTCTCCAGTCCAACAAAAAGCCTCTCTAAACGCAGGGGTACATCTTTACCCCATTTTCCGCGTCCCAAAACATATCATTGCGATTATCTCACAGTGTTTCGTTTTACCCCGCGTATGAGACAGCGGTCATGTTTACGATGACTTTAGTGCTTGACGCCCTTCTTGTAAAATAGCTGAGGGACGGCGCTCGTGTACGAGGTTAGGAAACTGATGGGTGGGCGGATTTGTGATGATTGTGCAGGCATCTTGGAGGGTAGTTGTCTACATGTTTAGTTTGGTTATAATTTGAAGATAGTGATTTTGACGTTTCGATAGTAGTTAATACTATATACTTAAACGTTTTCATATGTTAATTTGTAAAGAAAAAAAAAGCCGGCCAAGCGCGAGTCGGACTCTCGCACCGAGGGTTCCTTACAAACCTCAGCTTAAAGGTATTATAGACCTGAGTATTTGATATGAATTTCAATTTAATACCTCTACGCGTTCATGTGGAAAGGGGTAGTAAGTTTAAAATTATTAAAATATTTTCATTATATGATGTAACAAAAAATTACAGCTTTCGCAATTATTCCTTTATTTGTCCTATAAGACGTTGCTTCGTGCCAAATTTCAAGATTCTGAGTTCACGGGAAGCACCCTGTAAGTTTTAATTCCCTTGCGAGTGTCGAAAATTTGCGGCATAATCGTCTGTATCTTTTGATTGCGTTGGCTAAGAAGTTTGATTTTTTCACAGCAGACAGTAGACTTGAGTATTTGATATAAATTTCAGTTTGATACCTTTACACGTTCCTGAGAAAAAGGGTCTTGACAGACAGACGGACGGATGGACAACAAAGTGATCATATAAGGGTTTTGTTTTTTCCTTTTGAGGTACGGAACCCTAAAAATTGGTCAAGTGTGAGTTGGATCCGAGCACTGAGGGTTTCGTACAAACAGCTACATTCACCAAAATAATTAAATAACATTACTGAAGTTCATAAACTATGAAGGCTCCGAACATTGCTCTAACGATAAGATAAACAGAATTGAGGGACAAATTAACTTTGCCGTTGGAAAACTGTAGTCCCCATACATAGACATAAGTTGCGGTTAGTTTACCAACTGCAAATAAGTTAATAATCATACAATTTTATGGTTTTCGGATTTGTTCCTTTACTTGTCCAATAAGTCATTGCTTCACGCGTCATTAACGGCTGTATCTCTTGATTACGTTGATCTAGAAGTTTGAATTTTTCACAGCTCCAAGGGGTTGCAAACTTGAGTATACGATATTAACTTCAACTCGATACCTACACGCGTTTCTCGAGATAAAGGGTCTTGACATACAGACCGACAACAAAGTGATCCTATAAGGAATCCGTTTTCTCCTTTTGAGGTACTGAAACCTAAAAAACGGTTTCTCCTTATCACAATCTTTCGCCAAGGTGATCGAGCACGAGTAAAATCTCGCACTTAGCCAACTGAATTTGTCTTAGAAGTCCTAATACTTATTAGTAAACATCCAAAACTGTGAATTACGATATATCACTATATTGCTTTATATGTCTAGTGATAAACATAAACTATATCAACATGTTTACATAAATTATAATTAAGTGAAATTTGATGTATGGTCCCAACATAAATAACAAACAACGTAGTAACTTACCTAAGTTCTAACAACGTATGGAAACCTGAGAAAAGTTTTCCTACATAGAATAAAAATATGTAGTTATGTACAGTTTGTGGAGTAACTTTTCTTGATTTTCAGTATCACTAGGCATAGCTATTATTAAGACAATGGAAATGTTTCTAAACCAATAAAGTCCCCAGTTTAAGCGCTGACCACCAGCCGGTTGTCATCGCTGATTGCTTTTTCAATTAAATTTCTGAGCGCGATACATCGGCGATCGGCGGTTACCATCGGTGTTAGACCAAATTGGATACCGATACCGAGAACCGCTGGTTTCGGGATTTGAGTGCTCACTTTAACTTTTAATAAAAGTTGAGAGTGAGAGATTGGCTATGACTATGGGGCAGATATGGTCAGTAGATGGTGCGTTATAAAACCAGAGCGTTTATTGCAATTTCGGATTAACTTTCTAAATTACTTTTAGGTGCCGATGTTTTTCCCGAAAGTTTAGCCTCATATTCGCCTGTTACGTTTAAAAGTCCCAGGTACGAGTAAAGCATTAGGCTTGCCCTCTTACCCAGTACCTCTTACCTCTTGCCCAGTTTATGGCTTTAGGCTTGCCCAATAGAGGGCAAGCCTAAAGCCATAAACTGGGCACAAATCAAGGCTCCAGGCTGCTACTGAGTATTCACTGTTGAAAAAGCCCGAAGTCAAACCCAGAATATTGATAAATGATAATGATAATGATAAAAAAATATATATTTCAAAGTTATGAGCGTCGAAAGTTCCATATTTCAACACTAACTTAAACGCATCTTTGAGCGGAATTAAATACCATAAGAAGAAAGAAAATTGCAAAATAGTCACTATACAAGGATAGATTAGTAGTTAAACAATGCAAATAATTTTATTTTGAACAGATACATTTAGTTGTTTTTTCATGATATCCATATTCCGAAAGGTCTGCGCGCTCGTTTTCGTCTTAATCATCATACAAAATAGTTCGTGCCGTCGACTAGGGCAACCTTAGGCGCAGGCCACATAGAAATGGCGCTGGGGACAAAATGCATGGCAATAAAGCGCAATTTGATCAGGCGCGGGCGCCGAGATAGCGCGTTATAACCATGTCTGATCAACGACATACCGTGTGTCCTAAATTGCGCTTTATTTCCATGCATTTAGTATGAAATTTGAATGGAATAGGAAACCGCCCGTGCCATGTCCGCGCCCGACGACATTTCTGTGTGGCCTGCACCTTAGGCTATGTTATACAACACCTGAAGCTCCCCAGTCCAAACACTCTGTTTAAATATACCTCGCCCAACACAAATGACTGTTGATGTAACATATCAATAATGCACGATCGCATAGCATTGCAGCGTGTTGTTTATCCAACAGCACAACCACTGTTGTCCATAATAAATGAAGTTTGTTGATACCGCGATAATTATTGTTGTTCTGCATGTGTTAATTTATTAATTGATGTGTGTGGATGCAAGTTCGTTATCTACTGGCAGTGGGCGGTCGTAAAGGGGCTTATGTGGAGTGAATCGGTCTAAAATACCCTACTTAGTATTTGTAAGTTTGTGCTCCATTGGTGTAGTTGCTGCAAGGTGGTCCAATGCGAGGGTAAACAAATAAATGAATGAATGAAATGAAAATACGGGGCCCATATATTAAATATGTAACGGATATATTCATAAAATCTAAGCGACCATCTCAGCGATTTATATCACACCGATAAGCGATTCTTACTAAGCGGAATTGCAAGTATATTCACACGGATGCAATGCGATGCCATTCGACCAAGTCATCTTCTTTTCGGAAGTCGGTGGAACCTATTTTTTTACATTTTTGACACTGTTTTGTGTTCGTAGGCTTTTTACTACTCGTCAGATCTTAATCAAATTTAAATGGGACCACATGAGAGTCACCAACTATCAATTCAAAAAAAAAATCATCAAGATCGGTTCATAATTAGCGGATTAAAAAACATACAAAATTATTCAAGTATTATTTCATTACAAGTATCTATATCCAACAAAATATTTATACGAACAAACTAACCTGCTATCTCACACCACTTAACACATATTACACCTGCATTCTCATAAAAAAATCACCATGAATTCCATACAATCAAACATACAATTGCATAAAAGAACAATAACATACAACACAAGAAGTAAAAACAAATTCCAACTAGCAACTGCATGTGCACGGCCTAATTACGGCAAAAAAACAGTATTAGTGGAGCACAGCTGTCCAATGATTTACCGGCAGATATTAAGAGGTGTGGTAATATTAATGGTGCGTATAACCTCTAGAAGATTACTAGTAAAATCACACGCGATTGAACCTAAATTATTAGAGTAATCTAGGCTATAATTGCTGATTCAGCAGTGCTAAATTGAAGGAGAAAAGTACGCAGATGAGACGAATGGCAATGGATAAAGTTCAATTTACTAATTATACCACATACCTTTGAAACATGCAATGCGATGCGATTCCCATGCAGATGCCGATTCCACATTCGGGAAGTTCAGCTCACAGACTAGGCACACTATGCTGGCCAGCGGTACACAACACAGTAGGTCTAGGTAATACAGATAACACTTTACATGTAGGTTCAATTAAGAGGTTTGGGCGAGATGACGCGTGATGATGGAATTGCGCGCACCTCAGCCCTGGTTGGCAAGAGACTGCCCGACCGCTGGTGGTCGTGGCAGACGGCGTAATGAATGTAGCGCCATCACGCGGCATATCCCCAAAACAACGATACGTGACACTTATTTAATAAATTGGAACTAGTATACCAATGCCTCTCAATCGCCCTGTGGTGATGTAATAAAATATGAACTATAAATTTGGAAGCGTAACCAATTAACTTCTTTAAGGGTAAACTAAAAAAAACATGTATGTACCCTATAACGTCGCCAACGCCCCAGAGGCAAATATTATTATTATTTAGATTAAGTAACTTTGTATCTCATTATAAGTGAACTGTTATTTATAAGTTCTTATGGGAAATAAATATCTTTAAACCTACATAGAGTCGAATTAAGAACCTCCTCCTTTTTGACGTTGGTTGAAAATACGTGCGTGATATCGCCATACACTAACACAACACACACAAAAATTAAATTGTTTTCACTGACTGTACTTTTGATATATCTCGTGGACTCGTTGAGAATGCATCTAAGAACATTTAAAACGATATTATAATTTTTTCATGGACCCGGTGGGCAAAGAAGAACAATAGAATCGTGGACCTCTGGGAATAACCCGACTCAGTCAATAATAATAATAATATATTAGCAGAAAATACAAGATTGACACATAAATATACACATGATTGTCAACTAGGTGACAGAATAATTAACAACAAAAGTACAGTCAATACAACATTTGAGTCCTGACTCCTAAACTAGGAAGATCCTGTATCTTAGGAGGCAGTGTCTTCGCATAAATAGTGGACGAGTAAATGCACATCGTACTATCAGACAAGCAATGAAATAATGATGAAAATTATTTTGTCACCATGATTTTCACCTGCGGAAGTATTAATTCGAATGTCTGTGTTTGCTTGTTACGCTTTGAACGTATTTGGATGAAACTTGGCATGTGAAAAGACCAGAACCTGGATAAGGAGACATAGGATATTTTTTACCCCGGTATTATGTTCACACTTTTCAGGCGTGCGAAGCTGCAAGCAGAAGCTAGGTCTTACAAGGAATGTATTATAATAATAATAAAACCTTTATTACATGCATTAATTGTTAACTTACAATGAGCGCTTTTCCCTTTTATTTCATTAATTCATTTAATTTAATTATTTTTTTTATTTAATTTTTTGTACTATTTAATTTCTGCTGCATGCAGCTGTCGCAAGGCCTCCCCCGACTCCTCCCATTCTTTCCTGCCCCATGCCTTTCTCCACCAATGGCTTGTGTGTTTCGATATGTCGTCTATCCATCTTGTTTTCGGTCTGCCAACTCTTCTAATCTTGTCTCTTGGAACCCATTCTGTAACTAGCCATCTTTTTCCACCTTCCACTTGACATCCTGCTGACGGAATTTAGTATTGCGACAACATAAAATCTATTTCTTCCACCAAACAATACCTACCTTGAACTGAAACTAATTGGTTCAAGTAAAATAATAAGTTTATATCTCAACTATACTGTAGGTCCAACAATTATACCTAACCGTCTAGACAGTCTTTATTTTAATAAAGACTTACCAGTCAGCAATATTGTTAGTTTTAATGACAACAGATAATAACTTGAGTCAGACAATTTCTTAGTATTTCTATAACAACCCTATTATTTTATAAGTCTAATGAAAGGTAACACAGGTCAATCTATGAGTAGACTTACGAGCAAAGCGGCTACGGCGTGCCTAACGTGTCTAACGATATGTCACGTACAATCGGCCAAAGCTACATCTGACCACCGTAAGGAATATTTCTGCTTGCAGGGCTCGCCCGCTAAATTAACGCCGACTTATACTCATCAACCAATAGCATCGCAGCATCGGGTGACTGTTTCTCTAGTACCTGTCAGCCCCTTGTTTTTGTAATAAAAAAAGACTGCAAAAAACCAAACAACTCATTTTGCTATGGTCGACGCAAAAAGGGCGGACGCAGCTGTGGTCATCTTGTGCACGGTATTTTGTTTTCAAAGTGGTCAGATATAGCTTTGGCCCATAGTACATTTTGGCATTTCGACATAGCTTTAGCTTTTTAGTTTTTTGGTTGGTAGTTTACCTTTAGTCATTTTAATACGATACGGCAAAAGTATCAAGTTCTGAAAAAACATCACTGGTTGGACAGTTTAATTTATCAAGGACTAGCTTCAGCTCGAAACCTCGCCCAAGTGAATGTCGGAAATTATCCCAAGGGCACGTACTCCCTGTTTTCTTCTCCAATCCAATCTATCTCTTTACCAAAATTCGTAAAAACCGGTAAAGCGGTTTGGGCGTGAAAACTTAACAAACAGACAGAGTTCCCATACATAAATCCTACACAAACAAAGCGATATAAAGTACCTAGCTCTGAACAAACGTCACTGGTGGGACGGTTTCATTTATCAAGGACGTCGGAATGCAACGACTCGGTGAAGTGAAGGCTCAATAGCATTCTTTTCATGAATAGACTTCAGTTGCAGCGCAGTGGAAGTGACGCTTGATATCCTTGGGGTTTCCACAGTTAAACGACAAATATTCAAGGAAATATTCGAATGATAGTTATGCCTGCCTCCTCGTGATTTTAAGAATACTTTTTTTTTTTTTTTTTTTTTTTTTTTTTTTTAAACTTTGCCCCACACTAGGAATGTCTTCCTGTATCGTGGGTGCGTTTACAAACATATAAACTCACATACACAACACCCAGAGCCGGAACAACTATCTGCATGTCATACAAATATTTGTTCCATGCGGGAGTCGAACCCGCGACACGAAGCGCAGCAGTCAATCGATCAACCACTGCGCCAACCGTGCGCCCAAAATAAAAAAATAAAAAAATAAAAAATTTATTTTTACTATTCGCAAAACTTACAGGTAATTACAAATTACGATAATACTTTTTAAAATATTTTATGATCTTTTATGCCTTTTATGACAGAGAACAGTGGTGGCCCAGTGGTAACGGCTTCGACTTACGTGTCACAGGTCGTGGGTTTGAACCCAGCCAGGCGCTTTACTTTGTGCTTTAATTACTTCATCACCACTGCTCTAAAAGCAGTGAAGTTAAACATCGTGAGGAAAGTGTCGTCTTCGAATTTTTGGTTCTAGACCAAAAATTCGAAGACGTTTGACATCCACCAACCCGCATTGGGCCCCCAGCAGTGGGAACATAAAAGGATGATGATGAAGAACTTTAATTACAAGTTTTAACTTATAATACAATCTTTCCCAATATATACGCACAAAGATACACAATCATAACCGGGAATAATTAAGTATAAGGCAAAAACCACTTATCCGGCAAGGCAAAAACCACTTTTTCTTTAGCAGAGTGGCAGCCCTGCTTAACATAACAAAAAAATAACAAAATCCATTCACAGACATTAAAAACATCGCAAACCAATTCTATTTTCAAAACAGTCTAAATAAAAACGAAGTGAAGCCGAAATTAACCAACCAAGAAGTACCCAATAATATATTATTATCACATAAAAAGCCATTCTAGCAACTGAGGCGCGAACCGCTGACACAGCCTTCAGAAACCCGGTGAAAACGTAAACAAACATTTATTTACTCACAAAACAATTTTTCAAACGCTCAAAGTAAGCAGGGCGGAGTCGACGAATGTAACCACTGAACCGCTACAGTATTGAACAGGTGGGTGGCAGAAGATTCAGTTGGTGTAAAAAGTTTTTCTTTTAGTTGTAGTGAGTTTAATGAGCCCAAGGTAATGTCAGAATAGATTACCCGAATAACATGAAACTTGAACATGAATGGAAGTGGTGGAATGACAGTGTACCAGGATGAACTGTATACATCACACCGAAGTGTGATTTTATGTTATGAACGGATGTGAACAATAAGCAGATATGCGTTTGCAGTAATCCCCGGAGATTGGCCGTCTTTTATTGAAGAGTTCTGTAGTATATCTCCGAAGTTCTTCATCAGATCTTCACCAAATCTAAATGGGATTTATTGGGAAACATTCTCACTCAAACAAAAATAATAAAACGTCCTACTTTTTGGAAAATCGTTTAAAATTGTTTTTATGTAACTGGGAAATCATTATTATTAGCCGAAAGATATCCACAGTTGGACATAGGCCTCCTCCAAGTGTCGCCACATCGACGGAAACTGTGCGTTTCGCATGCACCGGATTTCAGCAACCTTTATCATTGAGTCTCGCCTTTTAATTGGGAAATGGCATATTTAATTTGGACTCAGATGAGAACATAACTATAGAGTTGAAACAGGCCAATATGTAGATTGGCTACATATATTATATAATATTTTGTGGTCGACTTACAGTCTGATGCCGCTGAATCCAGTATTTTGAAATACTGCCATCTGACCTCCAAAATTAAGCAACCAACCACCTCGTTACTCCTTGGTAAGACTTGGTCAGAATTTTAGTCGTCAGACTGCAAAACATCTTGCCCTTTTGAGGCAAGAAAAACACTCTGTATTAAACGCAGTAAAAGGCCTGATACTTAATCTTATCTCAGAAACAGCACAAACTTATGTCCTTCTTTACACCACAAAAGATTCACCAAGCAACAAAGTTTAACCTCTTCAAAAAAAACTTGTATTACTGGCTCCCCTGTCTCATCTTCATGTCAAGCCATGTTTTTTCCCCAAGCAGATTGATAAATGAGCTTTGATTTCACGTGTCACTACAGCGCGAGTGACAGAAAAGATCGCGTCTTTACCCAGACCGTATATTCTGTATTTAATGTACTTTTTTTGTGATTTTGCTGGTAAAGTGTATTGATCAGCTGTTTGTCGTGTTGTTGCTACGCGATTTGACGGGTTCTTTAGATGAATGACTGGGGATTTGTATGCCTTTCGATTTTGCTTGATTTTGTGATGATGTGTGACACCCGTTTAAGGCAGATATAAAGTATTTACTGAATGTTACAGCTTAAGATATATATTAATTTTCATCCGGTTAGACTGGCAGAGAACCCCAACATAGTTAATTTGGTTAAATTTTGATCATGTTATAGGTAACAATAACAGTAATAGAGCGGTTACTGCATAATAAGTATGATTAGTACTATTTGTTTTTATTTTAATGATTTTATTTAATTTGATTTTAATGATAAATATTAATTTATTACCTGAAAATGAATGAATTATTATGTTTGACTTTGAAAATCTCGGGACCCTGGGTACCGGTCCTTTGAAAGGCGTGCGAGGGGCAGAAGCCAAGTCGCAGAGGCCTTGTTACGCATGTATCAGGTAATGTGACACCAACCATCGATTATCCCTGTAAGCACTGCGCAAGTGTACCCAAGGGAAATCCCCGCCTAGTGCAGGACTATTGCAAAATATGGAGAAAAAATGCATTTGGATATGAAATTTATTTATTTATTGAGCAAGGCACACCAACGACTCATTTACAAATTAATATTAGAAAATAACATTCAGAAAAGATCCTGTGTCAGCAAGTCACTTACAGGCATGCACATCATTATCATAATAAGTCGCATAAAATAAAATAAGAATTTAAACAAACATAAAGTGAAATCAAAGAAAATTACATTAATTAAAATAAAATAATGCATAGTGATCAAAAATATAATTTAATTATTATTATTATTAATAACATTTAGATCAAAATTTTGTATAACTAAGATTCAATTCGAGCGCTTATCTCGCCGACCAATAGTTACGCAGTTTCGTGGGTATATTTAAATGTGCAAAAGTGATTGGTCCAAAATAAATTATTTATTTATTATTACTATTAACTAAATCGGCTATTCAACATGCATTTCAGAGACGTTATTTCGTACTAAAAATGTATATTTAGTGCGCCAAGTAACTGTTTATTTACTGCTACAATTAAACTTCAGATTGTTTTGCAGGTTAAGAAAACAGTGGCGATGATATAAAATGCTTTTCACCGGACAGTTAGCCTATATTTCCAAACACCATTAGCTTTAAAACTGCAGAAGAAATACAACTTTGAAATTAAACTTTCAGGTGAAAAGCAAACTTATAAACACACAAGTTGCATTAAGCTACTCAAAATCAAAATCATTTATTTTTATTTTACATAGGCCTACATGGGCACTTATAAAACGTCGACAAAAGGTGCACGGTTCGGGTTGGTCGTTTCCTATGGAGAAGAACCGGCAACCAACATGGTTACTCTTTTAAACTACGTCGGTACATAAGACAGTGTCATTAAACAATGAGTAAACGCAAGAACACGCGTAATTACGCATACAATGGCGACATTAGCGCGCAGACCAGCGCTTATTAAAAAAGAACAAAGCTATTTCAGTTCCGAGGTTTTGAATCTGAGGATTGTTTTTTTAAACTTTTATTTTTGTTTGCTTGGTGACTTGTAACTGTGAAAGAACTCGTGATTTTAGTATTCTTTATTTTGTGTTAAGTTTTAAAGCATATAGTCTACCCAATCTAGGCCGGGAAGAATAGACGGTTGACCACTTTTCTACCTTATTCAATCCACTTTAGCCAACCGCGTACTTCCACGGCAAGTTAGGTGACAAAATATACTTAAAGGGAAAATGTCAATCCTAAATCCCTGTACTGTTCGCTTCCTCCGTATAAAAATTGAAGCCAATTATGACAGGACACTCACTCAGACAAATGTTCTGGTATGTTTTACATGTATTCCGTTTAATACAAATTAACTCATTAAAATAATACAATCAAAATCAATACTGACGTCAAGAACAGTTGCTCAAATATTTATAGCTTTTCATTTTATAATGTCTGACACAATTTTCTTCATCGTCATTGTGAACAGAAGTAGCCAAAATATTGGTTCTATTCTTTTTATATTTTGTTTTACAGTTATTACCACGTATATATAATGTGGCTATGACCTAGGAAGTCGTAAGATGGTGAATGGTAATTTTGTTATTATAAGTTATTATTTTCTGCTAGCTCAGTTTTAATTATATAAAATCAAGGACTACGTTGAAGATAAAAACATTTGGCCTTAGCTCCTTCTGCGCATGCAGCTTCCCTGGTAACTTGTAAACGGCACAAATATGTGGATGTCTCTAACTATTCTCAATCTCATTTTTCTTTCCTTCTTTTAATTAGACTTTTACAATGGTTTTCAAACATCTTTATAGCACTTTGCTAAGAATAGTTACAGCACTGATAACAAAATTTGTGCCACATGTTAAATTTAGTCATGTAATACTATTTTTATTTACCTTTGTATAGATTCTTTTACCGATTGTTTTGTGAATGTGTGAACATTGTAGGCCTTCTAGATGCTAGTTAACATTTGTTAACTTTTTTATAAAATATATAATCCTTTTATTTTATTTTTTTAGTTTCTTACGACTTATTGTCATAAGTCGGGCCTACGTTGTCCCCCCATGTCTAAGTACTAATGCTGTAACATGGAAATATTGTAAAACCAAACCATTTTTAAAAGAGTAACCATGGAGTTTCTTGCCGGTTCTTCTCCATAGGAAACGACCAACCCGAACCGTGCCCTTTTGTCGACGTTTTATAAGTGCCCATGTAGGCCTATGTGAAATAAAAAAAAAAATGAAAAAAAAAAACATAACTTATGGCTACTACGAGCATATTGGTCAGGAATACTTGAGCTATTTATTACTGAGACCATCAGAATAACAGTTCTGTGGCAGCATGAGAGTAATTTGGCCTTATTAAACTCAATTTGTGGTGCTAAAGTTTTGTTCAAAAATATATACTGAAACAAAGTTAAGTTATTAGTGTTCGTAATTTTTATTTTTCGAAGTTGACGAGGTTGACTAGGCCACGGTCGCGAGGGATGAGCGCGGAATGATTGTTGTGTGGCCTTTTTAGTGCCATTTTGTAGTGGAATCTGCTCTGCAAAGATCATACTTATTATAAGTATTGACTTGTAGTAAAGTTTTAAATCATAAGTAATGATGTTTCTTAACAGGAAATTCTAGGGGTGAGGGTGGCTATTTTTGCACACAGCAAAGGAGGTAAGCTTACCCAAATCATACAGGAAAAACATCTATTTTTATATTCAGGAAAATATAAAATTACCTACGGCTGTCAAATAATATGTATAATGATAAGCATTGTCGAAATATCATTTAGTCAAACCTTTATATACATTATGGACTTTGATAAATTCGTACTCGCTGGTAAAATGTCATTTGTCTAAGCCCTCATATTTTTATAGCAATATACTGAAATTTACATAAAACCCATTTTTACTAAGAAAATACGTTACTACATAAAGTTTTTTATTTTTGTCATTTTAGTTGTGGTACATATCTATAATGCCCACACATGAAACTTGAACACAACCGGTGAAATAAGAGTACACCAGAGTTAACTGTACACATCGGTGTACCCCTTTGTACCGGCGTAATATTATGTTATGAAATGGTGTGAACAATAAAGAGACATGCGATTTCAGCAATCCCAATAGATTTGCCGTCATTTATTGAAGAGTTCTGTTGTAAACCTCCGAAGTTCTTAATGGGACCACATGAGAAACACCAGCTTCCAAATCAAAATTGCTTCACGAAGTAAAATGTTCTGAGGAGAAAATTATACAAAAACAAACGAATTGATAACATGTGGGATCGTTATACACTATAGAAATGCTATAGACGATTCCAAACACTTCGTGACAATTGCTAACACGGATACAGTACACGGTCACCTTTTTGGGTTCTCGCCTATGTCATGGCCCAACCGCTATCACCCGCTATCGTCGCGGCCACATCCTGTCCGATGTTCGGCCGATGATTGCGCAATTCCCCGCCGGTTATTATTGCCATTGTTCGGAAATTTAACGCTTTCATTTATTTTTTATTGGCGTCGTTTGTCATATTTGTAGTTTAGTGGAAACAATGGCTGAAATGTATCAATAGTTGAGAGAGAAAAACATTTTATTTGTTTGGCTGTTGCCGCTAATGGCTTGGAAAAATGTTTGAAGGACTGTTTTTTGAAGTATGGTTACTGAGACGTAATTGGATGTTGTTGTAGTAGACCTAGATATTGTATTGTAAGTTTTGTAATATAATAGATACTCCAAATGTTACTCAGTAATCGGCGTTGTTTAGTCTAGAATTTTGTTGTGTTGTAATATCAACCTAGTTTTATAAGAGATATTTTTATTTCAAAATTATTATATTAAAGTAGTTATTTAATTTATGGAATCGAGGATTTAATCGAAATAAAATATCCTTTATTTACAAACTTATCACTGATTATTTTACACATTTCGGTTTCCAGCATAGGCTTTCCCCAGACCCTTTCACAGTACACTATCCAGGGGGGTACGCCACTGTGCTTTTCTCCTCCATGACGCTCCTGCTGTCGATTGCAGATCGTCGAGTATTTAATCACAGCACGTAAAATACTAAAAATGAAAAGAAAACCAATAAAAAATCTCTCATTATTTGTAAGCAAATTTTTCTGTTTTTAACCATAAATAACATTACTAACCCAAGGCCAATTTATAAATTACATTACCTAGCGCGGCAATGATAAACATCTTTCACTACATTTAATTGATATATTTCACACTTTAGTTAACTTCATTTGAAACCACAATAGACATTAATTAGAGTTAAGCTAGTTACAATGAACTAATATTATAATCCTGGTTAAATTGTGTGTGTCTTTAAAACAGCTTTTAAGGGCTGGCTTTTTGTTCATTATTTCAGTGAAAAACGTCGACCGCTAAGACCTACGTTGCATATTGTCAACAACTGCATATTTAAAGTCGCCGATCCCTTAAGAGTGAATGCCTTTTTTATCATTTGACTCGCGCTTGACCACTATCTCACCTGATGGTAAGCAATGATGTTGTCGACGGTAGAAGAAAACCTATTCACTCTTGACTTAAAGACTCCTCCCCTCCGGCAGGATATTCCACTCCTTAGCTGTACGCACAATGAAAATATTCCCAAAACGTGCGTATGGATACATATCCTGTATTAAATAAACATGACATATATTTGGTTCTTCATTTGAAGGCCCACTCTTTCAAAAACTTTACTGAGGCCAGCAGCTCTGAGCATCGACTGTGTGACAATTATAATAATAGAGTTGACTATCCCACTTCAAGTCAATGGCTGCTTTATATTTATCAGCACGTTTATTAAGTTTACGTTGTTTGTAACATTCATTGTCTACTCGTTTTATTCGTATTAAACTTTCATATAAGTTCTCACCTTTAAAACAATTTCATCTTGCCTCAAGGCACAAGTCGTTCGATACGTTCAAAATTTTTGTTGTTCAGAAATAAAACTACACCAATCTTAATGAAAACATAGTGTCCACCTAATCGATAATTTATAATTAATTAGTTTGATTTATAAATAGGTATCTCATGAACTGGGTATAAATGTAATTGGTTTGTCATTCGCAGTTCGCATTCGTTTTGTTATTTATTCGATGAAACTGATCAAATAATCAACAAATCTATTATTTACCATTGTTTGTGGATTTATTGACATGCGTATTAATATTCATTGATTGGACTAGTTTTAAACTTCAATGAAATACATTTAAGCTTTATACCACGAATAATAGTAATTCGCAAAATATTGTATGCGGCTCTAAAAGTAAACAAAATAAAAAAAAAATATATATATATTTAAACTAACATTATAAAGAGGTAAAATTAATCGATTGTTTGTAATCTCTGATGTAATGATTTGATCACCAAAAATCTTTTATTGTTTTTATCAGTGCAAGATAAAAATCTTGCATTCAATTTAATTTTTTTGATTGAATTCACTACTATTTCCATTTAAGGAAAAAACTATGGAAAGCGCCTTGTTTTTAACATGTGGAATGGATGTCCTCTACCCTGGAGTGTGCGAAGGTGCCTCTCAAACTAACTGACTAAAACCATACGGTGTTCTGCAGCTAACTTTAGCTGAGGCACTGGAGTGCTTGCGCTTTTCGTCACGCTCCCCCTGTCAACACCTGCCGAAGTTGGCAAACCTGAATGAGCAAATAGTTTCATATTGCAAATAGACGAAACATAATCCACTTCTTTTCGACTTCGCGTCTTTCTACATAATATCTACCTTTAAGGTAAGCGCACCCTATTCAAAACATCCCTAATGCCGATGTCAAATAAAACAAGACAGAACTTCAAACCTAAAGTTTGCTAAGACAAACTTGGAATCAAACTTCTATACAAATGCCAATACACTATGCTAATAAAAGCGCTCCCATTGAATTAGTTAAACAAAGTTCAAAGACTAGGAACCGCCGCTTCAGTAAACTCCTCGACAAATTTGTTTAGTCCTTTTCTTTTTTAGTAATTAAATACGTAATACTGATTGTAGGTGGAATATGGCGGGTTCAGATGTGTCTATGAATATTTAGGTAAAGCAAGTTTTTTTTTGTATAATAGTATATATTGGGTTAAGTAGCTTTCCGTGTCGGCATCACACTTCACCATAATATTTTTGAGTAGAATAAAGGTTCCCATAGACCGGCGTGACGCGACAACGCAACAACAACGCGTTTTTATAGAAAATTTATTATCAGAAAGTTTTCTATGAAAATCACTGTCGCACTATCACGTCGCGCCTATCTGCGAGAGTCTTTTTAAATTTTCGGGATTTTTAAGTTTGGAAAAATACTTTGGAATTTTTTTGTCGAATTGTCGGGTCACGCGTGGCGAGAGGCATAATACTGTCGTATTTTTTGGTATGTATTTAGTTGCTAAACCAATAACATAATCCGAACATTATAACAAAACCTTCCGTTTTAAAAGATGCTTAAACTTTCAACATCAGACTCAAATACATACTAAATTCAAACTCATAGAATACAGTAGTCAGTAATCGTTATCATCCCCACTACAGCCAGACAGCCATTACTATTCATGAGGACATTACCCTCAACAAGTGGCCTCTAAACCAAAGATCTATACGCGAACAGTTGTAATCGTAAACCGCGGATAGAACTCGACACACAATCACAACGAGGCTTCATTAAGGACAAGTGTCTCTATGACTCTCTAGGAAATCGTGGCTAAATAATTACAGCTGTAAGGGTCGATCTTCAAGGTTGAGCAACGCTAGGTAAGGCCGGGCCGTAGACGGGTGATAATTCATTACATAACAAGGCTCCTTTGTGCTTCGGAAAGTACGTTTCCATTGGTCCTGGCTGTCGTTTGAATATTCAAAAAAAAATTGCCCGTTTGAGAAGTTTGTGGCTAAAGTCAAAGTCAAATATATTTATTTCAACTAGGCCAATAAGCGGCACTTTTGAATGTCAACAATTAAAATTTACAAGTAATAAAAATGTATTCTACCGTGCATTCCGAAAAGAAAGTAGCTTGTTAAGGAGAAGAACGCACAAGAAACTCCATACGTACTTTTTTTTTTAAATAGGTGTTTTACAATATTTACATAGGTACATACATTAATAAATTCATATATGTGAGGACGATGCACCCAGAATAGCACTACATACTATACTACGTACTATGTACTGTACTATGTACTGTGTACTATGTTTCAATTATTTATACCTATACTACGTACAGGTATAAATAATTGAAACAAGTAAGTATAACACATGTACGGTGCAGTTATATAATAGGTACTAGAAAGACATTAACATCCGAAGTAGTTAAGTTATGACCAATCCAAACTGACGGCGCCCGTTCACGAACATGACGCATGAATCGGCACCACCCAGCCACCATCATGGTCGGCTACGTGATGACAGTCGTACAAGGTCGAGCAACGCTTGTTGAGGGCGGTCCATTGATCGGTGATCATTAATTATAAACAGAGATTCCGCAGTGTCTCGGAAAGCACGTTAAACCGCTGGTTTCGGTCGTGATTTCATCATCTCTGACACTCATCTTTGAAGGTCGTTACGGTAATCTGAAGTCAGAAAATCTATCACCAGTTTTAAGTAACATGACTGGTGTTAGATATTAGGTAGTCCATTCATGTACAAGTAAAATTTAAAATTTAAAAAACCTCTTTAAACAACACAATTTATCTAGTAGTAAACACGCTTCGATCGATAATCTTGCAAAAATAACCCGATACAAAGAGTAAAATGCGCATAACTTTTGAACGGCATAAGCGATTTTCATCAAACACATCTAAGAATACTCTCGATAAGTTGACCTTTCAAACAAAATCTACATCAAAATCGGTTCGTCCGTTTAGGAGCTATGATGCCACAGACAGATACACAAAGACACGGATACACACATCTAACTTAAAACACCACTCTTTTTCCGTCAGGGTTTAAAAATACTGTAACTCAGTTGTATACGGTGAGACTGGAAGCCCCCCAACATAGTTGGCAAAAAGCTAGGCAGATTGATAGAACTGTTTCTATGACTTCCAAAGCATACTAAAACAGGCTGTGTTTAGTTTAGTGATCTATACAACACGTCAGTCCAAAGCCTGTCTAATACTTTACAATGCGAGGTCCAGTCACAAACCAATCCGTAAATTATAACAAACAATACGCGCTATGCACTGGCTCCGTCTGAAATAGCTCTAAATTTTCGACCGACTTTGCCCGACACAGCCGTAAAACACCGGCTATCTTGTGCGGTGCGAACCCGGCGAAGCGCCCCGGAATATTTTATTACCGTACGTTTGAATTTTTGAAAATATATTTCGTAAATTCATAAAGGTTCGAATTTCGAGGTTGAGCGATGATTTTTGTGGTGATTCTGTTATTGAGGTTTGGTGGGGTTTTGAGCGATATCGTATTTTTGAGGTTTGGTTGTGATTCAGTTTCGTATTTCAGACCTTTGTAATGATAAAGCCGTTATGAATAGATTACACAGTATGCCACCAGTGTTCCTTCGTTCTGAGGTACATAACACACTCACATTTCACCTGTTGTGCTAAAGTTCCATGCAATAGTTGGTGAGCCTTTTGCCATAAGCCAGATATGAATGCAAACAGTTTTAAAACCTGAAATAAACTCGTGTTTTTTTTTAAAATTTCATTGTAATCAATAATGGTCGTTCACAAAAAGGCGCTATCGTGGTAATTTTATATCATAGATAGAAAAATAATGAAGCCATAATGAAGCCTTGTCGTGATCATTGGACATCAAAGGCCGAAAGTAATTAAACATGTAAAAATTCAAAAAAAACTTCAATGATAAATAGCGAAACATTTTCACGAAGAAGAGTATCGAATTCATTAAAACGGATGGTACGCTCCGAACAGTTAATGCAATCACACATCGCCGCCTTTAAATGATTAATACGGGTAATTCAACCGACTGAACGATATTACGACGTGAACGATATAACGATATGAATGATATAACGATATGAACGCACTTTATTCGTTGCCAGGTATTTTATTATTGACAGTAGCAGGAATTCTTGAGTATTATGGTCAACATTTTTCGAAGCTCATTGCAAAATATGAGTCTTTTACAATTTTCGGCGGAAATTTTAATTAAATAAGGGGAAAATATACATACTGTGAAAATATTTAAAACTCATGTTGCTTAATTAAGGAGAAGTAAGCAAATTCATTATTGATTACAGGGAAAAGAAAATCATGACAGAAAACACCAAGTCGATTGATAGTCCATTGATTGATATTGTCATATACAATCAATCAATCGACTTAGCGTTTTCCCAACTATGTTGAGGTCGGTTCCAGTGATTCCAGTCAAACCCTATACAGCTGACTACCAATATTTTACATGGAGGACATAGGCCTCCCCTAAGCGTCGCCACACTGTTCGGTCCTGTGCGTTTTGCATCCACCGGACGCCCGCAGCCTTGACTAGGTCATCGCTTCACCTAGAGGGAGGCCTTCCAACGTTTCTGGTACGCGGTCGCCATTCTAGAACTTCCATCCACAACGGCCATCTGTTCTTCGAGCACACAGTCACTTAAGTTTAGAAATTCTTCGGGCTATATCGGTAACCTTGGTTCTCTTGCGAGACATGGAGCTACTGCCTATATAACCTGATCAATAGCATAAAAATCCCTTATAACCACACAGGCACAAATAACCACAAGCTCTGCAGCTAAATAAAAAGTATTAATTACATTGTCAGGTACATTCACCTTCACTACTTTTTACTTACTTTTGTCTGAAACTGTATATAGTGATGTAAAATTTTCAGCGTGAATCTTGCATGAAGTGAGTTATAAATTTTTCATTAAGGAATCAAGCTCCTAAGCTTACTCCAGAAATATTTTTACAGTAAGGTCTAAAGGCCAAGAAGAACGGTGAGTTGTTTACAGAATAGACCGGTTGGTATTCCTTCAACTGTCAAATTACTGAATACATACGATTAAATGCGAGACGCACAGGACCGATCAGTATGGCGACGCTTGGGGGAGGCCTATGTGATGATGATGATATAAAAATCGAAATACATGTATTTTCGAAGTATTACATAGATGTGAACTCCAGAAAAACTAACCACCATAGAGATATTGTCTTTTCCTTTAAACATAATAAGGTAATAATGACAAATGGTGTCCATCCTCCAGACGGGAACCATTACTCATCTTTACGACACTCATGGGAAGAGAGGGGCTGGCGTTGTCTCCGTCGGAAACTTCATGGAAACTACACTATAGCTGTGTTGAAAATCGAACGTACCTACCTTCATATATTACCAATTAACAATTTCCATTCTCTATCCAAAAAATCTGAATAGTTAAATCAGTTTGTCATTAGCCAAACCACTATCGGAGACTCGTACCATTATGGGAGATAAATAATATGGTAGGGGCATGTAATACGGGGGAATGAGGAAAATAGTGAGAACACCTTTGAATATAAATGTGGATGGGTATAAAGGGATAGCTAGATCAAACAAAAGATGGATGGAATAGGTGAAAGTGCTATCGCTAGAAAAGAGGTTACTATTGAGATAGATGGTAAGAAAAAAAAATAATGACAATATATTAGAAAGATCGCAAATTAGCATTAAACACTATGATTGTCTTGACTGTGTGTTAGCAATTTCGTAATGTCAACTTGTCACAGATAGTTTAAAACAATATTATTAAGTATCATAATCCGATAGTATAAAACCCACCAGTAACTATTATACAATACAACTTACTATAAAAGACTTAAAACTTACTTTATAAATGACTATGAAAAAAAGCATTTTACTGAAATTTTAAAACATTGGCAAGCATATTTTATCATTAGTTGAGTTAAATACGGATCAAAAAACTGAGCCTTAGCACCGCCACAAAACCCTGCATTTCAGCATAACTTTTCACTAAGACCAACTATCCTCATATACCACGCGTAAATAGATAACAAGTACAGAATATAACGTTTTAAACTTCCAAAAACTTGCAACACGAGAACATTACAGCACATAATACTAGCGATAAACAAGTCCAAATTCCCTGCAGACTAGTCCACACTTTGGCCGCTAGGGAGCGCTGTTCCCGTACAGTTTCGCCACCACAAATGTACCGCGAAATTGTACGAAACTACCGTTTGAACAATGGACATTATAATACTCGTAGTTTAGCTAACGACTAAATCCCACTTAAATAATGTTTCAAGTATTTTATAGAAGCGTCTGAATTTAAGGCTTTTATTGTAGCTATTGTGTTTTAGATAGCGTTTGTTTAGGTTTATTTTTAACCCCCGACGGAAAAAGAGGGGTGTTATAAGTTTGAGGTGTCTTGCTTTTTGTATCTGTGTGTCTGTGTGTCTGTGTATCTGTGTGTCTGTGTATATGTGTATCTGTGTATCTGATAGTCTGTGTATCTCTGTATCTGTGTGTCTGTGTATCTGTGTGTCTGTCTGTGGCATCATAGCGCCTCAACGGATGAACCGATTTTGATTTAGTTTTTTTTGTTTGAAAGGTGATTGTGTCGAGAGTGTTCTTAGCTATGTTTCAAAACTTATGGGCGTTTTACTATTTGAATCGGGGTTTTTTCGCAAGATAAATGTATCGGGGGTTGTTTAAATTTTGAAATTTTACTTGTTACTGTAGGAATAGTACATAGTCTAGACAAAGTTTTATGGTCTTTTATAGATCATTTTTCTAATATGAATTAGAAACGGCATGCGATAATAGGAAGCTAATATAGTAATCGTGAATATTTTAAGTGAAACAAAACGAAGAAAGAAAACATCGTGAGGCAACTGGCATGTTCTAAAATCAAAAATTCGAAGACATGTGGTAACCACCAACCCACACTGGGCCTGAGTGGCGAATACAGCCCATTCCCTCTCACAAAGAAGAGACCTGTGTCCCAGCAGTAGGAATGTTGATTATGCTAAGCGTATACCTAGCTCTAGCCAAGTTCTTCTACATACATCCAGATTTTTCAGAAATTCATTTCGATGTCACTTCATACTCAAGAGCGATAGCAATAGTTCTAAGGCGTGATGCCAAAAATATTCATTTAAAACAACCTACATCCATTTCCTCACATAAAACACCACATCGTCAAAGTCCCCATTCCTAATTCAAATTCAACGACAACTCGTTCCCGCGTCTTTACCTACAGATTTACTGAAGCTTACGTGAGTCACTTACACAGTCTTCCACGATAAGGGATCCGGATGAAAAGTGAGCTAAGGCTTCATGACGAATGTACACCTCTTCACGAACGAAAATGACTGTAGTTTATCACCCGACTTGTTTTATTTGTATGACATACGGAACATATTGCCTAACGTTCGTGTTCGATCGTGTTCGCACGAAATCGGATGAAAAATGGCGGCCGTTGCGCTGAGGTAGCATTTGGCGTAAATGGGGCGTTTGAATACTCTTTTTTGGCGTGATGTGAATTGTGTGTATGAGTGTATTGCTTACAATATTCCGTTATGGCTGAAATTGTATGCGGCTTTTGCCGGGAAGACTGCTGAAGCGAAGTCAATGGCTTTCGTAGGTGATGAGTTGGCAGTATTATTATGTTGTTTTTCTTCTGTCATCTTTGCATTTTGAGAGTCGATATAAAGGTCAAATTTGCTTGAAACTTGGTGGTGTGCGCTAGTAAGGCGGTGTACAAGTTACTCTATCAAGAAATCCACTGAGATAAAAGTCGTAGGAAATACTAGCAGTAAGGAAGTAGTTGGCATTCTTTATCATATCAACATTCAAGAAAAATCATTGAGAGAAAACGCTCGAGAATTATTTCTCGAGCCTTCAAGGCGCATATATTCTCACAGACATTTTAATTTAAAAGGTCCGACTACAAAGGAAACAGCTAAAGGATCATCCATACATTCTCTTTTTACATTCTAAGCATAATTCGATACGACTACAGCATTGCCTAGTGCCGTCGTATATTATCATTCTACTGGAAGAGGCATCAATTTTTCACTATACAATTTAAATTCTCTGTCGGCTGGCATACCGTCTCTTTGCGATGCAGATGCCTTACGTAAGACAATCGACTACGATGAAATTTCATTGAATTTTTAATGTAGAAATTGCTGCTACTTTTCTAGCAAAGTATTTTATTTACGAGTATATGCCTTTTGTTCTCGTTTTTCTACTGATCTATTTCTCTCTAGAGGTTTCGGCATTTTATTGGAGTAAAAGTGTGAATACTTTTTTTTGCGTTGATCTGAAAACTGCTTAGCCTTTTGTCAATTATGCAGAGGTGACCGTAACATGACAATACTACCTACCTGACATAAACAATCTATTTATTGTGTGATACGATATTCCTTGGAAAGACTGGTTATGAGGCTTCTAATTACCCGTAACAGGAAACCAAACATTTTGAACTATCTAAGCCACGAAGTCAATATTAACTTCCACTACACAGTACAAATGTGGATAAAAATAACTTTTATATAGGTTACATATATAATAGAATATGTCACATTTCCAAATGCTAAGTTCTTAGAGCGTGCGTAAGCAACAACCACAAATATTCTTCAGCACATTCAACCCCAAAAAAAAATATGAAGAAAATAAATAAACAAAAATAGCATGCTTAAAACCAACAACATTGGTTACTCATCCCCTTTGCGACAGGTTGCGTTACCTATCACCATTTTTATAAAGTCACGCACGGAATCATTTATTACGAGCGTGTCATTTTCTTGAAGGAATTTCTTTTCTGTAAACGTTTTATTATTTGATTCTTTATTAGGGCTTTTTATGTCATTGATTGACGACTATTTCGACATAAAAACGTTATAATTTGTAGTAAATAGTTGAAATATGGAACTGAACACGCAATTGCAAGCCACTAGACGGATAGGTACTACATTATCTAATCCATGAAAAGTACAGTTTGGGTTCAACGAGTTTCCCGGAAAAAAGATTATATGATATGAAGCAAATCTCTTGCATAATTTATTTACTTGATTTTTTATTTAAGGAGAAAATACTACTTTAAATTACTTATAGATAAAATATTATGTTTTTGTTCAGCAAAATTGTTATTGTATGATGTTTTATGGTATCTGTGGTGAGTGATGCTGCTCGTTTGTTGCATTGAGGTGCATATTTATCTCACCGGCGGTTGAAACTTCAAAGCATTGCTTGACAAACATACGTAATCTTATTTCAAAACACAAAATGGTAAATCAATTACAGTGGGTCTGAAATAAAAACACTACACCTACCATAAATATGTTAGTGTCCTAACAAAAACCAATTTGGATCCTTTGGGCGTCCCACCTATCACAGTAATCCATCGTCAGTCAAGCGGTCTTAGTCCTGGCACTAAGGTCCAGCTAGGTAAAGTATACAATAATAAAGATTTGTTTCGAAATACTTATATCTTTTTAAAAAGGTGAAAATATTTATCGGGCTGTTCCAAAGAATTTTCTTGTTTTACTTGTGTAATTCCAAAATTATTTTTATAAATTGTAGTTTACTGATATTGACTTATGTTTTTCTAACGCCACTATTTGGTCATCCAGAGTTCAAACTAGACCGAAGCGAACTTGGAAAGCGTTCTGCTCTCTTTGGGCGGTGTGTGAGCATTAAAATTCAGTGTTTCTTTGTACGGTGAACGCGTAAAAGCTAAAGTTTAAACAGCCGTATAACCGCCGGTTAACTGCTGTGATTGGCTGTTGAAATTCATTCAACCAATCACAGCATATCATGCGTGCTATCGATAGGCGATATCTAACAAGTATATATATAGCCCGTTCCATCATCGGACTACTAGACGTACGGCGATGCGTCATCGGTACATGGTGGACATGCCACCCATACGCACTAAGCGTTTTGGAAATACTTTCATTATGCGTACAGCTAAGGAGAGGAATTCCCTGCCGCAGTCTGTGTTTCCCGATAGCTACAATCTAGGGTTTTTAAGTCAAGAGTGAATAGGTTACTTCTAGGCAAGCGTGCTCCACCGTCGACCACATCATCGCTTATGATCAGGTGAGATAGTGGTCAAGCGCGAGTCTATATAAGATTAAAAAAAAAGAAGTATTTTCTAAGAAAATTTCACTTGCTGATTGGTCGAATAGCATTGCATTACGTCGAACGATAAATTTCACTAATCGCTTATCAGTGTGCCATCGGGCAGGTTGCTAAACCTTTTTGCGATTCATAGGCTACTGAAACTATCTTCTACCATCAATCCATTACAACCGTAAACACAGCTAAATTTAAGCGTACACTGAAAGGCACATAGGAGATGCTTGAGCGGAGTCGGAGCTAAGTGACTTTACTTAAGGAATTGAGCTGCAAATAGCGCCAGGACTTGCCTATTGAGGTTGAGGATGTATAAATGTACTTGGAAATTGGAACGATGCATTCGGATGTAAGACTTGGTTCTAGTTGATATGTAGTTAATTCATTAGTTAATTGAATGTGTATTTAAATATATTAGAATAGAATATAATAGAATAGAATAGAATAGAATATCTTTATTTCGGACACAAAAATCCATAGAGATTGATTCACATCTTCCAACAACATGATCATTTATTTATTTTTTTAATAATTAATGTACACACAGTATAATATATAAAGACAACACTTATAGACAATAGAGTACAAAGGCACTGTTTATTCCTTAAGAAATTTCTACCAGCAGACCCGCGATATGGAAAAATTAAAAATAAATGTAGACAATAGTTTGTGAGAACAGGAAAAGAAGAAATGTGAACGAATAAAAACATTAGCGGACGCCTCGCGGTTTCACCCGTGTTTCCCGTGGGAATACGAGGATAAAAAGTAGCTTAAGTCACCCGGGGATAAAATAGCTTTCCAACAGTAAAAGATTTTTTTAAATCGGTCCAATAGTTTTTAAGTTTATTCGTTACATACAAAAATACATTTCTTTCCTCTTTATAATATTAGTATAGATAGGCATAGGCACCTATACAAATAGTGTAAAGATGGATAAATACTTATATAAATGCATAATTTTAAAATATTTACATTCTTAATATATAAAGGTAATTCTGAGAGGAGAGATAATGCTCTTTTATTCTGATCATCATTATTGATATAGTTTTTTTTCACATCTCCACGATCCCTTAAAAATGTTTTTTTTTTGTTACCAACTACTATTTCTGCTTAAACATATCTAGCTAGTGAAATATGGTCGTAAAACGATACGCTTCTACCTTTGGTACCCTTCGGCGCCTAAAGACATCATTTTATTTGTGTAATATTTTCAACAATGTTTAGATAGAACTTGGGAAACCTGTAACGCCGTGTAAATCAATATCTACTATCCCCATAGCAACTAACTAACAGAAAATTCTCCGAAAATAAAAAGACAGGTTTCAAATCAAGAACTTTTTGCCAAGACGACCCACTATTTATAAGACTCCGTATCTTAAACGCTCCCAACCTGCACAGCAACGAAATAAACTCTAACCCTGCCAAGAACTCCAACAATCGAACTTGCTCATTCCAAGTGTATCTTTAAAAAAGCAATCTTTGGCCGTCGGGGCCGATCGACCGACAAATTGTTCGTCCCCGGTGCTACAATAAGTAAAAGTCGAGCTAACAACCCGCCTGCTTCGCTGGGTTGCTGCAGGAATTGCAATCCGTGTCTTGATTGGAGGCGTAATGAAAATTGGTGGGAGATATTCTTTTTGCTTAGGTAGTGTTTAGTGATATCTTGTTTGATGACCGTTTAGTAATAGAATCGTTATATGAAATATTAGAAAGTTCTAAACCAATTTTTTGAGTTTGTTCGTTTTTTTAAAGTAATCTCCAGAAATACTGATTCGATTACGACATTTTTTACACTGATAGAAAACTACACTATTGCTGAGTGCCTTAGTTTATGTTTCAATCCAAAAAGCGACGATTCCTATGGTATACCAAGGCGGCAAGCCAAAGGAAAATCTAGTTATTATTATTTGAAAGGTTAACAAAGTGACTGACTGTAGTAATACTACATTTATTGTAGGATTAATTTAAACGTAAACTTTTTGATACTACCGAACAATATATAACATAAAATTCTGCGGACCTTATATTCCTGACAGGTTTTCAACTCTATACTATAATTTAATCCCTCAACAAAGGTGTGGAAGAGGCTTAATCAAGCAGCATTAACAACCTAGACATAATTAACGAACTCATAAATACAGCCCACTTTCATATCAGCGTTATCCTCTTAAACCCTGAGCATTAGCAAGTTAACAATTAAGTGAATAACTGTAACTTACCGACGTAAAGTAGCTCCTTCCTTATCAAGCGATTAACGTCTTAACTCTGTAATATTTTTACAAGCAGATAGTTTCTTGAAACCCGGCTTAACCGGAACGGACCTTTTCGTGAGACTATGGGTAGGGTTTGGAATAACGAGGTTTGTTTTCTGTAAGGATAAGCAGTGTTTTAGGTTATCTGATACTGATGTTCTTGTCGTAGCCTTATAAACAGATTATTCAAAAAATCGTCACTATCTAAGTTTATTATTTTCAGTTTTTTTAGTAGCAGCTGGTTTAGGTAATTTAATTCGTCGAAAACATTTTTATTTTTTGATGTGGTCTAGTAATAGTGTAATTGTTCGTTGAACGTTCTAAGTTCTACTTTTTTTTTATTTTTATTTGTGATGGATTTGCTCTTGACTCTAGTCTAGGTCAGAGGTGACAGAGACAAAGTCGACGATGGAGTGAGCTTCCCAGAAGATGCCTGTTCACTCTAACTTTGAAGAGATTCGGGTTGTAAGCATTCGGAAACACAGACGCAGGCAGAATAAATCGTACCTAGGTACGATATATTATTTATATTGTTATTAAATAGTTGTAGATTTCGTAATACATTAATAACGATAATTATTATTATCAATATTTTTATTAAATAGTTGTAGATTTCGTTCCGTTTGCTAGTAACGTTAAAGATTTTGTTACGATCCTGGTGGAACGTTTACACATTATCGTTACTTGACTACCTATAACGCAATTTTGAGTAACGTTTCAAGTCCCTGCTTTCAACAGCGTTTTACCTACTTCTAACAATGTAATGTGGTCTGCCCCATGTGACAGCAATCACAATGATTACCAAAACCACTAATGATCATCCCCATTCACTAACGTACATGCAAGTTCATGATAATGACGAACCAGCATTCAAACAAAACAGCTATCAGGATGTGACTCACAATATCGTCGACACCCTTCTATAATGCCTTCACTTTATTAAGTAAATATTATAATCGGGCAAAATCGATACCTATCAATAGTTTTAATTCCCTAGTAATTTATCTGAATAATAAGTTAAGAACGAGGCGAATGTCAGAGCTGCAAATTTTGAGTTAATCGATACGAAATGAAGTAGAAGTAATTTTACTGACAGACTGTCTCTTCAACCTGAAACTGGCCCCAACGTGTTTTAAAGAAAAATACTAAAGGTTAACTTAAAAATCAAAAAACCAGACTGCTTAAGAAACGAACTAAAAAGAAAATCATGCTGTGCAGTCGGAGGGTACCTATATATATCTATGGTTTTGGTCAGTCAAATCACGATTATGATGATGATGATGATGATTATTATTATTATCACTTCAACTGCACACTTTTAAACAATATAAGTGTTATATATTTTTGTAATCACCTCTTACAACCCTTATTTTTGGACCCGCACAATATGGCGCTCTCAAGACAGTGACACTCGCAAGACTAAGACGAATCGATTGACGTATGAATTATTAAAATTGGCCCACGCGTTTCGTCTCTAGATCATTCATAGAAACAAATATACATACATACAAACATACCTAAATAGACTCGTATAATAAGCAGTCGGTTAATAAGGCCATAGAACCAGTACCTACATCAAGTTCATTATATTTAAAAAAATATTACTTTGAATTTAAAATTGTTAAAAGGGTTCAAAGTCCAAACAATGTAGACTTGAAAGGCAAAGTGCACCACATTTTTAACTGATTTCCCAAAAAGGAGGAGGTTCTATGTTCGACTTCATGTTTGTTTTTTTTTTTTGTGTATGTTCACCGATATCTCCGTCAATTGTGGACCGATTTTGAAAATTCTTTTTTGTTTGAAAATGTATGTTTCGAAATTGGTCCCATTTTTTTTGGTGGAGATCTGATGAAGCGCTTTGGAGATATACAACAGAACTCTTCAATAAACAACGGCAAATCTCTCAGGATTGCTGCAATTGCATATCTGTTTATTGTTTATACAATTTCATAACATAACATCACGCCAGTACGCTCTTAAGGGGTACGCAGATCTCTCATTTCACCGGTTAAGTTCAAGTTTCATGAAATCATTTTTGGCGTTATAGTTACCTTACTAACTTGCCTATTAGGTAGGTACAACTAAAAAGTGAAAAATAAAAAAACTTTTTTGCAAAAAAATACTACCGACTTCCAAATACAAAACTACAAAGTGAAAAATAACTTTATTTTTTGAAGGCGGTGTCCATAAAGCAAAATTGGTACCTACGAAAGACACCGACTTCCAAAAATAAAGTTATTTTTCACTTTGTAGTTTTGTATTTGGAAGTCGGTAGTATTTTTTTGCAAAAAAGTTTTTTTATAATACTTACACTTCGACACTTACCAAATTGGATGTCCTATATCACAACCATCAATAGCACTAATGATCATCCCCATTTCACTATTGCTAGCTCCTACTAATGACAAACAAACATTCAAACAAAACATTGATCAGGGTGTGACTCACTCACAATATCGTCGACACCCCTAACTACAATGCTATCACCTCGCATGAGATAAAGTTGAAAAGTGGGTTGTCTAACAATAGCCTTTTGTTTCATCCCCTAGTGTTAAAGGCGTTTCGCTCGAAGCAGGGATGTCGAACCTTTGGTACGCAACAAAGAATTTTAGACACAGAGTTGATTGCCCTTGCCTATCAACATAATTTAGCCTGACAAAAAAAACTACAGAGCTCGTGTGCTTTAAATATTCAATTTTGATTCGATTGTTTCTGTCACTAATTGTAACTACTTACGCTAGTAATTTTTATTGGAACTCCACATGGACCGACCTAGTGCAGGTTGCGGAACTTTGCTGGGTGCAAGAAAAACAAGACCGGTCTAACAGAATAATTTTGTCTACACTGATACTGGACTCCTTTGGTTGAATGATGACGATTATAATGTTGTATTTATTTTCAAGAAAAAGACAATTAAAAAGTAGTCATAAAACTGTTATTGTAGCATTAAATACATACCTTTAAAATAATGCTAAACAATAGATGCGCCTGCGCATGTGTTTTACGACACTCTCCATCCCTGTCACACCTCTCGGACGCATGCCAGCCGGGCGAGCACGGCCTCTGCGATAGGCTTGATTCTCGAATTTTATGACGGTTTTTGCTCCCAAACTGATAAAAATGTGTGACTCAAGCCTGTCATAATATGACGTGCTCGCCCGGCAGGGCGCCCGTCAGGGATACGTGCGGTTTGGCCGAAAACATAGTTATTTTTGTCCTAGTAAAATTGTCACACACATGCTATAGGCCCAAGGGTTTGCCATCCCTACTGAGAGGGGTAAAATCGGGCTGTATCAATAATTGGTGACTGTTTTATTTATTGATAGAGCTGCCGTTTGTTTGTCGGAGTTGTTCGAGTTTTGAGTCTATTTGCATCGGAGATTACCTTCGCGTTGATTCGCGCTGTTTTGTTTGTCTTATCTTTGATTGAATAAGGGTTATCGGGGGATGAATTAGAAGCAGAGGGTGTTGGCAGCTGATTTTATAGAGAAAAGCGTTGCGTGTTTGGTAACATTGAAATAGTTCTCTTAAAAAATCTCTTTTAATCTATAACAAGTTAGATACTAGGTTAAAAGGTCCAAAGCCGTTTCAATACCTGCAGCACTATTTCTTATTGTTTGATGTTCAGAAAAATATTATAAGTTTAGATCCCCAATTGCTCGACGTGATTCGATTTATATCATACCAATAAGTGATTTTTACTAAGCGAAATTGCAAGTACATTCACAAAGACGCCAATTTGCATTGACTGCAAATAAATCGAATTGCATTGCAATTTTCTTAGAAAATACCAATATGCGCGATATCGGTCCCTCATTCTAGTTAAGTTTGTTTATTACTGAAACATCCATTGCATACTGAAAGCCAAATTAATAAAGATCTCCAAAACATCCTACATAAATAAAAACGTATAAAACAAACACATTAAGAAAATCATATTGACACTAACGAGTACTCGGCGTATTTAAACTAAGCCGGCACATCCTTACGCTTAGCTCAGTTAGTATTCAGCGTATTTACATAATCGTAAGTACGCGACTTCGCGCCGTATTTGCGTAGTACCGTAATATGTGTACTTGTAATATTTGGGATGGTACTTTGAATATGGTATGGGTGTTTGGGTAACAACTGTTCTACAAAATATAATGTTGATTGCTCTAATCTTAGAGACGCGACAGAATGTTTAAAGCTTTCCTGTGGGTATTGTAAAGGCGATTGAAAAACCGGCATTATCGTATTGTTTTTATGAACTTTTTGTGATCAGCAATCTCGTTACCAAGGAAGATAATGGTGATGTTAGCAATATTACATAACATCAAGCTCCTATTCTCCCAAGGGTTAAGCAGAATTGTACTTATAGTACACCCTCACTTCGTTCGTTATTAACTACCTTCCAGAGAGCCCAATAATAATAACAATTTGCTCGAACTGGCAATTGCAACCCTGTGAGTCTATCCTAGAGTAAATTCACTTGCGATCTTGGCAGCAGCGTATCTGATGGCTGTTTTGATAACTTGGCGAATGAGTCAGTTTAATAAACAGCCTTGTGATTAGAAAAAAGAAGGAAGAAAGGGAGAAAAAATGTTTAATTATAACAAAACGACATACACTATAAGTACATGCTTTAGCATAAGCCTAAGCTAACCCTTAAAAATAGTATTAGTAGTACTTAAATTAAGTTAGTAAATACGAGATATAAATAACACAATAATAACAGATACTACCTACATTTTGTATAAAAGAGAAAATAAATAGGGTGAAAAAGATGCCTGGCATTTAGTGATTTTGGCAAGAAGGCTTCCACTCAGCATAATGCTGTGCACCACCACCACCACCCACGGCGCTGATTTTCAGTGGTCGCCTTGGACGTGACGTACGGAAACCAAATCTGATGTGTATGTAAAAATTGATACAAAGAACTTAAAATAAATACCGTAAGATAAAAATAAACTACTTAAAATTATGATGTGACTAAAACCAAAAGCACGTAGTATATATTTTATTTCTCCTAAATACGAAAAGTCGCGCTCTTTTCGCACGGGGCTAGGAAAAACCACTGAACGCCACATCCTTAGGCTCGTATTCCGGTTGTACCAATCAACTGCCAACCAGTCACAACTCTGGAGTTTGGCATATGATTCTTCAGCTTGACATAATATGTGTACCCAATAGAGTAAGAGCCCAGGCGCTCCAAACGTTACTGAACATTTTCTACACAAAATATGCGGTAGGTATTTAATTTAAATGAAAGTCCAAGTTAGCAAGTACGAGTACGTTCTAAGTACATGCTAACACTACCCAATTCTACTGATTTTGTGTTAAAAGATTTCGGTAACGTTTGGGGCGTCTAGAATCTTGGACTTGAGCACGTTAATGTAAAAAAAATAAGCCATCCAATCACAACTGTCTATTTCCAGTTTGAGATGGGTTGAGTATGAGCATGAGCATTCAGAATACTGGCCTTAGATATTCTATTTCATATTACTATCACATACTTATTTCATTCATTCACTGATAGACAATGCACAACCAAAACCGCTGGGTCTTGCTAAAACATGCATCAAGGCTCCGTATGTACGAGTAACTAGGAAGGAATTATTTTGCATTGTGTCCCGTAAGGGGATAAAACAGACGTCTAAAGTTTGTTTGGAAGTTCGTCATTTTTGCCTTGCCGATGGGAAATACGCCATCGGGCGCACGACTATTTATCCAGTAATTTCTGTACCAGGCAATAACGCCATAATTCAAAATAAAAAAAAACTTCAAACGAAACGCAGTTTGTACAAAACCAAATTTCCTGCGGTTACAAAACTATACGCCTTATTCAAACTACATTGCGTTTTATGTAAGAATTTGTTTCTGTAAACGCAATACTAACTTTGCATTGCGTGTTTGGCTACAGTAAAGGATCGTAATAGTTATAAGACGGCACTAGTTGGCACTGTGTGTCACTTGCTATGGCAGTGGGAAAATAAACGACCTTATTATTATTTTTATGTCGTAGACGGTAAATATTAACTGGGACCGTGGCTTTACCTGTATTTATATATAAGGAAACCTCCTTTAAATGTGCTTTTCATTGCCAGACCAAGATATTACACAAAAATGGTTTTTACTGAGACATTCTTCGATTACAATATTGCCTGTCATCAGGCAAGACCTCCAACGCATGCAAAGTCTTAGGTGAAGTGATATTCTACCAGCGATTACGACTGTCCAAAGTCTCAAATGGGCTTTACATAGTGAAATTCCAGTGGTGCTACTGGCCAATCCAAAACATTTTCGACAATCGTCTCCCATAGAAAGTCTGCCTAGGCCCTAAGCTAACTACTAAGGCTTTGTTATCTTACGAATATAGATATAGGTACTGTAAAAATTATAATACTCTTGATTCTTGACCAGGGGAATGACTCAGCAATATTATGAACTGAGGCGAATGTATGGAAACAAATGACTTAATAGTCTTTATAGTGAAACACTCCTTGGTATCTGTCATCCTTCCCGAAGGACATAGTTGAGTAATAAGCAAATGTGTCTTGTTTATTTGTAACGGTATTTCATGCTTTATGGAAAATTGACAACCAAGCGTAATCTCTAATATTGATCACTAAGGCTGAGGCCTCATTAGTGCGTTGCATTACGACGTCGCAGTGTCAACACTGCGTCGTTTTACATATATATTTTTAGTGACGTGCCACATTATGCGTTGCGTCGTCGCACGCGACGTTTCAACGGATCGAAGACAGAGGGACGAAGCGGGGCAAGGGTGAAGCCTGATGAGGACTGCGTTGCGAGTCATCGCAACGCAGGTGTGGCATGCAATGCGTTGATCGGTTGCGACGACGCAACGCACTAATGAGGCCTCAGTCAAACAAAAGAACATTATCAACATAAAATAAGTAAGAATATCAATCTGCTGTTGTTGAGTTACAAATGTTGAGGTCTTCTTCTAGACGTACTAGTCAGATACCGGTAAATACCAGTATTTTACATGAAGAGACTGGTTATCTGATCTTCACAATCAAATAAACAGTAAACCTTTGGTAACACGAGGTGGTCAGACTTTAGGGTTTACTACCCGTAACGACTGTTAAACATATATCCTAACTAGCTGACCCGGCAAACTTTGTTTTGCCATAAAAACACCAAACATTCATCTACCCTACCTAACACTATCTACCCAACTCTACCTACCCTACCCTACCTACCCTACTCTACCTACCCTACCCTACCTACCCTACCCTACCTACCCTACCCTACCTACCCTACCCTACCTACCCTACCTACCCTACCCTACCTACCCTACCCTACCTACCCTACCCTACCCTACCTACCCTACCCTACCTACCCTACCCTACCTACCCTACCCTACCTACCCTACCCTACCTACCCTACCCTACCTACCCTACCCTACCTACCCTACCCTACCTACCCTACCCTACTTACCCTATAAACCTCACGGAGCCCGAGACCTTTCCAACGAATGCAAAACCGTGGAAATCGGTTCGTGCGTTCTGGAGTTATAGCGTCAGGTTATTGTGACTGTCAAATAATAACAGACAAATAATTAGCAATAAATTAAAATTGCGACTATAATTTGAGATTTAAACTATCCTATCTCTCAAGTTGGATCGAACTGCACATGGTGTGCGAATTTTATTATAATCGGTTTAGTGGTTTAGGAGTCCATTGAGGACAAACATTGTGACACGAGATTTATATATATTAAGATGACAACCGGGACCAACGGCTTGACGTGTTTTTGGGGCACGGAGGAGTCTCTAGATGACATGACGGTATCTTCACAAAAACAAAAGTCATTCTTAAATCCCGGGATTAAATACGTTATGATTATTATGCGAAGGTTCCAGAGAAGGTATTTCCAATCTATATTGCATACCTTTCTGAATTATAAGTAAATATACTCGACCTATTCCAATCCCTAGCCTGGAGCCTAACCCAACAACACAACACAACGATGCTACCCGTACAAAATTAGTATTGTCCAAATCATTAGCACTAATCACAGAACTAAACCAGCCTCTATTCACATCTAGTTTTGGTACAGCAGACATCAAATTAGCTGATATTGAACCGTGAAATTAATTTTCTAGCTGCTTTTGCCCCAGGGGGGTGATATCTTAATGCAGGTTAATGTTCGTACCACACAGTTGGGTAGCTGTAATTGTGTAGCTAGGTGTAGCTAATGTATTAGAGTTTACTTTACTTGAAAATTTAACTCCATAAAATCTGAGTTAGTACTAGAATTATGCGTTAGAAGCTTACAAAGATGATTTTTGAATATTTATGAAGTAAATGGCATAATATATGACGGAAGATAATCACAAAGGAGAATGCCCATAGACAGTACTTAAAAAAAGTGTATTTTGTCTCAATCATTTCTGGACAATAAATACAACAAAAATATTTTAAGCATTTTAATTTCTTTTCAAAAAGATTCCTAGTGGGGTTCATTTTCTTGTATTAATAAGTATTTTTACTTCCGTTTCACAGCTCAAACATATTCCGCCATTTATGTTAGGGTTGAGGCATGTTGACATGATCTGACATCGATTAAAGAAGAAGATCGAAGAATCTTTTTTTTATAATCTACCTGAAACACTGAATCAATCCATCCGGATACACCTCTTTAATGTAAAGAACAAACTTATTTTGAAATTGGTGTGGTTTACTAGTTTTATGCAAACCAAGATAAAAAATGAATCATATTTTTAGAAATCGATTATATTACCGAATTGGTAACATGCCTATAATTGTCAGTCATTTCATTTGACAGTGACGGTAGTCGTCTTTTCATTTATTTTGTTTGTGTTTTGTTGCGTCAAGTTGAGTTTTACGTTCCGCCGTTAATAAATACTTATAACTACAACACCGCCGTGTGTTTGTGAAAATAGAGCTTAATAAGACAGGACTTTATATTTGTGATTTCCGACATGGCTACCGTTCGAAGTTGGTGTCTCAATAGTTCTTTGATGTTGGCGCCATATATGCGCAGACATAACATTTTGTCGAAGATTGGACCATATTACGGGCTTGGATCTACACCGGTAGGTGAGAATAACATTATATATCTTAACAGCACTTGAACAAATGTCTAACGAATACAAATCTTAAATATGTTGGCATAGAGTCCATATTGCTGTGAATCTACTGTAACCTAAAAAGCAATATATTTCGTTCAATATCTCTTAACTCCCGCAATGAAAATTGACTAAAGTTGGTACGTGTAATTAATTAAGGTAACATAATCAAATAATGGTGTTTTATCAGGACACCAAAATGTTTCGGTCAGTACATTTCTCCATACAAAATGGGCATTCTCCTTTAAGTTTTGCATCATGCCTGGCGCTAATAAACTATTTTTCTTTCTTTTTATGTAACGAATTGAAGAGATTGAGAGAGCAGTGGTGGCCCAGTAGTAACGTCCCCGTACGTATGAATCTAGACAGGCGCTTTACTTTGTGTAAATTATGAACTTGAAACTTTTGATGCCTGCTCATTCCACTAAGTTTTACGACAAATCGTTTACAGAACAGGCTGTGCGATTGTGGAATGAGTTGCCGTTGTCAGTTAGACAAGCCCAGTCACTGGTTTCTTTTATAAACCTGGTTATAAACCATTTCCTTTCTCTATAACGCTTTTCTATTTAGATCTAATCTCTGTCATCATTATTTAACCCTTTTTCTTTTTTGTTTCTCTCTCTTTCTATAAATTTCATGTCATATTATGTATGTATCTTTATATATAGGTTTATGTATAGTATTTATTACAGTAATATAATCTTGTATATATTTATGTTTTTGTCTAATAGCAGTACACCGCAGACTACCCCCTTTTTTATTTTAAGTTTTTTTCAGTCCATCCAAAGGTTGTCTGGTAGATATCGCTGTCAGCGATAAGACCGCCTTTGTACCCGTTTATATATGTTTTTCTTGTTATTGTTTATAATTTTATGGTGTACCATAAAGTATATTCTTTTCTATTATTTCATCACCACTGCTCTTAAAACGATGAAAAATAACATAGTGAGGAAACTGGCATGCCCTGGAACTAGAACCAATTAAAAGTTCGAAGACGAGTAACATTCACCAACCCGTACTGGGCCCGCGTGGTGGATTAGGGCCTATTACCTCTCTCACAGAGAGGATGCCTGTGTCCCAACATGGGCACATTATAAGGCTGATGCTGAGAAGAGATTGAAAGATTGTAATTAGACAGACAGAACAGCTGTTACAGGTTGTACAGGATCAGCAGGAAGGCGGCACCTCCGTCGTCGACGGCGGCACCGGCAGCGGGCAGATTTTGAAGAACTCTCTTCGTGTGATGCCCGATGACGTGCGTAGGTCAGCCATTGGTTTACAGGTGGCTCTTATTAAAATGTGAAAGCTAATCTTGATGGCCATTAATTCTTATCTATTCTAGCGGTAGTATGCGTTTTATGTATTTACTGAGTTCGATTCCAATGAAGTTCATCTGCTTTCAGTACCAACTGAATAGACATTGTAAATAAAGTAATATTATCGCCACGGCAACAAAACATTTTTCCTCGAGAATGTATCAATGTAACAATCCATTATCTAATTAAAGCAATATAAACTCCAATCATCGAATCCGCATAATTTTACTTTCATATTATTTTAATATCATGCTCTCAATTCAATATGCTACAATGACATTCACAGCTGAGTCGTTGAGGTTCCGCAAATGAAAGGGACATTCGCAGCGTTCAATGCAAATCGAACTATCAAAATATTTCACTATTTGCCATACATTAATAGTGGCAAAACATTTCCATACAGATTTTATGGAATGCATTCAATTTTAAAACATAAAAAGGTTTAGCTGTGTAGCAATCCAAATATGAATGCGAGCCGGATTACGCTACTCGATTGCCAAACAATCGAAATTAGTGAAATTCGTTACATTATTGCGCTAGAGCTGTTGTTGGTTGTCTGTAACATTACCTACATGCATTATTGGGTTGTTGAACGAAACTGAGTTTTTCGCAATCCGTAGGTAACAGATCAAAAAATACTGATTTTTTTTTATAATTCAGTATTTTCGTCACGATTACAGCATTTTTAATTCCTAGCGTATTCTTTGTAAGTTTCGAGTGCTAAAAATGGTATCGGACTTTCGTTGTAATTTTTTAATAAATAAAAAAAAACCGGCCAAGTGTGAGTCAGACTCATGCACGAAGGGTCCCGTACCATTATCGCAAAAAACGGCCAGAAAATCACGTTTGTTGTATGGGAGCCCCACTTAAATATTTATCTTATTCTTTTTTTAGTATTTTTTGTTATAGAGCCAATATAAATACATCGTCTTGGAAAATTACAACTGTCTAGCTATCACAGTTCTTGAGATAAAGCTTGATGACAGACAGACAGACAGATCGTGGAGTCTTAGTAATAGGGTCCCCTTTTTACCCTTTGGGTACGGAACCCTATAAAAGACTTTACTGCTGAACTAAGTAACCACAGCTAGCTTTAGTATCGACGTTAAGATACTAGCCAGGCCATTAATTTCCAACAAACTTAGACGGAACAAACATCATAATAAGGTCTATTATCAGCCAATAAAACCTTCACCGACCTTCAAACAACTTTTCCATAAAAAACGAAACAAGTCATGAAATATAAATTAAATTTTAACGTTCGAAAGTCCTGACATCGTCGTATTATCAACTCAAACACGGCTGAATTTACAAACATACTTCTGTGACAGTCGCTGAATGGCACACGCCCACGCCAGGGTAAAAACCTCCGACTCCTTGTAGGATGTGGTGTAATTCATAAGAAGTAGCGAGTTCATCTTTAGTATGATAATAATTTCCGTATTGTAGTCATGCGCTCTTGATAAAGTGACATTCTACCGGTGATAGCGAATGTCCAAATGGCAAAATTTTTGGTTTTGAGTTTGTGATTTTTAATTTGGACGATAGACTTAAGACGATAGCTTTGTTTGCAGGCTCTTGTTGGTATACTGCTTTCTTAAGGTAGTCACCTTGCTATAGTTACTTACTGTGAATCTAATTTGATGCCAGTCACTAGGAAATGAGTACTACGTACCTGAAACAACAACATACATAAAGGTTAGATATTGAAAATTGTTTTTTTTTGTAGTGGGCTACTTATTTTTAACGAAAGTCTAAATAACAGTAATTCGTTCCTATGTACAACCAAAAAGCCATAATAACCATAAAGGTAGACAACATAAACTATCGATAATAGCTGAAAGACGTCTACGTGGCGGACAAACAGAAAAGACGTAAGACGAGGACGCGTCGCAGTCGCAGCGCCAATAAATTTTCATACAAAGCGTCGCGAAACAAAATAAACAGAAAAGCCAGGGCACGGAAGAGAATCGGAAATGACGCTTCGACGACGGCGCCATATTCGAAAACATAGAAGAGGCGAGGCGCAGACAAGACGCGGCAGAAAGGGGTGCACGGGGGGTTACTTTGAACCCTTTGAATGTTAGCAAGTTGAACCAAAGCCTGAACATCCACGTCTTCTGAAGAAGAAATGTTTTCGTCTCAAAAGCAGACGCTTAAATGCAAACCTAAATGTGAGAAATGCCGTGTCGTCTGACTTGTCTTCGCGTCCCGTCCACGCCCTGTCTCATTCATATACTTTAACCGCGACCCGACGAAGTGACAGGGTTCAGACGTCTGCGACGCGACCTTGTCTTACGTCTTTACTGGTGGTCAGTGGACATGGTGGTCCCCCAAGCGTCCTGTGTTTGTTGCATCCAGTGAACTCCCGTGACCAAAGACTCCCCCTAACTTAAAACAAATTCACAATGCTACCATCTGCATGTAACTTGCACCAAGTTCTTACATAAAAAGAACGTTCGCGTGAGCCCCACCATTAATTTAGTGCGTGAAGAGAACGAGATGAGGCATGACTAAAGCGCAGCAACACTGAGAACGAAAATAAGTCTGTTTAGCTAAGCTCATGTAGCTACCGCATCTCTACGTACTGAATCTGTAGTACGTTTTGTGAACAGCACCCTAATTTTCGTAACACAGTGAAGCCTGGTTTCTAAATTGAGAATTTGGAGTTAAGGACGTGTCAAACCCTACTTTAATGCAAAGGTTTTCAGGCTAAATTAAAGTTAGATAAATACTCAATTAATAATTCTTCATCCAGAAATCGGGTGTAAATCACAGATTCAATCAACGTGAACCTTCATTATGTTAAATTTGTCTGGTCGACAACACGCAATGAATAGACAAAATAAAGATATTGCGATCGGCTGTATGAATTTGTGTGTTACGCTTACGCATCAATTACCCCGCAGAAGTATGAAAATACGAAAGACTATATAAGCGACTCAGGTACCATGTCAAGACAACGGTAAAATCGTTGATTAATTTCAATAAATAACTGCCAATAAGATGATTCGAGTTGGAGTCGAGTTGAACTTAGAATATAAGGATTAGCTTTCTTTTCGATTCGTTCCCGGTGTTGCCTACGACTTACGACACCGAACCGACGATGTTGTCTTTCAACTTCTTCGATGCCCTTTGAACTGTGGGAATTATTGCCAACAATGAATATTATTTACTACGTTATGTGAGCACGTGAAATTTGCTATTTGTGAACAGAATATTGTTATATTTTTGTAGACGGTGAGTCGGATGTTTGATAGTGTTAGTTTTAGTTTTTATTGGGCCAATGTGGACAGGTTAATCTTTCTAGGTACTTGTGTTGTGTAACAATGAAATAAATATTCGGGTTTTGTGTTGTATCGGAATAACACTGTAATTTATAACGCATGTCAGGGGTAGCGTACCAGTTTATCTTGACCTCGTATTCTATTGAAACTCAGTGCTACGCAAGGCCTGCTAAAAACCAAACATGTAACCACCACGCGTTGACTATACCTTTGCATTTTTACATATTTTTAAGACGCATTTTTTTCTACACCCGAGCCCCAAAATACACACTAAACCGTCTTATTAGTAACAATTGCTTGCCAGCTTGTTTTCGAAATTACTCTTGGACTAGCTAGGTTATCCCGGTGTTCAGTTTGGGGCTCTCTGACAGTTATCGTTACCTACGTAATCTAGCTGTAGGTAGTATTTAAATACTGTTAAAAGCCACACTTGGCAACTCAACTTCTTTTTAACTATGTATCAGATTATGTTATAACTGGATAGTAAAGTTGGTATAATTAGAAGTGTGTATAAGGCTGCGTTTCCACCTGCTAGCATCTTGCATTGTAAATTAAATTAAAGTGAGAAAATTTAAAGAAAGACTACACGTGGCTTCATATACCACTACAGCAATCCTCCTCCCTCCTCACAGATTTTTTCACTTTGTAGTGTTTTTTTTTGGAAGTCGGTTTGTTTTTTTTTGTTGAAAAGTTTTTTTATTAATCTCATTTTAGTTAGATAGGTATCTCCAATTGCCATAAGAATTATATATAGCCAAAGTACATCTCATGACGATTCCAATAAGTACAAACACGACTAGGATACATTGTTTTATTTTATTTTGGAGTTCCAGTGCCTACTTGCCGGCTTCATCATCTATATATAGTTCGATGGTATCATTTTCATCAGTACTATTTATTTATAAATATTTGCTTCATCATAGTCGTTTACTATTCGAGATACCGTAGACCCGTGACATACCTAAGTATGTCACGCTGGTCAATAGACAGATGGCCAATGGAACTCCTTAATTTTAGCATTAAGGAGTTCCATTGGCCATCAGTCTTCTTGACCAGTTCCACTTCACCAAATGATACTTTTTGAGTGCAAATGATTTCATTTTTGATGAAAATGCCAAAATCGCAATATGTATGCCTATAATATTTGAGCAGTTCCCTCGGTTTATCCAAGATCCCATCATCAGATCCTGATCTGATGACTATGGGACCAACTGGAAGGTATACCCATTCAAACAAAAGAAGAATTTTCCAAATCGATCCAGACTTCTTTGAGTAATCGGTGTACATACCTTTAAAACAAATACCAATCGAATTAAGAACCTCCTCCTTTTTGGGCAGTCGGTTCAAAATCCACAACGGGCTTTAAATAAAATCCCTTCAACATTATTTTAAAATACGCTTCAATTTCGACAATACCTTTTACTCTTTTACCAATACGCGTAATAAAATGTTGAGTTTCGACATAAGCGGCACAAAGGCACTGAATTGAAACCTTTCTGGCAGAGTTCCGTGCATAAGCACAGAACAATGTAAACCATTTTCGAACGGCTACTATTATAGAACGTGTTGTGTAGGGTTGCCAGGTTGAAATGAAAATTCAGGACAAAAGTGAGAAAAGTAGGCATGTTTTTTTTTGTTACAGAATATGCAGGCATTGTCGTATTGTACAATCCCTGAAGGAATCGATATGTAACGAACAAAATTCCAACGAAATTCCATCATGGTTTTACTATTAAATTAATTTTACACATATCGTATTATCCTCTTACTAATAAACACAAAATAAATTTATACCAGTAATAACCTTATTTCTATGTTTATTAGTAAAAGGGGTTAGAGTTTATTTCCAAGCTAAGTCGTTAGCTCTAAAATACATTTATTTGGCTTTAAATCCGCGATAAAAGTTAGTGAATATTTGTACCTACAATACTACAAATGTTGATGATAACAGGGTCTGGTAGTTAAAATATAAGCATCGCACATTCACAAGTTCCATTTCGATAACGCTTGCTAATCCCATACATTTTGTATTCCGATAATCTTTATCACTGATAAAAATTACATTTAAAGTGAATTGAGAAGCTGTTGACATTCCAACAATGAATTTAACAAATAAATTTGTGTTCAAAAAATTGTACCAAATATTCCCAAACATGCATTCTCACTAAACGTTACCATCCATTGATTTCCTAATGACGCTTCCACACGTTCCACACACATGTGCGACACGCGATCTAATCATTGCTGTAATGCAACAATTCGCAAACAAATTCAGCTAATTTGGACGCCTAACTATTGCGTAATCACACTATACGATCCAGCCAATGACAGTGCTGTTTTAGAATGTTCATTCGGCATGTTGGACCTAACGGCAAATAAAGACAACAATGCAGTTAGGATTTTCATTTTTCACTAAATGGTAAGGCAGATGGCAGACAGGCAAGTTGCGACAATGTGACAACATTGATACGATGTTTTTTTTATTCAAGGAAATTGTTATAACGCGATAATTTTGTTTTTAGTGGCGTAATGTTGTCACGGGCTTTATAAAAAAAATAGTCTCCATGCATTGGGTGCTTGTATTGCTTTCTATAGTAGAAGGGGCCGTCGATGCCAGCCCAGAAAGAAGTCGTGAGACGATATAGATGCATACCATGAGGACTTTTAGGCCATGAGAGGCCATGCTTTAAACATTTAACAAACTTTCATGATTTGGCAAATAGGACCAGAGGGTCCTATATAAATCATGGTCACCACTCTAACTGCAAAGCGCATTTAAATAATTCTACGGGTCCCTAAATCGGGTAGCATGTCATCCGCACTGGTTCCTGATATTTGCACTGCTGTGGCCGTGTGCCAATTGCCGTACAATAACCGTATAAGAACTGATGTTAGTTTTATCTAAGTGCGCTTTTAGAGTGTTTTGTGTCATACTAATCCCAAAGCAGGAGAAAGGGCTTTTATCATTAATAAGAGGCACACTAATTAATCAACGTGTTTATTCAAGTGCCATTCCATAGGTTTTCTCTTGATGTGTTCCATAATAAGATCCTCTTAATAAAGTAAACTGGAGCTTTTATATTAGCCTCTCCTAAAACAGTATAATTCAGGTAGGATATGTTTTAAACCCCCGACGGGACTGTTATAAGTTTGACGTGTGTACCTGTGTGTATTTGTGTATCCGTCTGTGACATCATATCTCCTAAGCGGATGAACTAATTTTTTTGAATGGTGACTTTAATCAAGAGTGTTCTTAGCTAGGTTTGATGAAAATCGGTTTGGCCGTTCAAAAGTTATGAGCGTTTTACTGCTTGGATCGGGGTATTTCTGAATTTAGAGCTTGAAGTTGAGTTTTTCTCAAATTTTTCTTTAGCGTAAAAACTTGTCAAACTTATTGATGAAGTCGGTTTTCTCCACATGTTCCATTCAGAAAACCAACCTATGTCAAAGTAAACCTACACAATTAAAATCAGGTACAGAAAATACATTACCTGCAAAACCCTTCAGCCCGTAAGCCATTTTTCAAAACACCTACTAAAGCATTCACGTCGCGGTCACTTCAAGTGATAGGTTATTTAGACAAACGTCTAGACATTCCCTGAGACACATCCAAAGGTCGTTCGGGACCTATGATAATAATATATTATTTGCTTATTTCATGTAAATATATTGCTAGTATTTACCTAGGAGTTTCAAATACATTTTCGATAGTCTGTCTGGATGGAAATTTAATATTAGTTTATTTATAAATATTTTGTACGTGTTTTGTTTTTATTAAAACGCGGGTAAACAAAAACCAAGGCATATATGTAGGATATATCAACCTCTTATTAAAAACTCATTCCACTCATAAAAACTCGTAAAATTATTACGGAATAGGACCAACCCTGAAATCGTAAACAAAGAATAGAATTCGAATGAATATTACAGTTCATTATTCAAATTAAACTTACAAAATTATTAGTTATTTTAAATTATTTATATATGATAAGTAAATTACAATAGATTATTACGCCATTATATATTATTATAGTTTTTACATAATGCTTGAATTATTTAATATCAATTACCCTAGAGTAGTCGCGCCTTTTAATGAAACACTAGCTGACCCGGAAAACTTTGTTAACCCCCGCCGGAAAAAGGGTGTTATAAGTTTGACGTGTGTTGCTGTGTATCTGTGTGTCTGTCTGTGGCATCATAGCGTCCAAACGGGTGAACCGATTTAAATTTAGTTATTTTTGTTTAAAAGGTGACTTAATCGAGAGTGTTCTTAGCTACTTTTGAATAAAATCGGTTCAGTCGTTCAAAAGTTATGGGCGTTTTACTGTTTGAATCGGGGTGTTTTCGCAAGATATCGTGTCATAATTACGTGTTTAATAGATTGCCGATCGAAGCGTATCTACTGTTTACTAGATAAATTATGTAGCATGAAATAAAAATATGTCGGAGATTTTTTAAATTTTACTTTTTTTGCCATGTATATTATTTCAATAATTCCCAAAAATTTCGCACGCACTGAGTGTTGTAGTATTTTTAAGTGTCGTTTAATAATGGAATGGTTTATACAGGTAACACAATGGTTGATGATGGCGGGAGCTCATGACACGGTCGTGTTGAATACTATTGATTTATATGAGATCCCTTAATTAACTGTACGTGAGATCTTGAGCAAAATGGCACCTACCTACCCTACCGTACATACCTACCTACACTACCTACCAACCTACCAACCTACCAACCTACCAACCTACCAACCTACCAACCTACCAACCTACCCTACCCTATCTATCTACCAATATTTGTTTTTTGGTCTAAACTATCTTCGCATTACCTTTCTAATGAAACCGGTTTAGGGCATATCGGTTGGATGGTTTCAGAGTTTATAACGGACATAGTCGTTTTTTGTGTTTATTAGAACAAATTATAGGATGAATTTCGGAAAATCGACAACGCCGGCTACTGGCAATACCGGAACCAGCTACAACGCCATGTTCATTTTTGTGTGTGCTTTGTTTCTATCATGTATCAGATATGGCGCTGTGTTCGCAAAATTTATGGGGATAGATAATATTCTTTTTTTGTCTTAAATTTTTTCGATGCTTTATTACTTACTATCCTATTCCGGACGAAGATAAATCCAAAATATACAAGACTCATAAAAATTGGTCCAGCCGTTCTTGAGTTATAAGTGGTGTAACTAACACGACTTTGTTTTATATATATAGATGAGTGATCGCGTAAGGAGCATTTTGCCGCCCATAGCTAAAAAAGGGTTTTCTTTACAAATAATAGTTAAATGTATTTACAATGACTTTAAAAGTATATAATAAAACTTAAACTATCAGAAAAAATAACATTATTTGTTCAAGTTTGTACTAAATAGCTGAAAAACAATGCTTTCGGGAATCTTAGGTAAAATTTCTAGAATATTAACATCTATTTCTTAACCTTCATAAAAATAAGAAAAAAATAATTTAATACCAAAATTATACGTTTTCATCATCTACAACATTCGTATTTCAGTAAAACAGTCTTGACTCATGTACACAAAATGTTCGGTGCACCTGTCCTTCTATTTTTCTTGGACGGACATAAGTATTGTGCATATACCTTCTCTACGTCAGGATACTACTATATTCAGATTTTTCGATGGCACAAAGCCGGGGTTTTCGTTTCTTAGCTGTTTCTGCAAAGTTTTTACATTGAATCTTCTAATTATATGTGGTCTCATAATAGCCAGAGCAATTTCTTTCAAAAACAATCCTAATAATAAGAGGTCACATAATAAAAGAAAACGCCCTAAGATTTAAACATTGAAAACTAGTCATATTTCAACTAAAATAAAACCTACGAAATTAATTACGTGAGTAGTCGCGCAGTGAGCAATTAGCCGCCAAACGCGACACACCAACAACAATTCCTTCCTTCAGTTACTCGTGCACTAAATTTCTTATGAGTTCTTAAACAAGGACTCAAGATACGGGGAGACAGCTACTAGAATACTTGACCTTGACAAATGCATCGTGAACGAAACAATACCAATTTAAACAATAATAATTTTTACCACGGGCGGCAAAATGCTCATAGCGGGAGCACTCTAGGTTTAACAATCACATTTATTTGTTTTGATTGATTTTTATACAATCAATTACCATTATTTCAATTTTGAATGTTCATTATAAGTGAACAAAAATGTACTAAACAGCACACTTTAATCAAGTAGTGCAAAAAATAAACATTTTTTTTACAATACAGCAATACATAACGTCATACTTAATGTGACCGACCTATAAGTCAAATAATAAAGCCTTGTAATATGTAGATACCTATATCATTTTCACGAAAACCAAGCAACCATTGAATAGCTTATATAATATTAATAATACACAGCGTTGTCTGCAACCCAGCTAGACATACTTTAACTAGAAGTGGCTTCCTCACAATAGTTGACCGGGATAGGAATCGAAGTTACGACCACTCGATCGTTTGTCAACAAGCCTCTGGGCTATTGTCGCTGCACAAAGGACCGGCAGATATAGCTCGCTCTTCTGAATTTATGCACTGCATTGGAAATTTAGAAATGGGGCAATTCCCCATTTACATTCTTAAACAAAATGTCAAAATACAGACTTTGTATGACATTTTGTTCAAAAATGTAGTGTGGTAGATTAGAAACACCTTCAAACTTCCATTGTAAAATAATGCTCCCTATATATTTAGAGGTCTAGCTCTTGTGATGCAGGATTTCTTAGTACAGGAGCCCGAACAGCGCTGATATTTTTGTACTGAGATTTGTTAAATAAATTTAAAAAATACTTTTTACCAAATAAAAAGATGAGGACGTTAAAACCTACTAATAATGTGTACTAGTATTGTTTGTTAATTATTAGTGTTTTATTGGCACATGGGTAGACCTAAATTAGGATATAGAATACATAACATACCAGTGTCCGTTGCTGTTTTTTTTCAAACGAGCGCTGCCACTGTCAAAAGCTTATCAATCCGCCTAACCTTTTCCCAACTATATTGGGGTCGGCTTCCAGTCTTACCGGATTTAGCTGAGTACCAGTGTTTTACATGGAGCGACTGCCTATCTGACCTCCACAACCCAGTAACTGGGTAACACGGTACCCCTTGGCACGACTGGTGTCAGGTCTCAAGCTACTGACTAGCCGTAACGACTGTCAAAGATCTTTCCATCTCTATAATTTCAACAATTAAATTCTACAGTATATGTCAATGAGTTATGTATCCAAGTTTTAAATATCAAATAATAAAAATCCAATTTAAAAAAAATTGTATCATTCATTATTTGGATGTCAAAATAATAGAATTAAACCAATAATACAGAGAAGTCAATAATAATTAAAAAAAAATCAAAGCTTATAAAATAAGATGTCAAAATAAAATGCTAAACAAATTATAGTAAAAAAAAAGGAACAAACTCATTGATTAAAGCTCTTTTTTGTCCTTCAGAAACTCAGAAACATTATAAAAGGATTTACTGTACCATTTCCTTATATTTTAACCGAAGAAAATCAGGTATTTCACTTTTATTTATAAATCATCACAAAAAACACTAGCTACAATTTAAAACCAAAAACAGTCGATATCTTTACTGTTAGTTCACCATGAATATTTGACACAGTCATTACCGTAATAAGAGGGTGTTGGAGGGAAGTTGGGTAAAAGGGGGGTGTTCATTAAAATAATGACAACTGTAGTGCCCTTAACTGGTTAAAGCGAACTCTCATTAACGCTGGTTGAAAGAAATATATCGGTCAAGGGTTTCTGCTGTTTCGAATGTAACAAATATTGTGATTTTTGTTCTTGTAAATATGAACGGTTGATTTGTTTTAATATAATTTATGTGAAGGTTTAGATAGTTAAATACTCGAAGGTTATTTTAAATAGTAATTTTTATTTTGTTGCAGACCCTTATCTCAAAACTTAAGAAATACACAACTTATGTCACATCCCGTACGCAAAATACGCGCTTAGACGTGGAGTTGCGGACACCAGCCCGTCTTAATCTAATCTAATCATGTCACATATTTGTATTTCAAACCTAAGCCTATGTCTTAAAATTGTAGTACCTGTTCTCTACTTCTTGGCGTAAACTTTCGTAACTATCGGTTTACTTATTAACAAGTGCACATGAAACATGCTAATATAAACACTAAACAATTCCAAAAGTCCTCACAAAATTCTAACTCCATGGCACAGAATCCATAAATTAATCATAAACAAGAAACAGTAACTTCTAACATAACTTAAGTTGGTATAATATTTACCTCGACCTTCACCGAATAATTATGATCCTCCCTTTGTAACTTAACTAATTAACTTCATAATATTCAGGGCATTATTTTTTTATCCCTTCCCACTATCACAGGCAAATTACACTTGTATCGATTTCGAAGTTTGACTGTAATATTTGCCTAGCTGTCAATTGCCACGTGGTTTGTTTATGAAGGAAGACAGAAATTACAAAGAATAACATAACTTTACAATTGTATTTTCATAAGGGTAGATAGAACGTATAATCAACTAGCTTAGATAATATTGACATTGATAGCGCCCTCATGGCGCGACAGTAAGGATGATTTTAGTGCAAGTGTTACCACACATGTGTGGTTGAAGAACAATGATGAAAGTATTTCCAAAACGTTTGGTGCGTATGGGTGGGATGTCCACCATGTACCGATGGTGCATACCCGTACGTCTTGTAGTCTGACGATGAAACGGACTATGCGGAATTAGATCATACAATTCCATCGCATACTCCCCGCACAAACAATCAATAAAAATCGAAAAGCTGGCAACACTGCGATGACGTTTAAGGCTCTGCTTTGACTCGAACAGTGCTTCATTTCCAATGAGCCACTCAGACCGTTTTTCGATCGACTCTAGTGCATTTTTGGGTTATGGCACTAGACTCGCATCCTGAAACTTAACGAAACAGGCGAAGCGAAATTCTTCTAGACCTGCTAGCTTCTAGGCTCAGAGTCGGCGCTTTATTTAGTCTCCCCAGGGATATGCCCTACGGCGTTGCACAGAAGGGGTACCGAGGTCTTTTGAGAGGTCAGGGGGCTGCTAATGTTGATCACCGGGGTGGTTTAGTGAGGTAAAAACCCCACATTCTCTGGTCTTTTCCCCAAAATTCCAGGCACCTTTTGAAATTTTAACTGCACCTACTGTCTACTTCTTTGGCAACTAAGGCGTGATTTTGTATCCACACTTCCTACTATTAGTACTACTCCATTATAATCGTGAAAGTTTGTGAAGAAGTATGGATAGATGGATGATTGTTAACCTTTCACGCAAAATTTACTGGACGGATTGTGATTTAACTTTTCAGCTTCTACATCAGAATTTTAGGGTAGCATTTATCAAGATGTGGAGGGAAATAGTAACGCGGGCGCAGCCGCGGGTGGCAGCTCGTATGCTAATAAAGTTCAATGTCCACGGACAAACCTCCAACCCTGACACAACCATTACCTACACAACAAATTGTCGGTCCTATTTCGGTGCCTAAAGGCCAGCGCACACCGGGGACGGGAGGGTAGAAAATTTTATCTTTACCCCATTTATTTTTTATCGTAAATGCATGCTACTGTAACAAGATATAGATTCCAATGTTTAGAGATTGACCCCAAGGTACCCCTTGGTATCATTGAAGAGCGTGCTAGAGGATGCCGACGGGATGTCTCGGTAGCTGCCGGTTAGATACCTTATCGCCGGCTGCTGACATTATCAGTGAGCGCTGGTAAATTCCCCTGCCCTGAAGTGCCTGGTGTACGCTAGCCTTAAACGCTACAAAGCCAGCCAGTTCACGGCCGACAGTTACCCATGAATGTGAACGATTACAGTCGCTGCTACTGTTGTAAATTTTGTAATTACCCCGCGGTAGGCCGTACCATGTGGAACCTGACGGAGTAGAAAATATAAATCTTTTTGTTGTGAATGTAAATGTACTGGATGAGACTGCTTTGCTTTGAAGCGGTCGGACAGGCTGTCTGAGTTATTTTCTACATAAAAGGGCATTAATATCTACGTAATCTTTATGATGGCATAGCCATGATAATTATAGGCACCGCTGGCAATTTTTTGTGAAAATATTTTATTAAACACTAGCACTCTGCCCGCGACTTCGTTCGCGTGATTTCGTTTATGCTATAAATGATATTCTTATATGCAATTAGTGAAGGCGACCAAAAATTAGCTATTATTAAAACAATAAAAAATGGGTATCGTAGATATACAGGGTTTATTGGATTGGGACGATTCGTTATTTGACTTTAAGAATAATAAATTTTAGGTTACCGCCACAAAGTAAAATCCTCCCCTAAAAACTTATCAACCCCTTTTTGCCCCGTTGGGGCTCGAGTTTTGAAAAACCTAAATATGCTATTCACCCTTTTCTTCTCTTTTTTATTTATCGTTTATGTTAGTCAGATAGCGCAGTGAGATTCCTCAAAAAAACCCCTAACCCTATCTGGGAGAGAGTTTTAAAAATGTTTTATGTAAATTTTGAGTATCAACCTTATCCCCAAGGAATTTGATTTTACATACAAACTAATTTTTACCCTTACCCTTAAAGGTTGAATGGCCGCAAAATTGCGCCTTAGTGCTCCCCTAGAACCCCACGTCAAAAAAGAAAACCCTGTCCAGTAAGATTCTTACCTTGAGTTAGTTTCGAAAAACTTATAATGACAACCTTTATTGTATCCTTATGTTGGTATTTGCGCCAAGTATTAAATTTATTTTTTGAAGAAATAAGATTCTTCAAAAAAACTTTTAACACCCCGTAAACCGTATTTTGGGAGTAGATAAGTAAAACTAATAATGACAACCTTTATTGTTTATTTAGGTTGGTATTTATGTCAAGTTTCATGTTTATTTACCCAAGAAATCAGATTCTTACATACAAACTTCAACACCCCCTAAATCATCATTTGGGCATAGTTTCGAAAAATTAATAAAGAAAACCTTTATTGTTTACTTAGGATGGTATTTATGACAACTTTCAAATGTATTAACCCAATAAATAAGATTCTTTAAAAACACTGTAATACCCCCTAAATCGTCTTTTGGGGGTAGCTGCAAAAAACTAATAACGAAACCTTTATTGTTTATTGAGGTTGGTATTTATGCCAAGTTTCAAGCCTATTAACCGAAGATATAAGATTCTGCAAAACAATTAACATCCCCTAAATCATCTTTTGGGGGTAGTTTCGAAAAATTAATAAAGACAACCTTTATTGTTTACTTAGGATGGTATTTAAGTAATGAGATTCTTCAAAAAAGATTTAACACCCCTTAATCGTCTTTTGGCGGTAGTTTCAAATAATAATAATAACAACCTTTATTATTCATATAGGTTAGTATTTGTAGCAAGTTTCAAGTTTATTGACCCAAGAAATCAGATTTTCCATACAAACTTCAACACCCCCTAAATCGACTTTGGGGGTTGTTTCAAAAGACTAATAATGATAACCTTTATTGTGGTTAGTTTTTATGTCAAGTTTCATGTTTATTAACCCAAGATTTAAGATTCTTCAAAAAAAAATAACATCCCCGAAATCATGCTTTGGGGGTAGTTTCGAAAACTAACAAAGAAAGCCTTTATTGTTTATTTAGTTTGGTATTTATGTCAAGATTCATGTTTATTGACCCAATAAATCAGATTTTTTCATACAAAGTTCAAAACCCCCTAAATCATCATTTGGGGGTAGTTTCGAAAAACTAATAATGTCAATCCTTATCATTTACTTAGATTACTATTTGTGCTAAGTTTCAAGAATTTCGGCCGAAGGAATTAGATTTTTCATACAAACGTTCAACCCCCTTTTTACCCTCTTAGGGGTGGAGTTTGACAATGAAAGCCTTTATTTTTTATTTAGATTGGTATTTATGTCAAGTTTGAAGTTTATTAACCCAAGATATAAGATTCTTAAAAAAAAAATAACATCCCCTAAATCGTCTTTTAGGGGTAGTTTCAAAAATATGAATTGCTACCTTTATTATTCATTTAGGTTAGTATTTGTGGCAATTTTCAAGTTTATTGACCCAAGAAATCAGATTTTTCCATACAAACTTCAACACCCCCTAAATCATCATTTGGGGGTAGTTTCGAAAAACTAATAATGTCAATCCTTATCATTTACTAAGAATACTGTTTGTGCTAAGTTTCAAGAATTTTGGCAGAAGGAATTAGATTTTTCATACAAACTTTCAACCCCCTTTTTACCCCCTTAGGGGTGGAATTTCCAAAAATCCTTTCTTAGTGCACACTTACGTTACTTGAGGAACCTTTCTGCCAAATTTCATGCTTCTAGGCGTAGCAGTTTTGGCTGTGCGTTGATTGATCAGTCAGTCAGTCAGTCAGTGAGTCAGTCAGTCACCTTTCGCTTTTATATATATAGATTATTGAAGATTCATAATATTATTTTACTCCTTACAGATGGCCATTTAATTGATATGAACGTAAAGATCAATTTGTTTAAAAAATATTTTTAACCTAGTTTCTTTTAAATCACTAAACATGAATAGTGTCGTGGTGGCCCAGTGGTTAAGACCTCGCCTCTCGTGCTTGAAATCGTGGGTTCAAATCCGGGCAAGTAACAATGTAACTTTTTCAATTTATAAATGCACTTTCTAAGTTGTTTTGGACATTGCTGACAACGGTGAAGGGAATCCTCGTGAAGAAACCTGGACTTGAGGTCTGTTTATTATTAGATTGTGCTCCATTGGTGTAATTGCTGCAAGACGTGCCAGTGCAAGTATAAACTAATAAATAAAATATATTAAATAAAATGAACTCACACTAAATTAAAGAATCTAATTCTAATAGAATTTAACTTACTTTCCTTGGTTTCTTCTTTATGTAGGTCCCTAACTTATGTCGTTCTGAACAGATTTTACATACAGCTATACGTCAACGCTCTTTTAAGGTCTATCCACACATATCAGGGCCGTGCCCGGGACGTCGATGGACCGTGCCCCGTCCAGGGCTCAAAAAAATATCGTTGTGTACATTTTATATGAACTCGTTCACACACGTCCGTGCACGAGCCGTGCACGGCACGGGACAGTGACAAAACTTCAATGATTGGGCCCGGCCCTGTCCCATCCCCTGCACGGCCCTGATATTTGTGGATAGACCTTTAATACATAACAATTCAAACAAAAGACAAACCTGCATGTATCTCAAATTAAGACAGATTTTAACAGGTATTATACACATTCCAGTAAACCTCAACATCTAAGAATTTACCAAAAACTCCTCGGAGCGTTGACGTAATTGCGCAGTACCATGCGACGCGACTCCGCTCGTGTCGATACTATGGTTATAACGATAAGCCACAAATACCCGTTATTAAGCCGAATTAACGGCTTATCTGCCATTCGGTTAACAAATATACGAAATTGATGTGCGAGAATTTAGTGTGCGGTAAAAATGTTGGTTAATTGTGCGAGTTTAGGTGACGATTTAAAAACAGATTTTAAATTAATACCTATCGTTGTATGTATTCCCTGTACAGTTGATGATGGTTGTATACACCTACATATAATAAGCAAGCAAGTAAGCGTGACTTCTGAACGTGGGGCCCTGGGTTTGATTCCCAGTTTAGCCAAAAGATGTTCTTATTGGGTTTTTCGTCATCATTCATTAGGAATTTGTCATTGAATTATTAATAAGTAATGTACCTAGTGTAATAGGCTGCAATCCCACATAGTACTACAACAGGCCGAGTCAACTGTAATATCATGGGAACCCAACGCTATGAAATAAAATTTGGTTCGTAAAAAAACTAGTGAATAGTTCGCTCGAAATTGTATCGATTTGTTATTGAATATTGTTTTAAATTAACATTTTCTAAGCTTGATAAACATTGTATTTTGTTGTTTATTCAGCACTACCAAGCACAAAATTATGGAATATTGGGCTCTTAATTCACATTTCAAACATTATTTGAAAGTATTATTTCAAATTCATTCCAATAGAATTTGAAATAATACGTTCAAATGGCACAGTTTTAAATTTCTGAGGCATTCCGCTCGAATTTTTAAATTTGTATTGTAACACATTTTGGTACAATGAAACTGTAAAAACCTGCAAACATACTATAAAACATCGTTACTGTAGTTCCGAGTAAACCCTTTCATTTGCAAGTCACTGCTAACACCAACTATCGTTTGAGAAAGAACTGACCGCGTTCGATGTTCTTTTAGTAAAATAATCGGTTTAGTCCTTCGAAAAACGCTACTTTCGTCGGCACAGTTTTTTGCATGGGATGAGGAATCAGTATGCTAGAATTATATTATCTGAATACGCAGAATTAGAGGTCAAGAAAAAGAAAATAATAACTATCATAAATTATGCCAATTGTAGCCATGTTCACAAGGGCCTTAACGTACCCTGAATAACTGAAACCTGAATAAAAATAGAAAAGGAACATCTCAAAATAAGCTATTCTGATTAGGGTTTAACAAGACACTAGACAAAGGTAAGGCACCACTGAACATGCTCCTAAAACATATGATAAGATAGGACCACGACACGACAATAATTTAGATAGCAAGCGACGTACCCATCTCTAGAACATGCCACATTTCTTCGAGAAAATCTCTGTCGTTCACTTCGCCTGATATTATGTATGTTCAGGTACTGCGAAGTCTAGACTTGCGTACGTAAATGTTATTTTACTTGAGAATATATAAGCGGATAGAAAATGTCATTTCTTTCTCGGAATCTCAGAGACTTATGCGCGGTTCGTCAGAGCGGGTCGTGTGAAACTTAGTTGTGGTATACATTTGTGGAATAATAATTCTCAGCTATATAAAAGTTGTGAAAAGTGTCGGAAGTTTTCAAAAGTATGAGAAGTTAGAGCGTAAGGTAGTGAGGATACAAATTTCTTTGACCAATACGAATATGCTATCCTTTCTGGATTTTCAGTAACCAATATTTCTGCCAAGAATTAGATCTCAAAGGAGGATCTCTTTACTATTTACTATGCGCAGTAGGCTACACGTCAGGCTCACTTTGGGCTCGACTAACGGTTTCAATAGAATAAAAGCCTCTGGTTTTACCCGTCTACGGCGAAGGCAATAGGAAGGGTTATGATTTTAGCTGTCTACGTATGTTCTTCCGTAGCGCCTAAAATATTAAGCCGTTGTTGATAAATATGGTAACAATCGATTCGTTATATGGCCTGAATATAGGATTAAAAAACCCGTTTTCGGATTACAGTTTTATATACTACTGACATACATTGTTATGTTATGTTATACATCTTATTTGCTGATAGATAGTTGCTGATTAAATAATTATACAGAGCGAAAGACATTCGTAGAGCGAAAATTTTAACTGCAATCATTTTTAGAAATCGTTTCGAGCATATCTGTTAAATAACGTGCTCATTATTTAAATCGCATACAATCTCGATAAACTAAAGCCTCAATTTCTAAAATCTATTCCAAAGTCACCCCATAAATCAAAATCTAGATACATTTATATTTCGAATAAATGTTTTTTTAACTGAAATATTTTAGTATTTATGACTAGACATACACCAATGAATTATGAAAGCAAACAAATGATACCCGTATAATCTCAGGGCGTAAAACAATAGGAGCTTATACATCAATGTCAATGTTTTAATAGTAAAATTATAAATGTTTTACACCTCTGTTGCTAGGTTAAATAATTAAATTGGTTATATGATAATATAATAATAATAATAATAAGCGGTTCGTGTCAAATAATATGTCTAACAAGGCCTATTCGAGTTGGAAGTTCCTTTCAAAGGCGTACCAGGGCCCGAGTTGCAGACCGCCTGAGGTATCGGTCCATTTGAGTAGTTATCGATGGCTCCTCTTCAGAACTATTGGATATTAATGCCGGGGTCCCTCAGGGGGCGGAACTCTCAGCGACATTATTCTTGCAGCACATAAATGAACTGCTAAAACCCGGCACCTTTGGGTATGCAGATGACAGCACTGTTGCTGAGAGATACTTGTCCAACGCACGGGCTACTGGCCCTCAGGTCCGGGCTCACCGTGAGGACATGGTGGAGCGTTTGAGCTTGTCCTTGGAGGCAGTCTCCAAATGGGGCGATGCCAATCAGGTCAAGTTCAATGCCGCAAAAACACAGGCGTGTCTCTTCTCCGCGAAAATGAGCCAATTTCACCCAGCTCCATCTTGCCGAGATGTAACCGTACCGATAACGGACCATCTTGAGCTTCTTGGCGCAACGTTGATATCGACACTCAATTTTGGCCCATACATCGAGGCAAAGGCTCAACTGGCTGCCCAAAAGTTGGGGATCCTTGCGAACGTGAGACGGTACTTCACGCCAGAACAGCTGCTTAAGTTGTATCAAGCGCAAGTTCGATCTTGCATGGAATACTGTTCTCATCTCTGGGACGGATCTGCCAAATACCAGCTTGATGCACTAGAGTCGATTGAAAAACGGGCCAAGAGGCTCATCGGCATTGAGGCATTGGTCGAGTCAAAGCTCCAAAGCCTTGAACATCGTCGTCGAGTTGCCAGCTAGTCGGTTTTTTATCGGTTACATTTCGGGGAGTGTGCGATGGAATTGCATGATCTGATTCCGCCTAGCCCGTTTCATCATCGGACTACAAGACGTACGGCGATGCGCCATCGCTACATGGTGGACATCACATCCATACGCACTAAAGGTTTTGGAAATACTTTTATTATGCGTACAGCTAAGAAATGGAATTCCCTGCCGGAGTCTGTGTTTCCAGATAGCTACAACCTCGGGGTCAAGTAGTGTTTAGTCAAGTCAAGAGTGAATAGGTTACTTTTAGGCAAGCGTGTTACACCGTCGACCACATCATCAATTACCATCTGGTGAGGTCAAACGCGAGCCTATCAATAATTTAAAAAGTCATAACTGGATATTTTATAAAAAAGTACTTGACATATTTGTATTTTTTTTTTTTTGACTTTTTGGAAGATTTAAATAGCAGTATAATAATTATCGTTTAATGAATATTTTTTGCTGATTGTTTGTAATGCTTTCGGAGTTGGGGTGTATAAAGGTGTTATAGGGCATTTTACAACTACATTGTTACCAACTCTATATTATTGTAATGGAATTTGAATATAATTATTGTTGTATTTTTGTTTTACATATCTGGTCACTATATAAAAATTTATTTGACATACTTGCATTGTTTTTTTTGACATTTATAAAGAGTGAATTAGCAGTATTGTTTTAATTGATAAATCTTGCTGATTGTCTGTAAAGCTTAATTTTTATTTTTTTTTTTTCTCTGCCCTTATGACGATATTATATTTTACGATTGACATCTCAAATGGAATCTGAATGTGTTTGTTTTTATATTTGCGTTTGACATTTTTATTTGACATATTATCTGTATATTTGATAGTGTAATTGTGTAAAATATTTCCTAATTGTTTTGTAATTCTTTCAAAGTTAGTTTGTACCGTGTAGTGGTGCTTGCTGCCAATTATGATTGTTCGACACCATGTCAAAATTGTTTGGAATAAATAAATACAAAAAAAAGAATATAGTTTCGGCCCCTGGTACACCTTTCAAAGGTCCGGGACCCCAGGGGTCCGAGAATTTCAAAGAAAAATAATAATAAAATATTATAAATGTGAAAGTTTGGATGGTTTGTTATTCAATCACGCCAGAACGGCTGAACGGATCTGTATGAAATTTGGCACAGAGATAGATTATAGTCTGGAATAGCATAAAGGCCACCTCGGATTTTTATCTCGGTATAATATTCTCTTGGGATGATAAAACACATTTCACGCGGGTGAAGCCGTTGGCAGATTGAAGCTAGTAGGTTATATAAATCTCATCTTGTGCCTATTGCTTTTCCCTATTTATTTTAGGGCCAGCTTCCAATCTAACTGGATGGAGCTGAATATTATCAGTTTTTTTACATTGAGTGATTTACCTATCTGACTTCTAAGATCTCAGGTTAAATTTATATTACACACAGGTTTAAGTACTGCAGTGCAGCCAGCTTGGTCTACTTTATTTCTCTGTAGCCATCTATAGGTACTAAAAAAACAACTGCTATAAAATTGTAACTGAAAAGTGAAAAACAAGTACTAAGCATAATTTTATACATTAAATGTTATTGTAAGAACACGAAAAAAATATATATCACCCCCTTTTTGGTGGCTGCCATATTTAAAAAATATATAGCCTATGTCACTCCCAAAATTGAGACGAATCCAACGACAACTCTCCGTCAAGCCGTTTGGTCTGTAGAGCGTGCCATAGAAATGGACATACATACAAACATACGCACGAAAAACATTACCCTCCCGCAGCCGGGTAGTAAAGGAATGACAGTTTACTTAAAAGTTCGTTATTTTTGGCAACGGGAAATCCTATTTGACTAACGGTTTGTATTTTAATAATTATCATGTTTTACTAAGAGATTTGTAATAGAACAACAAACACGTAAGTGTACTCATGTTGTTAATACACATCTCATAAACAAGGTACAAACCCATACCCTTTACATAATCTCTTAATCCCCTTTTTAGAAACCCACAGAGCAACCCTTTGCCCCATTCTTCTTTATTCCGTCTTATAGTCCGGTCCCAACTTAAAGTGTCAACAAAAAGCCACCGTTTTCACAACAAAATGAGAGCAATTTTCCACTAAACTGGGTTTTAAATACACTCATAAACGAATAATTTCATAACACAACAGAGTATACGAGTGCATGGCAAATTTTTAGTAATTTGACGTCTATAAGAGATGGAAAAGAGTAAAGAAACGATAAATGGACTTTGACAGATATAATTACTAAAAAAACTATTTCACCAAAAATAAACGGACTTCTAAAGCAAAATATTAAAAAGTGCAAATTAACTTTAGTTTCGGCAATCGGTGTCTTTAGTACCTCTACCTCTTGTTTTATCGTTTTTCAACACCGACTGCCGATAAGAATGCTATTTTGCACTTTTTAATGTTCTGCTTTAGAAGTCGGTTATTTTTTTGTAAAAACGTTTAGGGGGATTATGATTTTCACCAACTTTTATTTCTCACTAAGTTTTGTTTTGTACCTATGCTTTATTAGATGAATGTCCTATTTTCATCTACATCAGCTTCCCGATAATTTTAACAATAACGAGAAAGCCGATTCCAAAAAATAATCCATAGTTTTTGAATCTCCTTGAAGTTTCAACTATAACTTTCAATCAACCAAAATCTCTGCTTACTGGCCCCAACAAGAAACTACACTCAAATCAATATAAAGTACCTGCACAAAGAATTCAGGCAAGCAACCTGCCTGCTCCCTCAGGATCTCGGGCTACTATAAAATATAGCATAAACTCTAGCCCCTACGGCCGCCCCTTACAAAAGGGGTTGTTTAATCCCTACAATGCTTATACGCGTTATTTATTATTCCGTGTTTCTCGCAAATTGTTAGTCTTTATTTTGTTAAGGAAAATATTATGGCTTTGTTTGTTTTTTTTTGTTGTTAAGAATGTTTTTTGTGGGTACTCTATTCGCTTGTTACACGCAGCTGCATAAGGGGAATCGCCAACTCAGCACTCAACACTTTTAGTATAGAATCATACGATGCAAATTTAACGAACGACGGAAACGCCGAGCTGAGATAGCACTTTGTGACGCACGGACCTAGTTTAGCCAATTATTGTAACTCTGTAAAATTCCACTCCATATTCATACTTCGAATAGGCACTTAGGCTAATTTTAGCGATAATTAATGTAATTCTTTTATTTTAAAATAAATTAAGTAAATTCATTTTTGGTTTTTTTTAAATCCTCCGATTGCAGCTAACGTAATTGGCGCAGTCGGTAGGATATTCGCGGGCCGGTTCGCAAGCTTTAGGGATCTCTAATATCGAAATCCGCGTACGCGAATCGCCTGGGTGGCTGTCGAGCCCCGGTGCCGAATATCCGAATCTACGGTCCAGCTGCAGTTCCGGAAGGAGAATCCAGACTTCGATTCACGAGAGAACCAGAGATAAAAAATTTGTGAGTACACTTGAATTGTTCCTGTGTTGCTTCCTTCTTAGTCCTAGTACCACCCAACTTCCAAGATTTTTCACCCGAGAAGTTCCAGTTCCCAGGAGCCCGAATCTCGTACGGCTCGCTGGAGTGCTATAGATAACAGTAGAGATTTAAATAGTGATAGTGAAAATAGTAGTATAAATAGCTTAAATATGGCCCATGATCCGGATGCAATTTTCAAGACCCTTCGTATGGTCCCGGAGTTCGATGGGAACCCAAATGTATTGACTAGGTTTGTCAGAATATGCGATCAAATAGTAGCTAAGTATGTTAGCAATACCCCAGGTAGCGAGTTAAACAACTTATGCCTATTAAATGGCATCTTAAATAAAATAACAGGCTCTGCCGCTTGTACCATCAATTCCAACGGCATACCTGATAGTTGGCTAGGGATTAGAACAGCCTTAGTTAATAACTTTTCAGATCAACGGGATGAAACCGCTTTGTATAGAGACCTTTCTTTAGCTACGCAGGGAAATAAAACGCCTCAGGAATTCTACGAGGAATGCCAAACTTTGTTCAGTACAATGATGACGTATGTAACATTACACGAGTCAATTACTACCACAGTGGAAGCGAAACGTACACTGTATAAAAAGGTTACTATGCAGGCTTTTGTAAAAGGTTTAAAGGAACCATTAGGATCCCGCATAAGATGCATGCGTCCCGATACTATCGAAAAGGCCCTTGAATATGTACAAGAAGAACTTAATGTTATGTATTTACAGGAACGTAGTGAATTTTCAAAACCCACTACACAAAAGAATTCACACCCTGTAACACCCCACGCAAATACCAACCCAGTTCCTCTACGTAATAACCATTTTGCAGTACCAATTCCCAACTGGCCCAATCCCATAGGAATTAGACCCCACCAACTACCACCACAACCATTTAGGTTCAACCCCAACTTTATTAATCAGCAGCCCCAACATCGCATGCCTAATCGAACACAGCAAATATTCCGTGCGCTGCCTCAAACATATAACGCTCAAAGTAACATGTTCCGTTTGCCACCCAGAAACACTACGGCCCAAAATCAAAATCAAGGTCCTAAACCTATGAGTGGTGTACAGCATTTTACACCTAGACCCATGCTATCTGGCCATAACTGGCAGCATTCAGGTAATCCGCCACCAACCAATTATTTTAAAAATCGTGAAATGAACATGAATGAGTGCACGTCATACGACGACTCATATTACCCGACGGAGTTCTATTACGAGCCGGACTGTTTTAATTACGATGACACTTATTATGATTATAGCCCGTTCGCTACATTAGAGTGCAACCATGATCCCACTTTGAACGATGTAAATGTTCAAGAAAATATTACAGGCTTAACTGAACCTCAGGCAGGTCCATGTCAGATAAGTCAGGATTTTCAGGAGGCACAGAAATCAAAAAAGCCAAAATAGAATTAAATCTCCAAACTCAACGTCAGTTGCCGTACATACTAATATCAGAACCACCTTTAAAGTTACTAATTGACACCGGTGCAAACCAGTCCTTTATAAGTCCAGAAGCTGTAGAAAAATATTTTCCAAATTTTCCCTTAAATTACGACCCGTTTGAAGTTACCAATGTACACGCGGTTAGTAGAAATAATTATTCTATAAGTTTACCTTGCTTCGCGGAATTTAACGATCCAGAGTTTATCAAGTTATTTGTATATCGTTTCCATGAATATTTTGACGGTTTAATTGGTTTAGATTTGCTAACTAAATGGGAGTCCAAGATAGATTTAAAAGATCAGAGGTTAATAACGCGCACATCATCATATCCTATCCGTATGTATAATTCCTGCAATGTTAACTTGTATGAAGACATAATACCTGCTCATTCTTCGAAATTAGTGAGAATACCGATCGACACTCCAAATGGTGCAGCATTAGTTAGTGAACAGACTATATGCAACTGTATAGTACGCGAGTGCCTTACTATTGTCGACAATAATCGCGGCTACTTAGAGATAGAAAATACGAGCCCGAATGATATTATAATATCACTTGACCGACCAGTGCACGCAAGTTTATTTAATATCGAGTGCACGCGCACCGAACATTGCACCACGCGAGTTCAAGAAGTGACAACGCGATTACGAACAGATCATTTAAACGAGGAAGAGAAACTCAACCTTATAACTCTTTGCTCAAAATATGCTGACGTGTTTTACATAGAAGGCGAAGCGTTAACATTTACCAATCGAATAAAACACCGTATTAAGACTACAGACGAGGTCCCGGTTTACACAAAAAGTTATAGATACCCATTCATTCATCGTCAGGAGGTTAGGGAACAGATTTCAAAAATGTTAGATCAGGGAATAATAAAACCTTCAGATTCAGCATGGAGTTCGCCCATTTGGGTGGTCCCCAAGAAAATGGACGCCTCGGGCAAGCAAAAATGGCGTTTAGTAGTTGACTTTAGGAAGCTCAATGAAAAAACTATTAACGACAAATACCCCATCCCGAACATTAGCGATGTTCTTGACAAACTAGGTAGGTGCCAATACTTCACCACTCTAGATCTGGCTAGTGGCTTCTACCAAGTCGAAATGGACCCCCAGGATATTCAGAAAACAGCTTTTAATGTCGAACATGGACATTTCGAGTTTCTTCGAATGCCCATGGGACTTAAGAACTCACCATCCACATTTCAGAGGGTTATGGACAATGTCCTCAGAGGTCTTCAGAATGACATATGCCTGGTGTATCTTGATGACATCATCGTTTTTTCCACGTCACTACAAGAGCATATGACCAATCTCGAAAAAGTTTTCAATAGGCTTCGGGAATCGAACTTTAAGATCCAAATGGATAAATCCGAATTCTTAAAGCATGAAACTGGTTATCTCGGACACATAATAAGTAGCGAAGGAATAAAACCTAATCCGGATAAAATTCATGCCATAGAAAAATACCCCATTCCAAAGACCCCAAAAGAAATTAAGCAATTTTTAGGCCTTGTCGGTTATTATCGCAAATTTATCCCGGACTTTGCAAAAATTACGAAACCTCTCACAGCGTGTTTAAAAAAAGGTAGAAAAGTTGCATTAAATTCCGAGTACATAAGCAGCTTTGAAAAGTGCAAGACTCTCTTAACAAATGACCCTATACTACAGTATCCCGATTTCGATAAGGAATTCATACTGACGACAGATGCTTCAAACGTTGCCATTGGTGCCATTCTATCTCAAGGACCCGTAGGTTCCGACAAACCCGTGTGTTTTGCATCCCGAACCCTGAATGAAAGTGAGCTTAACTACAGTACCATAGAAAAAGAACTCCTCGCCATAGTTTGGGCCACCAAGTATTTTAGACCGTACTTGTTTGGTCGTAAATTTAAAGTACTGACAGACCATAAACCTCTACAGTGGATGATGAACCTTAAAGAACCTAATTCGCGATTGACTAGATGGAGGCTGAAACTTAGTGAATACGATTTCACCGTTATCTATAAGAAAGGTAAATCTAATACGAATGCCGATGCCTTATCTCGAGTGGAGATTCACAACGAAGATACTAACACTTTAATAGATGAATTATGTTCTTTGATTCCTAACCCATCAGAAAACCCGATGCCTACGAACTCATCCACTGCCACCGTACACACCAGTCACGAAAATCCCATACTAGAAGTCCCAATCACAGATGAACCCCTTAACAGATTTCATAGACAACTATGCTTTACGATAGTAGAAGATGTCAAACGCAAACCAGTAGTTACCAAGCCATTCGAAACTCACACGCGCATAGCAGTCCAGATATCATCATCTATGCTAGAACAAGATGTAGTCAATGCCATCAAAGAGTATGTAAATCCGAAAGTAAAGACCGGTATATTAATAAATCCACCTCTTGCCATGTATTCCATCATACCAGTCATACAGGACAAATTTAAGAGCTCGTCTATGAACTTAGTACTAGCTAAGATAGAATTAGAAAACGTCAAAGATTATCTTCGTCAGCAAGAGATAATTCAACACTACCATGACGGCAAAACTAATCACCGAGGAATAACCGAATGTTATTTAGCCCTCTCAAAAAAATATTACTGGCCCAAAATGAAAGACCAAATAACCAAATTCATCAACGAATGCATTATTTGCGGCCAAGCTAAATATGACCGGAGACCTATTAGACCACAGTTTAATATTGTACCCCCGGCAACAAAACCATTCGAAATTGTCCATATGGATTTATTCACGGTTCACAATGAAAAGTATGTTACATTTATAGATGTTTTTACCAAATACGGACAAGCATACCATCTCCGAGATGGCACGGGCATTAGTGTACTTCAATCATTATTACAATATTGTACCCACCATGGGGTTCCCTTAACGTTAGTGACTGACAACGGAACGGAATTCACTAATCAACTGTTCCTAGAATTCACACGCCTTCACAAGATAAACCACCATAGGGTTTTACCGCATTCGCCTAACGATAACGGTAACATTGAACGCTTCCATTCAACTCTCCTTGAACATATAAGAATATTAAAGTTAAAACACAAAGAGGAGCCTATCGTAAATCTTATGCCTTATGCTATAATTGGTTATAATTCTTCAATACATAGCTTCACTAGATGCAGACCATTCGATTTACTAACTGGACACTTTGATCCACGCGATATTCTAGACATAGATTTTACCCAACAATCATTACAACAGTACGTTCATAATCATAGGGCGCAAATGAAGGAAGTCTCTAAAATTATTAACGAAACTTCCTTATCAAATCGTACTGCGTTGATAGAAAATAGAAACAAGGACCGCGAATCCGAAATAGAATACGTTTCTCAACAACAGGTATTCATTAAGAACCCTTCTGCAAGCCGTCAGAAAACTGCACCGCGGTATACTCAAGATACCATTCTGGCCGATTTACCCATACACGTTTATACGTCCAAGAAACGTGGGCCCGTAGCCAAAAACAGATTAAAAAGAGGCCCTAAGGTACCTAACTTGTTGCAGGATTCTACTATTGCTGGTACTTCGCGAGACCCGGTCATCAGAGATAAAACTTGAAAGCTTGGCCAATGGACCTGGCTTACTACCGTATAAACTTGGATCAACGAGAATGACCACTCATCATCATACATTTCTTCAGTACGTGAATCTAAGGAACATTGAAAATCAAATAACAACACTACAATACCAGATATCAGAATACAAAAGTCGGCTTAGTAATGACACTTATATGCTATTTGAATTCCAAATTAGTTATCTTACTAACAAAATTGGCAAAGTATCTAATCAGTTAAAATCCTTAGAGCCTGGTCGTGTAAAGAGAGGTCTAGTAGACAGTCTTGGTTCAGTAATTAAGAGCATAACTGGAAATCTAGATTACACAGATGCCTTAAAATACGAAAATGCCATCAAAATTCTACAGGTCAATAACAATAAGTTAGTCAGTGAATTTAACAATCACATTAGTCTCAGCAAAGAATGGATGTCTAAGCATAACAGCGTTCTAATACAATTAGTGGAAAATCAAAGTAAAATCAATAGCACCTTAGAGTTATTGTTAAATCAAACTTATACAACAGGTAACTTAATAGCCTATGCAAAGTTTGGTCAGCTCATATCTATAATAAGTGAAAATGTAGAAGACTTAAGATTAGAATTAGTTAGAATAGAAAATATGTTAGCGTTTATACACGCATCAAGTACTGTTCATTCTATGATAGATGTAGATACACTTAGATCTATGGTAAATAGGTTAGAAAAAATATACAGTAAGGACGAGATATTGAACCTGGAGCTCAGAGAATATTACGACATTATCCAGCCTGGATCATATTTCAATGAAAACCAGATAGTTATAATTTTCAGATTTCCTATAATTTCCAAAATCGTCTATGATTTATATAAGTTATCTATAGTACCCAACAAAAACCGTCAAGCCCTTATCCCTACCTATCCCTTTATAGCAACTAATGGCGACTCTTTCGTGTACATAGAAGCAGAATGCTCGAAGTTTAGTAACTGGTATCTCTGTGAAAAGGAAATAACCCATCAAATACGAACAAAAACGGACTGCATACAGGAACTTATCACGAATCAAGCCCTCAAGAGTTCCTGCCAATTCAGTACAGTATTTCTGGAAAAAGAAGCGATGGAAAAATTAGATGACCAGCATTACGTCCTATCGTTTCCAAATCCAACGAAAGTGCAATCAGTCTGTGGGAGAGAAGACTTCAATTTGCTACAGGGAAGCTACTTCGCTACCATACCTATCAACTGTTATCTCCGCACCAAGGAATTAACTATAATCAACGACAACGACGTAATACAAGGGCAACCTTTGAAACTAATGAACATTCCCTACGACACGGAGACATCGGGTGCTGCATTAAACCAAGTTCATCTTAATTCAATCAACTTAGGTGGACTACACAGCATACAGAACCAAGTCATGACGAGCCAGCCGATACAACTCAACCAGCTGCAATCAGATGTCATATACCATACGACCATACCCTTCTACATCGCATTATTAGGTGCAGGTGCACTTATCACAGCCATACTGGGCTATCGCAACCAATGGTTTTGCAAACGCTCCGAAAAGCCCCACAGCAAGGGACATACTTACGAGGAACCTGACAAAAAAGAGGAGGATCGCGCGCCCAGAAGACAAGTTCCAGCAACATTTTCTCTCGAAGTTCTCAAATAGTTGCTGATCTGCGGGTGGAGATGTTACACGCAGCTGCATAAGGGGAATCGCCAACTCAGCACTCAACACTTTTAGTATAGAATCATACGATGCAAATTTAACGAACGACGGAAACGCCGAGCTGAGATAGCACTTTGTGACGCACGGACCTAGTTTAGCCAATTATTGTAACTCTGTAAAATTCCACTCCATATTCATACTTCGAATAGGCACTTAGGCTAATTTTAGCGATAATTAATGTAATTCTTTTATTTTAAAATAAATTAAGTAAATTCATTTTTGTTTTTTTTTAAATCCTCCGATTGCAGCTAACGTAATTCGCTAGAGCAAAAAGTAAACAAACAAACGTCAAATGGTTATAATCTGACTAATGTAAAATACAACCTTGCAACGAAAAATGGCTACTTTTGAAGCAGTTTTAATTTATTATCATAATACTGCCGAACTCTGGGCTTTCGAGATGCTTTTAAATGTCGGCTATTGATTTTGGTTTTAAACATTTTAATATAATATTGTTGTAAAATAAGAGAATAATAATTTAAATATTTGCCATATTTGTGCATATGTGTTTGTGGTTGTTGTATGAAATAAACATCATCTCATAATATTTTTTATTTTAGTGACAGCAAAGAAGACACTAAAAACCACAGACATAAATCTAACTAGATAACGCAACGACCCTACATCTGTATGAAAACCAAGCGTGCCACTTTTTCACACACTATTTAAAAACAAATTTACTTACCAATGAAAGAAAATATTTCCAAAGCATCGGCCAAATTTTTCTATGTAGTCTTTACAGCTGAATATGCCATAATTCGGCAACTTTATAGATTTCGGTGGCTTTCCGGTGCCGATAATGCTAAATGTAATGCTCAAAGTAGGATCCTTGATCGTAATTTTACTACGTTTTTTAGTCTATTCGCGAGCTGGCTGACCAAAACAAGATATATCCTCCGACTGCACAGTATTTTTTTTAATTCGCTTGTCGGGTTTTTTTTTATTTATTTACCTTTTTTATTGTTATGTTATGGTTACTTTACATAAACATCATAATCATTTCAGCCTTAATACGTCCACTACTAAACATAAGCGTCCCAAGTGTCAACACATTGAGTAGTCCTATGCGTTTTGCCTCAAATGTAGGTTTATATGAAATCCCCAAAATAAAACAACAGCCAGTTGCTGCTCTATGCCACATCACCATTTAACCAAACACTATAATGTTCAACTCAATACAAAATCAACAGAATTATAACAAGCTCACATCCCAATCCCATACTGAAACACTCAAACTTAACAACAAGGTAACATACTAACAACAAATTAATACACGAACTAATTAATCCTCCTAGTAATAGACTGCAGTTTAGTCATTATAATATTACATATTGCAACTATATCTTATTAGGAGCCGGATAAACTTTAGCGTAATGAAACTCTAGCAAAACCACCATCTACCAACTCGTACCTGGCATAAAGGATGAGTACACCGACTATGTTTCATTCATAGCGGTGCAAGTTATGAGATTCTAGAGAGAAACTACTCTGAATGTAGGTTAGGAATTCCAGAATTTATAATGTTTTGTAACTTAAGCTGTGAACGTGCAATGCTGTTTTGTGACGCAAAACTTCTGGGATTAGAGTAATATCATTCTTCTGCCTTTATAGACTTGTCCCATTTTACATTCCTTGTAACAATTGATAATAATAATTATTAGTGTCTCATAAGTTGACGTAGATTTTTTTTTAATAAAAGGCACAATGAAGAAGGGCCTTTTATTTCATGATGAGTATGGTTTTGACCTTAATCTGATCTGCTTGAAAGCAATGGACGAGGTCAACGATCAAATCATCGATTCCAGAAGGTGCTTGTTTACACTTGCTTTGAAGGCTGATAGATTTAGGCATTCTTTGACTGATCCTGAGACGGTGATAAAAGTTTTTTGAAGCGTATTTTGGCCGTCAACCATTTGACGCTTTAAATCCAATAATTTTCTCTAGACAATGTACACAAAACGAATAAGACTGAAACCTCTCGGCATTCAAATAAAATAGTTACATTTACACACTAAAATTATTAAACACAAAAATCTTTGATAAATGCTTATTCGCTAACTTCAATAATCCACCCGCTAGCGCTCGTAGCTTGCACCACACATCGACCGCAGAGCACTTAGGTATATAATATTTTTATTGCTACCCCGACCGTTGCAGAGGGGACAGGCTAAATAAAAATATATTTGCCCAAGACCGCCTGTATTGTGGCCACGTCAGTGAAATTCTTACGGCTGTATGGTTGAATGTTTTCATTATTGTGTTCAGATTGTGGCCGTATATGTTTATTTTTGTTTGTCATAAATGTTTGAGATGCGTAGTAGAAGAAATGTATGTTGGATTCGTTTTTGTTTCTATTTGTGATGGAATGTACGTAGTTTTGTAAAGCAGTAATTGTTTTCAGGGCTCCATTTTATTGGCAGGTATGTCTGAATTATAAACCTGTAGAAGGTAAAGTTCAGGCTTAACTATTAATATGAATGTCTGTAGTTACCCAAAACTGATGATTTAGGCTTAGTCATAATTAAAGCTTATTGGATTTCAGAGAGAGATATTGTTTTCTCCTCGACGATCCTTTGACCGGCTGAATGTCTTAATTACCAAAATAATTAAGAAGCTATTGTGGCTCGCGTGGATCCACGTTTCGAGCACTCAAGGGGTTAAAGTAGGTTTTTTGTGGAAATCATAAAAATAAAATATATTGTTAGAATTTTGCCGTAGCTAACATTGGAACTAAAATTCTTATCTTCCATTTAGCTTTTTTACGATTACACTGTATCCAGCTTGGTTGCTAAAAGAAAAAAATAAAGACAATAATATTCCTCTTCTCAATATGAACATTTCATCGCAATACTTAGGGACCCTACATTATGTCCTTGTGGTACACTCATCATCGTCCGACTCACAGACTTAAATATAACTAGAGAACGCAAGTCCCTGCATCTGTATGAAAACCAACACAATTTTCAGAACAAATTTACTTACCGGTGAAAGAAAATGTTTCCATTGTCTCTGGCAACTTGTTTTGTATAGTTTTTAGAGCTGAATATAATACTGTTATAAAAGTGAAAGGATGTTTGTTTGTTGGTTTTACACAAAGTAATGTGCCATCTAGTTAGATTTAGGTCTGTGGTCCTAGTTGAATGTCATCATACAAAGATTTTATGTAAGAGAATGTCAATATTGGTGGACGTTTGTTTGCATTATTTTTGCGTCGGATCCGGCACGAAACGAAAGTGTTTGTGATAGGTACTTATCAACAAGTTGTTGCTACCCCTAGGGGAAATGTTTAAGTACTTGAAGCTGTACCTTTTTTTTAGACAGTGGCTATTTTCAACCCTCTTCTGTTCATGTCATGTCATGCCATTGTGTCTGTTCATTGATAATAATTACATTATTACAAGATCAACTAGCTACTATACTCACTTAATTAAAAGAAGATATCTGATTGAAGGGGTTAACGGGGTAATTGAAACTATTATAAACAAAAATAAATCGACTTCGAAAGCAACACACTAAAAAGGATAAAACATATCTTTCGTTTCGGAAGGCTGTGTCTCGGGTACCTCTTGTTTCTATCGTTTCTCAACACCGACTTCCGAAACGAAAGATATGTTTTATCCTTTTTAGTGTTTTGCTTTCGAAGTCGATTTATTTTTTTGTGCAAAAGTTTTTATTTCTCTCGTTTTAGTTTTGTACACTATCACTAAAAAGCGAGCCAAGTCTATAGTAAGGTACCTAAAGGATTGACAAAATACCCATAATAACTTAATTTCGTGCTGTTTGTCGCTAAGGACGACAGTTGTATGTTCCATTATATCTTGAAAACTGCCGAACCGATTTTGATGAAACTTGCACTGTTCCCTAAGTTGACAGATACTTAATCCAATAAAAGAATGACCACGATCCGATAAGTAGTTTCGGAGTAATGCGTGGACAAATATACATACATATAATCATACAAACAAACATATGAAATTTAGCGTATTGTTTAGAAGTTCATACAGAGTAAGTTATATGAATATTGTGCAATACCAACAATATTACATACATACGTGTCGAATTGATTCTCCTTTACTTTGAAGTCAGTAATTATATCATAATGATTGTTCGCTGACTTGAACTAATACATTTATATAATATTTTTTGGTAAGATAGAAATAAAGGTAACTATCAATTCCTTTCATAATAAGCCTGGCAAAGGGTTAAAAGAGCTAGATGTATGTTCTATGTTCAGGGATCCAGCAGAATATCAGCGTCAGGTATATTTGCCTGACACGTGCTGAGCTGGACTCCCATTTGGTGCAACCTTGAGACGCACGCCGCGCTGTGTTGGTTGTCAAAACGAATGTTACTGGTGTCACTTTGACTTTTATTTCGTAAGTATAGTTTCCTTTTTCTTTTTATGTTGGCATCTTGTTTATAAAAATACATGAAAATTATAATAATTTAATTAAGATTTTGTGTTTTGTGCTGTATCTTTTGTGTGCACTAAATAAATGATTTATCTATCTATCTATCTTTACTATCAGATAAATAAGTCGTTGTAATGATTTTAACACAACCTACAAACAAACTAAGCCAGAGGATAATAATAGTATGCGTTACAAGCAGAAACATGTACAATGTGCGGCCTTCGCACGCCTTTACAGAGAACTAGTCAAACATTGACCAGCGTTCGAAGCTTTGTTCAATCAGAAGTCCAGCAGAATGTGAATCTCTGAGAATTCCTCGTGACTGAAAATATAGGAACTGTGGAATTTAAAACAAAAAGATATAGGTAAGAAGAGAAACAAAGAAGTTCTTGTGTAGCTTGTAATTTAAAACTGTGTTATGTTTGTTTCAATGATTTATTCTTTCATTCTAGGAAATTATAAAAGTAGAATACACTCTTTGTTATGGCATTGTAGAGTAGCCAACAGAAACTTGTCGATAACAATATAGATATAAACTGAACAACACGCCTGAATCACCGAAGGGTAAGGCGAAGGTGATGTTTCGTTTGATCCAAGAGTTTTTGCCCACCCTTTCATAGTTTGTTTAAAAAAAATAACAGTTACATTTGGGCCTCATAAATTCAATTATCATGACGAAATGACGCACGGGACCGGTAAATGTGGTGACACTTGGGGGACCTATGTCCAGCAGTGGATGTTTTCCGGCTGAAATGTTAATGATGATGAAATTCAATGTTTGATACGTGTTTACTTTTACCAGCCATCAATAAATAAAAAGCGAATTGAAAAAGTAAACAAACCTAATTAAATTATTTTGATATCTCTTGTGAACCCTCAAATGTCGAAACAGAATATAATTGTAAGTAATAGAACACAGTATCTAGCAAGTGTTGCAATACGAAGAAAACAATATCGTAATGGGTTCTTGCAACGGCTATTAATTCCCAGTCGACTTCTGTAGAGCCATTGCCCATAACGTTTTATATAGTTTTGTTTTTTAACTGACTGTCAGAAGCGTTATGTTTTGTTTAGTAGGTAAAGTTATTTTAAGGGTAGGTACTAATAAAAAATTACTTTCCACATGCATTCATAAAATTCTTACATAAAAAACAACGCCGAATCTTTTTGAGGCAAGATTATTGCGCTATCAATTCAGGTTTAAAGTTAATCGCCCACAGTTTATCTGGTAGTGGACCCACACGTAGGCCCTTCCCCCATTCTAGACTTTTCAATGATAAAGTAGATTTTTAAGACGTTTGTTGCTTGAAAATAGCTTTAACATAATTATCACCAGGAGTTTTCTATTCCGATACAGACAGCGCTCAAGATCATCAAAATACAATACAAGGTTCAATGCGAATAGGTGGTACACATATACTAACATAACATAACTTGTACTCGTACTTAGAACAACGTAATAATTACCTACGGTGTAGTATTGTACTTCTTTTTTCTTGTGGTCCCAAAATACTACTCAAAAATAATGATTGCATTTATTGGTGGAATCGGGGACCGCGGTCCCTGTCCCAAAAGCCACATGACCCACCTAAATACACCCAAAATCTTGAATTGAAATCTATTAAAATGATTAAAAGACAATAGGCATGATCATGACACGATTAAAAAATCTAAGCTGTATGTTTGCTACAACGGTAGACACGTAAAAACAAATAAATAAATTTATCAAAGTTATTCCTCATCTCCTTTTCGAAGCAATGGTTTACTTTTTGATTACTTAGGTCCAGTAGTGCTCACCTTAACAATGAAATATCTATGTAGTCGATTTTGTTAACGTAATGGTGTTTCCGATAACATTCTATAAATTTCCTCTGGAAAACATGAACCAACACGTGTCACCCATCCTTCCACATCATTGCACTACAAATCACCACAGCATTTGAGCTAGATAAGTCAACACCACCAATTGCCATCCATCAATCTAAACAAAATATCGTTCGGGAGCTCATGTGGTGCTTACAACTGGGATCAATCCGGCACGGTTTGTGCCCGGTTAACGTAATTACATGGAAATCGAGCTAGCTCAGCGGGTAAACATGAGTCTCTGGATAAAATGATGCGACGGAATTTTTGAGAAATAGATTTTTGTATAAGGTTATGGTGGGATGGTGAGAAGATAGAAGAAGGCTCCAGGGATAATCAAGTAGGCAGTTGGTGTGCATAAGGTTTAATATAGACATAGTTAAGTCAACTAATCTGTCAAATAAACAAAATAAACCGTCAAATAACAAAGAAACAACAATATGAACGCCAACTTTCGAAGTTATTTTTCACTTTGTAGTGTGTTTTTGGAAGTTGGTTGTATTTTTTTGGAAAAAGGATTTTTAAACTAATCAAACTTGATTATAACATTTTTAGATGAAATATTTTTTGGCAACATTGCGTAAACTTTTCAAAATTAAACAAACATTATGCACAGACAGCAGCAGCAACAGCAGTAGTTGCAGTTGACTTGACTATGTTTTATGAAAAAGTTACTCGTATTTCTTTTATTTTAAAGAGACTGAATCTAGTGACAGACAAAACGTTATAATAAGTAGAAAGAGGTTTTCCTGCAGTTTGAGTTACGTACGTAGTGAATAAGGTTAAATAAAATTACATATTAACCGGTTGAATGCCTGTAATTACCGAAACTTAAAACGCCATTGTGTCTCGCGTGGATCTACGTTTCGGGCACTCAAGGGTTAATCATAAGGCTAGACTGTAATAAAAGTATAGTGTCTTTGCTGTAAACTATTTTATAGTTTACGTACCAACTTAAAAAAGATTGCACGAAAATCCATTTTCCACATTAGTTTAGTAATGCATAATTTTTAAAAGTTTGTTTAATGTTGCCAATAAAATATTTCATCTTAAAAGCACTTAATCAGTTACGATTTTTTTTTTCCATCCCACGGCACTATTCCCAAACCACTGCAACTTCTGAAAGCCTTAAATAACAGTGGCGACCAACAGAAAAGCACCGAAACAATGAAGCTCGACGAAGTCCTCGAGAATGAATTCAACTGTCTTGGATCCCGCAACGAAATTAATCAGAAAACAATAACGGAGGAGTAGGCAAAAATACAAATCAATCAATTATAATTTGTATCAAATGTGCCAAAAGGTAAAATAGTGAAACCTACTCATCATCATTATCATCAGCCTTTTTAATGTTCCCACTGCTGGGACACAGTCTCCTCTCTATGAGAGGGAATGGGCTGTAATCCACCATGCGGGCCCAGTGCGGGTTGATGGATGTCAAATGATTATCTTCGATTTTTTAGTTCTAGGACATGCCGGGTTTCCTCACAATGTTTTCCTTCACCGTTTTGAAAGCAGTGGTGATGTAATGTAAAACAAAGTAAAACGCCTGCCTGGGTTCGAAATCACGACCTTTTAAGTCACGGCCGCTACCAACGAAAGTCTAATTGTTCTCTCAAAATGGTTCGCAGCTAACAATCTTTTACTAAATGCGAAAAAAACAAAATGTCTAAAGTTCTCTTTACCAAATATACCACAACATGACCTAAACTTAAATCTTGACGGCAAAAATCTTGAAGTTCCTAGAATCCTACAAAAGAGGGCAATCCGCGCAATCTATAAAATGGGTCCTCGCGAGTCCCTGATTTTGATTTTGAACGGGCCACCATCGCTGATACCTACTATCTTCCCCTAAAGCTTTCTTCACAAAAACACTTTCCAACTATCATATAAATTCTGATAACAAGTCAAAATATTAGCTGTGCGGATGATCTGTGCATGGAAGAAAAACACATAGATCAACTGTTCGCATAAGTTCAAGTAAGGTATAAGTAAGAGGAAGTTATCGTGTGTGTACTTAGACGATGTGTTTGCGTTCTATTGCTGGGGAATGGGTTTTGTTAACTCTATAATAGATTCGTGAAGACGCATTGTTTCTATTTACCAACTTAAAAAAAGGAGGTTATTTAAGGTAGGGTTCGGTTTAGCTAAACCAAGTATGTTTTGAGTCATCCTGGTGAAGGGATTAGTCAGCCAGATCTTTGGTTACCGGGAGCTGTCCAGGGTGCGCCGAGCGTTTGAAATCGCAGTATGATATATTTAAACTCCTTTTCGGACAAAATTTGAGTAGAATCGACTCGTAAAGAAAAAAAACCGGCCGAGTGCGTATCAGACTTCGCACATTTAGGGTTCCGTACCAAAGAAAATGGATTTATCTATATATTGGTATTTGTTAGTAAAGTATACGTAATAATAAACATTATCACCAAATTTCAAGTTCATAGGTCAATGGGAAGTTAAAAAAGTCTTCGGCACAAAATTGTGTGACACACGACGGACAGACAGACACGTAAGTGACAGCAATAGAGCTCCGTTTGGACCCTTTAGGGTACGGAACCCTAACAGCTAAACTACGCGAATGTAAATATTATATACTTCTTTTGGCTCGAGGTTTCGTGCTCCCCAAGTTACCAAGGATGGTAAACCCAAATAACAAATAGGCACCTACAATAGTACATTGTGCATTAAGGGCGGTAAGTAAGGAATTACGATCGAGACAGCCCTCAGTCTTCGACTTCGGGCTTCTACTAGAGTAGTAGAAGCTCGAAGTCGAAGACTGAGGGCTTTCTGAGTCGAGGTTCGTAATTTCCGTACCGCCCGTGATACATACAATGTTTTTCATCACATTTGCGAGTAATAATTATGAATTATAGCTTTAATACACAAGTCAGCACAGCTGTTATTATGAAATACGTGAACTTTTTTTTTAAGCGGTTGGCGAATTTTTTCCCACACCACAGATTATACAGTGTTTCGTTCAGAAACTTTAAGGGCAAATACTTACGTAGGTATACAGCCATGACGGAGTGTAAAAAGAATTAAATAATTTCGATGTTTTCATACTATAACTATTAAAATCGATTATTAAGAACATTAGTTGAGTATTTAAGTAACATGTAGCGAGTTTGCAAAGAAATTCCTGTTTAGATAACATTTTAAGACAATTTTTCAATTGCGTGTAAACTCCTTGCTTGAACTTGCATGACCTGTGTGCTGTGCCATAAATTAAAAAAATATTACTTACCGCCCTAGGGCTTCATGACAAAAAGAAAGCCCGAGGGTTTTATATGGGGCATTACGGCCAAGTTAACCTGTATGTTTAGATACTTTTTACGTGCAAGTGTGATGAAAAATATATTTTTTAGATACTTAAACCAGACTTCTAACATCCTTAGCAGGAACTAAAGCTATTGGCACTAATGGCGGCTATTTTCATCTAGATGTCGTGGTTAGGTTTTTTTAACCTCATATATCCCGACGACGTGACGTACCAGTGAGTCATCACACAACAGAAACTATTTTTTATTGTTTCTGGGCCGTTTGTTGGGTTATTGCACCTCCACTTCGGATGCAATGGGTCTATTGATATCGATGGACCTTTTTTCCCTCCGCAAATCCTCTTATAGAGATAGACCCTTCTCCTAGGAAATGTGGAAGGATTATGTCGGACTGCAATCAACCATAACAGCACGATTGTCACTTGCACATGAAGAGACCCCTCTCCTTATTATGTGCGAGGGAGGGTTTGTGATCTCGTGCGAAACACATCAGTGACCCCTTCGGCTTAAAGCATAAATTTCATAAAGACGCAGATTTATGATTCACAGGTAGTCAACACTTGCCTCTTCTGAAAACTAATAAATAAAATATGAATATGAATCCAATGGAAGTTAATATAAAACCGGCCAAGTGCGAGTCGGACTCGTGCACCGGGGGTTCCGTACAAACAGCTATATCTGCTAGTTGCTGTTGCAACAATTTCATGGTTAATTATTAATTTATGTAAAATGGGTGACACAGGGCCTTACCTATCTCAGACACCCATCTCTATAATAGGGTTACGTATTATGATAGTAACTGTATTTTGATGTCGAGATAAAATGAAAAGAGCTACATTAGCCAACATAATTAGGTAAAAAATACTGAAGTTCACAAACAATTGAAAGCACCGAATATTGCTCTAACAAAAAGAAAATAAAATACTTTTCCAAGCACATTTTATAAGTTGGTCGACTATTACTCGTAAACTTGTAAAGCCTACTTAGTCGCGATTTTTTTTACATATCCAAAAGCAACAATTTAGCTGGAAGGGGACACTTGACTCAAACATAAATTAGCAATTAAAAGCTTAATTTGAAAGAGAGTCACCGCGGCCCTGGCACAAGCAACTGAAGGAACATGTGGTTTTTAGTCAGTAAATGTCGGACACGCCATCCAGCTTCGCCCAGTGCGGGAGAAGTAATTTTACGCAAACGGACCCGGAATAAAAAAAAATACCGGCCAAGTCCGAGTCGGACTCGCGTACGAAGGCTTCCGTACCTTTATCGCAAAAATCGGCAAAAAATCAAGTTTGTTGTATGGGAGCCCCACTTAAATATTAATTTTATTCTGTTTTTAGTATTTGTTGTTATAGCGGCAATAGTCATCTGTGAAAATTTTAACTGTCAAGATATAGCCTAGTGACAGACAGACAGGTAGACGGACCGCGGAGTCTTAGTGATAGGGTCCCGTTTTTACCCTTTGGGTACGGAACCCTAAAATGGTTTTTACAGTACCGTAATATTTTTTAATGGACTATACAATGATATCCCACATCATGGGAAAGAAGATAAAAGGAAAGCATCCCCACTTTACGTGCAAAGGAGGGAAATTAAAAAAAAACACTATTTTATTTTACCACTTTGTCGGCGTGATTAATATAATTATGTATATCCATGACAAATTATAGCTTACTAGTACTAAGAGTCTCTGAGCTAAGCTGCGGACGGCCGGATATACGGACATTGCGAAACTATAAGTGTTCCTCGTTGACTACGGACCCCTAAAACGAGCTTTTTAGCTCGTAGTAGGATAAGTTCCGATCCATGAATGAAATGATGAGAACCATGTTTTTTTTTTCAGGATAAATAATCTAATGACATTTAGCAATATAATAGTTTTCAATCAATGAAAGAATCGTAATTGGATAAACACTTTCTCAAACAAATGAATAAACGATCAAACAATTTATGGACGGTTTCTGAATTGAGAGTTAAGAGTTTCAAGCACTTCTTCAATGCCAAACTTTGACTAGTTTTTAGACTAAAATACATGTTCACAAATATATAACTTAAAATTCATAAGTCACTCGGGAGTTAACATCTTTATAATTATAATAGTTAAGCCACATCCAATCAAACTCAATCAAGCATCGCGTCACTAATTCTGGTTTTGTAACCCATTCGAATAGCATTATTACAATTCCCTCCACAATGACCACTGGTCTGTTAGTTAGAAACCCTAATCCTAACCTAAAACTCATTGTCCGTTACCGATTTCACACATGACAACACATCGCACACGTTCCGGACGAACAATAAATGCGTGATCACACGGGCAACTTAAGTTGCCTAATTTTGAGACACTTTCATGAAATAATGACGTCATGACCATATCTAACTACATATTAATCTGCGATACTAATCTTGTTGTTAGAGATATTATTATCGTCGTACTAAATTATTGATAAGAAGCTTCTTTAATTGAGATGTGTAGAAGAAGGTGAATTGTGTTAGATCCAAATAAACTGACCTGAGGGCTGGAGGATGATGGAAAATTAGAAATTAACAAGTTTACTGTCTCAGAAGCAAATTCAAAAGTTAACATTTACAACAAAAGCAATAGATCAGGAGAGATAGTGGTCAAGCGCAAGTCTATTAATAATAAAACATACAGAATATTTGGGACCAATAGAGGACGATATCTAATACAGCACACAACAATTAAACTAGACTACTGGCAACTGTTGCCCGATAAATATTTCTAAAAAAATTGCCCGTATGTGTTGATTAACGCAATCCTCGCCGGATCGCGAGCTATAACGCGTGTAACGCGTGCGGTTGGCTGCAAATTGCCTGCAGATCGCACCGGGAGTTTGGTTTCAATGTAATAAGATTGTTTGGGGACATGCGCTTCTGCTATGTTGTGTGACATATTTAATCTACATGATAATATGTGGTTTAAAATCCGTCTAGTGGTCGCGTGATTTGAGTTTCGAGTTCTATCCGAATCGAAAATGTTCTGAATTATGACGGTTAGAGTTCGGATGTAGTGCATAAGCTACACTACAAGAAGTACTACGGCTACTTTGGAACCGAAATTTCATGGTTTCAGTTCGGATATAGTGACCGCGTAAATACGAAGTAATATCTCCTGTGTTGGTACATGGCTACTCTAATAAGATGGATGCCGTGACTGACATTATTTTAGCTGGTCGTAGGTAAAGATTTTTGTAAATAGAATTATCCGTAGTAATTACCAACACATACTGTATTTTTCCTCGTCGTTTTACAATGAAAACGTTGTGTGACACACCTGCTTAAAATATTTACCGCATCATCACATACGGGAAATAAATTATGACCCTTTTCAACATAAAGCAATGAGATCAAAAATTGCCCTGAAATTATTCAAAATGCAATCTCACTTTACGATCATTTCAACATCGTGCGTCCATTGGGAACTCCACCAACTGCAAACTCCTCGATTCGTTTTAAACTTGAGGATTAAAAATAAATGCGTCATTTCCATTGAAGGAAACAATGATGTTTTAGGTAAATCCAGTACAAAAAATACAACTTTTCAGCCCTATTTTCGACGACACCATTAGTGGCCCAAATCTTTTTTTGATAGGTCCATTGAAAACCCTTTTAAATTAAATTATTCAAACGCACATTGACCCCGGAAACAAAGCCCCATTCAGCCCTCACCGGGGTCAGATCAAAAATTGTCTTCAAATTATTCACAATCTAATCTCAGTGTATGATCTCGTCATCATTGTGCGTTCACGAGGGAGTTCGTCAGGTGCAACATAATTCATCACGTCAAACTTTATGGAGTATTAGGTGACAAAGATTAATACACTCCAATTTATTCGGGCACCGCTGCGAAGCGTGGTCTCTTTAATTCGGTCGGTTGGCGCGGTTGGCACACACCCCAAGTTGCTATTTATCAAAGCTTCCAGCTAGTAATAAATAAATCGAGCTTCGTCTTGTTAGCTCGGAAAAAAGTCTTTATGGAGCGTTTATTTCGTTAAAGTTATGAAGTAAATTCGTCAGGTTTTGAAATTGGGTCGTGGGTGGTCTGCGTTATTTATTGGCGGAGAAAAGTTTGTGAAGTAAAGATGCTGTACAGTATCTCAAGTTGGGTAATTTATTGACTTCCTGCGGTGATTGTTCCATTATATGCCACGTCTAAGTATAAAGAATGTGCCTTTCCTGCCAATAAATTGCTTCCATTACCCATAACCAAATTGAAAACCGATATGCTATAGAACAACCGGTTAGCTTAACATTCAGGTATGGTTGAAGAACTTCTTTACGTCACAACTTTATGCTTGAAGTCTGAAAGGACTTAACTTTATCTTTAACTCAACGTCAATATAATGCAGAATATGATACACTTGGTAGTGTTACAAGTGACCATACACCTGTACTTTAGAAGACGAAATGAACCCAGCGACTCTGCAATTAACGTGGCCACATACTGGCCCAAAACATTTGAAGAGTTTGCCATCGACTCGATAAAAATAATCGTATAATCGCCATAATTGTAATAAATAAGGGATCACATTGATTGACTGCTATAATACCTTTACAAATAGTCACTCCAGTAACCAATGCGTTTCAAACGCAGAGCTTACTGCATTATCCTTCTATACTCTCAAACGTTATACCAGCTTATAGCGCAGACCATGAGTGCTCTCGGTGTATTAACCTATTTCAGCAAATTCATTTCCATATACAGAGCTCTACTTCTTACGTGTTGTCCTAGGTTTGATGCCCGGGTCGTACAAAGTTTCTTTATTTTTTTACATTGGGTTTAACCTCTGGAATTTCTCAGTAGCCGGTCTGGAGTTTTAGTATAGATTTGTGCCCAGTTGATGGCAATAGGTTCGTTCACGTATTACATGAAATATAAACAAAACCGGCGAAACGTGTATAAAGAATGAAAGAAAGGAAGTAAGAAAGATAGAAAGAAAGAAGGAATATTTGTTTGAACCCGCACAGGAGACACTAGATAAGCAAAACATAAACAATAATAAAATAGTACATTATGGTACAAGTGTGTAATGTTGGTGATTACCGCTGAGGCGCCATTGAGACCCAAGCCGTTAGGTGAGGGTCTTAAGAGAGCCAAGGACGGTAATCATCAATACACTCGTGTATCATACGACGTTTTTCAACACACTTGTGAAGAAAATAATACAAAAAAAATCATTTTCAACAGTGAAAACGAGTTGTGCAATTTTTTTCGCAATGGCGGGAAAAATTAATCAGTTTTCCTATGCGCGCGCATCTAACAATGGCGATCGGCCAAAGACTAAAATAATGAGGTTTCTTTTTTTTTGGCTTTTCGCGGATAGCGTTTTAGCCACGTACTAAATGGGGAATTTCGAGTTTTCTTTATTACAGAGGAAAACAAAAGTTATATTTGAGTGAAAGTTTTATTTATTAAACAAGTAAAAGCTGAAATTATCTATTTAAATACGAAGTTGCATGAAATGGGCAAGCAATAGGTTCATTCATTTGTTTGTACTATTAAGCACGTTCTTTTTTGTATCGAAACTTTTTTAAGAACAAAGCAACTCAACCAATAAATTGAAAAAAAAACTCACTTGTGAATAATAGCAATGAAAAAGTAACAGTTTGATTACAGGTGTCATTATGTGCCTAATTGCGGTGAAATTAGAGCCACTTTATGAGCAAATGTGTTGAAAAATAAATAACCCCGTGCGAGACCACAAAAGGCTCCTATCTCAGCATGTGAACGTGTGCAACGATATTAAAAAGAAAATAATGCTGCGCTTATATTCTGATAGGTCCCACTGTTGATGCCACGGACACATACACGAAAACGGAACATACAATATTTAAGGAATAAAATAGAATAAAATAAATAATAACAAAATAGTATAAACACAGAAGGTGAGTCATGTAGGTAATACAGGTACAACTCCGCCTAGCTCTTTAGGGACTACAGCTCCGCTGCTTTAAAGCAAACCTAAAATAAATAATAATAGCATTGTACACCCTTCACACACTATTATCAATAAAAACAGTGATAAAGTTCTATCACACACCCGACATTTACACTATCAGATGTAAGGAAATGTTCACGTTCCTATAAAAAATAAGATTACACGACCTCTATACGTCTGTCCCTTGGGTGTTCGTTCGAGGGTAGTGTTGTCGTGTGTCCCATATTCCCGGGATGACGCAGTTTTTCCGGAACGATGGCTGCCCCGCGGGATATTGAAAAGGTCGGGATTTTCGGAGCTATCCCAGAGTTTAAGTGAAGTAGGAAGAGGTTCGTTTTAATAAAATATTGTGTTTTGACTAACTTTTAGTTTTGTTTTTCGTTATTGATATCGTTTAGTGCTGTTTTGGGTACTCAAATATTAAGTGTTTACCTAGAAGATTTTCTTTATTTTTTATGACAGAGATAAAGTCGACGATGGAGTGAGCCTACCCAGAAGAAGCCTGTTCACTCTAACTTTGAAGAGATTCGGGTTGTATGCATTCGGAACACAGACGCAAGCAGTAAGTTCCACTCTTTTGCTGTGCGCATTATGAAGGATGTTTGGAAGCGCTTAGTGCGAATTGGTGGAATGGCAACTAGGTGAGGATGGCAATATTAAATTATAGAGGTTGTACACTTAAAATACTACAATTGAATCTTTTTATTGGTATCGGTTTACTTGTTGCTTTACGGTTCATAACTATAGTTTCGCCCCTATTCTTAATCCATAAATACATGTGCAGTCTCGAACAGCAACGTGTCACAAAAATAACAATAAACAAACTTAAAGTTACAAGAAAAACGACTCCAACTAGCTTCCACAAAACATAAAAACTGCACCGAAAAACCCCGTGGCGCCGCACCGCGTCCCGTATTCCGGCTCCTTTAATTCCGCGTTTCCGTCCCGGTCCCGGGGCTTTATTACGGGCGGCACTAGTTGGGCCCTGCTATTGGTTTTTGCTGAAAAGCGCCCCGTGTAATCCGATTTCAGCCGCTTTCGTGTTTGTTTTCATAGTCTTAGTAAAGTTATACGTTTTGTGTTTATTTTGCGGCAGTTTAAGTTTAGCGAAAATATTTTGTATGTTGTCGTGCGGTAAAAATAGTGCTGTGAACTCTTTTATTTTAGGGTTTTTTGAAGTAGGTTACCAGGATTACTTGATCCGTTTTATTTTACATTTTACTACACTTACATAAAAACAAATAAATGAGTATATTTTATAAACACAAGCACAAAAATGCGCACGGTACCAACAAAGTTTGACCTTGTACCTTCATGTTCTGAAATTAAAATGCCCAAACATACCTCCCGTTCATAAATCGAATAATTTTGTGACAAGAGACATTGAACTCTGAAAACGTGAAAAAAAATGACAACGTAATTTACGGGCTGCCAAAAATGTTTGAAATTCCAAAATCAGGAAATTGAAAAATGACAGAATAATGAATGTTTATTTATTCAATAGGATGAAATGTTTTTAAAACAGCGTTTTTTTCTACGCGTATTTTTTACTTCAAATATTTTTAATTAAGAAAATAATGTTTACATATGTTGCCACCATCTTAAACTATTTAATGATTATTATAAATATGAAAGTCTGTATCTTTGTTAATTAAGCTTCAACGGTTAAAGGCATTCAAACTTTCTTGCCAAAAGTAACAAGACAACCAAACTTGCATAAGAACATACAATGTCGAGTATGTTTGGTTGGTTAGGTCTGATTCGCACTATCCTCCGGACTATTGTATATTACTTAATAATATTATATAGACACTAATCACACTAATATTATAAACGTGAAAGTTTGTGAGTGTGTGTGTGTGTGTGTGTTTGTACGTTTGTTACTTCTTCACGCTCAAATGGCTGGACGGATCTGGATGAAATTTGGCACAAAGATAGATTATATTCAGGAATAGCTCATAGACTACTTTTCATCCCAGGATAATGTTCCCTTGGGATAGCAAACACTTCTCATGCGGGCGAAGCCGCTGGCAGAAACTAGTAGTATTATAAATGCGAAGGTTTGGATGGAGTTTCTTGTGCGTTCTTCTCCATAACAAGCTACTTTTCCGAATGCACGGTAGAATCAATTTTTAATACTTGTAAATGATTTTTTTAACGTCAAAAGTGCCGCTTAATGGCCCAGTTGAAAGAAATACATTTGACTTTGACTTTTGACTTGTGTGTCTGTTTGTTACTTAATCACGCCAGAACGGCACAACGGATCTAGATGGAATTTGGCACATAGATATGCTAATCAGTATTTAACCTAATCATGAGTTTTTATAAGAAAGTAAACAAGATTCTCTAATCAATATTATTTGTAGTTGTTTTGTTAGGAATTATTAGCGAAGCTCAGAAACTAGTCATAACATATGCATATTGTGTTGTACACATAACAGAATATTAATATCCTTTAGAAACCCCGTTGTTAGACAACATTGCAAGTAACTACACAACACAATTAATGATCGAACATAATTTCAAGCTCTCCCTCTATTATAGTACAGGAGTCCGAACAATGGAGCATTCGATAGTCCGTTACGACTGATGTACCAATCAAGCATTCAGTGTTTGATTGATTAGGTCTGATATATCAGCTAGAATAATTACTTTCAGTACATAACTGTGCATTAATTAATAAACGCCACCACTGTCCGTTCTCTTTATTTTTATTATATCTAATACCTTTAAACGAGCAATTTAATTCTTGTATATAATATAATAATCTGAATCTCGGAAACGGCTCTAACGGTTTTCATGAAATTTAGTATGCAGGGCCTTTCGGGGGCGATAAATTGATCTAGCAAGGTTTCATTTTTAGAAAACGTTTTCTCTATTTTCACCCGAGCAGAGCTTGGTCGCCCAGGTATATATTTAGTCAAAATAGATGGCATTTTAACTGGCCTCAAAAGGGTGGAAGAAAACATCGTGTGGTAAGCGGCATGTCCTAGTATTAGAAATTCGAAGACTTGGAATTTTTCAGTTTAATAATTTACCCATATGGGCACATGTTAGATTATGGTTCATTCTCTCTAACAGAGAGGAGGCCTGTTATGCATTTTACTGTTTCTACAAAAGTATTTTTGAAGTAAATTTCACCGAACATAGGCCCACACCAAAACTCAACTCCCTATACTACGAAAGCTACACAAAATGGTCTTGAGGTGGATAACCGAAATAAAACCTTCAATTATTGAAAAAGATCTAAAATTATTAAAAATAAAAAAAACCCTCGTCGTCTATAGCTAGCTCACCATCTTCCTCCTTTCACTCTCTCACATACATACTCTCTCGTTTCCTCATCGCTGTATACATATTTCCAATTTCTTATATATCTTATCTTATATACCGTACGCAAAATCCGCGCTTGGTCGTGGAGTTGCGGAAACAGCCCGTCGAAATTAAACTAAACTATATCTTATATATTTATCTTTCTCAAATTATTAGTTTATTTTCACACAAAAAAGCCCTCAACAAATACTATCTACTGTGCCCACGCTGTTCTAGTTATTTGGTGGAAAAATAAGAATTCATAATGCTATACGAAAAACGCTTGTAGGATCCAGATTTGGCCTTGACTTCTTTATGCCCACACTGTTTTGTATGTAGGTAGTACCTATCTTTGCTTATTACTCGTATTTACTAGTTATATTGGAACTTGTTCCTAGATAATATAAAACGTAGGCAGATATTGAGACGAGGTCAATTTAAAGAAGAAGACTATCATATGGAATTATAGGTGTACCTAATTGGATCTTTCCAATTTGGTTCACCTACGTTCATAAAAAAATCAAAATTCAATCTTTTTTATTTCACATAGGCCAAAAGGTGCACGGTTCGGGTTGGTCGTTTCCTATGGAGAAGAACCAGCAAGAAACTCCATGGTTACTCTTTTAAAAAATGGTTTGGTTTTACAATATTTCCATGTTACAGCATTAGTACTATGGGGGGACAACGTAGGCCCCACAATAAGTTGTAAGAAACTAAAAACCAAAGATTATATAATATATAAAAAAGTTAACAGATGTTAACTAGAATCTAGTTCCTTAAGGTGTATATATTCCCCAATGTTAACGCAGTACTGGCCGGATCCTGGCGCCCGTTCGGAGCCAGAATCTCAATATTGAAGCTCCTTCTGGACAGTTTTGTTTGCAAAATATTCTTTGATTTACTGCTATTTCTGTTATGAAGAAATTCTAACCATCAATGTTTCTGTGTAAAAATATTTTTAAACATCGAAGTCGTTATGGTAACAAAACGACTTCGAATATATATGGAATATTCGAAAGTAGCGTTTAAAACAAAACTGTTAGTTACATCATAAAACCATGTTTCACAAATAATGTACATGAGTCAATTATAAATATATATTTTTTCAAACCTTTTAACCCAGCCGTTACTAAGGAGTATGCTTTAGAATGTAACCATTTACAGCATTAAGCGGTGGAAGGCCCTTAACTAGAACGTGTCTTTTGAATGTCGGAAGCATTGTAGGATGTATGCATAGTTTAGCTTGGTATAGTTAATTACTTATTGTATTTTTGAATTGTTTGTTTACTCTAGATGGTTTTAAGTGCACGTCTTTTACATCTATCTTACATTTTGTAAATACTTTGTAACAAAATATTACTAAATTAAAAAGCGTGTCCGTGGAGTTTCTCTTTTTCTCGTTCTATCCATAGCTAACCATCCATCACAAGTATATGATAGACAAATAAATATTATAGAGGCGAAAGTTTGTGATTGTGTGTGTATGTATGTTTGATACTCTTTCACGCAAAAACTACTAAATGAGTCAGGATGAAATTTGGCACAGAGTTAGATTATAGTCTGGAATAACACATAGGATACTTTTCATTCCGGTATAATGTTACCTTGGCATGAGAAATCACTTTTCAACCGTGGTGTATTATGAAGTTCTAGTGAAATTCAACCTTAGTGTGGCAAAGCAATTGTGTACAACCCCCGACACATATATCTTGCGAAAACACCCCTATTCAAACAGTAAAACGCCCATAACTTTTGAACGGCTGCACCGATTTTATTCAAATATAGCTAAGAAAACTCTCGACAAAATCATCATTCGAACAAAAAAAACTAAATAAAAGTCGGTTCATCCGTTTAGGCGCTGTGATGCCAAAGACAGACACACAGATAAACAGATACACAGACACACAGATACACAGCAACAAACGTCAAACTTATAACACCCCTCTTTTTCCGGCGGGGGTTAAAAATCAACTGTACATGGATGAATAAACTTACAAGATATCAAATCCAAATCAAGATAGTTTTCTATTTGGTTTTCCACAGATTAAGCATAATGAGTTACAAACTTCCTTACTAACGGACAGGCTTCAGGAAAAATTCTAAAGATCCTAGAAATAATTATATTTGAAGTGAAAGCTTCAAACGGATAATGTCTAAGAAATACCTTAATTTGTTCTAATTCAAGTTGAGTAAATGGTGTAAGAAAAGGTCGTGTTTTTCTTGTGACACGTGTACTTCTGGTACCTGAATAGGAATATGAAAATTGGGCTGTGTAAATTGCCATAAATTTTTAGTGAGGGGATTAGCTGTTTTCTTGTCCAACTCCAAAACGACAGTTTGTTTACTTATCTCGAACTCAAAATCATTTATTTCATCAAATAAACCATTTACTCTTGAGGGCCTAGATTTAGTAAGTAAGTAATCATTTATTTGCTCAAACATGAGTACAGTACACAGAACAAATAATTGTCAATATGTAAGGCATGTTAATTATTTTTAAATACAGCGCGTCATATTTGCCTTAGATAATGGCATGCAAATATTAATAATATAAATCAATACAAATCAAAATAATAAATTTAAAATATCATGTCATATACTCAAATTATTTTAAAATGTCATGTAAATATTAACATGTTTAGTGACACTGTAATATCGATAAAGCTAACACTTTCCACGTGTGAAAAACGCCCTTAAATTGCAACCATAACTCACTACTTATACGATTTTTTCTAACTACCAACTTGCAACAAAACCAAACACCCCCCTCCTCGATATCTGCGCACCCCCACACTGCACTAATAAATTACGATAGCACGTGCACAAAGACACGTTCTTATCTCGCGCGACTCTCACTTTACCAAAATGTTAATTTATGGCGTTGGCGCTTTTTTCGCGCACATAATGGGTTGAGGTACGTATCTTTGTGCTTTGTTCGGGAGCGAGCCTTATCGTGTCAACTAATGCTAGGAAAATTATGTAGAGGAATTTATGGGGTGGATTAAAAACTATTTTCGCAGGTTTTTTGGTAGATGTGTTTTTCTTACTTCTGTAAATTTAAAATTGTGCTTCAAGCTCAGATGTTATAGTTGTGACTTCAAAACGTATATTTGAGCAAAGTTTCAATTCCAATACGTCAATATTCATACAGAGTCGAATAAATAAATAATCTAATCTCTTAATTTCAAGTACAGCTTATTCTAATTGTTACAATATACTTGATATATTGAATAATAATAATTCTTTAAAATAAATATTTAAATAAAAATATATATTTGACCCTGTATGTAACGCAAAATATGTGAGAGATATGGTTTCCTAAATAAGACTACGTTTTGAATTTGGAAAAAGAAAATACCACCAAAAATCCCATTCCTAGTTTTAGAAACTTTTTCACCGACAACCTAAAACTGAATATCAAACTGAAACGACACGCATAATTGCAACTTGGCACGCCTCTGCCATACTTTCACAATACACGCTATGTATTGCTAGCAATACACTTGCAATACGCTGGCAATTCTCTGGTAATACAGTTGCCGGCTTTGCTCTGGCAATGGCAATAGTGCTTTCAGAGGTTTGGCTCGTGCGAGTTCGAATATGAAGTAATAAATTTACGTTACGCAAACCAACTAACTGTGCTGTTTTCTCTTGAACATTATTACGAACTTATATTCATGGTTTTTGCTTCAGTGAGCTGGTGTTGTTATGCTTACTGTTTTACTGTAGGTACTGAAGGCTGTGTTTGTGTTTGTGTGTTTTTTCACTGAATTAATATTTTTTGTCTACCAAAGTTATCGACGGCTAGTGCCGCTTCACACAAGTCTCCCCTAATCATCACTACGAACGGCTGGTCCTGCAGTGCCTCCTTCCTCCAACTTTTCTTTAAGGATAATTATTTACTCAAACACGTGTATACATGCAGGAGTAAATAATAATTGCATGATATGTTTGCCACATACTATGGCGTGCAAATATAATAATAGAGCATAGAAAATCCAACTTTTATCATTATATGATCCATAGAAGGCTAACATTAACTGTGTGTTAATGATTTAAAGCAAGCTTATATTACGAGTGCAAGCACGGTCAACGCCATTTGTCTTTGCAGTTCATTTTTGTCTTTTACCCATGTTTCAATTTTTGTTGCTGTTGTGTTGTGCCTGTGTCGAATAAATATATTTCTATTCTATTCTACACATCGGCATGTCGAGCCCATTTTTATTTTCTGTTCCAGTCGTTATATTGGCATTCTATCCAAATCACAATCCACAGCTTAATAAACGCACAAATGCATTGCGTGGACAATTCGGAAGTCAATTTAGTAAATGATTGCGATGCTCCTCACTAACGCGCGGCCGCAGATGCGCAATACGAATAGTTTGTCTTTGAGCCAATAGTGAGGCGGAATTGCGGCGATGCAAATGCGTGACCTCATTGCTACTATTGTGTTAGTGGAAGTCTAGTCTAGTTGGGTTTAAATCGGAACTATATAATTACGAGTATATATTATTCAAAACAGACTTATCTATCTGCTACATGCTTACTTACTTCTTATACTAGTCAAGAGAAGAACAGCTAAAATTGAATCTTTTATAGCGGTTTATTGAAAGGCTAAAGATAAATATTCATTCAATTGTAACGCTGATAAAAAAATATCATCCGATTCATTGCGGTCGGATCACCTGATCTGATCCCCTGCTGTTTATTATTATTCTTTAATTCCTGTCTGATCGCTTATGTTATAGACATATTATCTCAGTCGCCCTTTGAAATAAAATTAGGAGAGGCAATGAGTGCCCTAAACTTTGAAAATATTGCTTTGTTTATCAAATAATGAATCAGTCCCAATTAAATCTTCTTTCTTCAATTTCAATCTAAGAAAAATAATAAAAAAAATAGTAACTAAAACTTACCTAAAAGACAGCGTAGTCAACGGACGATACGACTTATGACTATTAACATCAGCCATCGGCATCCCCCAATAGTCATCCAGGAACAGTTGCTTCAGCGGATTTGTGCCTATGACGTCACCATTCGTCACGATGGCTGGTATATCATCATGGACGAAATCCCCGTTGAGACTGTTCATGTAGCTGAGGACTGCTGTAGTAGTGACCATGACGTAGATTGTGACGTCGCTGCATAAGGTCTTAGGTGGTGACTCCTCGCGGACAGTTGTCAGGGATCGCCGCTTCATTTTGGGTGATGTTCGCAGCTTTATTGTTACATTTCTACATCTGCACATTTGTTGGGTTCTGCAACAAAGAAATATTATTGTTAGAATTTGTTATGATTCTGCTACAAAACTGAACTCTTCATATTATATTTATTATTTTGGAAGACGTTTTATGAATGTTAGAGAAAGGTTTCGAAGAAAACTATATAACACTAATATAATAAATCTGTTTAACGTGTGTGTGTTTGTATGTTTGTTATTTTTCTACGCTCAAACGGCTGGACGGTTCTAGATGAAATTTGGCACAGAGATAGATTATAGTCAGGAATAGCACCTAGGATACTTTTTATCCCGGGAATATGTTCCCTCGGGATAATTTTCGACTTTCACGCGGGCGAAGCCGCTGGCAGAAGCTAGTATATTATAATCTATAAGAACGTAAGTACCCAGGCTTTATTTAGGCCCAGCCCTGGATTTATTTGTACAAGGTACATATAAATCCTACATAATCTTTTTAACAAATATAATTTAGTTAACTCTACTTTAAATTCGATAACACGGTCGTTGATCTTGGTGCTGAATAAATACTTTTTTTTTTTATCCATTTTCGAGAATTAGAATCTCAAAACTATGCCCCTCTGTGCCCGGTCGAGATTCAATAAATGCCACTAAAATTGACCGCTACCAAATATTTCAATAACCATATCGCGGCCGCATTCGGCCTCGTTCTGCGCATTTTTATGCTACATATTCGTATTACGGTCGAATTCAAAAATTCCAGAGCTGCTTTGAAGTTTTTTGGGTAAACTATGCTCGAAGTTTATGGTAGTATTATTGACTGAGAATTTGAGGTGTTGAATTCTTTATTTTGTGTGTTTTTCTTTTAGTTTGGTTTAGATAGTTCAAATCGACATAGACCTCTAGACAAGCGATATTCTATAGCAACGAAAGCGTTCCGATAGTGATTGGCATAATATCAAAAATTTATGGAGTTACCAAGAGCTATCGAAAATACTGAATGACACGGCTCTAGACAAGTGTCATTCGATGTCACTTGACAGCGATGATAATGATCGTAATGCCAAAATGGATGAGATTGATCACGGGACATAGTAGATATAGTGGATTTGATAGTACTTAACAAACCCATTGTTTATAAGCTTTTATTTAATATGCAATGCATGTATGTATCCTGCAATGTATCATGCAATGTATGGATTTGACCCGAACACACTTACATACATATCGTATGTAAGTGTGTTCGGGTCAAATCTTGCAAATGAATTTTAAAGCAGTTATCATCCACCGATTAAGATGAAATTTTGCATACACGTTTAGTTTGGATGACAATGCATGGTTAGCTAAGTGACGTCATTATATATCCAATATGGCGGACGGCCCAAGATGGCGGACTAGTTATTTTGTATGCAATGCTATATGGGTATCAAATGAAAGGGTTTGCTGAGAAGAATACAAAAAAGCTTGTTAAAAAAAAAAAAATACGTTTTTTACCTTTGAACAATCAATGGATGGCTGATAGTATAAGACTTTGTCTAGGGTCATGAGACTCTAGACAAAGTTGAAAATTATATTTTATTTTTTAGAACTCATTGAAAATGATATTTTAGTATGGATCTCGAAATAATGCCCTAAGGATAGACACAAAAATTGGCGCTTTGCACGACACTACTTTAGAAAATTTTACCTCTTCCAGTGAGAACCTTAAGGACCTTAAATCAACTTAGTAACTCCTTGGACAATTTATACTTTACCAATCTATACGTAGGCCTTGACTTACCAAACACGAGCGTACATAAATTAGCCAAAAAGCCATACAAAGGTAAATTAAAAACTTTCTACAGAAGTTGGAAGCCTCTGTCTGTTTTAATTTGACCTCAGCACGTGCCTATAAGGAAAACAGGTTGAAATAATACGTATACAATATGGAATAATGAATTTATCTCCAACAAAAGTTTTAGGAATAAATAAAAAGCTTTTTCAGCGGGACTGATGAATCTAATTTTTCACGCAGACTGAGCCAATTATGGTCCACTCCGTAATTCCGTACGGGTAATTTTTTATCAGGATTTTTTTCAAATCAGAGCATTGACGAAATACGCTTTTAATGGATTGAAAGAGACCTATGTTTCGTTGAAAAATCTCTCTTGGCTCCTTTTTCTTGAATTTCCCGTGTATTCCCGTTCGTCCCACCGACTTCGTCCCCCTCATGGGACGAACGGCAATTTACAAAATTAATATTAAATTTGTTCCCGATCGTCCCCTTCAGGATTTTAGAGGGACGAATGGGAATATGTTCTTAGATTAGTGCCATTCGTCCCACTAAATAATTTTCTGCGTGAAATGTTTAATCGTTGTTTACTTTCAAATTTGTCGTGATATTACATGGCTCTGGTGGGATGCTCCGGCGATGCCTCTAGATAACAAAAGAGTGCCGATAACATTGTGTTGTTAGCGTAAACCCTATTGGTTTACCCAACATTCTTTCCCAGTATCCTTAAATTAGACCGGTCGGATTAGTGTTGACAAAACAATGAAACTGCACGGGTGTAAATGTAATAATATATGTTCTAAACGAATTCTATGGAAAACTACTGATGTAAGTACATTTTTGTTACAAATATCATTACTATCATATACATAGTTAATACTATTTTGTCTCATATCTTATTAATTTATGCTAATAATGTACCATGTTTGTATTCTATTTAATTATGCACATATTATTAAATATAATTCTAAATGATATTGCTAAGTGTGTAATTATTGACTTCTGTTTTTTAAAGCTCAACAATGTCACAAGAAGCGCATCTTGGTCCCTCTAGTAGTACAGGAAGCTGTTTACAATATATACAAAGAAAGGGTGGAATGGTGCTTCTGCGTGCTGGATATAAATTTTTGAGGAAAAAGCAATATAAAAGCTGAGCTGTTGTATGGGAATGCCATCTCCAAGAGGACTAAAAAATAGATGGAGACGAAGTTGGTGAGGCGAACGGGAACAAACGATTAAAATTATTCCCGTTCGTCCCACCAACAAAATTAGTGGGACGATCGGGAAAAAAATACGAATTCCCGTTCGTCCCACCAGGGGGACGAAGTATTCGATAGATGGCGGTGTGCATATCGGGGCCTTCTCGAATGGCAGTGTTAAGATTTTCCGCGGAAGAATGACCATAAAAAAAAATTGTTAGGTTAGGATCCCTAAAACCCACCCACCGCGCCCCCATGCGGGGACGCAGCGAACCAGGGGGGACAACTCTCTATGTCGAATCAACGATATACCTTCAAGGGCTAATTCAAGTGTGGCTAGAGTAAAAATAATAATTCGGGACCTAATGTACGAGACTAAAAAAAATACTTTTTATGAGATCTTAGGTCTCTAATCATACTACTAATGACGTTGACGTGCGTGCAATGTGGTTCGTAATTTCGCTGCCGCTATTGCCCATCTGAATAGCCTAATGATAAACGTGGTGGGCTATATACTACATTTACGGTTGCGAGTTCGAGTCCCAGCTATGGATACGTTTTTTTAACCGACTTTCCAAAAAGGAGGAGGTTCTATGTTCGACATTATGTTTTTTCTTGTTTTGTTTATGTTCACCGATATCTCCGTAAATTGTGGACCGATTCCGAAAATTCTTCTTTTAAGCTGACATGGTCACAATCATTAGAATTAATATTTGTTTCGGGATATTTACCATGTATATTAAAAACGAAAAAAGAAAACACCCCGAAACAAATATTAATTCTAATTCTTCTTTTGTTTGGAAAAGTTTATTCCCAACTTGGTCCCATTTTAATTTGGTGAAGATCTGATTTAGAATTTCGCATATATATGTCGGGTTTGGTCAATAGTACGGACGTCAAAACAAATCAGAAGCACACCCCTGGCGACAATCAAGAGCAACTACGCATTGGCACGCTTTTATAAGCACTTGTGTTGTGGGCAATAGAACAGTTGAGCACTGATCGCCTCAGAGCTAACACGTCGTAGAGTCAGTGTCGATCCGTTATATTAGTAAGCAAGATTGTAACTGTGTCTATTTGAATAAACCCAGTGTATCGAATAATTTCTGTGATTTCATTTGCACGATTGTACCCACCGACCTGCCTACACACGATGTCTTAACCTAAGGGAATACATCCTGACTTCCCGATGGTTTGCATCTATCGGCCAGCCATGATGCGACATATACAATAGAACTCTTCAATAAATGACGGCCAAACTCTCGGGGTTGCTGCAACTGCATGTTTGTTTATTGTTTATACCATTTCATTACATATCATCACTCCAGTGCGCTGTAAAGGGGTACGCAGATGTGTAAGGTTCACCTTGGTACATCCTCATTTCACCGGTTATATTCAACCTTCATTATATTCGGTAATCTAATCTGGCACTAGGTACCTTACTAAAGAACATTCTATTAGGTACAACTAAACTTGGAAGTCGGTGTCCATAACGAAAAAAAATGGTACCTACCAAAGACTCCGACATCCAAAAGGGAACCCATTTTTGTTACCTTGTAGTGTTTATATTTGGGGATCGGTAGTATATTTTTTAACGTTTTTATTATGTTTCCGTTTTGGTGTGGTGTTTTTAGGTGATACTAGATGGCGCGCAGCAAATCAGTCCATACTTTTTTTTGTATGGAGTCTATATTATATAAACCAGCACCGCATGTCGTGCGGTATTCCGCAGGACTCGGTCTTAGACCCGCCCCTGTGAATCATCGGTTACGACTGGATGCTGAGGGGCGAACTCCAACCGGGCGTAGACCTGACGTGTTACGCGGACGATACGCTGGTCACCGCCCGGGGGAGTTCATACAGGGAGGCAGCGTTGCTGGCGACGGCTGCGGTCTAATAGGTGGTGAGCCGCATACGGTGCCTTGGCCTGGAGGTGGCCCTTAACAAGTCGGAGGCCATGGTCTTTCAAGGCCCCCGGCGGACGCCACCACCCGATGCCCACAGCGTCGTCGGGGGGCTCGAATCGCTGTCGAGTCAACCATGAAGTACCTGGATTTGGTTTCTCGACAGCCGGTGGGATTTCGTCCCCCACTTCCGGCGGAATAGAGTGAATAGTATTCGGTGCAGCGAATGCTCGATCTAGGTAAGTAAGGTAGGTAGGTCTAGGTAAGTAGGGTAGGATAGGCAGTTAACGGGAGCGAAGCCACGGGCACAGCTGGTAACTCATATATTCCTTATTAAACCATTTCCCTAAATTAAAGATGTTTTCATCGTCCGCCGACACCCTATCTAAGATTATATCAGTACACGAAAATTACGAGCGATATTCTCATAATTTAATTCCGAATACGCATCCCGAATTCACGCAGCTCCTTTATTAAAACTACCGCCGAAATAGAAAATCTCATCACGAATAAAACCGACGAATACCATCCGTCTGTTCGCATGATTCCTACAATAATCTAAATAACTATTTTTCAATATAGCCCGGCAATATTCCCGACTTATGAATTTTCGTCTGGCCTACTCCGCGTGGTACGTGCCCAAAATATAAGATATTAAAGGGAAAAAATCCGGCCGCAAAATTCGGATAACACTAAATATAAATATTTCGGGTTCCGAGGATATTGGTGGTTGTTGCTTTTTGATTGTGTTGTGTATTTTTTTCATAATTCGCGAAAAAGTGAAAGATCGATTAAACAGTTTCTGTAATTTCAACGGCAAAGTAGTGACATTTTGTCAACGATAGCGTCTATAGTAAAAATATATTATGGGAATACCAAACGCTATCGAAGTGCCAGGAAATCAATCCCTTATATTTTTGCATTTCGACAATCGTTTTCGCATGTATAACGACACATTTTGTAACTAGAGCCTCTTATAATTTACATGCTTCTGCCAGCGGCTTCGCCCGCGTGAAAGTGTTTTCTTATTCCAAGGAAACATTATACCGGGATGAAAAGTAGCCTACGTGCTATTCCAGAATCTATCTCTGTGCCAAATTTCATTCAGATCCGTTCGACCGTTCTGGAGTGATTGAGTAACAAAAATACATCCACACGTCCATCCAAACTTTCACATTTATAATACTACCTTCTGCTAGCGGGTTCGCCCGCATGAAAAGTGTTTTATCATTCCAAGGGAACTGCATACCCACCGGGATAAAAAGCAGCCTTTGTGCTATTCCAGACTATAATCTATCTCTGTGCCAAATTTCATCCAGATCCGTTCGGCCTTTCTGGCGTGATTAACAACATACATCTTCACAAATATCCTTCCATACTTTCGCATTTATAATATTAGGAAGATTTGCAACATTTATATGAAGTTCATAAAATTGTATTAAAAACTTTCTGTTTTATTACGAATCCAGTTAGAATAGCACTTAGTTGGCCAAACAACTAAATTTTAAACCTCATTTTAAAGCCCTATAATAAAAAAAACTATAACTTTAAGCTTGATTGCGTTATAAACAATACAAACATTCTTTATTACACTATAGGCCACACATATCACCCGCTCCGTTCACATTACGCTTTAATAATTACACACAGCTAATTCACAGGTAGGTTGTACTGAATTTATGGCCTTTAGTGTACTTTAGCATGTTTATTAGGCTCATAAAATTAATGAACACCACCTCACGACTCGCTTGATGAAGCGAGCTCATAATTTCATCCAATATGCCGAGAAAAATGTCGCAAATTGACGACGTTTTGAGCGAAATACTCTTCAATTTTGTAAAGATTGGAGAGTAATAATATGCCGTTTGGGGTTGAAACTCTTGGTCCGTGGCGTCCGACTGCTCACGCTTTGTTTAAAGATATTTCTAAACGCTTAGTTGACACTTCGCGTGACCCAAGGGCTGGCTTTTACCTTTGTCAGAGAATAAGCATTGCCATACAACGTGGCAATGCTGCCAGCCTTTTGGGCACATTACCAGTGGACAACGATGCGGAGGAGTTCTTCGACGCCATTTTTTAGTTTAGTATATTTTTAGGTTTAGTTAGTGAGTAGTTTTTGGTTTAAGTGTATATTTTTGCAGTCTTAGTTAATGATATGTTTTGCTGGTTATATTTTTTCGGCATTGAGTGTAAATTTCATTTTTTAAATTTAATTAAAGCAGGTATTAAATCTGACACCAGTCTTGCTAAGGGAAGTCGTGTTAACCAGTAGCTGAGTTTTGGAGGACAGATAGATTATCGCTTCATGAAATATACCTACTGGTACTTAGCTGCAACCGACCCCAACATTGGGAAAATTTAATTCTAGGGAGATTGATAAGGCTAGGTATTTTGCTTTGGTATAATAATTTTGCCATAAATATAATATTTACCCAATTTAAGTCTCCGAAATGTTTAAAAATATCAGGGCCAAGACATCACAGTACCTTTTCATTCAACACCTCAAGGATTTCATCCGCTACAAACTGATATTAAAGAACATTAAAGGTTAGAGATGAAAGGGATTTAGAAAATAATATCAGAATGTCGCGGTAGAACGCAATATTAGATCGGGGGCGTAGCTAGTCAGTGTATACTTGTTATAAGACTGTTATATCATAACTCTAATATCAAAGCTTGGTTAAAAAGGGCAAATTCCGAACCCACTCTTATTTTTGGGCCTCCCTACAGATTAAAAATCACTCGAAACAGAAGGGATATCTGAGTTGCAACAGTGGAAACTTCTAAGTTGACTTTTAAGTTGCCCAACTGTAAATTGTTTAATCATCCGAAGGCATTATTATACCGAACTCATCGGGATAAAAGTGTATTTTATGTTAATCCAGGTATAAACTATGTGATATAAGTTTTTAAACTGTCATGGTCACTAACACTAACATTAACATTATAAGCGGGATATTTACCATGTTTACTGTTTGTAGCGAGTTTCCGATATTTCGGCGCTGTTGCAAGCACCATGATCACGGATAAACTGAAGTAATTGCGGGTGGGTGTTTATGATGAGACATATCGGTCTACCCTCTTTCTTGTTCGTTTTTTGCACTCGTTACCGCTACCACTGTCACTCACAGCTTGATTCTGTTCCCGACACACGAAACTCACTGTGTCCACTCGCGAACTTTTTTCGGCACTTTTTCGGGGTTTACACAGCTGAACCACTGGATTCCAAGCTATGCTTACTCGCTACAAACAGTAAAAATGGTAAATATCCCGATTCTAATGTTAATAAACTATGTGTTTGAAAAATTTCATCCGTTCAACCGTTTTTGGGTGATAGAAATGCAAACACTCTTAAAATATTAGTAGGATTACGTTATTCCTGGATGGTTGTGAATAGTTTGTCGAAATATGATATGTCCGAAAAAAAAAACAGATCCTTATTTGCGGCACTATAGGATCGTGTAATCAGCGTGTTTCTTTTTTTTAAATCAACGAGTTTGATATTTCAAAAATTCCTTAATGCAGTTTTAGTTTTCATCATAACGGTCCCGAGACTCCTTTCGGTGTTTCTAGCTTTTCCTAATAGTTTCGGGTTTGGTCCACTTGAAAAACTCACCCAGTTATTTTTTTCGATATTCCCGTGACACATTAATGTGATTAATGCCATAGTAACAGCCATAAATCAATACATTCTGCTATATTTTGTTTGTATATACCATGGGGTTTCCATACTAAGATGCCCAATGACCTTTAGGTAATATGTATGGTAGAAGGCATGCTTTAGCGCCCCAAATACGAGTATACTTAGATAAGGATGGCAGGATGATCATGAAAGTAAAATTAAATACATTAGGGGCTTTCAAAATAAAGCGAAGCCTCATCGAAGGTATAAATTAGAACATGCTTGCAGTAAGAACATTCATCAGTTACGCCACTGCCATATTTAAAAAGAAACTTCGAAAGGAGAATGCCCATGGACAGTACTTTCAAAAATATAATTGTGTCACAATCATTTCTAGACAATAAATTAAACAAAAATATTTCAAGTATTTTGACTTCTTTTCTAAAAGATTCCTCGTGGGGTTCATTTTCTTGAATTAATAAGTATTTAACTTCTGTTTCTCAGCTCAAACATATTCCGCCATTTATGTTAGGGTTGAGGCATGTTGACATGATCTGACATCGATTAATCGAAGAATCAATTTTTATAATCTACCTGAAACACTGAATCGATCCACCTTTTTAATGTTAAGAACTAATTGATTTTGAAATTGGTTTGATTTACGAGTTTAATGCAAAACAAGATAACAAATGAATCATGTTTTAAGAAATTGATTAAATTACCGATTTGGTAACATGTCTATTACTTTCAGTCATTTCATTTGACAGTGACAGTCATGTGACAGTAGTCTTCTTTTCATTTGATTTGTTTGTATGCTATGTTGCGTCGATTTGCGTTACTTATTACTTATCTTATCAATACAACACCGCCGTGTGTTTGTCAAAATAGTGCTTAATAAGACAGATCTTTATATTTGTGATTTCCGACATGGCTCCGGCTCGAAATTGGTGTCTTAAATGTTCTTTGATGTAGGCGCCATATATGCGCAGACATAATATTTTGCTGCATTTTTGCATTTTAAATCCTGATAATATATTGACCATATTACGGGCTTGGATCTACACCGGTAAGTAAGAATATCATTGTATGTCTTACCAGCACTTGAACAAATGTCTAACGAATGCAAATCTTAAGTATGCTGGCATAGAGTCCATATTGCTGTGTGGTTATAGTAGACCTAAACAGGAACATATTTTGATCAATATCTCTTAACTCCCGCAATGAACATTGACTAAAGTTGGTATGTGTAATTAATTAGGGTAACATAATCAAATAAAGGTGTTTTTTTAGGACACGCAAATTTTTCAGTCGGTACATTTCTCCATACAAAATGGGCATTCTCCTTTAAGTATTGGCGTGCCAGTAATTTATGTCTTTAAGCTTCAGGTACCTTCTGCCCTCGCAAAGCCTAGAGCCAAAAAAATACGTTACATTTACATATTTGAACTTCATCTCCTGAGAGCGTACTAAATTATCGAAAGAAATTAAGTACGATACTTACATACTTAGGTACTATTCGTACTTGCAAAGTATAAAAATGTGATGTAATTTAGATTGGCCTACAGTGTATTTCAAAGACCGCTCTGTCTGGCGGACTCTAATCTCGGATGAACAAAAAGCAAATGTGAATCAGAGAAGAACCTGTTAGCAGTATTGTAACTTCGTGATGTTTTTGTGTACTGGGGTAGGCCTATGTCCGGTAGTGGACCCGTTTCGGCTCATAAATATGCTGATGATGTGTCTGAATAACATCCATACATTCTATTAAGAACCAAACAGCATAATTTCTTCCTTACATCTGAAAATATAAGTGGAGAGGCGTCTGCATTCTACTCATAATATTATCTTACACACAATCCATCCAACAAAACAAATGAATGAATTAACTTTAGATAGAAAAATCTAGGGATAACATATTCCTGCTAATAATATAAATATCAAAGTTTGTATGTTTGTGTTTCAACAGATGAATTTTCGGTAACAGATAGTTTATAACCTGGATCAACATAATTATACTCTTAATTAAGAATCTAATAATAATAATACTAGCCTGTAACTGTCCCACTGCAGGGTAAAGGCCTCTTCTCTTACAGGGAAGGCACGAACATTAATCCTTCTTTATCTTCCCAAAGGTTAAGAATCAAAATCGTATCAAATTTTCGAGTTGAAAAAGTTTCACCTTCCCACTGACATTAAGATTTTATATTTACAGTTTAGTAAGTAATAAAATACCTAAATCCCCAAAGTAGGGGCTTAAGTTTTTTCTAATAATACCTACATCTATAATTCTCGGGCAAAGCCTGTCTAGCCCCTAATAAATTTATAGCTGACTAGATGATACTAAGAGACGGTGAACATAAAAATATAATTATGATAGAACTTTTATTTTTCAAGCTTTTTTAAAGGTATTGGACAAATTTATTGATTGGAGTTGATGAAGGTTATTTATTTTTAAGCGGATTGCCAAGAGAAAAGAAATAATATGAAGTAAATTATTTAATTTCTCTTTGTCTATTCGTGATTCTATAATATTAGGTTTTTATTGATGAATACATCTTTTATTTGTTAAGAATTAAATTATTTATTTTGATCATCAAATAGTATTTAAAAGTTGTTATATTAATTACCCTAGAAAATATTCGAATTTCAGATGACATCACACGTGTGTGTAACTGTCATCTAATGACAGTTGATGATTGGAAGAGGATTGTTCGGACGCGAGGCGGGTTGAGACAGTTCGGCACAGTCGGGATGAGCTTGGAAGATGGTTTTGTTGACCTAAGTGGATAATATATTGTATATAGTTGATGGTAACTTTGTATGAACTGGAAAATAAAGAATAGTTCAAAGTCCAAACCGTGTGTTATTTCTGAATTACCAATTACACGTGAGTTTTATTTATTTCTCAATATTTTTCTACCCACTGTCCTTTGACTCAACGCTTTGTACTGGCTCTGTTGTCTATCTAGTGATATTACAATAATACGCAAGTATCGCGATAGCATGGCAGTGGGATACACGAAGTTAGATGTGATGTACCTTTATAAAAATACTGGCTTGTTCCTGTGTGTATTTTACAGCAACCATGCATTTTCTGGGATCAAAACTAGGCCAAAGCACTCAGCAATAGTGCAGCTTTGTACTAAGAATTTTATTTATTTATTTATTAAAACTTCATGCAACATACAGGTACATAGGCGGACTTAATGCCTGAGGCATTCTCTACCAGTCAACCAAGGATTGGGGAGAGAAAACATGACAGTTGCATAAAAAAATTATATAATTATTAAAGTTAAATTGTAGAATATATATACCTAGTTAAAATAAACATACATATATATTCAAATTAACTATTTATTTTTAATTTTCGTTGTTGGATAAATTACTTCAGTCGTTGGATTCTTCCAACGACTGTCTCCAACAAATATACAATTTAAATACACCCACGGTAGAGGACACAAAAACAATTACAAAGTCTTGTGCGGAGCAACGTTGTGTAAAAAATTACCTGCACATAATAACTTGGTATAAGCACAGAGTTAAGATTACAAAAATACTCCATTCCGAGCAAGAATATCATAGTAATGACTCAAGCTTGCCCAGAACTCAATAAAACTTTAAAAAACCATTTCATCAAGTATCCAGAAGTAACTCGAGCAGGAATCCTTACATTGGAAAAAAAGAAATTATGTGGAAATATTTTCCCTAATTGTTCATTTTAGGGATTCTTTCTCTGAAACCCTATGACTTCCTTCTCCTCCCTAACAAAGTAAACTGACAATATTTTTTTTCATAATTATAAAAAAACTAACTTTGCTTGGCTTTTTCGTTTGGTAATGATAAACTGGGTCTTTATTTTCTTCGAAGTTTACGTACAACTGTATCTACATATGAATCCCATTTTTAAATAGTACATGGGCACGATAGGATTGACGATAAAATACAAACACAATTCGACTGGCAGAATTGAAGAACTAACTTCAAATTATCTTGTCCAAATTTGTTTGGCCACAACATATCTTATTCTTCCATACTTCTATTATAGTTTCTATATCAGTGAGCACCCCCTTTCTAGCCATAAAACAATTTATTTCACATAGTTCATCTATCGTTTATTTGGGATTTCCTTGATGAACTAATATGCCACCTGGAATTAGCTCCGTTTTCATTTAAATTGCCGTCAGCTACAAAGCCTCATAACAATTTACCGATGCAATTCCCAGAAACACTGTAACACAAAATAGCCAATGAACATTTTTTGAACTCCCAAACGTCCCTTTCATTCATGTCATGCCATCACTCTACAAAGCAATATAACCATGAAACTCCCTAAAAATATTCTCCATTCAAAATTCCCGTCAAAAATTAATACAAAAGTGCAATTAGTGAGGATGTTTTTAACCACCCCTAATTCCCCGGGTGCTGGTATCGAGTGCCACCGCTCCCGCTCATAACCCGGTATATGCTTATGAATTTAATTTGGCCCGCCATCTTTATAGAGCTCACGTAGCTCGCATAAATGGTAAAGGCTCGGCCAGCTGTGCGCTTATGTCGTCATGAATGTTAGGTTATGTAAAAATTTTTGGCCTGTACTGGGTACTGATGGAGATTTTGCTGTTGCAAAAAGATAGCTACTTAAAATTAAAATGTGAGTTGAAATGGTCTCTTGGATTTTTTTAAATGAGTTGCTGATTGCTTCAAAGTTAACAATAAATATTTTGGCTTGGCCGATTACTGAATAGCTGACACGAAAATACTATGATTTTCTTGGCATCTTTCTATGACACCTGGAATACTGCTATTGTATAAATAATGGATTTTGTCGAGTTTCACCAACACAAATGTACATATTGGACAGTTCTTTTTAACATTCAGTGTTATGCAGCAGTAAAAGTTATTCAAATGAGTACTTTCAACCCCTGAAAAATGACAAATGTCTTAAACGTGACCCTGTAGATGTGTATACGATACAATCATTTGTTCATACTACGAATATCAAGGAACATTTCCTATGACAAGATCTGACCACTACCTGAAATTTAGACAATATGCCTATTGTCAGTTATTATGGTCGAAACACGATGCGCCACTGAGCAACACGTCGATGAGAACTCGCTAATTGTGACATATTAGACTGATTGTGGCATATATGAGCCTGTTTGATATGGTCAGATTAATTTAGAATAGTATCTAGCAAAATGCATTATAATAAAATTATAGAGAAAGGGATTTTGAAATAAGGTTATATCGTACTAACAGATAACTTAGATTTTTCTCAAACTTAAAAAAACTAAAGTCTTTAGTAATATTATTTGTGTTGTTTAGTAATCGCACAAAAAGACCGCAGCAAAGTATCGAAATAAATTCCTTACAAAAAGTGATTGAATCTCATGAGAGCTAAACAAAGCTTGATGAAATAAATATGTCGCTTTACAATAGTATGCCATATATGAATATTGCCAATTATCTCCTAACATATATTGTGCCTAAGCTTATAAAGTATAGGTATACAAATGAAAATGGATGAAATATCAATAATATATTGGGCATCTATTCAAACGAATATTATAAATATCAGCCACACTAATTCTGGAAATATGGGCAAAGAGTAAAAAATATTATGCTGCAGAGGCACAATCACAACATACAAACCTACACATGCCCAGTCTAAAATTATCTCCTATTGTAGAGAGAGGTTCTCCATATAATGTCAGGCTAGCTGATAGTGGAAAAGTGTAGCTTGATAGGAAGTGTCAAAAAGTACATATAGGTAGGTATATGAGCCAACAGGTATGTTATTAATATCAGAGCATTGTCCCAAATTTGATATGTGGAATTTTCGTGCGGTTCTCATCCGATTGTTTAGGAAAGTCAAATGGCTTGTATTTGTTCTGTGTTTGTTTTCTGGTCATAAAAAATACACAGTCCGAACGTTTAATTTAGATGGTGTTTGATAGATATGTGTTTGGTTTTGAGACTGACTTTACCAATAGGTGGGAAAGTTATTTGTGTAGTCGAAATTTGGTGCTGAAAGTGGATGTTCTCTTCTTGATTATCTGTCTTTTACCTACTAAATGTCAAGGACCCGATTGTCCACAGTTTGCCTGCAGTGTATTTTGACATATTTCAGATACATAACTCGAAGTACAGCCTAGAAAAATTGACTATTGTTGGAAATACCGAAGGAAAGATGCAACACGAGGCCTGTCCCGGTGCCAACACGATGGTCTGACCAAGCGTACTAGACAGAAAGACACGTTTCAAGGGATCATTTAATAAACACATGTCACACACAACACGTCCATATAAACCCTACGCCTTTTTTCCCAAGGACCTAGGCAGAAACTACAGAACGCCACCTGCTACAATCCTTACATATTCCTTTTTAACTTGTTGCTTTTAATACAGATAATATAATAGTAGCATAGACCTTACGTGTGTGTTACATGGGTACAATGTGAAACATATTTCTTTGATAGAAATTACGTTAGAGTCAAAACAACAATTCTCCGAAATGATTAATGTAGCTAGACTCTTAATTATTAATATACCAATAAAGGTCAATTTGCCTCATCTCTCATTTAGGTTCGGGAGTAGAATCACAGAACCAAACAGCTAACTAAAATATTTAGGTAATGTCTAAGTAACAAAAAAATCCGGGAAAAGTGGTATGTAGGAGTTTATGAAGTCCTCGATCTAATAAAGTGTTTTGAACCACCAATAAAAAACATAAATGTATCCGGCTCGAAATGTTTGAAAAGCAAGGTAGTTAATTATAACATTTTCAAGTTGATAATTTTGCTATGAATTCTAATGTAGGTTGCGGAATACGATGCATACGAGACGCATGAGACCGGTCGATGTGGCGATATTTGGGGGAGGCCTATCTTCTGCAGTTGTATATACTCTAAGGGACTTCTGAAAACGGATGGACTTATTGAAACTACCCAAAAGCTTAGACAGTATTTTAATTCAAGCTAATTAACCTGACGGCCTTTTTTTTTCTTTCCTAATATAATTAGAATTATGCACAATACTTTAAAAGCTGTCAGACGCATCTTGTAAAGGTTTGCAACCCATGGGACCTTTGTCACAGTACCTACCGACTCTCTTATATCGTATCCAAAAGTCCCTAAGTTCAAAAACTCCTTATTCTAAACGCCTTCAACATCTCTATCATAAAGAAATCGTAGTCAACTTGTTGGGACGTTCATTATTAACCGAATAGGACATAAATGACCGCGACCCTCACCCTGCTATGACCAGGGCTTCGTTTTACGACGCCGGCGGTCGCTCGATGTGATTAAATGAATGTATTTAGCGATAAAGAGGGATTTTATACGTTTCTGTGGTAGGGGGGTGTGTACTGTATTGCAATCGGATTTAGTGGTTTTGCGAGTAAGTAACAAGTGGGGACGTTGGGTAAATTGTTTGAAGAATCGATTATATGAAGTGCTATAAAATACAGGGTTGAATTGATTTGAGAAACCCCGTTGACGCGGTGGGTACAGTTAGATTACTAATTCTTACAAATATTATAAATGGGAAAGTTTGAATTGGATGTATGTTCTGGCGTAATTGAATAACAAACATACATCCGTATGTTTGTTACTGAATTACGCCAGAACGCCAAACGGTCTGGTTCAAATTTGACACAGATATAGATTATATGTAGTATGGAATAGCGTGTACGCTACTTTTCATCCAGATACCAGGTGTAATGTTACCTGGGGAGCAGAAAACAATTTTCACGCGGGCGAAGCCGCTGGCAGAAGCTAGAGAAGATATAAAAATAAAGTGGCTTTTGACGCCCTACGCCCCGTAGTTTACTGTCTTTAGCTACCTACTTTAATTTGAGAGTGAATTTAACCAAATCATTAGTTTAGACTGAGACACTATTCAGCAGATTTAAATTCATACATACATACATACATAAACTCACGTGTGTGTATGACTGAATGTGAGTGACACAAAAGAAGCAGGTGGCGTTCTGTAGTTTCTGCCTACCCCCATGGGAAAAAAATGGCGTGAGTTTATGTATGCATGTGTTTAAATTCAAGTGTATAGTAATAAAGAATATGCTATTCAGTGGCTAAGCAAGGATAGATGGACCCCCTTTGCCGCACTTAGACCCCCATTTGGTCCATTGTGCGTGTAGGCCTCCTCTCTGTAAGGCGGAATGGGCCGTAATCCACCACGCGGGCCCATTGTGGGTTGTTGAATGTCACATGTCTTCGAATTTTTGGTTCTAAGACCTGCCGGTTTCCTCACGATGTTTTCCTTCACCTTATTGAGAGAAGTGATAATGAAATAATTAAAAAAGATAAAGCGCCTGCCAAGACCTACAACTTGTAAGTCGCGGCCATTACCACTGGGCCACCACTGCTCCAGTGGTTAAACTAATTAATAATTTAACTAGTTAATAAGTTTTTTTTAAATAATATGATCGTTATTGTTTGGGTTTTTTGAATGATTGTCATTTGATAAATATTGCAACTTATCACAGATACGCCAGTTAATTTAATTTGAGCTCCTATTCTGTGTGGATATAGCTGTAACTGTTTTTTTCTGTTCTGAAGAACATTGTATTTCTATCCAAGCAGAAATTTTAGTTCATTTCTGTTGTAAACTTGATTCTAGCTTCATAAATTCTATTCTCTGTATCGCTCAAAGCTTTGCTGTCTGAAACTCAGAAAATTCAATTTTGAATGAAGCTTGCCTTTATTCATGCTCTACAGTTTATTTTATTGTGAACTAAAGAACAATTAATGTAATTATAATGATAAAGAGCATTTGTTAACCTGCACAATTTATTTATGTATTTTTTTACTTTAGATAGTATCGCGTTAGCGACTATCTCACCTGATGGTGAGCGATGATGGAACAAGTGGAATGAAAAGCCAGTCAAACACACACATGGTAATTTAAACACCACGAGCATTTTCCCGAGGCTGTGCTCTCATGAGGTCTATGCCCCAAGAACTGAAAGAAAGTAAAAAAGAGAAAGTGATAGAGAGGGAAAGATAGGATAATCTTCTGTCAATCCTCAGCAATACAGTAGCTTTGTCCAAATATTTTTTTAACGGATCAAAACTGATATTTCTTCTGAGAGACTGCAACACCTATATTTCTTTTCGAACATATAAATAAGTAAACAATTTTATCTCGAACATGTAAATAAACAAACAATAATATAAGGTACCCCATTATGTATTACATTGATTGAGATTCTCACAGTGGGTAAAATAACATTCTAATAAATAAAATATAGACAATTCTACAACACGGTCTATTCACGTTGTTCCCACTGAACAAAACAATGCTAAAAACAAAATGTAGGCATAACACAGACATAACGCAAATAAACCGTCGTCTATTGAGTTTTCCGCTCAAATCCAATTATTCATTACGGCTACAAATTGTCTCGCTATACTACTAAATATTACTACGGGTCTCTATTGTCTTTTAGCTGCATTTTATGCGTATGATTTAACCACATGTAATAGTATATTGCTACCAACCGGACTTTACTTCAAGCTGCTACTAAAAAAACCCTAATGAAAAACTCCTTTTCCTGAGCAGGCAACCCAAGACGTTGCGACCACCAGAAAGATGAACAAGGGACTCAATTATTTATCCGCTAAACAGTATTGTGTTTTGGTACGAAATTCGCTTCTGGTTATGTGCTTTTAAGTTAATAATTTGTTGAACAAATTATTCACTTGAAAGCAATAACTGATATTAATCAAATGGATTTCATTCAGACTGGAAGGTTGTTACCTCAAAATATCGCTTTAGAATAATGATTGTATCGAAACGGATCTACATGGCTGTAGAACTAATGACACATTCGTCATCATATCAACCGAAAGACGTCCACTGCTGGACATAGGCCTCCCCCAAGCGTCGCCGCTTTGACCGGTCCCGTGCTTATTGCAACCAGCGTATCCCTGCAACCTTCACCATGACACATTTACCAAGTACAAATAAAAATCTATAAAAAACTAAATGGTTGATACAAAATCCTTCGAGATCTAATTTATTTTTGGAAGCCCAAGCAGCAGCACTTTGTAACCAAGGAAAGACTGCCCAAAATACGTACAGACCTATTCTGAAAGAACTCATCCATAATTCACTTAAACGAAATAAATCAAGTCGTCATAAACACAATTCGAGGACACAGTGTAGCATCCCCGCGCAGCATCCAGTGAATAAATTAGATTCAGCAGATGTTATTCGCGATGACAATTACATTTTCGTCTGATTACTTCCTGCGATGCTTTAGAATAATAATGAGAGCCTTTTTGTGTGCTGTCATCGGTTTTTATTGGTTTATGCAGATAAGCAGATAAATAAGTGGGTGGATGTGTGTATTTTGTAAATTTTTGCTTTGGCTGAAAATGATTTAAATCTGGGTTGTGTGTGGAAAAAGATAAAAGCTTCAAGTTTGAACATAGCCGGCTAAATATAAAAATATCAAAGACTCGAGTATGTACCTGAAATGAATAAAGAAATTGTTAAAATAGAGAGATTAAATAAATGACAAAAAAAAAACACAAACAATATTAAAGTTAAGAATCCAACTTATGACGATGTTAGGGCTGGGTCCCATAAAGAAATATGAACGAAAAACTAGTTTTTTCATCACACTTGCACGTAAAAAGGATCTAAACATACAGGTTAACTTGGCCGTAATTCCCCATATAAAACCCTCGGGCTTTCTTTTTGTCATGAAACCCTAGGGCGGTAAGTAATATTTATGGCACAGCACACAGGTCATGCAAGTTCAAGCAAGGAGTTTACACGCAATTGAAAAATTGTCTTAGAATGTTATCTAAGGAGGAATTTCTTTGCAATCTCGCTACATGTTACTTAAATACTCAACTAATGTTCTTAATAATCGATTTTAATAGTTATACTCGTAGTATGAAAACGTCGAAATTATTTAATTGTTTTTACACTCCGTCATGGCTGTATACGTAAGTAAGTATTTGCCCTTAAAGTTTCTGAACGAAACACTGTATAATCTGTGGTGTGGGCAAAAATTCAAGACGGGACTAAGCCCTAAGACTTCAAAGAAGTGAAGCGTATGGCTAAAAATCCATTGAAAATTAGTCTAGCAATCCTACATATCAAGATTGACAGTACTATCGTGACGGTCGTTCATACATTTATTACGGCCCAAGTGAGTGTAACGTGCGATAAGGATATTTTATCCGAAAAACAAACACAATGCATCTCCAACACCATACGTTAAACAACAAACTTCAACAAAACGTTCACACGCACTCCATAAACCGAGTCAAGTGACTGGCGCCAGTAATCTCCCATCGGCGTTTAGTCGCAAATTACAGCGAGCCGCGAACGGCTTAAAAAGCCCCTAATATATGTGTGTTCACCCTAATGGCGGTTACACTTTCTAAAGTACTTATTATATGTGTGTCAGGAACTCAGGGGATGATGAGAAAGTTTGAGGAAGTAGTGGAGAATTCGTTGGTGCAGTGTTTGAGGTAGGTATCCCATAAGTATTATTGAGTGATCCTGTGAGGTTTAAAGTTATGTGCTGTGCTTATAATAAATAGTAACGAGAGAATAGATAAAAAAACTTTTTGCAAAAAAATACTACCGACTTCCAAATACAGAACTACAAAGTGAAAAATAACTTAATTTTTTGAAGTCGGTGTCTTTCGTAGGTACCATTTTTTTGCGTTATGGACACCGACTTCAAAAAATTAAGTTATTTTTCACTTTGTAGTTCTGTATTTGGAAGTCGGTAGTATTTTTTTGCAATTTTTTTTTTATTTTTCACTTTTTTGTTGTACGTACCTAATAGGCAAGTTAGTAAGGGAACTATTTCGGCAGAATAGATTTCATGAAACTTGAACATAACCGGTGAAATGAGAGGTCTGCTTACCCCTTAAGAGCGAACTGGCGTGATGTTATGTTATAAACAACGAACATACATGTGATTGCAGCAATCCCGAGAGATTTGCCGTTATTTATTGAAGAGTTCTGTTGTATATCTCCGAAGTTCTTCATCAGATCTTCACCAAATTAAAATGGGACCAATTTCGGAACATACTTTTTCAAACAAAAAAAGAATTTTCAAAATCGGTCCACAATTGACGGAGTAATCGGTGAACATACACAAAAAAAAAAAAAAAACTTGAAGTCGAACATAGAACCTCCTCCTTTTTGGGAAGTCGGTTAAAAATGATAAGAAGTTATTTAAGATGGGGCTCTATATTTTTAACCCCCGACGGAAAAAGAGGGGTGTTATAAGTTTGACGTGTGTTGCTGTGTATCTGTGTGTCTGTCTGTGGCATCTTAGCGCCTAAACGGATGAACAGATTTCTTTGTTTGAAAGGTGATTTTGTCGAGAGTGTTCTTAGCTATGTTTGAATAAAATCGGTTCAGCCGTTCAAAAGTTATGGGCGTTTTACTGTTTGAATCGGGGTGTTTTCGCAAAAGTCGTGTTATAATTACGTGTTCAATAGATTGCCGATCGAAGCGGTTATCTATGTACTAGATAATTTATGTAGCATGAAATAAAATGTGCCGGAGATTTTTTAAAGTTTACTTGTTAAAGATTAATTACAGAACAGTTTTCATGACATACAAGATTCAGCATCACAGAGCACCGAGACATATTGGAAGCCGCTGCTAAAGACAGCACTGTCAACAAGAAAATTTCAAAAATCTTAATCTATCTAAACTAAATCAAAATCGGTTCATCCGTTTTGGAGCTATGATGCCACAAACAGACACACAGATACACAGATATACAGATACAACACACGTCAAACTTATAACACCCCTCTTTTTCCGTCGGGGGTTAAAAAATTACTTAAAACTAAGCATTTCAGTAAGCGTTACCGCTTTACTTTTATATTGTTGTTTTTTATATTGTTGTTGTTTAGTCTAAGTTTGATTTTTTTATATTTGTGTTGTTTGCTCTGGCTTGTGTCAAATAAATGTATTTTCTTTCTTTCTTTTCTTTTTCTCCTACTCATAGTAATTAACAGCCTGTGACAATTGTGATTATTACCATGACAGCCGAAGCTAGTGCTCAGCGCATATTGTGTGGGTATTATTAGCAATGGCAAACCTAGCCGCTACAGGTGGCCACGTCCCGTGCTTTGCGTTGAGGTATTTTTATTTTCCATTCGAAATATTGCTTTTACATATTATTATTTTTAAGGGACGTGTTACAATTTTGGCGTACAATTAAGTATATTCTATTCTTTTCAATTTTCTCATTTTGTGTAACCTACTTATCTCATATATAATATTAAAATTTATTTTCAATGTCAGCTTTTACACAAGGTCAAAATATTTGCCTCGCGAATGAGTAAAACACTTAACACTTGAGAAACGTTTCCGCGTTATCGCGTGCGTGTGGTTTACGTATGGTGACGTCATCGTTTTGCACCGTAATCATATTTAAGTGGCGTTTTAGGGCTAAATGGTGTGACATCAAGTTAAATGTACTTACAAATAAGTGGAGACATTTGTGCCTATGTTTCATTGACAAATTTGAAATTAATGATTTTAATTTCCCTAGCTGTGCGTTGAATATGTAAGAAACTCAACCAACTGACATACAATCCACTTAAAGGTTGCTTGTTGGTTTAATCTGTGCTGGCAAGCTAAACCACTTTTTTTTTCAGACCACGATAAAAAAACCTCGTTCGTATGAAAAAAATACCTAAATAAGAAAAAAAAACTAAGAAAACATAGTGCTCATAACGACCCCTACACCATTCCTTCAGCGAAAACACGTTTAATCTCGAGAAATCAAAACAATCACTGACTGGACCGTTGCTCAAATGTTATAGACAAAAAAAAACCGACAAAAATGTCAAAAAATGATTTACAAAATCAACATGGCCGTTATCTCTTCGTCCCCTCAGGAAGCGAGCCACTCTATTCATCCGTAAGGGCGAGTTAACGTCGCCTCTCGCGTTTATCGAGACGCGTAAACCGATGATAGTTGCGCCCTTCCGTGAACCGTTACTGCAGACTTTATGGCTGGGATCGGATTAAATAATGTGAGAGGGATTTTGAGTGGGTTAACATGTTAAAAAATAAGGTGCAGACTGTATAGTCTAGGAGAATTTTGCAATGAGTTTAAGAGTTAAGGTAACAATGAGGTTTTGTTGCTGTTAATGTTATCAATGCCACTAATTCAAGAGAAGAATATGTGTGTATCCATAGTACACTTACATTACGCCATAAGTTTCAAGTAATACGGTGCTAGCACCAATTAAGACTACAGGACACACTGGAGCATACGGTGGACGTCTGCCCCGCTTGGGCGGAGTAACGCCGTGTCCTCGTAGAGGCGATCGGCGGTGGCGACCTCTCGCAGTCGGCCCTGGTTCAGCCCTTGGTACGAGGCGAGAGGGTATGAGAAGTTGTCACCTTCTTCTGCAAAGCAGTAATGCTCGCGAAGGTAGAGGCGGGGCGCGTGAGAGACGCCTTCAAACCTCTAGCCAGTGCAAGAGACGCCCTGAGCGTCGAGAGTCGCAAGCTGATTCCCGGCCACCGTAGGCGCGGTCTTGTGGACGGCGAGTAATGGGAAGATCATCGTCCGATAAGGACCAGGCCCGAGTCGACGGTGACAAGTGTTCCACGGGCGCCTCAAAGAGAGATGTCAGCAAAACTGACGGGGTCCTAACGCAAGGGTAGATGCCTGTCTGGGTCACGGATAAATTTGAAAAGAGTTACCACGGCCCTGGCTCAACAACTGAAGGAATACGGGTGGGCACGTGGGCACTGACACGCCTTACCGCTTCACCCAGAGCGGGAAAGGTCATTAGTCATTGCCCAACACAAAAAAGAGGTATTGAGAATTTCAGATAACACTATGCCCGACCTATCACATCATGCTGAGTTGTAGCTTTTGAGTATAAAACGCTTCTGCGTTTTACGCTCAATGCTTTTTCGCCGGTCGTGTCATATTCTGATTGTTTAAGCCTGGAAGTCTCGAACAAATAGGTTACTTCAAAGTCAGCTTACACCAGTCCTCGGGTGAATCTGACATAATGGCTGTTCCAATGCCATTCATCTAAACTAATAAAGGGTGTCCCAGAATGTTTTTCGTTTTTGATACTTAAAAAAATCACTAGATTTAGTTCAAAGTAGGTTTATTTACTGTTAAATTAAAGTTCAGTTTATGAATATTGTTTATGAATAACAATAGTTTGTAAATACGCACCCCCAATTTCCTGACATTCATTTACACAGTAACTAAAATCTTCAATCACTCGCTGAAACGGCCTCCAAGTTCACACTTACATACATATATACATTGCAAATTAAAAAAAACTTGTAAAAATAGATTACCACTGTAAAAAGCTAGTCCAATACAAAAAGCAATTAATGTGCCACACATAAAAAAATCACAACTGAGGTAGCCAATTGAGTTCACCTTTAAATTTTAAAATATTAAAACTCAATCGGAACAAAGCTTGCCACATTTCAAGATTACGACAGTTTCAGGAACTTTTCACAAAATTATGAACTGAACGCTCCAGTCAAGTGTGACCGAATGAACGCCACATTCAGGCAGTCACATAAAGTATCGTTCATTCGTTCGGATCGGGAATGGCGAGCGAATAGTTTCAAATAGCTGTTCTTAAATTTGACCGCATACTACTTGCAGCAGTAAGCTTAAATTGGATTTTCGTTTCGATTAAAATGTATTTTATTTAATCGACTTTTCTAATTGTTTACTGTGATCTTATGCCGTAATTAAACAGTTTCTATATTTAATTACTGTTTATTACTTTAGAAACACATGAAATCAAGTAGTTTAAAATCCACTTCAACAGAGAAAACTAAGCAAAACCACAGATAGATAAATGGACACGATATCATTGACATGTATTGAAAATTAGGCATTTATGATTGCAATACCATAACAGCCATTCGAAAACAGAAATAGACGGTGTAATAACGGTTAAATATTATTGTTCGAGTCACGAGCAACACCCGTATGAGAGACGTACAAAACCAGAAAATATGGTTAAAGAAAGTGGTGGTCTATACCTACCTATCATTATGCATACAAACCGATATTCAACACAATAGTACCAATACAACATTGCGTAATAAATAAGTCATTTGTTGCGTTGGCATTTGTGCTCAATCAATGGCATAAATATGTTATTTATGCCATTGATTGAGCTAGAAGGTGTCAAGTTGTCACAATAACAAAACCTGGTTTTCCTTTCAAAACTAAAGGCAAAGCTACCTATCACCTGCGACCAAACTCCACCAATAGATCAGCTATCCGTGTACCTACATAAAGATAGTAATAACCTGTCCTACCCGGGTAGGGTCGACAAAAACATTGTCGCCGCAAATGCGTTCATTCGATGATTTATCGAGGGCACTGGATATCTTAATATCAGTCCGCACATATGTTACCTTATCGGCATTTTTGTTCTTCGGTCATTTTTCAGGGTGAGTATTGAATTAATTGGTTTAATTTGGGTGGGCATTCAACTTAACTTTTAACCCACCACGACTTCGTCTTCTACTTTTTCGATAGTTAAGTTTGGGCCCATTAAGAAACCACGTTAATAGCAGCAGAATTGAACCTCTGAAGTACATGTATATGTTTGGAGGTATGTGGAACTGGGTGGAAAGTCATGCAAACCTCCATTGAAAAGGGAAGAGTGGTGAGGATGTTTTGTCTCTTCTGAGCTACTGCCCGAGGGTTGTTGTTGAACTGTTGTGCATGCCCAAATCGTGCCAAAAACTTTGCTTGCGCGATACAGGATGTCCTGTGACGTCAGGTCTTTAGTTTATATGTGGCGGCACAGATGCAGCCTCTGTGATGAGCTTGAGTCACGCATTTTATCACGGTTTTTGCTCCCAAACTGTGATAAAATGTGTGAATCAAGGCTGTTACAGTAGGCCGTGCTCGCCCGCCAGCATGTGGCTTATATTCTAAGAACACACAAATAATAATATATCTAAATGTTACGAGGAGTCCCGGGAGGCCAAAGCGAATCAGTTAGTAATGACATGTTAGTATATATCTCACAAGTCTAACTTCAAAACTTGTTTTATAGTCTTGTAATGCTCAAAATAGTGGATGAAATCGTTCACCAAAACTTTTTTAATATTATACTTTTTATTTCAAAATTATACGCGAAAATAACAAAATCAAACTTCGAATGCACAAACACATGACACTGCATATAAAACTAAAAGAAAACTTTCGCCAATGTCTTCTGCAAACGTACAACATGACGGTCGGGTCAGACCGAGTAGGGTCGACAAAAACAGTCGGCGGCCACAATTGCATTTTGTCCAAGCATGATTTATCGCCGGACTGGATATCTTAATAAAACTTCTGCATGTGCGACTGTGCGACATGTGTATTGTGGTCTTTTTATTCTGTTGTAACTGAGGGTAGGTACGGTTATATAAAGTTCAGTTATGTTCGTTATTTGGCATAGTTATTGGGTTTATTTAATACATGGATACTAAAGTTTTTGAAAAAACAAAGTAAATTACCTCGACTTCCTCAAGCATGAGCTGCGAAGTCTTAGCTAATGGGCCACCACTTAAGTTTTAGACCCTTGACCTTACTTTAGTAATAATAAAAACATACAAATGAATATTTCTTATGTCTGACTTCAAAGTAAAGATAACTAAACGATTTCATAGTGCATATGTAACTATTGGTGCTCACATTCACCTATTTATCACAACCACCATCGCTCTCATTCCGTTATGTCAATTTATTTGCGGTCACCCAATATTTTTTCTAGATATACAGTTTTCTTTCCTTTATTAGACATACCATTTTCCACAGAGTCCATTCATCGTCTCTATTCCCTTACTCTTATGGCCATCCAAATGCATACTCATGTTAGTTTAATAGTTGAGGTTTAATTAAACTGCTTATTAGTCTTTCAATAAGACTAGATTGTAATAAGATTAGAGTCCATCCTATTCATGAACTCTAGGATAAGGAAAAAAAACACAAGCCCTTATCACGGCAATCGAATTCACACCGTCCACTTCATATCTCTGACCTAGTCAAGGCTGCGGGCGTCCGGTGGATGCAAACGACTGGGAGGGCCTAAGTCCAGCAGTGGACGTCTTTCGGATGAAATGATGATGATGATGACTTCATATCTCCACTTCATATAACCACAATAATTCGTATTTATTATATTATTTATTAGTCTATTGTTTTAGAAATGATTCATGTATTTTATTAGTAGGTAGTTAAAGTATGTCCGACTTTAATTACTGTTCATATTTTTTTTATTTTGTACTCCTAGCACTGTTGTCTCCTTTTTAACCCAAAGGTTGACTGGTAGCGAATGCCTTGCTGCATTAAGTCCACCTATGTATCACCATTGTACATGAAGTTTAAATAAATAAATAATTTACCAACGCAGTCTCGTATTTCGACCTTAAATTACTAAAATCATTAATACTAATACGCACTCTGAAACTAGATCCTATAGATAATATTTGCAGGTAGTTTCAGACCGACACTTATATATAAAATTACACGTTTTCATTAATTAATAGTTGGTTCCTATAAAGTACTAATGTTACCTTTCCAATTAACAAAATGATTCCAGGTATCGATGTCTCGAATATCAGTGGATGATTTCTGACATGTGTAATATGTTAGCGTGGTGTACTCGTGTGATATTGATAGTAGTGTCAATCCTGTAAGTGTGGGAAGGTATGAAAGTAATCGGTTAAAGTGTCTTGTTTTGCTCTATATATGTTGAATCTTAGATAAGCTTGAGCGACTCCAGAACTTTTGTATTAGATTCATATTTGGTTTACGCAAATATGACCATGTTTCTGACTTTTGAATTAAGGTCAAGTGGCTGCCAAGCCGGTTTCGCCGGAATTGCCCATATTTTATCATTACTCTACAGTATTCTGTTTATTCCTACAACTCCTACTTATCTCAAAGAACGCTTTAAGTTCCTTCATGACGCACATTTCAGGCATTTGAGATCATCGGAGAATTTGAAAGTTTTGATGCCTGCTCATTCCACTTAGTTTTACGACAAATCGTTTACAGTCCAGGCTGTGCGATTTTTTTTTTTTTTTTTTGATGGGTTTGCTCTTGACTCTAGTCTAGGTCAGAGGTGAGAGAGACAAAGTCGACGATGGAGTGAGCTTACCCAGAAGATGCCTGTTCACTCTAACTTTGAAGAGATTCGGGTTGATTGTGGGTTGAGTTGCCAGAAACCGTTGTCACAAAGACAAGCCCAGTCACTGAATTCTTTAAAAACCATTTCCTTTCACTCTAACGCTTTTTTATTTATATCTAATCTCTTTCATCATTATTTAAGCCTTTTTCTCTCTTTCTATGTATTTCATGTCATATTATGTGTATATGTTTATATATAAGCTGTTTATGTACAGTATTTATTATAGTAATATAATTTTGAATATATTTATGTTTTAATGTAATAACAATACACCGCAGACTACACCCTTTTTTATTCTAAGTTTTTTCAGTTCATCCAAAGGTTGTCTGGTAGATATCGCTGTCAGTGATAAGACCGTTTTTTACCCGTATAAATAATTTTTTCTTGTAAATGTGTATAACTTTTATGGTGTACAATATAGTATATTCTTTTCTATTCTTATTGACATTAATTTATATTTTTTCTCCACCTTTTTTTTAACATTGGCACTCTCTAGGATTTTTTATTGTATCGTAGGTGCATTTACAAACATACAAACTCAGAAACACAACCAACCAGATCGGAATAACTATCTGAAGGCCAAACAAATATTTATACCGCGCGGGGATCGAAACCGCGACACGCAGCGCAGCAGCCGATCGCTCAATCACTGCGCCAACCGTGTCGTCGATTATATTGATCGAGGATTATGCTTATCATCAACGCTCCCGCAGACAATGCAACCACTATTTTTTAACCGACTTCCCAAAAAGGAGGCGGTTTTATGTTCGACATTATGTTTGTTTTTTTTTTGTATGTTTGTAGCGGCACCAACGCCGCCACTTACGAACTAATGACATGACGTCACACAAATCCTGCATCGCGCAAGTAAAGTTTTCGGCGCGAATAGAACACATACAACAGTCCGACAACAACCGTCGGGCAGTTGTCCGGACCAGACACAACACCCGTCAGGTCGGAGGATCCTCCCTTTTCTATGGAGGTTTGTGGGACTTTACACCCTGTTCCACTTACCCCTAAACTGGTGACCCTCGAACATGAATATCGGCGCAGCTCTGTGCAGAGCTACATCATCGTGACGTCATCATCACTTCCTCAAGCTTTCGAGCAGCGAGTTACACAGCCAGCCAGTACCCACGGCATCTACGGGGGTATCCTGACCACAAGCATGCAGTGGACCCGCATTCCTGGTCATCACCCCCAGCTTCTTTCATCACCGCTCCGACTCACTGGAGCCAGCAGCTCTGTCCCGACCCACTGGGACATCATCATCGCTCCGTACTACTGGAGCCAGCAACACTATCCCGACTCACTGGGATATTATCACCCCAACTCACTGGGGCACAACCGCATACAGTTTCGACTCACCGCGAACCCTGCGACTTCCGGTTCCGACTCACGGGAACCAACCTTCCACTGGCCAGGCACACATCACGAGATGTACGGACGACTCAACCTGCTTTCGACCTCCGGTCTCCGGAGGGGAGTGATGTAGCGGCACCAACGCCGCCACTTACGAACTAATGACATGACGTCACACAAATCCTGCATCGCGCTAGTTATGTTTTCGGCGCGAATAGAACACATACAACAGTCCGACAACAACCGTCGGGCAGTTGCCCGGACCAGACACAACACCCGTCAGGTCGGAGGATCCTCCCTTTTCTATGGAGGTTTGTGGGACTTTACACCCTGTTCCACTTACCCCTAAATGTTCACCGATATCTCCGTCAATTGTGGACCGATTTAAAAAAATCTTTTTTGTTTGAAAAAGTATGTTCCGAAATTGGTCCAATTTTAATTTGGTGAAGATCTGATGAAGAACTTCGGAGACATACAGCAGAACTCTTCAATAAATGACGGCAAATCTCGGGATTGCTGCAATCGCATGTCTATTTATTGTTTATACCATTTCATAACATAACATCACGCCAGTTCGCTCTTAAGGGGTACGCAGATCTCTCATTTCGTTCAAGTTTCATGAAATCTATTCTGGCGTTATAGTTACCTTACTAACTTGCCTATTAGGTAGGTACAACTAAAAAGTGAAAAATAAAAAAACCTTTTGCCAAAAAAATACTATCGACTTCCAAATACAAAACTACAAAGTGAAAAATAACTTTATTTTTTGAAGTCGGTGACCATAACGCGAAGAAATTGGTACCTACGAAAGACACCGACTTTAAAACATAAAGTTATTTTTCACTTTGTAGTTTTGTATTTGGAAGTCGATAGTATTTTTTTGCAAATTTTTTTTTAATGTAGATTTATTTTACGGATACATTTTCTTCGCATCGTTGTCGGTTTGTCGTGTCACGCTTGTGTGTGGGAGCCCTTATTCCAGCCATTCCACCCACAGATTGCAAAGGTTTGGGCCTGCTTTTTGTTCTGCCATTCTTCCTGATTCTTTGCGACCCCATCAATTTGTACTTGTGGTTGCTCCCGACTTTGATGACGACTTTATATGGCTTAGCGTTTAAGCTGCAGCCTTTTTTTAGATCAAACCATGCCTGGCCAAATATGCAAGCCCACTTGAGATATCGCCTTGTTACAGACTTTTACCTGACGAAGAATATTGTTGTTATATTGCTATGTTACTTGTTAGTGATTCTATAATAATCAGCAAAGTATTTCTAGCAAAGAAGCCTTAACTTTCTTTAAAAATTCAAACAGCTAAAAGATATTCATTTTGTTTTTCTTAAAAAATCTCATTAACAAAGTCCCGACCAAGTAATTTCGGAGTTATCAATAATAATCTTCGGCATTCACCGTCGGGAATAAATAACTTCGTTTAATTACATATTAATTAGAAAACTTTTTATTGGCTGTAAAAAGAAAGTATAATTTATCGCGACAAGTCATTATTTAGAATATTTTTTTGTGGCTTGAGAATTATCTTGCCTGAAAATATTTTTTGTAGCAATTTTCGTAAATAACTTTAAAAAAACTATAAATATATTTTCAAGTAGAAATTTTGTGTGCAAATGTTTTCCCAGGCACATTATCAAGACTAATACTAGTAAATACCACAGGTTAATATAAACTATCTTTTTTTTTATTATAGACAGGCTCACGCTTGACCTTTATCTCCCTTGATGGTAGGCGATGATGTGGTCGATGGTTAACCACGCTTGCCTAGAAGTAACCTGTTCTATCTTTGTTATTTCGAATACATATACCGACTCGTATAACCAATTGCTTCGTTAATTTAATGGTTGCAAGCACTACTGCTGAGCTTGAGTGAACTGTTATTCCATCTCGAATTTCTTAGTACCAGGACGAAGTCTGGAGTTGTGCTGGGTTGTTCATACCACGTTTGTTTTTTTATTATTGTTTTATTTTGTTTTTGCTTATCTCGAGTGTCCTGTGCGGGTCACAACTAAACATATTTTCACACCACCTGCTCGAAAATTTCAAATTATATGTCAAGCAACCTTAACCTAAAGTGAGTCATTAGTGGCCGGGGGCACAGCCGGTCAATAATGTTGTACTGGATTTCATTATGACCCGCTGGTCAGTAATGTGATTTGAATTTGGAATCTCACATGCTCAGCTAAATTGGCAGTATAATACTAACAAACACCCTTTGGTGCCAGAAAGAGGAAAGCTATTCTCGATACCCTTACTACACGTGGATGATATTCTCGATTTCCTACAAAATCATAACGACTGCTTCTTCATATCGTTGCCATGTTTTCGAAGACATAATATTGTAAGAATAATTAGATAACTACGAACCATTTTTTAAAAGGAATGGAATAACATTAAAACTGGCATTAATAATAACAAATACCGTACCGCGCCGTAATACCGTAATAGTAATTGGCTGTAACATTAGTTAATTTATTTTAAGTAAACTGCGCAAAGATTGCTGTGGATTTTGTGATTAAATAAATAAATAATAAAACCTTTCTGTACTACAGTCGATTTATAACATTTTATCAAAAATACTCTATTTTCATGAGCGTCTCCAATGACGTTCTAAATTCAAAATGCATACAGCCAATCATCCAAAACCATTCTACCAGCCCTGTATAAAGCTTATTTTACACAAACGCCACTTCTATGAGAGTGATATCAATAGACACACACGACAAAACCGTAGAAGAGACTTTTTTTTGAAAATCGTATTGATCGTGTCTTGGCTACTTATTGGCATGTTGGTAGACGCAATAAAGGCGCGAGCTTTTGGCATTTAAACTTTAAATTTATCAACAAAGTATTATAAAATGTCGAGTGATGAAAGTGATTGTACTCCTGAATTCATTACAACCGAAGCTAATAATATTTCCAATGATTTACTGCCGGAAAAGTCAAAGGAAACTTATATAAAAGCCTACAAAAATTTCCAAAAATGGAAAAGTACGAAGGGCGTCAAGTCCATTTCGGAACCAGTTCTATTAGTGTATTTTCAGCATTTATCTTGTACTCAGAAGTCCAGTAGCCTATGGTGTACTTATTCAATGCTTAGGTCAACAATAAGCATGAAACACAATATAGACATCAAGACATACGCTAAGCTATTAGCATTTCTTAAGAGGAAATCGGAAAGTCACCAATCAAAGAAATCGAAAGTTTTCACACCTTTGAATGTTGAAACTTTTTTAAATGAAGCTCCTGATCATAGTTATCTTGCCGTAAAAGTAAGTACATCATTTTATTTTTAACTAAATAAAATACAGCATGGTAGCAAATAGCAACAAGAACGCTTATGTATACTTACTGAATTTACGTATGTTGTTAGTAAAATTTATTTTTATTTTTGTTACAGGTGGCTTTAATTATTGGAGTGAATGGGGCTTGTCGTTGTCAAGAAATGGTTAACATGAAGGTCCAAGATATAGAAAAACACTCAGAAGAGTTGTTATTGATTAAGTTGCCAGACACTAAAACCAAAAGGGAAAGGTCATTTGTCATCCGCGGAGCATATGTAAAGGTTGTGGAAAAGAATCAAGCTCTGCGGCCTCCTAACATAAACACTAACCGATTTTTTGTAGCGTTCAGTAGTGGAAAATGCACCCGTCAAGTGATTGGGAAGAACAAAATAAGTGTCATGCCGAAGGAAATTGCCAAATACTTAGGATTACCAAATATCGAGCTCTATACGGGTCATTGTTTTCGTCGAACGTCGGCTACACTGTTGGCGGATGCGGGAGCAGATATAACCCAAATAAAACGCCATGGTGGCTGGAAATCGGATACAGTAGCGGAGGGCTAAATTGAAAATTCTGTACAAAACAAAAGTAAAATAAGCTGTCAAATTGGTATCAGCATCACTTTAAAAACGTCATCTGATTCTTTTTCACCACAACCTTCAACATCACACCATCATTTCCATCTTTCCCTGAGCCTCATGCACCACCTTCACCAACTTTCACCACCCAAAATGCTCCTCTGCAAATACATGATTCTGAAGCATTGACGAGCAATACTCAAATAAATTCCACATCAACATCTATAAACGTACCAAATAAAAACTTAACTTTATCTTTGCACAACTGGACTAATGTCTCAAATGTTACTATTAACTTCAATTAATATGTAAGTGCATATAACTAGTTCTAAATATGGTATTCTTACTGTTTGTTTATTTAATAAATACTTTGTTTTTCGTACTATGGCTATTATTTTCTCACAGTAGGTGTAAAAAGTAGAGTATCCTCCTCTGGACTAAAGGTCTCTTTGCCTTGGGCTAGCTTGAATCCCTCGCTGCATTCAGGATTCTTGTATTAACTCCCTCGCTTTGCTTGTGAGTTAAATCCCGAATTCTTCATTGCGCTCGAGATTCAATATGACGCCCGTGATATAAGACACAACTTTAGCCCCTCGGTGCATAATCTACTATTATAACTTTCTTTCAGTCTTTTATTAATCTTTATTTAAAGAGCTTTTTTGCTAATGCGAATATGACGCTTTCTTTCTGTCTTACTTTCATTATTTCATTCTTTCATTTTTCTTTTTTCATTTTTCTTTTTTCATTTTTCATTTTTTATTTTTCATTTTTCATTTTTCATTTTTCATTTTTCATTTTTCATTTTTCATTTTTCATTTTTCATTTTTCATTTTTCATTTTTCGTTTTTCATTTTTCATTTTTCATTTTTCATTTTTCATTTTTCATTTTTTATTTTTCATTTTTCATTTTTCATTTTTCATTTGTCATTTTTCATTCTATCATTCTATCATTCTATCATTCTTAAATTCTTTCATTCTTTCATTCTTTCATTCTTTCATTCTTTCATTCTTTCATTCTTTCATTCTTTCATTCTTTCATTCTTTCATTCTTTCATTCTTTCATTCTTTCATTCTTTCATTCTTTCATTCTTTCATTCTTTCATTCTTTCATTCTTTCATTCTTTCATTCTTTCATTCTTTCATTCTTTCATTCTTTCATTCTTTCATTCTTTCATTCTTTCATTCTTTCATTCTTTCATTCTTTCATTCTATCATTCTTTCATTCTCTCATTCTCTCATTCTTTCATTCTTTCATTCTTTCATTCTCTCATTCTCTCATTCTTTCATTCTTACTTTCTTTCTTACCCTAAGGGGAAAGACAGGGGTATGAAACACAACCCCTTGACCGACCTACACTCAGCAGCAGCGTTTGCAACCAGATCAACAAGGCACACACTTTTACCATTTTTATCTAGTCACTAAGTAAACGTATTCCCGATTTAACTGTATCGATTAGATGTTCACATATATACATTAGCATACTACTCGACGAAAGTGGAGGAATATTAATTACTTCCTCTGTTATTCCTATTGCTCAGTTATTTTTATTGCGTGCCGTAAATCTTATTTATTAGTTTAGGCACTTACAGTAGGATATTCAGCGTTATTTAAGCTGTGACTGAAGTAAGGCTCTTTTCACATACATATAGTCCTCTTTCGATAACGGTGACCCCATGGGATTATTTCCTCGAGTGTGACTTAATATAGCTCGCCAGACCGTACCTATTTGGTTTTAAATACCCAGTTACAAGTAATACAATACAGTATAGGAATTAAGGTGGGCAGGGCACATTGCTCGCAGAGCGGATGGCCGATGGGGCCGAAAAGTTCTGAAATGGCAACCGCGACCCGGAAGACGATACGTTGGAAGGCCTTCCACTAGGTGGACCGATGACCTGGTTAAGGTTACGGGAAGGCGTTGGATTCGAGACACACGGGATCGGTCAATGTGTCGACGCCTTGTCTAGCAGTGGACGTATTTCGGCTGAAATGATGATGATAGGAATTAAAGGTATAAGAAGGGTACTGATAAGTAATTCTAAAGTAAAGAAAGAAGAAACACTATATAAGTACAAAGGAAAATGTTTCTCTGACCGATCTATATCTGACCAAAAGGAGAATGCGTGATAATCGTGGTTCCTTACAGTGGAAAAGAATTATGGATATTATTTCCTAGCACAATGGGCAGACGAAATTGTTGCCGTCACGTCGTGGGTAGAACCTGGATAACACAGAACCGTAAGAAGAAAAGAGAGGTCTATCTAGCAGTGGGTGAAGATGATTATGATTTCTTAGCTCAAACAACACCAGTATTTTAGCATCACAACCTAATATTTTAAACCTCGTAAGGAAAACCAAAATGAAAACAGTATTGTTTATTAAAACCATAGCAGAATCCATTTACCTACTCCCAAAACAAAAGAGAAACGTAAAAGAATTGGCAAACAAAAATGGTATGGATTTCAATTTATTAAACGAAGTGTTTCATTTCAAACAATCAAGTCTGATGGTTTTCCAGGTTCCTCCGAATTTGTATCGGGTAACACAAAAAAAACTCGTGGAATAATTCTGAATATCATCTTCACTTTCACCGGGTTTATAGATTACTTAAGCTTTTCTATTCTTCTAAATGTTGAAGAATATCCGACACTTCAAAATAGTAGTATTTTAAAAAAGGGCGCCAAGTAAATTAACAGGTGCGACGTGACAATTCTACAATGAGTTAAATAGAAATCTGCAGAACAATTTCTATGAAAACATCATCTGCTGTTGCATCTTTATCGCATTGTCGCGACGTCGACTTGTCTACGGATTCCTTACAGCTAGGACATAACCTGATATAAAAGTTCACAAACAATTACACGATAATTGGAAACACCTTAGCATTGTTCCACAAAAACCCAAGCAATCAATCGGCTCCACCAATCAACACGACACATTTATCTCACAGCTAAACCAGTAAAAAGTCCACCCGAAATTGCCGGTTATCCCTAACAGCGGGGCCTAATGTTCACATGTACACCCCCTCCACCCCACACGCGTACACCCCCTCTAATTTACGACCACATACCATCCGCAATCTCCAGGCAACCATTATCCGAAGACTTCCAATTAGCTGTGATACTCGTTTATTAACATTTTCTGGGCTAGGAACGTAAAAACTTCAAATATTATGTGGCGGAATAATCTTAATAAAACTGTCTGCGTGAGTTTGATGGTCGCTTTTATCGCTTCGAAAACTGGGGTGTTAATTGCTTTGCACTTGTGGGCTGTAGTGTGTATTTTGTACAGAATATGGGTGACGAGAATTTTTATCCTGGAGTATTTGAGTTCAAGGTTGAATTAATGAATTTCCTGACTGATTCATTATAACTATATGATATATTAGAAGGAATTTTAAAATGTTGCGAATACAGAATAGAATAGAATAGAAAAAAATTATTCGACATAGACACAACACGACAACAAAAATCACAAAGTAACAGAGAAGAACAGGAAAAACATAAAAAATACAGAAAAAATTACAGGTACCTATGTCTTGGTAGGAGCATGATTATGATGAGAAGGGAAGAAATGTGATTAATATATTTGGGTAAATGTGGATGAATGGAGAGGAAGGCCAAGAAATGATGGATGAATTTTATATATGTATATGAAAGAAAATGGAGTGAAATTTAACGTGACGGTTGACAAGACGTTATACTTTGTCTTCCAGTTGCGACTTTGTTTCATACATGTTTAGACAAGTATTGAATTTTGATTTTGTACAACTGTTACAAAAGTGTGTATTTTTATGTAACCATCGATTTTGATGGTCAACAAAAAAGAGAGCCTTCCTGTATAACTACGAAACATGCGTAACCAAATCTAAAAACTGGTGTATGGTGCATGAATGAAAAAAGATAAAGTGGAAAAAGGTGAACTGCAAAAAACGAATCCGAGTTCGGTTTTGTCAAAGCCAATCCCACTCTTTATATAAAAACTGATCCCTTTATGTCTGATTTTTGTTCAAAACTATTCTAAAACATATTCCGAAAAGCTTTCTGTGGCATACGCTGGAGCAGGAAGACTTTCTATTTTAAAGCTGAATTCAGTTGTTAGCGACTATTTTTATGGTTCCAGGCGATTCGATTAATATCATACCGATAATCAATTTTTTATAAGTGAAATTGCAAGAACGTTCACATGGAAGCAATGGGAAGCACATCGACAAATTTAAATTGCGTCAAGCTATTGTAAAAGTCCCAATAGTTTATATTCTAGATCTTCACATAGCTATATTTTACTCGTAATAATTATAGTATTCTTAGGGCAGATGTTTTAATCATCATATAACTTTTATCTGAAAAATGAAAATGGCGGTTTTAAAGCTTTTGTGTAAAAAATATTATGTGAAACCACTATCTATATATTTATCTACACTCACAACGTAATGTTCCAAATATTAATTCAAAAATATTTTATACGCACGTACTTTTTTTGTGGATAGATTGAATTAAAAAAAAAGACCATTACAGTGTTTCTTCGATTTTCAAACAACAGCATCATAATAGTATATTACTGCAGTGACCAGCAAAATATGCATTGATGGACGGACGTGTAAATGTGGGCTAAGAAGAAGCCGAGGCACACATACGTAATTAAATTCAACACACAAACACTCGTGTGGTACTATTATCACACTGTTTGAATAACCCCTATTATATGACCGTTGCATAAACTTCAATTATATTTCAGAAGTTATCTGAAAAATCGGGCCTTATTTTAATATATTCTTCCTTATTATTATTCCATTAACTAAACTCTAAGAAACATGACATCAAGTTGATCAGATGAATCGAGTTTCGCGATCAAGTAGCGACCTTCACAAAGTCAATTTGTTTTAGCCCTCACTTTTCCCAGTTTGACAGTTAATAACGACACCCGATAGAGAGTCATCTGAATTGCTAATGTTATTTTTCTTTAAATTACTTCGCGTTGAATTAAGTGGCGATTATATTCAGAGATTGTTTGCCGTATCGGGCCCCTTTAGGTCCGTGACGGGCTCCTATTGGTCCGCGACGCCTTTGTACAGCTTACGAAATTACTTAGCGCACCCGGTACGGTTTAGGTTTTTAATTAATAAAGATTTGGGGAAAATGTTTCGAGATTGGAGTGTTGATTATGAAGGATTTTGAAAGGGTATTTCGTTTTTTATTTTTAGCTTTGCCTAAACCCGTCTTATAAACTGTGCAAGGTTGTGATTGAATCCCATATATCCCTCATATATCTGATAAACCTGAAATTTTGCAGAAATGTATTGATAAAGTACAGTACTAAATGAAGTCATATATTACTTATTACCGATTCGATAATAGAGCCTCATCTGAAGATGAAACGTGGGGCAAGATTTATATGAACGTAAAATCTTTATAGATTGAAGTCATTTATATTTTGTCAGTAGAGAAAGTCTAAAACATTTTAAGTTTTTAAGCTGACATGGTCACAATCATTAGAATTAATATTTGTTTCGGGATATTTACCATGTATGAGTATATTTTGTTTTTGGTTGAGAGCTCGATATTTCGGCACCGTTACAAGCGCCATGATCACGAGAACTAAAGTCTTTGCGGGTGGGTGTTGTTTACGAGCTGACATATCTGTATACCCTCTTCCTCACTCGTTTTTCACGCACGATGTCGCTACCACCAGAACTCGTCTCACTAGTTACTCGACACTGTTCAGCACTCGTCTCACTAGTTACACGATATTGTTCACGACAAACGATGCTCACTGTATCCACTTTTGAAAATTGATCAGTAGTTTTTCGATCTTTACATAGTTGAACCACTGGATTCCAGGCTCTCGACAATTGAAACCCGTCGTCCCTATTGAAATTTTTGCACTTGGTTATTTCAATTGCTTCCCGAACCATTCTAGGTATGTAATGGCGATCAGTCGAGATAACCTGTGGGTCATGTAACTCAATCCAGTGTTTTGGCCCTGATTCGAGAAGATGTTCTGCTATGGCCGATTTTTGGGTATCGTTGTTTTTCACTGCCCTAATGTGTTCCTTGATTCGGCAAGCAACAGTTCGCTTCGTCTGTCCAATATATGATTGCCCACAGCTACAAATAATCTTATAAACTCCAGGCTTTTCCAAGGGAAAGTAATCTTTAGGCGAACGCAGCATTTGAGATACTTTCTTGAAATAATTGAAAATAGTTTTTATGCAGTATTTACTGAGAATGTTTGCGACTTTATCTGTCACTCCTTTCACGTATGGCAAAAATGCTGGCTGTCTCTCGACCTTGTACTTCAATTGTTTATTTGATGATCTTCGAGCATGTGGCAAGATCTTCATCCTGTACCCATTCCTCTGTAGGACTTGTTTAACGTGCGCTAGTTTGCCAGTAATATGATCCTCGTCACAAAGATCATATGCACGTTTAGTGAGTGACGTCACTACTGAATTTAGATGCTGTGGATGATGGTGTGAGACACCGCGTAGATACCGATCAGTATGAGTAGGTTGCCTGTAAACCGAGTGGCTTAGAGAACCGTCCTCGCGTACTTGTATTGTTACATCCAAAACATTTGTTTGTATAAGGTAATCTCTGGAAGTACTGATCTAATTTCGAAAATTATTTCACTGAAAAACTACGTCATCGTTAGGTACCACGGTACTACAGCTTAAACTTTATCCCGAAAAAATGCACAGTTCCTGCGAGTGTGGCTACGGTCGCAAAGCCGCAGGCTAAACCCAGTTTTTATACATAAGCCTATGTAACAAAAAAAACAAACACCATTTCTGCTAAAACACTCCTGTATAACCTTTCGCCTACCACGAATTCTGACATATATCCATCAAATTCCATTGAATTTCGTCAGCAAAGCTACTTCCATTAGATAGAGGTATGAGAGAACATATTGAATGTGTGTTGTCGGAGGGCGGGGCTGGTAATCGACGGGCAAACATTTGTCGATCGACGATAGATCGCGACGAGCACGTGATTGTTGGTGGAAAGGGGACTGCTCACTTAAGTGCTTTTAAATTGTTGAAAAGTACGGTAGGGTTTGAAAAAAAGAAAGTAAAATGTTTATTTGGTACTTGTACAGGACAAACAATAAAATATAGTTATGTTCATGATGATATGTCGTGGTGGAGTAAATATAAGTAATGGCGGACTGTATAACAAGATAAATGTATATTGAATCATCATCATCATCATCAGCCTATAGCAGACCATTGCTGGACATAGGCCTCCAATTGCACGCCATTTGCTTCGATTTTCGGCAACTCTTATCCAGTTGCTACCAGCAACCCCGCGAAGATCGTCCATTCACCTAGCCTGAGGGCGTCCCACCTTACGTTTACCAATTCGCGGTCTTCACTCAATAACACGTCTATCCCAACAGTCATCGGTTCTACGACTTATATGGCCGGCCCATTGCCACTTCAGCTTGCTTATTCTGTGGATATGTCGACAACTTTGGTTCTCTGACGGATCTCTGACCTCGTTTCGGATTCGATCCCTTAGAGATACTCCGAACATAGTTTCCATAGCTCGCTGAGCAAGTTTGAACCGATGAACCACCCGTATTGTGAGTGTTCACGACTCGGCCCCGGCTTCAAACGACAAATGGCGGTATAACCATTTTGACAAATCTTCGCAGCTAAGTGGTACAGACTGGTGATGGGCAGCAGCGTCACCAGTGCGAAAAGCTGCGATCTGCGGTCGCCAACCCGCATGCCCAGCGTGGCGATTATGGGCAAACCCTCCAATTATGACAAGTCGAAATAAACCACGGCCCCCAGTTCCCGGCCGCCCTACTGTTATACCTGATTATGGCGGCGGTCATGGACACGGCAGGGCATTCGGGGGTGCGAAGAATCACCGGGTCACCTTGGCGACGTATAATGGACACACGTTACGGCTTGATGAACACCTCATGCAGCTTGAAGAAGAACACAAGAGTATTAGGTGGCACGTTCTATGGTTGAGTGAAGTCCGAAGATAGGGGGATGATACAATAACCCTCAAATCAGGCCACCTTATGTATTCCCGAGAGGGAGACTAGCTATCCCAAGGCGGTAGCGGGTTCCTGGTAAACAAATCCATCCGTGAAAATGTTGTGGAAGTCTCCAAAGTCTCGAACAGGGTAGCGTACCTCATAATTAAGCTAACCAAGAAGTATAGCCTCAAGGTTGTACAGGTTTACGCACTGACCTCGGCACACTCGGACGACGGATCCCCGAGCGAGGACGGGATTACTACCGAGCCACTGAAAGAGGGAGGACGTCGGGTACTGAAAGAGCTTGGGGAGCTCTTCAATTCTGTCCTGTTCTCTGGGAGAACTCCAGAAGCGTGGCAAAGGAGCGTGGTCATTCTGTTCTTAAAAAAGGGTGACAAGACTTTTGAAGAATTATAGACCCATTTCGCTTCTTAGCCACGTATATAAGTTGTTTTCGAGAGTCGTCACGAATCGTCTAGCGCGAAGACTCGAGGAGTTCCAACCACCGGATACAGCACCATAGACCACATCCACACTGTGCGGCAAATTATACAGAAGTCCGAAGAATATAATCGGCCCCTGTGTTTTGCTTTTGTGGATTATGAGAAGGCTTTTAACTCTATCGAAACCTGGTCTGTTTTGGAGTCTATGCAGCGATGCCAAGTGGACTGGCGATACATCCCAGTGCTGAGATGTCTTTATGCAAACGCAACAATGACCGTACAAAGTCAGGACCGGCAAACTAAGCATATCACACTGCGTCGAGGGGTTAGGCAAGGGGACGTTACTTCCCCGAAAATATTTAGCAACGCGGTGGAGGATATGTTTAAGACGCTGGACTGGGTAGGACGCGGCATTAATATAAACGGCAAGTACATCTCACAACTGTGATTTGCGGATGACATCGTCATAATGGCAGAGTCACTGCATGACTTGCAACTGATGCTGGACGGCCTAGCTGGTTCTTCTGCACTTATCGGTCACCGAATGAACTTGGACAAAACCGATATTATGTTCCATCCACACGTCACTCCGGGGTTGATTGTGGTCAATGGCCACCGCCATACTCTCAAATATGTTCGAGAATATTTATACCTCGGGCAAACTCTGCAGTTTGGTAAGAACAACTTTGAGAAGGAGGCTAATAGAAGAATACAGCTGGGCTGGCGGCGTTTGGAAAACTTCGTTGAATCTTCACGTCTCGTATTCCAAAGAGCCTGAAGACCAAAGTCTTCAACCAGTGCATCCTACCTGTTATGACCTACGGGTATATTGAATAAGAGAAAATAAATTACATGTCAACGGTCGGTTAAAAGGGTAAACAAAGGATTTAAGATGTTAATAAAACGCGCAAGCGCAGCCATGCTTGGAGACGTGTATCAGTTGACTGTCGTGCTTGTCGTGGCGATGTGGCACGGGGGCCCGCACTCGCTCGGCCGTCGACCGGCTGGCACTCAGCTGTCCCCGCGTCCCTCGTTCACTGCCGTTAGCGCGCGGCGGTGTTAAGAGGAGTGGTCTGAACAGTTAAATTGTTAAAACTAACAATATTAAATACGTGTTTGAGGACCAAAAGGTATATTACAAGAAATGTTATTAACAATACGAAGTATTAAATGAGAAAATTTCTCATGTAAATTTTTGTAAATCGAGACTCACACAGACTAAAAAAGCATGAAAAGAGGGTAGACGTGTGTTCAGGAATGAGTGGAAAAACAAACATTTGTCGACGAGAACATGATTGTTAGGGAAAAGGGGCACTGCTCTCTTATGTGCCTAAGTATAGTAGAATTTTGATGAAATGAGGATGAGAAAAGGTCGTGAGTAGATCCTGAATGAGACTCACAAGATACCTAGGAACCATGGCTAGAAAAGGAGGCCTGTTCAGCATTGGGTAGAATAAGATTGGAACTAATGACTATGAAGATAAAAAGTAGATGATAGAAAGATAGGTAGATATAGATGATAAGAAGTACATGAAACTGAAATGAAACCGAGTACAACACAAGCAGTACGGACGCACCAAACTACCTGCCTATCTTAATTTCATAGAACAACTCCCCGGCAATGAAACAACATGCTCTCTAAACAGATTAGATAATCAACCCTTCCATAATCGTATTAGCGGGGCTCGGATTACATAACCTATAAACCAAAACCTTTGTTAATTTTGTTAATCACTGATAACTTAAAACTGCAAACAAACTTGGCGATAGTGAGCAACACGTTAGCTACTCACTGCTCTTTCAAAGGAAATATGATGAACTGTCAACAAAAGTTTCTGTCTGGTATATTTAAGAAAAAATAAGCTATAGTATTAAAATAGGGCGCCAACCTAAACTCGTCATCCTTATAGCTAGGAGTAGGAGATGAATGTAAGCCTAAATATTAAGTGAAAATGGGCTCGAAAAATCGTTAAATTTATGCAACATTAAAATGTTGCGACATTCAAAAAAATCCATTGATAATAATATTCTGTAATAATTTCACCGTGATAACTAAAGTGTAGGTCATGGGTTCTAACCCAGGCAGGCGCATTACTTTGTGTACATTATTTCATCAATACTGCTCTAAAAACGATGAAGGAAAACATCGTGAGGAAACCGGCATGTCCTACAACCTAAAATTCGAAGACATGTGACATCCACCAACCCGCGAGGTGAATTACGTCCCATGTCCTCTCTCACAGAAAAGAAGCCTGTGTCCCAGCAGGGGGAACATTAAAAAGCTTATGATGATAACTAAGGCGAAGAGAGCTGGCAATCCCTAGCATTAATTGGAATGACAGCTCCTTTGATACTCACATCACCTATGTTTTCATGGTGAGTTTTAGCTGGTCACATCACAATACCGCTAAACGGTTAATGTCACGTCTTACTAAAAACATCTCGAAAAAACCCTACATCGCCCACATCGCCAGCAACTCCCCTTGTCCATGAACCTCAAAACGTGCAAGTTTTGTTCATTCGTAAACAATAGAGAGGCCCTTAATTGAGTAATCCGGTGTACGGAACGCGGCGCGGTTCAGACATGACCAAATGTAAGGTTAACACGCCACTTGTCCGCTATGAAAGTATTAACGGCTAGGATTATGTAATGGCATACTATTTCTTGCGGAGTAAAGCGATTTATTGAATGTGTTCAATTTGTGGGCTTTTCTGTGTTTATTTGTTTCAATTAAGGCAGTATTTGGCAATAATGCGAAATGTTTTGGAAATAATTACATTGACCAGCTACTTGGACTCTGTGTTCTACGATGGCTGTAATCTGGGGTCATCAGAGAATAAGTACTGAACATACGTGATACTTTCATTATGCAAACAGCTAAGGAGTGGAATTCCCTGCCGTAGCCTGTTTCTCCCGATAGACACAACCTTTCTTTTTTTAGCGAAACCGATGACCGATAAGAATTTAAGTCAGAGATAAATAGTTAACCATCAGGTGATAATGGTCAAATGCAAGCCTATCAATTAATGATGAAAAACTAATTTACCGTTTTGCATTCAGCAAATTGATTAAAATAACACTTTTAAGGCACTTGTCCCACAGCCGACGATCAGCAAGTAGCGAGTAAAGCTAGAAACTAAAAATGAGTTGGCGAGCAGTGAGTAGCGAGTGTGTAGTTCCGATAGTTTTGTCGCTCGGCTATAAGCGAGTGTTATTGTGCGACGGGCAACTACTAGCAACACTCGCTCGAGGCTGCCGCACTTTAGATAGAAACGACCGCTGGTTGATCTCTTGGCGTGAGTTCTGACCGCGAGCATCGCTGAGCGAGTATAACTTTGATAGCCACTGTCGCTGCGACAAACTTGTGAACAACCAACAGTTGATCGCTATCAACTATGTGTGTCTCTTTTATTGACACGGGATACTGTATTTTTTGTTCGTTTCTTCAGTGAGAAAATAGTTGAAAGCTAATCGATTCGTCGGCAGCGATTGGACAAGTGCCCTTTAAGTCATTTTAAATTGAGTAGGTGTTTCTAGCTGACTACTTTGAGAAGACCAGCGTAACAGACCCAAACGTCAATGTTTTCTACCAAACGTAGATGGGATGGCTGATATAATCGTTCCGCTTTGTTATACAAAATCATTAGTTTCGAGTATTTGCAGCCTTGCCGAATTAACTTACTCAATTGCGTTAGTTAATTCGGCAAGGCAAAGGATTTTATTCCCATCAATCGACCAATCACATGCGAGATGAAAAGGCACTATGTGGATTTCCGTCTATGTGATTGGTTGATTAATCGCCTTGCCGAATTCATTTTAGGCTGCTGGTTTCACTAAAGAATGTGGATAGTTACGAGTATTATCAATGTAATACTAAAATATCCACATATATCTCGTCCATTTGTTAATGTTTTACAATTCAACTACGATATATAAGTGAGAAAAGAAAATATTGATCGAGTGTTCTATTCTCAGCAATCGACCAACTATAATGACTTCTTCACAAAACTACCGAAAAAATACCCCTTAATTTAGCCATCAAATATTTAAGCCAAGAATGTGTTCCGTTCAACAATCCGAAATATGTCCCAATAATGTTTCTGCTTCGGAATTATTTCTACGTGGAGTTATTTCATACGTCGCAGCTGTCAAATAACGGGGAAGTTAGCGCATGCCTCTCGGATGGCAGGGTAACCACCCCGGGGTAAATTGACCTCAAATTCGATGAAGTTTAAGGTAATTTAATTAAAATAGTTTGGTGAAGTTTGTTAGGTGGCGACTGGCGGCAGCCTTGAGGTGTGGAGTTTTGAACAAAAACTGTTTGGATAATAAACTCTCTCGGTTTTGTGGAATAAAATGCAATGGGTTTAGAACCCTCCTGATGGCGCAAAGCAATTTAAATTGCGTCGATATGCGATTTCTAAGAACATCTCAAGTTTATTTTCATTTACACTTGAGTTTTTTTTTTAGAAATCGCCCCGGTATAGCGGTCGAAATGAATCGCATTGTATTTATATGAATGTACTTGCAATTTCGCTAAATAATATCGTTTATCGGTTTGATGAAAATCAAATCGCATCAAGATACCATGGATGTCTCCAAGAGTAGATTTAGTAAGACTAAGTTAAAGCCAGACGCATAAAAAAACGGTGACAACAGAAAAAAACAAGAAGATACTGAGGCCGATATTCCAAGTCAGTTTGAAGGATCTCCACTCGACTCAGTCATCATTACAACGAAAAAAGCCCTCGATTAAAGTTAATCCATAAAAGGCTAATGTCAATTTTATAATTCGAGGTGGAGGTCGAGTTCAAGAACGTGACTTAATATTAGGGATGAGAATGAAACAAAATGCTACGGCGTAGCACTGCATCTACGGTTTCGTAGCGCCCGCCTACGGGTTCGTAGCAAATTGGCACACTGTGACTGACAAAAATTGTGTTGTTTTTAGGCGAGCCTATTACCATCTATTGGGCACAAATCCAGACTCTGGCCTACTACTAAGAAATTCCAGATTGAAAACCTCATAAAACTTTGCTCAACCGGGGCATCGAAGGCAGGACGACATGCACAGCAGTAGCATTTGCGACCACTAGAGAAACGAGGCAGTCAGTGTTATCAAAAATCCATAAATATACATAATAAATACTTACAGTAATTTTACACGTGGCGCAATAAAATGGGACGTGGGCTTTGCGCCAGGTGTTAACTGTCACAAAGGGCGGAACTTATGGCGGAAACACAGAGGGTGTTTATACTTTATCGAAAATCAAACAAAAGCAGGATTTGGAACACTTCGATGAATAGATTATTTAGCAATTTCGAATTATTTTTTTAGAATTGAATAAATTATGATAATTGTATCATACCCAAAAAATATCAAACGGACCACCTCTCGCCCAGTCCATCCTAGGGTTTTCTGCTAGATATCGCTATCAGCAATAACACCACTATTGTATCGATATAATTAGCAACACTGGACGAGTTGCGATACAATTATGGTGTTGTTACCTACAATAAAGAATATTCCATCTATCTATCTAACAATATCACTATAGTTTCATATAACACTTTCCATGGTAAATCTGGTATATCATCATCATCAGTCAACCTTATCCCATATATTTGGGTTCGGCCATCCTTATCCGTTTTCTACACTGTGCACGATCTTGGGCAGTGCTGTTGTCTAAATTTAATTCTTTCAGTTCTTTTTCAACCGTCGTCAACTAAGTGGCTGGTGGTCTGCCGTGTTCGCGTTTCGTCGTTGACAAGTTAAAGGCATGCTTCACCATATTATTATGATCACCTGACCTTCGCTGGATGTGGCCATACCATCGGAGTCGATTTTCTTCTACTTTGTCAATGATGGGAGCGATTTTAAAACTGCCTCTCACGTACTAAAAACGCAAAGCGGCCTTTATTAACCACACAAATATAATTGTGAGATTAATACTTGTACAACAACAGAAAAATACACAGTTAATTACACACAATTAACACGAATTCAATATTACAACGTAACAGTAACAATAATAATAATAATCAAGCATAAACCTTTATTATAATATCAGGCATAACACAATATTATTATAAGCCAATAGTAGTCAAACATGGCGGCTAACTCGGCGGGCCACACGCGATCATTTGCTACAATTACGGAGCACGTCCGAGCTTTATGTCCTACCCGCACGTGTGCAGCCAGCCTTACCGCGAACCGCTTATTTATTCATACAAAAGCGATATCTACACGCAATCCTGAATCAGTCCTTATAATGGCCTTAAAGTGGTTTTAAATATTGATTGGAGTTATTGACTGATCAATAAGAGCTCAATTTTATTTGTAGGTTGGCTACCCTGTGGTTAGGGCTGTCGGTGAGTTGTCGATGGAAGGCAACTTGGTTTTTTTTTTACAAGTGTTCTATTCTAAATTGCTAGCTGTAATCATTTTTAAATGTCATTTTCTTTCTTTTTAGTTGAAACTGGGGCTTCACATGAAAATGGTTTTTCTTTAACCCTACTATCCTACTAATATTATAATTGAGAAAGTTTGGATGAATAGACGTTTGTTACAATCACGCCAGAACAGCTGACGTTAAACGAATCTGGATCAAATTTGGCATACAGATAGATTATAGTCTGAAATAGCACATATGCTACTTTTTAGGGTTCCATACCCAAAGGGTAAAAACGGGACCCTATTACTAAGACTCCACGTCCGTCTGTCTATATGTCTGTCTGTCACCAGGCTGTATCTCATAAACCGTGATAGCTAGACAGTTGAAATGTTCACAAATGATGTATTTCTGTTGCCGCTATAACAACAAATACTAAAAACAGAATAAAATAAATATTTAAGTAGGCCATACAAGAAACGTGAATTTTTGCCGTTTTTTACGGCACCCTTCGTGCGCGAGTCCGACTCGCACTTGGCCGGTTTTTTATTTCCACCCGAATGAAGTCACAGGCAACAGCTGGTATTCGATAAATGCTTGAAACTTATTTCGTAACCAGTAATTCTTGATCATGTTGATAATACGCCCACGACAAATTAATGAATGAATTTAATCTGATTACTTTTGACTTGAAGACCTATACTTTGTTCCACCAATTAAATAAGTTCAAACAATAACTACGTCTACTTCAAGTCAACAAAGAACCTTTAATTACACCAATTTTCACTTGAACACTTTACCTCTTCAGACAAAACTCAAGAAAATAATCAACTACTACACAAAGCAAGAAATCGACACGCTTGCAGTGCCTATAAGCGTTATTACCATCATCTAAACATCATCAGCTAAAAATAGGCCTCCTCCAAGTGACGTCACATCCACCAGTGCTGTGCGCCTCGCATCTCGCGGATCCCCACAGCCTTCATCAGGTTATCGGGCATCTTGTCTCCATCGCTGCGTCGTCCGGTACGATATCGGTACTCCAGAACTTCCATTACCATAGACATGCAGAATAAACTGAGACTTTGACGATGTTTACTATACGGACCTTGTGGAAACTAGAACAAATTTCCGTGCGTTCAAGCGCTTTTGCCATACCTATTATTGAAAACAAATATAACAGCTCACAATGTTAGGACCCATTAATATTAATGCTAATTTTTATCCGTGGTGCTAGGCAACTGGGCTTATCCCATTTGTAAACGACCCTTTGTGCCTATTGGTCTTGTTTGTTCTGTCTCCTGCTTGATATGGAGGGAAGTGAAAATTTATATTTTTCTTACTCCTCCATTTTCTTTTCTGATTAATTTCGTTGCGGACAGAACAAACAAGTTTTCAAACAAGTTTCGTTCGGATCCAAGACAGTTAAATTCATTCTCCGGGACTTCGTCGAGCTTCATTGCCTCGGCGCTTTTCTGGTGGTCGCCACGGTTGATTCTGGCTTTCAGGAGTTGCAGTGGTTTGGGAATAGTGCGGTGGGATTGTAAAAAAAATGAGACTTTCCCTATCTAGGTATTTGTTGTGAATACGGGCAAAAAAGTTTGACGAAGATGAAGTGACAGTACGGTCTGTACTTGTATTTTTAACCCCCGACAGAAAAAGAGGGGTGTTATAAGTTTGACGTGTGTACACAGCAACATCTGTGTGTCTGTCTGTGGAATCATAGCGCCTCAACGGATGAACCGATTTTGATTTAGTATTTTTTTTGTTTGAAAGGTGATTGTGTTGAGAGTTTTCTTAGCTATATTTGAATAAAATCGGTTTAGACGTTCAAAAGTCATGGGCCTTTTACTGTTTGAATCGAGATGTTTTTGCATCATAAATGTGTCGGGGGATTTTTTAAATTTTGAAATTTTACTTGTTCTAGAATTATTCTGTTAGGGCCAAGTTACGGGTTTATTGTGTCACCTTTATCACTACAACTTACAGAAAAGTGATGGGTATTTGACCGTCGGTTTCCCTGAGCGCTGGTTTCAGTAGTCACGGACAGAGTTATAACTGTCTGGGGCCATCAGCTTCTATAGATATGACACTCTCTGGCACGCTTCATTTGTATGAAAAGTGTTGACACTTTTCATGTCACTCTAACAGCGCTGCCTAGTAGGCAACTCTGCTCTGTGACTAATAACAACGTGTAGGCCTTTATTTAACAGAGAGCTGAATTAATAACAAACACTTTAATCACGTTTCATCAGTAAATTATTTTGAAGTTTTATTCTGATAGAACTATCAAAATACAGAATAGTTTAGCAGTAGACGGAGACCTAGCAGTGGGACAGATTAGGTTAGGTATATGGATGAATGTTGTCAGGTCTATAAACTATTTAAGACGCCGAAAATTGTAGTACTTATTTTCACCTAAATTGTGACAGTTCCCTTTGAAATTTGACGTTTTAGAATTCCTAATATTGTCGCCTATTTTCCGTAGTTGAATAGAATTTAATAGAGGAGCAACTTAATAGGTTATAAACCTATAGTGAGCTAGATAAGTAAGTATTCATTTTAGTTCAAACCGAGTTATTTGTAATCCAAGTTTTGAAAGGAGATGAAACATTTTTGGAAGTGACAGAGAGATTTAATTTTTGATTAAATTTTGTTTCCCAGATGTTTGTCTACCACAATGCCTATATATGGATAAAAATATTGATAGTTTAAGAATTTTAAAATTAGGTAAAGAAAATGAAGTAAACAAAAAACATTGTGTTTACCTGTTACTAATACAGTAACAGTCAAAAAGTCAAAGTCAAATTGTTTATTTTAATTAGGTCACTAAGCGTGAAAATTTTTGAATGTCCAAAATTACAATTAAAATATAATAATTATTGATTCTACCGCTCATTAGCAAAGGTAGATTGTTATGGAGAAGAACGGACAATAAACTCCACACTTACTCTTTAAAAAAAAGTATTTTACAATATTTACATACTGTATACATGTGTTAATTCCTAAACGAAATACTCCTAATATTCTACCTAAGTCCACCTAATATTTCAAATTGGTCAGTATTATTATGGTTTTCTGCTTAGTAATTCTCAGAAACAGTTTCTAGATTTCAGCTTTGGCAATAAATTCCAATTAGCTGGACACAACTAACTTAATTTGGCAAACTTATACCGGTATCGACAGATTTCTGCTTGCCTACAGAGAATACTTGTTTCATTACTACTTGTCAAATGGGTAAATCATGAACCGGGTTAGTACATATGATACCTATTAAACCGGTAGTACCTACTAAAGGTTCCAGGCGACTACCAGACCAGAGTTGAATGCATAAGGCCCAGGAAAGTAGTAGTGTAAAGGAGAAGACCTACACTAAGAACGATAAAAATAACAACAAGCAATATGAGCGCTGGATTGTTACCGGTTGAAGACGGGGAATCCCATAAAATTCAACTTAATCGAGGGCGAAGCCGTTGGCAAAAACTAGTTCACAAATAATACCCATCTCTATTACGTAAACTCGGCCAAGCTCTATTTCAAAGCAAATTATATCATTTCAACTAAATCAGAGATACCTAATATGTCACGGAAGGGTAGGTGTGTCAACATGGGTATTACATTATCAGTAATGACGGACTGATACCTGGTATTTTATACCTGGTATTTATGTAGAAATACCTAGTACCGCTCAAATAACTGCATTGCGCTTGTAATTATTAAATGTGACATTTATTTTAGAAGTGTTAAGGGTTAAGGGTTAAGCGGTGAGTGGCAATATGATAAAATTTAAACTCACAAATACTGCGCAGATGATGAACGTACCTGAAAAAATAAACACACTTTGTTAGAAAGTCATTATAATATCGCATTAATCAAGGATCTCAGGATCATCAGGACTAACAAAAATTTAGGCAAGTACAGGCACTCCAGGATATTTGTAAGACTTTATTGAATCACATATACTATATTATAGGTACTCCATTTTTTACATGTATTTCCCTAGCTAGAATGCGATATAGTAATCTATTGCTGGCCTGTCACTAGCACTCTGTAACGGTCAATCTGCCTAGCATTAAGGTCGTAGCCGACTTATACCACACCGCTCCCACCCGGCAAAATAATATTCATTGAAATATGAGCTTCAGGACGTCCTCTGTAGACATACTTTACATTGATGACACAAATTAGCAGACAGTTTATCGCCATCGTACCACTCGATAGCTGACGACTCGCTTACCAAGCACTTCAAGCGAGCGGCCTGCGCGCTGTACGCACACTGACTGCTCGCTTGAAGCTCGTTGCTAGCTTGCCGAAAAGGAAGGCGAAAGCGGTCGGCGCGTGGACAGACAGTTGGCTGCTAGCTGTAAGCGCGTGAACAGTTGATTGCCTGCTAGCTGTCGGTGCGCGAACATCGAGCAGTCAGCTCTGTTTGAGGTGGTTACGTGCGGGAGCGGTGTTAGAGCGGGATCGCATAAATGAGCTACTACCTTATTACCCAACTATGTTAGGGTCGGCTTCTTGTCCAACCGAATTCAACAGAGTATACGTATTTTACATGGCTTTGGACAACCGAAACGACTGTCAAAGATCTTCAAATGACAGACGGGATCTTCTACTTAACGTGCTTTCAGAGGCACGGAGGAGACTCGATATGTACCTAAAGATCGTCACCAAAACACGAAACGTTGCTTAGCCTAAAAGATCGACCCATGCAACCTTTATGACCTTGTCCAAGTAGGCCACGAGCTCCTTTAGTACTCTTTAAAAGTGATAATATAAATTCGCCTTCACTTTCTAACTACACCACAACCGCCCCACATAATATGCCAACCATAAATGAATATGTACCAACATTTATTCTAACACTAAATACTGGCGTTCTGACACTGCATAAAACATAATGAACGTCCAGTAATGACCAGCATTCCACTATATGACAGTCGACATGCAAGCGAGCATGTTCTAACTCGTTAGTCTGACACGTCAGAAAGTCAGGCGCGTCAGAATGTCAGACAAATGATAGGTTGAAAGTGTCATTGTCGCGGTCGGTATAATCAGCATAATGATGAAATGTAAAGAGATGCAGTAGTGGTATATGGCCTAACATGGCCTTATTGTGAAGTAGTTAGCGATCACGCTGTCATGGGTCCACTCGAAAGGTGGTGACCACTGCATTACCTTGCGATAACAAGGGGTTTGCCGATGTGATGACAAGCGTAGTCACCCGACTGCCGAAGGAGGATAATTTGTTTATCAGTATATGTATGTATGTTCCTATGTGGCGTTCTAGAGACCAAACGCGTTGGCCAATGTTGATGATTCTTACGTCAATCGATTTGTCTTAACCTTGCGTTTGTCACTGGCTACATTAGAATGTTGAAATTGAGAAGCGAACTAAAAAGACGTAAACAAGAAGAAAATCATGTTGTGCAGTCGGAGGATACATCTGGTTTTGGTCAGCCAGCTCGCGAATATGTTTCAGTTTCCGTCATTTTATGAAGAGTTAACTTATTCATCAGATCTTGATCAAATTTAAATGGGACAACATGAAAAGCAACAGCTTTAAAAAAACACTACAAAGTGAAAAATAACTTCAATTTCGGAAGTCGTTGTCAAAAAAACGGAGAATCAAAAAACAAGAACACTGACTTCTAAAATTGAAGTTTATTTACCTATAAAATATGCTCAATCTTTCATGTAACATAGTTTGCATATTACAAAGCATCCGTAATAAAAAAAATAAAAAATTTTCATTGCCGTAAAAATTAAATAATCTCCTTATTTATTCAACCTGCTACGGGCACTGCAGATTGAGCTCCACAAAGAGCGCTTTATAAATGTAATTACAAATATCAACAAAACAAGCTTTGAGACAGAATATGCAAATATTACAAATGAGTATCTTCAAAGTGTACAAAACGTCTCATGATATCAAACGAAGAACATTTACTTACGAACTAAACGGCAACTCGTTAAGTAAGTACATATAGGGTGTAACTCTTATAGGGGCTTGATAAAAGCAAATAAAAACATAATGGCAAGTTTGTTGACAACATTCCTCAAACGACTCAGTACATTGAATAAACAAATACTCTTAATATTATTAGATTAGAGTCCTACCTTTGAACTACCTACTGGTAGTAATTGCCCAAAAGAGTACTCAATGGTAACCATCATAATAGGGATGTTTCATGATAATTCTATTTAGTCCATCAGTGAGATTATCACCGTGACGTCACACAATATTTCAACGCATTGTTGTATCGTCGTAATTTTTTGTTAACATGGCAAAAGAAACAATTGTTGTCAAATATTTCTAGGGTATCTAACTGACGAACTAAATAAATATTTTTTCAACACACTTGCTCATAAAGTGGCTCTAATTTCACCGCAATTAGGCACATAATGACACCTGTAATCAAACTGTGACTTTTTCATTGCTATTATTCACAAGTGAGTTATAGAGTGTTTTTTAATTTATTGGTTGAGTTGCTTTGTTCTTAAAAAAGTTTCTATACAATAAAGGTCGAGCTCAATAGTACAAATAAATTAATGTACCTATTGCTTGCTCATTTCATGCATTTAAATAGATAATTTCAACTTGTACGTGTTTAATAAATAAAACTTTCACTCAAATATAACTTTTGTTTTTCTCTGTAATAAAGAAAACTTGAAATTCCCCATTTTGTGAGTGGCTAAAACGCTATCTGCAAAAAGCCAAAAAAAAGAAACCTCATTCTTTTAGTCTATGGCCGATCGCCATTGAAAGATGCGCGCGCATAGGAAAACTGAGTAATATTTCCAGCCATTGCGAAAAAAAATCACAACTCGTTTTCACTGTTGAAAATGTTTTTTTGTATTATTTTCTTCACAAGTGTGTTGAAAAACGTCGTATGATACACGTGTGTATTGATGATTACCGTCCTCGGCTCCCTTAAGACCCTCACCTAACGGCTGGGGTTTCAATGGCACCTCAGCGGTAATCACCAACATTACACACTTGTTCCATAATGTACTATTATCAACTAACCTATTAGTATTAAGAGGCCATAATCAGTTTAGTTAAGAGGGCTGTGTCTCAGGATGGTACGGTAGGTATGGTCTTTTCACTATGGGTAAAATTAATATCAGTATACATTATCATGATTGGTTGATTGTACAAATAATCAAATGATTTTATTTGATTCCAAGGCTTCTTCAAAGAAGAAATTAAGAACTTTATTGTGCACCATAAAACTAACACATCTGTTTTATAAAAACTTAACACTGTGGGTACCATGGCGTTCTTATCGCTGTCAGCAATATCTACTAGACAACCTTTGGATGGACAAAACTAAGAATAAAAAACAGGGTAGTCTGTGGTGTACTGCTACTTTAAAATATATAAAAATATAATAGCTATATAAAATACTATACATAAACATACATACATAATATTATAGGTTACACAATTTTACAGAAGGGTTGATTAATTATGGAAGAAATAAGACTGAAACAGAAAAGCATTAGACAAGAGAGAGAAGATAAGAAATGATTTTAAACTAGGTTTTTAAAAGAAGCCAGTGAAGAAGATGAAGTTTTTCCCGTAGCTTCAGAAACGATACTTTTGCCCGAAAAAAAAAGTATTCTGATACTGGGCGACAGTGTTGTCTCAGTTTTCTATTAGTAAAAAAATCGTATACGGATCAATATTTCCAGAACATACGTTTTATAAACAAAAAAATTCAACTTTAGGTTACAAAACAAACCACGAAAAAATTATGCAAAAAAATTCAACCAACCAATATTGTAACCTACTCTTAAAATGTAATTAAACAACCCTGAAAAACATCCTGTGTACAGCGTTACACCCTATGTTTTCCTACAAAAACGATCATAATAAATATCCTACCAAGGCTCATTAATTCAAAGCGGAACATCAAAGAGAAACATTTACATCATAGTACAAAGTTGATTGAGCCATTCGACGGGCCTTTTCGCTTTACCCACGATTTTTCTTCTTGTACCTAACCGTCACGGATCTGATTCACTTGAATGGGGAAATAAATTAATATTTGAACGGCTTGTAGACGCTCTGTGGGGAGAACTGGAAAAGATTTGAGTGGCCTGGTAGTTGGCATCACGAAATCCTACTAATATGTATTATAAAAGTTAAAGACGTTTAAGAGAAAGTGTTTAGAGTACGCCCTGGCAAAAACTGGTTTATCATATTTATTGGGTTGGTTAATAATTTTGGTAGCCTAGCGGTAGGTAGGCAAAAGATTGTGTGTGTGTGTGTTTGTTAATTCTTCACGCTCAAACGGCTGGACGGATCTGGATGAAGTTTGGCGCAGATATGGATTATTGTCAGGAATAGCACTCTTAAAATTTTACGACTTTCATGCGGGCGAAGCCACTGTCAGAAGCTTATTTATAATAAAATACTAGCTTCTGCCAGCGACTTCGCCCGCGTGAACGTCGAAAAATTATCCATAGAGAATCCAGATCTGTCCAGCCGTTTGAGCGTGAAGAAGTAACAAACATACAAACACACAACACACTCACATACTTTCGCCTTTATAATGTTAGAGTGATATGAAAGTCTATTTTTGTTTAGAGCACGCCCTGGCAAAAGCTAGTTTATCATATTTATTGGGTTGGTTTATTATATTATTTTATATTTGGTAATTTTGGTGGGCTGGATGTATGTAATATGTAACACCTGTCTCTCAAAAATGATCTTAAATGCTCTTAATTGCTTGAGAGCTTTATCATTTGAAAGTCCTAAGTACTAAAGATGCTACGAAACGTTTACGCTTTTAGCGTAGCTCGTAGCACCGCTACGAAAACGCTACGACTGCTACGAACTACACCAAACTAAAATACACAACTTTGATTACCAAAGCAAAATAAATGTCTGATACTCAACGCTGTACTAAATTAAAAGTTTAATTGTTTTAGCCTCTAAAATGAAATAACGTATAAAAAATCAATTAATCTCCCCTCTTAATTATAAACCACGGACCGGCCCGATAGCCAGTGGCTAACCAATGAGTCTGCGAATTTATAGCCAACTTTTAATAAACCTTCTAAATAATTAATTACGAAGTTCTTCAGAGTAAAAAGCGGTGACTACATTAACCCCAAATTATTTAGTGCTATTACACAAAAATACCCTTTTCATTACGAGGCATCTAATTTAAGTCTCGTGAACAAAAACATGACAAATGATCGCGGACCTTTGTTTCGTGAAGTTTTACAACTCTCGGCCCTCTTAGGCGGGCTACAGACTATCAAACTTGCTTGACAAAACTTGTTGAGAAAAACAAGCCTTCATTTAATTAGAGTTAAGGATTCTACGATGTTAGAAATGGGTCCAGACTTTGGAATTACTCACCGAACTTGAAGTTCTTGTTACAACACGGTTTGGTAATTACTAAAATTACTGTAATGCCCTTGTTAGGACGTGTTCGGGTGATGCTTTATAAATTATTACTGGGACCTTGTTAATGTAATAAGTTAGGTGCTGATATCAGTTTTATAAGTTTCTTCACTTGCTTGACTTTGCTGCCTGGCTTGAATATTCTTAGAAATATTATCATACCGACTGCGTGTACTAAATTAATCGTCACTATTAAAAAAAAAATAACGCCACATTTCGTATGAATTAGAACTTCAAAAACATAAACCTTTCCCTGCTTTCGGGTAAGAAAGAAACTTCTTCCTACCACAATAACTCATGTAATTGATGTTGTACCGTTTTAATCCACATTATCATTATGATTGCAAAAATCTGTCCGTCTGTTTGTATAAAACCCTCACGGGTAGACCGGGGTGGCCTGGGTGAAGACATAGGATATTTCTTTATCTCGAAATGATGTTCCCTTGTGTTAATTATCAACATTGTCGTGGGTGAACCTGCTGGCAGAAGTTAGTTCACTATACATAAATAAACCTTCTACCCAACAATTACTAAATAAAATCACCAAACTAAAAAAAACGCGACATTTACATTCAAATTAAGTCGAACACAAAAATACAAACATAAGCATATATGTCAAGCCAACACGATCGCTCCGATATGAATTACACTCAGCAACGCAATGTAAAATACATTTTTTCGCCGCGTCACCAACATTTGTGCCAGTCTTATGAGATTCGCATTAGGAACTCGCTGAATTGAAAAATACATGTTGTTATGTAAGTTTTGACAACTGTTCGAGTTTTGAATGATCGTCTGTTAACTGCTCTTGCTAAATAGTGAATAGGTCTTTAGTCTTGATTCTTTTTTTAAAGAAAAATGGTGGAAGTAATGGCGTTGACCTTGAGGTGTTGGAAGTTGATAGACATTAATGTTTTTTTTTTCTTCATTCATATTTTATTGTAGAGAGCAAGTTTTTTTGTAGACGTTTTAGAAGATGCTAGTATAGAATTAAGTATATTACCTCGGGCTGGAAATTACAATCAAGCGTTTCGTCATGTTTCAAAAGATTCGGTGGTTTGCCAACGGATTCACCCGCCTGAATCGGCAGCCATCCCATAGAAACATACTACCAGACTAAAAGTATGTTTTATACCAATCTAGGCCATGGTCCATCCGTGTTCCAAATGTCATCCTAATCTGATTAGTCATCGAGGCGAGATTGACTTACAAAAGTCGGAATTCCACATTTATTTTATAACACTAGCTTCTGTCCTCGGCTTCACCTGCGTGAAAGTCAAGAGAACATATTCCCAATATAAAAACTATCCTATGTTCTTCCCAGAATCTCAAAATATCCTCATACCTTTCATCTAACACGGTTCAGCGGTTTTAGCATCAAAAGGTAACAGAAAGACAAAGTTACTTTCGAATTTATACATTAACTAGCTTCTACCAGTGGCTTCGCCCGCGTAAATGTCGACAATTATCCCGAGGGCACATATTTCCGGGAAAAAAAGACTTCTATGTGCTATTCCTCACTATAATCCATCTCTGTACCAATTTCATCCAGATCCGTCCAGCAGTTTGAGCGTGAAGAAGTAATAAATATACAAACACACACACACACAAACTTTCACCTTTATAATATTAGTGTGAATAGTGTGATTATCAGTATTAGTATGGATTAGTAGGATACATATACTTAGCAATGTGAACTTATCAATTTATCGATTTTGAGTCCAATTCAATGCTCATACGTAACTGTACGTACTTGACATACGAGTATGTTTTCCAAATTCAAACATGGAAAACAAGGTAAAGTTTAAGCGTTCCTCGTATGACATATCATGTAACTGGCGGCGACCTACATTCCTAGAATAGCACTCACCTCCGCGGCATGACACTCGATTAACTATCTTCTACTTTACATAAACAATATAAATAGGTATGTACACTTACTAGTTACTGAAATGGTTAAAAAGATTTACAGGAAAGAAGAAATTGCGTGCGGTCTTAAGTTGTAGGTACCATTATAATGGGCAAAGAATAGACGGCCTGGACCTAACCATAATTTAATCAGTGGTACCGATTGCACTAAAGTTAAAAATGTATAAGATTGGCATGCAGTATCAAAATGCAAAGAGATCAATCCCAAATAGGCAGGTTCTAACTAAAAATCAGGTTTCAACTTGATATTCATTGATCAACGGTTTCTGAATACATATTTTCTATTTTATGAAAGGTTTTTGTTTTTCGTTTGTTCTGGTATGGTCATGTGATGAGGAGAGATGAAACGGATGTTACTAAAAGAGTTATGAATATAAATGTGAAGAGATAGAATAGAAGGGGATAGAATGTGTTAGGAGTGATATGAAAGAAAAGGGAGTCAGTGATGGCGTGACAGGGGACATGACGGTATGCAAGAAGAATGTGTTGCGCCGACTCCAAGTAGCAAGGGATAAAGGCAGGTAGATGATGATGATGATTATGAAAGGTTATTGCCTGATGTTTTCCTATACCGAGGATCAAGAGAAAAATACACTATTTTGTATTAGTTTACATATTTATAAGATCAATTTTCAAGCTGATGCTTATAGAAAATACTCTTTTAAAAAAATGTGTTTTACAAGTATTTGGTTACAATAATCTTGTTGGAAAATACTTATATGTGAGAACGATGTAAAAAAAACGCACTCAAAGGCGTCTAGAGTAAAACAAACGATTAAAAATACAATAAATAGGTAATTCAAAACAGGCGGAGGCAGCTAAGATATGACCAATCCCAACTGATGGCACCCGTTCACGAATATGACACATGGATCGGCACCACTCAGCTCCTTCCGGCCATATATTGTCATCCATGAAAACAGCCAACTTGTGCCGAGGGATCAATATCTTATAGGCGTCATACTCTTTATGTTGCCTCATTACAATCTTTTCTAAGGTAACGCAAACGTGCGTAACAAAAGGTAACACTAGTTTGTATTAGTTTACATATTTATAAGATTAATTTTCAAGCTGATGCTTATAGAAAATTACACAGGTTAGCTTTGAACCAACGTAAGTAGCTACATAAAGATACATAATATCATTTTCGTGATAACCAATTACAGACATTTGAAAACAAATTTCTCTATACACACATTTCAAAGCAATTGAAAGCGGTTTAGCAACATTAATAAATTCGACGTATTTATACCGCTCAGCAGCAAATACGTTCCACGAAATCTGCCTTAAAATGATATATTTACTGCAAACTTTATGGAAACCTTCGCTTGACAAATGATGGCTTTTTCCATTTATCATATTTTGCTGAAACAGCACAAAATAAATGCAGTATTTTTAAACGATTTTAGTTCTTTTTAACGTTAACATTTGATAGTATTATGACAGCTATTAGATAGATGATTCAGCGGTTTTGAACAATCAATCATTTTGATAAAAAAGCGAATGAGACTGCGCTTGTCACATTAAAGATGTCTATTTCAAATTACACTCTAGGGTTTCGTGACTTGTGATTGTGACGAAGTTACTAAGGTTTAAAAATCTTTGATCTATGAAATAAAGACTAGGTTTTTACCCTTTTTTTCTGTAAATGTTAATGTAACTAGCATACCGAGTCACTTTTAACTCATGATATATCATTTAAGGGTAAAAAAACTCACAAATATGACCAACATTTATGAAAAATAACAGCTAATCACTCAGTTGTTTAGTTATGCAAACATAATGTACTAAGTAGTTGTTTATTTTATATTTCAGAGTAGGTTTCATTGTAAAAATTGTTTATATTCATGAGTAATTTCAGACTTGGAAGATTTCCTGTGAATTAAAAGTCATCCTCTAGTAATGTTTGTACATAAATATTTCTGAACTTTGTCTAGTCAGTTAGAATCTGAGAAGGCCTTATTTGAAAGGATAACAGCTTGGAAATGGGTCAAGCTATATCTGAGTGGGACAATGTGAGGAACTCATTAACTAAGGGATTTCTGCAATAACAGACTTGTACAAGTTATTTCTTTTGTTTTTTATTTTTTTAGTTATTATTTCTTTCCTTAGGCATCACACTTTCTCTTGTTCCTTTGTTGTTGTTTTCAAGCATCGGGGTCACGCAGACTACTCATACACATATGACCGCACACCGCACAGGACTCGGGCGCCGCCCGTCATAATTTTGGGTAGTTTATTTTTGTCTTCTGTATACGTATTTATTTTATGTTCTTTGTATCAATTTTAAATTACACAACAGATTTGGTTTCCGTACGTCACGTCATAGGCGACCACTGAAAATCAGCGCCGTGCTGTGGGTCCTCCACGGCACAGCATTATGCTGAGTGGAAGCCTTCTTGCCACAATCACGACGTGCATCTGCCTGGCATCTTTTTCACCCTATTTATTTTCTGTTATAAAAAAATGTAGGTAGTATATGTTATTGTTGTTTGATTTATTTATCTTCTTTACTAACTTAATTTAAGTACTACTAATACTATTGTTAAGGGTTTAGCATAAGCATGTTATTATAATGTATGTCGTTTTGTGACAAATAAACACTTTTTCTTTCTTTCTTTCTTCTTCTATATTCATTTAACTTGTGAACTGTTGAAAGTGCTAGTCTATAAACCTTTTGTACATAGTGCAAAGCACTAAGCGACCATCCTGATGGCTAGACGCGATTCGATTTATTTCAAATCGATAAGCTATTTCTACTAAGCGAAATTGCAAGTACCTCCACATTTTTTTTATAGGCTCGCGTTTGACCACTATCTCGCCTGATGTTAAGCGATGATGTGGGCTACGGTGAAGCACGCTTGCCTAGAAGTAACCTATTCACTCTTGACTAGACCCCAAGATTGTAGCTATCAGGCAATAAAGACTCTGGCAGGTAATTCCACTCCATAGCTATGCGCTCAATGAAAGTATTAGCAAAACGCTTTGTGCATATGGTTGAAATGTCTACCATGTGCCGATGACACATTGCCGTACTTCTTATAGTCCGATTGGCGGAATCAAATTGTGCAGTTCCATCGCACATTTCTCGAAATGTAACCGACAAAAAAAAACTGACGGGCTGGCAACTCGGCGTCGATGTTCGAGAACATAGAGACGCAATCTGACTATGCACTTGAAATGATCTTAGAAAATACGTGCATTTCCTACTATACGTACTATTGTCCATCGACGCAATTTAAATATCGTCGCGCCATCAGGACAGTCCCTAAGCCGTAGATCACATGGCATTCTACGCCACGTTTTTTTACAGCATAATGCCGGGTTCAAACAGCGATAGCCCGCTGTTGATACTGTAAAAAAGTGTAGTGTAATGCCGTATGAACCCAGGTAACAGGTAAATTAAGCCACCCAACCCTAACAGGTAAATTAAGTACTTATACACGTGTGCCTCTTATGTTCTTATTTCCCCAAAATAATGGATACTTACCAAGAAAAAAATTGAGGATAAAGATAGGAAAATTCAAAAACATACAAAGCCCCGATACACATCTTCTCAAACAAACAGCCATAATAGAATTAACCAGAATTAAGAATACTTCCTTGTACCACAGACAACGTATTTTGTATACTCTATAGAAATTAGGTCACCCAACAATAGACTCTATTAATGCGATAAAAGGTCTATTTTCCACTTCCTACCCATTAATGTCGGGTCAAAAGAACACCGTTTATGGCTAACGATGACTTATTAGCGATAACAATGTTGTTATTCGCGCTTTCTTTGCCTTTTCGGACCTAATAGGCGGTATTTGATTGTTAATTTCGAACTTTATTCCGAGGAGTTATGGAAGGTTTTGGATTTGAAGGTTTTGATGAATTAACAATGTCTGCTTTGAAAGTCGTTGTTCATGTGATACGTCGTTGATTCTGAATAAATAGTGTTTGTGTTACTGCTAGTGAAGTAAGGCAATGGAAAAGTTTACATTTAAACAAGGGAAACATTTTAAATGGATGGATGGATATACCTGATTCTTTTACAGTTTGTTAGGTAAGCCTGGAAGGCTTATAACAAACGATATTTTTTTTATTATATTTTAGTTGGCTCACTATCTCATCTCATGGTAAAAGATGATCCAGAATTATTCGGCCCCATGGACCATGCAATGTGCCCTGCCCACTGTCACTTAAGTTGGGTGATTGTTCGGACTATGTCAGTATCCCTTGGTTCTCCAGCAGATATATCTTCATTTCTGATTCAATCACGCTAGGAATTCGAATGAGAATAGTCGAAAAGCAATAAATAGAGATGAAATAATTTAAATAAAAAGAGCTACTAGACTAGCAAATACATCAATTATGACAAAATGAAGAAATCAATCATTCAGAGGTCGCTAGGGCGTGGGAAAAAGCAGGCGGTAACAAAACCACAGCTTTCTTAGTAGTCATTTCACTGCATTTTTCTTTAGAAACATGTAATTTGAGGAGCTTTCATACATCGTTAAACTAAGCACACTCGCCTGATGTAGGAGGATTTTTGTGGTGGCCCTTAGTTTTCCACATCAAGTTCAATTATCAATTCTTTGTTGCGTACCATAATGTATATAGTCGGTAGGGAAATAATTACATTAGTCACAATTATGGACCCTGTCGGGCAGAGCTTAGTTCAAGTAGGAGAGAGAAGGCAGAACACTGAGTGTTTAATGTGATAAATTTTATTATTGGTTAAGTATAAGTAAGTTATACTGTTTTAATAATGAAGAATTGAATTTAAGAATTGTAATTATTGTTTTATAAAAAAAATACACTTATTTATTTAGTAAAATAGTAAAAACGATTTGTTTTTATTTGTTTTTATTTATTTTATTTTTTTATAATATTTATTTTATTTACTTATTAATATTTATTTTATTTATTTATAATATTTATTTTATTTACTTATTAATATTTATTTTATTTACTTATTAATATTTATTTATAATATTTATTTTATTTACTTATTAATATTTAATTTATTTTCTTATTAATATTTATTTTATTTAATTATTAATATTTATTTTATTATAATCGTCGGTCCACCAAGCTGGTTATCGAAACCGTCGTCGCGAAGGCGATTGGAAATGTTTAAACATTCTGGAAATGCCAAGCGATATCGAAATTTCACGTGGCCAATCCCTTAAATTTTGGCATTTTGACTATCGCTATTGCTGATAGCAACTCTTTTAGCTCGATTAACTGATCACCAGTAGATTTTTACGTAGAGATTTTTAATAAAAAGTGTTTTGGGAATCGTGTTATTATTAAACACTTCTTATCACTACAAATCATTTTTAAATCTTTATAATTTATCGTTTTAGATCTCCAATCAAGCGGCAATCTAAAAGCCATACCAGAGAGAAATGGCGGTGCCACTACGACACAAAATGATAACGAAGTGATTTCACACGGCTGCAGTCGTACAGCAATGCGTTGTCATAAGTTAATGGAATTTATATTAAGGAAGCCACGGCTACAATGTGTCTGTATGTGTCGCATGACATTAGTAAGAATATAATACAGCACTGTTATTAATGCGGGACTTTTAAAATGATAATAATGCGAAACGCGAACTTTTGTCAGGACGAAAGGATGGCTACGAGTATTTATTGCTCTTTCACGCAAAAACTACTGGACTGGAAACTACAGTAATGTAGCTTATATATCAGAATAAAATGTAGGCTCTGCTATTTATAAAGATATTGTGTAAGAGTACTAAGTATTAGTAATTCTACGTGGATGGAGCCACGGGCGCCAGCTAACGAAACATATAAGGTACACTGTAATGAAAATAGACGTACTATTATTCCCCAACGTATTTGTCAGTCTAGTTGTGTTATAAGTTGTTATTATAGGCTAAATAGAAAGAACTGATCATGTTCAGTTACACAAATTAGTTTTGAGGCACAATATTATTTAAGTATGGCAAAAGGAGCGAGCTCAGCATATGCTGAGCAGTGTATAGCATGGCTATTACGCTGGTCAACGCTGATTTACAGCCCGCCCTCTTTATCACAACACTTTCACTACATTATAGTGATCACTTAATAAATAAATAACTTACCCACCCCAAATATCACATTATACCCACATATCTACACATAAGACGCGATCGAGCGAAATAAGGCTCCAAGGTGTTTTCAAGGGATCTGGCTATTGGGCAGAGCCAACTTACGAAACTGAAGACCGATGATGGCAGGATCGTATCCGCCAAACCGGAGCTTCTCAGGGAGATCGAAACATTCTATGGGCAGTGAAACACATCGATCAGCAAGCCCGTTGCGAGTCTAGCAAACGACCCAAGAGCTAGATTGACCCGACACTATACCGAAGATATCCCGGACGTCAGCCTGTACGAGATTAGGATGGCTCTGAAACAGCTCAAAAACAACAAGGCGCCGGGTGATGACGGAATTACGGCCGAACTCCTGAAGGCGGGTGGAAAACCGGTCCTTAGGGCCCTTCAGAAGCTGTTTGATTCCGTCATACTCGAGGGCAAAACGCCACAGGCATGGTGCAGGGGTGTGGTTGTACTCTTCTTCAAGAAGGGCGACAATGCCCGGTTGAAGAACTATAGGCCCATCTCACTTCTTAGCCATGTCTACAAGTTGTTTTTCAAGAGTCATCACGAATCGTCTCGCGCGTAGGTTAGACGATTTCCAGCCCCCGAACAAGCCGGATTCCGAAAAGGCTTTAGCACCGTAGACCACATACATACGCTACGGTAAGTTATACAGAAGACCGAAGAGTATAACCTGCCTCTCTGTTTAGCGTTTGTGGACTACGAGAAAACCTTTGATCCGATAGAGACTTGGGCTGTACTGCAGTCTCTCCAACGGTGCCAGATCGACTACCGGTACATTGAGGTGTTGAAGTGTTTGTACAAAAACGCGACCATGTCAGTCCGTCTTCAGGATCAGACCTCGAAACCAATCCTTCTCCAGCGCGGCGTGAGACAGGGAGACGTCATTTCTCTGAAACTGTTCACTGCTGCGCTGGAGGATGTCTTCAAGGTTCTGGACTGGAGGGGGCTGGGCATCAACGTTAATGGCGAGTACATTACTCACCTTCGGTTTGCCGACGACATAGTGGTCATGGCTGAGACCATGGAGAGCCTCAGTAAAATGCTCGATGACCTCAGTAGAGCTTCCGAAAGAGTGGGTCTTAAAATGAACATGGATAAAACCAAGATCATGGTGAATGCCTATGTAACACCCACTCCTATCAAGGTCAGAGACTCTACTCTCGAAGTTGTAGACGATTATGTCTACCTGGGACAAACGGTCCAGTTGGGTAGGTCCAATTTCGAGAAAGAGGTCAACCGTCGAATCCGACTCGGCTGGGCGGCGTTCGGGAAGTTGCGTGGTATCTTCTCGTCCAATTTACCGCAGTGTCTCAAGTTGTTTACCAGTGTGTGTTGCCAGTGATCACCTATGGGACCGAGACGTGGTCGCTCACGATGGGCCTTATCAGAAAGCTCAAATTCACCTAAAGGGCAATGGAGGAATGGAAAGGAAAGGAAAATGGACTATGCTCGGAATTTCCTTGCGTGATCACGTCAGAAATGATGATATCCTCAGGAGAACCAAAGTTACCGACATAGCCCGAAGAATTGCCAAACTTAAGTGGCAGTGGGCATTGCTCGCAAAACGGATGGCCGATGGGGCCGAAAAGTTCTGGAATGGCGACCGCGAACCGGAAGACGATACGTTGGAAGGCCTCCCACTAGGTGGACTGATGACCTGGTTAAGGTTGCGGGAAGGCGCTGGATGCGAGACGCACGGGATCGGTCAATGTGGCGACGCCGGGGGGGAGGCCTATGTCCAGCAGTGGACGTCTTTCGGCTGAAATGATGATGATGAATGATGATCTACACATAATAACAACAAATACACAGTAATTTTTTTTTTTTTTAAATAGCCCTCAAAATAAAAAAAAATAAAAATGTCAATAGCAAATAATAGTAAAAATGCCATTAAAAATAATAAAAAATTCTAATCAAAAATTAAATTAAATAGAAACCCACTAAAACATCCATTAAAAATAATTAATTATAAAATACTAAAAATAGTTACTATAACAATACATTATTAAAATGCATACGATTAAGATTATGATACAGATAACGTTTGAGGCCCTGCCTAACGAGACATAGTTTTAAGCAGACAGAGGTAGCAACCCGTAAGTATACATTATATTAGGTCCTTACCTATGAAATTGGCGTTTTGTCGGCACTTTGAACTCAAATATCTTATCTTTGGTTTGGATTTCCAATTTTAAATTTATACAGCTATTTACTCATGCTTTTGTGTTTGGAAAATCATAATTCATTTGTTTTTCCCTCTTTAGGTTTTTTCTTTGCGCCAGTCAGTTTACAAAATGGAAAACTTGAAATATCGCGTTATTTACGAGTACGAGTTCCATCGTGGTACCAGTGCTGCAGAAACGGCTCGAACGATTAATGATGTGTATGGCGACGGTGTTGCAAAAGAAAACACAGTGCGGTTTTGGTTCCAACGTTTTCGTTGTGGAAATTTCGAGCTGCAGAACAAGCTCTGTGGACGGCCAGACACCAAAGTTGATAATGAAGTATTGAAGGCTATTGTGGAATCGGATCCATTCCAAACCACGTCTGAGTTAGCTGCAGGCTGCGGTGTTAGTTATAAAACTGTTTTAATCCACTTGAAGCAAATTTGGAAGGTGAAAAAGCTTGAAAGGTCAGCAGTCGACAAACACGCGTCGACTGCTGCGTTACATTACTCAACCGGCAATATAATGAAGGGATTTTAAATCGAATTTTTTTCATCATTACCTGTGATGAAAAGTGGCTCATCGCAATGGCTGAACCCTGGCAAACCAGCCAAAGCCTGCCCCAAGCGAAAATTGACTCAAAAAAAAATTACTTGTGAGCGTTGGTGGACTAGAGCCGGTGTTGTTCACTACAGCTTTCTTGAATCTGGCCAAACGATTAAGGCGGATGTTTATTGTCAGCATCTGCAAACCACGACGGAAAAGCTAGCTGATAAACAGTTGAGGCTGGTCAATCGCTCTAGGCCACTGCTGCTTCAGGACAACGCTAAACCACACACTGCACAACAGACGGCTACCAAATTAGAGGAGTTTCAATTGGAATGTCTAAGACATCCACTGTACTCCTTTGACCTTGGACCTTGCTCCAATAGACTTGATCCAGACATATTTGTCGAAATTTGGATAACTTCTTGCAAGGGAAAAAATTCAACTCCGACTGAGTCCAAAGCGCCTTCAAAGATTTTATTGATTCCCGTCCGAATAGTTTTTTTTTTGTAAAGGGATCAATGAACTACCTAAGATATGACAAAAGTGCATAGATAGCAATGGTACATACTTTGATTAAATAAGTATATTATATTAAAAAAAACGACTTTATGTTCCTCCCTTACAAAACGCCAATTTCATATGTAATTACCTAATACATTTGAAATTTGTTTGAGAAGAAGTTTCGTCTTAACTCTCGCCTTGAAAACTGGCTGAGAGAGGCTCTGTCTAAGCGGTGGTGGCAGATCATTCCATATTTTGGCCGCACTGTATTTGAAACTACCTCTATAAGAGGCTGTTTTGTGCTGGCAGACAACCAACTTGTTAAGCAAATGACTGCGAGTGGGTCGGTTCCGCTGGTCCAAGGTCACCTTGTCAAAGAGATACCCTGGTCCTCCCGTCCATATCACTTTTTGCACAAGGCATACCAGGTGCAATTCTCTTCGTCCAGCCATTTTTAGAATTCGCTTTTCGGTCAGATACGGTATGATATGCGTCCGTTTAGGTATAGTGAAACAGAACCACGTACATGCGTTTTGGACTCACTGAACGGCGTGGGACGTCTTGGCCAACAATCTCGGTCCATACTCCGTATCGCAGTAATTAAACTGCGATAACACCAAAGATTCCACCAGAGTGATCCTGACCTTTTCGGACAGGCAATATACACTATAATAATTCTTTGGATATTATTATGGTACTTTTTCTTAGCGTGTCGACAATCTATATACATGGAATCGGTTTGCAACTAGCTATGATTTTGACGCCATCAGCGGCGTCCATCAGTTCCTGTAGCGTGCAGGCAACAGGACACGCAGGACCTGATATCTAGGTGTCGCATCATTTTTAGTATAATGAGATAATTTGCACTCCAGGCTAAAAACTCTACAAATTTTCACGTGAGCGTTTGTTTTTTTTGTAGTCTGTTTTCTATTCATAAAAATAACAGTTTAAAAAAACAAAACATACGCTTTAATTGAAAACCAAACTAAAAAAAAACTTTTTGCAAAAAAATACTACCGACTTCCAAATACTAAACTACAAAGTGAAAAATAACTAAATTTTTTGAAGTCGGTGTCTTTCGTAGGTACCATTTTTTTGCGTTATGGACACCGACTTCAAAAAATTAAGTTATTTTTCACTTTGTAGTTTAGTATTTGGAAGTCGGTAGTATTTTTTTGCAAAAAGTTTTTTTTATTTTTCACTTTTTAGTTGTACGTACCTAATAGGCAAGTTAGTAAGGTAACTTTAACGCCAAAAAAGATTTCATGAAACTCGAACATATCCGGTGAAATGAGAGATCTGCGTACCCCTTAAGAGCGTACTGGCGTGATGTTATGTTATGAAATGGTATAAACAATAAACAGAAATGCGATTGCAGCAATCCCGAAAGACTTGCCGTTATTTATTGAAGAGTTCTGTTGTATCTCTCCGAAGTTCTTCATCAGATCTTCACCAAATTAAAATGGGACCATTTTCGGAACATACTTTTTCAAACAAAAAAAGAATTTTCAAAATCGGTCCACAATTGACGGAGTAATCGGTGAACATACACAAAAAAAAAAAACAAACTTGAAGTCGAACATAGAACCTCCTCCTTTTTGGGAAGTCGGTTAAAAAGTAGAAAATTATATTCAATAAATTCAAATTAAAAAAGTGTTTCTAACAAAAAAAAAATACAAAATCGGTAAGATATTTTAAAGGTGCTTTGTAAGATATTTTCAAAATGAGTAATTTTACCAATATCTGTCAACAAAATATTATAACAATTGACATTATGCACCCCCCGCATTTTACAACAAAATATATATTTTTTAGTCACACTATTCTTAATTTAAATTTATTGAATTTTTTTCCACTTTTTAGTTTTCTATTACCTTTTTTTTTTAACTGTTATTTATTTTTTACATTTTAGTTCAATCGGTAATCCTGAAGATCCCGCTAAGGGTAATGGGACAAACTATTATATTTAATATTATTGCATTTTCACCAGTCCTTGATAAGTGTGCAAAGTTTATATTAACCCGACGTTTTGAAGGAGGTGAAAATCACGTTCAAAGATTCCGTTACATAGATTCATATATACATACATACCAAGCTAATAAAAGCGTGTTAAAAATCTAACGACAGCCTGTCTTACTTTCTCGAATCATTTTATGTCATTGTACCATTCAGTGAATTTTACAGTAAATAAAGTTGGTTTGAATTATTCTACACCAAAAATGCCTGTTTAGAAACCGCCTACAATTTCCCAATATGTTAGGGTCGACTTCCAGTCAAACTGGATTCAGCTGAGAAGGTACCAGTATTTTATATGAAGCGACTCTGCGGAATCTATGGTCCTAACAGAAAACTATTCTATACTCATCCTAACAAAATCAAAACCTAGCATCCAAGTCCTTAACAAGCACATACACACACAGATAACGACGATGTATGAATCAATCATTCATAAGTGAGGACGTAGGGAGGGGGCGACTCGATAAAATCTGGGCCCGCCCGGGCCAACAAACTGAATGCCAAATGTGTTTCAAGCACCCTTATGTTGTATTGTATTTCTTTAAAAGGGCCACATTTGATGCCATGGCAACTTAAGATACTGCAAATTGATTTAATTTTGCATGTCGTTTTATTGTGAAAATTGGGGTTGTTTTAATCAAGAGTGGGTTTCTGGTGTATTTATTTTCTTTAACAAAGTTACCCATGAGAAGAAGAAAGTCGGCAAGCGGCGCTTGTAAAAATTGGTTGTCTGGTATGGGCAAATTATGCGGCAAAAAGAAGAAAATTTCGAGATGTTAGTTTTGATTATAAATGTAGATGGCTGTTAGAGTAGTAGGCCACCGTTCTTGCAGCCGACCACCCACAAGATGCATCAGACCTCATTAAATCGGCCATGAAGTATTTTCTCACTGAGTGTACACGCAGTGCCAGGAATAGAGAAAGATGGAGAAGTCTCATCATCATCAAACCGCAACCAACCTATTAGACGATCCATAACCACGATCACTCCGCCAGGAATCATCACATCTAAGTAAAAGATTAGGAGTAGGGTAAACCTTAAGAAGGTTTAGGTGGACCGAGGAAAGCTAGAGAAGGGATGACTACTAGTGAAGTTTGGAAGTAGAAGACAACAAGACGAAGGTTTCGAATAAAACGTATTTAAAAGAAAACAAATATAAATAAAGGGCTACATTATTAATATGGTTAGTCTTACAAATGTTTTAATAGTAATGAACCTAAAAATAAAAAATAAATGTTTATTGACACAAAATACAGGTTTATCATACTTATTGAGGCCCTGGCTCCTGTGCTAGGTAGCAACCTGTGTTACAGAAGCCAGTGTTTTCGCCCATTTGTGGTACATTTCATCTATACTAATATACTAATACTAATATACTAATACTAATATACTAATACTAATACTAATATACTAATAATAATAATAATAATGGATAATAATAATTGTGCTCTAGATTCGCAGCTATCAAATGTTTTTGATAGCAGCAAAGACCTTGCTGACACCCACTCGATCTTGTACTGTGCGGCTGCAGCAGCATGTCGTGTAGCTAATGTCAAGTTTCCCAAAACTGACAGAGCTACACGACCAGCTATACCAGCTTGGCAGTGCAGGATTGAGCGTCGTATCGGTGAGGCTAGAGCACTCATTGGCAAGCTTATCTGCTTCAGGGAGGGCAACACTCGCCCTAGAGTGATGCGCTTTGTGAGGCGGGCGTTCTCAGGGACTGATATCAGTTCTCGAGATTATATGTCCCGCGTCACAGAGCGTATCGACTTCCTGAAGCAGAAGATCTATGCATGGGCAAACCGTATTCGTCGGTACAAGCGGCGAGTGGAGCGATACACTCAGAATCGCACATTCCAGAGCAACGAAAGGTGGGTTTATAGGGCTTGGGAGCAACCCAACCAAGGTTTGACTGATACGCGCCTACCGGATAACGACGCCATGTGTTCGTTCTGGCGCGATATCTGGTCGGTGCCTGTCAGTCACACCGAGGGTGACTGGACTCGGGAGGTCGAACGGGCGTGCGATCCGATACCACAAATGGGGGCAATTACCATTAGCCCCCAAGATGTGGCTAGTGCAGTCCGTCCGTTGCCTAACTGGAAATCTCCAGGGCCAGACGGACTGCACAACTTTTGGATTAAATGGTTCCAAAGGTCGCACGCTCGTTTGGCAACTCAGTTCCAGTCTGCCTTAGAGTCAGGATCACTGCCCCAGTTCCTAACGACAGGAATGACCCACCTGCTCCACAAATCAGGTAGTACTGCGGATCCTAAAAATTATAGACCGATAACGTGCTTACCGACGGTCTATAAAGTTCTTACATCCATTCTGAGAGCGAAAATTAATCAACATATTGACAATAACGCCATCATGTCTGCTTCTCAGAATGGATGTAGGAACGGGTCCCGCGGTACTAAGGAGCTGCTCCTCATAGACATTGCCATTAGCCAACAGGTTCGCCGTTCCCGCAAGGATCTGGCGACATGTTGGATAGATTACAAGAAGGCCTATGACTCAGTGCCACATACATGGCTCATGAGGGTGCTGGAGTTGTATAAAATTGATGCAACTCTGCGCGCCTTCCTGACGTCATGTATGGGGCAGTGGAGGACGGTCCTTCACTATTTAGGATGTCGACAGATTCAGGAAAACAGCGAACCTATAAGGATCGAGCGCGGAATATTTCAGGGCGACAGTCTGAGTCCTCTGTGATTTTGTTTAGCCCTGAACCCACTCAGTACACTGCTGGAGGGTTCAGGTCTAGGCTATCGGTTGAGGAGAGGTGGTCAGGTCATATCACACCTCCTTTACATGGATGATCTGAAGCTCTTTGCCCCCAACAACTTGCAACTGATGAAGCTACTGAAGGTAACAGAAACCTTCAGTGACGCCACCAGGATGGAATTTGGTGTGGACAAATGTGCAGTCATGCATGTAAAGCGAGGGGAGATTATGGAATCCGTGGGAATACAACTCTCGGATTCCATACACCTTCGATCCCTTTCCTCAACCGAAACTTACAAGTATTTGGGTATGTCGGAAGCACTAGGCATCAATGCTACTGACGTGAAACAGTCGTTGAAGGAGCGCTTCTATGGCCGCCTGAAAAGAGTACTAAATAGTCTTTTATCGGGCGGTAACAAGGTGCGCGCCTTCAACGGCTGGGTCATGCCGGTATTGATGTATTCTTTCGGCATACTCAAATGGACTCAGACTGAACTTGACGCCCTGGATAGGAGGGTCCGCACGCTGCTTACCGCAAATCGTATGCATCACCCACGTTCATCGGTTATGAGACTGTATATCCCTCGGAAGTGCGGGGGTCGTGGCTTTTTAAATGCTAAGACCATACACAACCGCGAGGTATGCAGTCTTAGGGAATACTTCCAGGCCGCTGACGTGGGTATGCATCGAGATGTGGTAGCGGTGGACAAGGGCCTTACCCCGCTCTCCTTGGCTAACGAGAACTGGCGCAAACCTATAGTATTAGATACTAATGACCGCAGGGAGGTATGGCAGAGCAAGGAGCTTCACGGACGCTTCTACCGGATCCTACATGGGCCCGATGTAGATCTTTTAGCGTCCGTGGCCTGGCTGCGATTTGGTGACCTTTTCGGGGAAACCGAAGGTTTTGTCTTTGCGATTATGGACGAAGTTATGATGACGAACAACTACCGGAAATACATTGTGAAGGACGGCACGGTTGACATCTGTCGGGCATGTCACCGGCCGGGTGAATCAATCCGTCACATTATCTCCGGTTGTTCTAGTCTGGCTAACGGAGACTATTTGCATAGACACAACCTTGTAACCAGGATTATCCATCAGCAACTTGCTCTTAAATACAATCTTGTGGAGTCAGAAGTGCCTTACTATAAGTATGTGCCCGACCCAGTTCTCGAAAATGGCAATGTCACGTTGTATTGGGATCGGTCTATCATCACTGACAGGACTATTGTTGCCAATAAGCCTGACATAGTGGTGATAGACCGACTAGAGCGTCGCGCAATGATGGTTGATATAGCGGTCCCACATGACGAGAACCTCGTGAAGGCTGAGAGAGATAAGAAAATAAAGTATCTTGATCTGGCTCGCGAGGTTGTCGACATGTGGGACGTGAATACAGCGATCATTGTGCCGATAGTCGTTACGGCCAATGGCATAATAGCCAAGAGCCTTGACCAACACCTTAGGAGGCTCTCGTTGGGCAGCTGGATCAAGGGCTTGATCCAGAAAGCGGTACTCTTGGACACGGCGCGTATCGTTAGGAGGTTCCTTTCTCAGGAGCCCTGACCACCGGTAGCTTGGACCCTGTTCCCGATACCGGTGGGCTACTATTTTTGTATTTTTAAATGTTTTTTTATTTTCTTTTTTTTTATAGAATAATATTTAAAAATGTAAAAATATGTATATGTAATGAATAAATGGAATAATAATAATAATATTATAAAGAGGTAAAGTTTGTGAGTTTGTGAGTTTGTGACGTTGTAAGGGGTAATCTCTGGATCTACTGAACCGATTTTGAAAATTCTTGCACCGGTAGAAAGCTACATTATTCCTGAGTGTCATAGGCTATAAAATATTTTCAAAATAAATAGAGATCCTTATGAAAATTGCAATAATGTAACCCAAGGTAGCAAAATGTTGTCTGTAAAATACATTATTTGGCGTGCGCTGAGAAAACTATTGATGATAGATACAAATTAGTAGGTAGGGTAGGTAGGATAGGCAGAGTAGGCAGGGTAGGCAGAGTAGGCAGGGTAGGCAGGGTAAGCAGAGTAGGCAGGGTAAGCAGAGTAGGCAGGGTAGGCATGGTAAGCAGAGTAGGCAGTGTAGGCAGGATAGGCAGGTTAGGCAGGGCAGGCAGGGTAAGCAGAGTAGGCAGGGTAGGCAGGGTAGGCAAGATAGGCAGGGTAGGCAGGGTAGGCCGGGTAGGCAGGGTAGGCAGGATAGGCAGGGTAGGCAGGGTAGGCAGGGTAGGCAGGGTGGGCCGGGTAGGCAGGGTAAGCAGAGTATGCAGGGTAGGCAGTGTAGGCAAGATAGGCAGGGTAGGCAGGAAAGGCAGGGTAGGCAGGAAAGGCAGGGTAGGCAGGATAGGCAGGGTAGGCAGGAAAGGCAGGGTAGGCAGGATAGGTAGGGTAGGCAGGTTAGGCTGGGTAGGCAGGGTAAGCAGAGTAGGCAGGGTAGGCAAGATATGCAGGGTAGGCAGGAAAGGCAGGGTAGGCAGGAAAGGCAGGGTAGGCATGGTAAGCAGAGTAGGCAGGGTAGGCAGGAAAGGCAGGGTCGGCAGGGTAGGCAGGGTAGGCAGGATAGGCAGGGTAGGCCGGGTAGGCAGGTTAGGCAGGGTAAGCAGTGTAGGCAGGGTAGGCAAGATAGGCAGGGTAGGCAGGAAAGGCAGGGTGGGCTGGGTAGGCTGGGTTGGCAGGATAGGCAGGGTAGGCAGGATAGTCAGGGTAGGCAGGAAAGGCAGGGTAGGCAGGGTAGGCTGGGTGGGCAGGGTAAGCAGAGTAGGCAGGGTAGGCAAGATACGCAGGGTAAGCAGGAAAGGCAGGGTAGGCAGGGTAGGCAGGATAGGTATGGTAGGCAGGGTAGGCTGGTTAGGCAGGGTAGGCATGGTAAGCAGAGTAGGCAGGGTAGGCAGGGTAGGCATAGTAGGCAGGAAAGGCAGGGTAGGCAGGGTAGCCAGGGTAGGGGCAGGGTAGGTAGGGTAGGCAGGGTAGGCTGGGTAGGCTGGGTAGGCAGGGTAGGCAGGGTAGCCAGGGGTAGGCAGGATAGACAGGGTAGGAAGGGTACGCAGGGTAGGCAGGTTAGGCAGGGTAGGCAGGGCAGGCAGGGTTGGCAGGGTAGCCAGGGTAGGCAGGGAAGGCAGGGTAGGGGCAGGTCAGGCAGGGTAGGCATGGTAGGCAGGATAGGCAAGGTAGGCAGGGTAGCCAGGGTAGGTAAGCAGTTGACGGGAGCGAAGCCCCGAGGGTCAGCTAGTAACATATAAGCTGTGCAATAAATTAATTAAAAAAAATAAACATATTAAAACAAAATAAATAAGAGATGCGCATGCTCTTTTAGTTTGCAATAACTTTGCATATGTGTGGGTGGGTGTGTGTGTGCGCGAGTGTGTGTATGTGTGCGCGTGTGTGGATGGTGTGTGTGTGTGTGTAGGTGGGTGTTGGTGTGTGTAGATTTTGAGTCCTATTTCTGTTGTACTAGGTCTTCCGTCTGATATGAAAAATATAATGTTTGTATATTCAAATTTGTTTATTCGTTAAAGTTTGCATGGTTTGATTGAAAGCAAACCATGCAAGAGGAGGAGCCCATGGAGGAGGCCTATGTCCAGCCGAAGACGTCTTTCAGCTGAAATGTTGATGATGATGATATTTTACGCAAATAAATTATCTTATCTTATAAAATGAACTATGAAAATACATACACAGCTTATACAATTCATAACCCTTATCATTTGCAGGCTTTTTGTGAAGATACATAATTATGCTGTCATAAATCAAAATATTGTTAGCAAACAACTCGTCACAGATTAAACTCAGATCCATCTCACCCCTGCCTGTCTAGAGGTTAACCAACTCTTGTTTATAATTTCCCGGGGCTCTATAAAAGTGTCATTTCATCAACGACAGCGTCGCGATCACGATTAGAAATACATCAAAAATGTATGGGATTGTTAAGCGCTATCGAAATGCCTCGTGTTAAATTTCTTACAATTTGGCATTTCGACCATCGACATTGCCATCGACACTTTGCCTAAAGACGGAAAAACACGTATGTGTCGTGACGTGGCGTGGCCCCTTCTGACGCAGTTGTTGGTTACAAAACTCGTTGTGTTATGACGTAGGATGAAACAGAATCGTTTGATTGGTGGAGACCGCGCCACGCCACGCCGTGACCCTTAGGTGTGTTTCCGTCTTAATTCCTCAGTTCAAAACTTAATGATTCATAATCGTTGTCTTATAATTTAAAGTGTAATTTAGTAGGGTTTAGTAATTAGATATCAATTAGATAGTGAATTATTAAACTCACAATTGCTCAGTTCAACAATAATATTTGTTTTCAAATTTCATTGTATTTAGAATGATTACAGACGCATACAGTAATAAACACTAGGTACTTTATTTTGCCTGGATCCTTGTTAAGACAAGGAAAATAAAGTACCTAGTTTTTATTACTACAGAAACCGTGTATTTAACAGGATTAACCCCATTCAGTGGCTTTTTAATTGTCTTGGTAATTAATTAATTAATTCAACCAGTTAAAAGACAAGCAGCCTATGACATTCAGGAAAATTGTAGCTTTTTATCAGCGAAAACATTGTTGTTATTGGATAAATACTATAAGCTACTTCTAGACATTATTACCCTTAACAAACATAATAGACAAACATACAATAGTATCTCTTCATTCTATAAGTTAAGATTAAGACTGACCCGAGATTTTTTGCTGCGTTATCCCCAATTTCTGAATTAAGCATTTGCAGTTGGTTATATCTCAAACTGTACTTAGCCTGAAAACCTACCAAAATTTGGCACCAAAGTAGGGTTTGGCAAGTTCTCAACCTCAAATACTCAATTCAAAAAACGCCCCCAAGCTAGAGTGCACCTTTCTATCAATGGGCGAAATCAGTATTTACAGGTAACCTTTAACAAACCTATAAACAAACCACTAAACTAATATTAACCTTGTTTTAATATTAGTTAAGATAGCAGCGATCTTCGTTACTTTGTAAATACGAGAATTTTGTCTCCATAGCAACCGCGGCGACATCAGTTCATAATTACTTTTAATTATTTCACAGGAAAGTACTTGACCTCTTTATGAATACAAAATGAGCTCTCCTCGGAATATTTTTCAGGTACACGGCTGAGTTTCCGTCGACGTCACACTTCAAGATATAATATTTTCGTTGAGACGGAAAAATGCTACAACCTCGGGGTCTTTAAGTCAAGAGTGAATAGGTTACTTCTAGGCAAGCGTGCTTCACCATCGACCACACAATCGCTTACCATCAGGTTAGATAGTGGTCAAGCGCGAGCCTATCTATAATTTAAAAAAGAAAAAAAGTCTACAGACACCATAACTTCGCATTTTTTTCAATCGCTATGTTGACGCTTTCTTTCTTTTTTTTTCTATGGCAGGGGTCACTAAAAGGAGGGCCACAGTCCGTGTTCGGACCGCCGAGCTACTTTATGTGGACCTCAAGCAAACAGTACAATATAATTTACTTGTGTTACTTGAGTACGTAATTTAATCATTTATACCGCGCTTTGTCTTTACTACCGTCGATTCGACAACGCAAGAGCGCGGAGCGTGAGATCGTCAGTCGAGGTGGAGAAGAGACTTACCGATGAAGCTCTCCCCAATGACAATAGCCTGTACCAACTTTAGTCCAAATTTCAACCCGATATTAGTTCAAGGCAAAAAATGACATATTTCACTTAAATATTTGTAATAATTTTAACAAAGTAAATACACGAGACGATGTAAAGGCCTGAGGGGACGGGTATTTGGTCTTAAACCTTACGGACCGCGACGGTCATATTATTTTTAAGAAACGAACCCCAAAAGGAAGTAATTGGTAACCCCTGGTCTAGGGACTCAGAGCCTAACGAACAAAGAAGGGTAGCTTCGCGACAGCGATTGGTAAAATGTCAGAATGCAATAGGATTGCCAAGCGCTGTCGAAATGTCACGTGATCATGGTCCAAATACAAAAATTATATAATTATTATACAAAACTCTTTAATTATATATTAAAGAGTTTTGTATTTCGACCATCGCCATCGCTGCTAGAATGACACTTAATATAGAGCCTCTGGTCTAGATTTTTTATGAATCCAAGTCACTATGTCCCGAATATAAAAAAATATCTATCAAAAACGTTAATTACACACACATCATCGCTTACCATCAAGTGAGATAGTGGTCAATCGCGAACCTATCAATAATAAAAAGAAAATATCACCTATTTTCAAAAAGCGTAGCCTTCGCTTGCACTCTAACCTCACCCTAAGGCCAAAAGGTAAGATCAAGTCATAAATTACACGTTACCCACAACACAGTCCCATGAATAAATGTGGAGACGGCTCTAAAAAGATAATGCATTTTAAGGGGCCAGTGACGATGACGAAAAAATAAATCAGCTGTTCATATTTTGTAAAATTTTCAGAAAAGAAATCACTTGAACAGCAATTTTTTATTATTTGCCTATTATACTATAGGCCCCTACTTTTACCCACTGGAAGATCGCTAATGAGTTAAAAGAAAAACTTTATAAAAAAAATAAACTATCATAATTTTCATTCATTTAATCTACTACTAGTGGCCCGTCCCGGCTTTGCCTAGATCAGGGGTCACCAATTAATTTAATTTGGAGTCCTTTTTTTTTCGTCCTTAATTTGGAGTCCGTCGTGGTATGTAAGGTTTAAAAGACAACTACCAAACTTAAATATGTAAATATAGATGCAATATCACTGAAGATTTTGAGGTCATGTTTCGTCCGATGTCCGATCGACTGCTGTAAAGACAAGGCGCGAAATAAATTATTCAAAAATTACGTACATTGTACTGTTTATTTAAGTTCCATACAAAATAGGTCGGCGGTCCGGATCCGGACCGCGGTCCGCGATTTGATGACCCCTGGCTTAGATCATAATAATATATATCCATCTGTATTAATGTACCTTTCAAATGGCGAAAGATCCAGAGGTTACCCTACACGCCTGAACAAACTCACAAAATTCGGGCTCTCTATTTATAATATTAGTTAAGATCTTCAAAAAGCGTAGCCTTCACTTACACTCTAACCTCACCCTAAGTTCAAAAGGTAAGATCAAGTCATAAATTAGTCGTTACCCACAACACAGCCCCATGAATAAATGTGGAGACGGCTTCAAAGAGATAATGCGTTTAAGGGTCCAGTGAAGATGGCGAGAGGGCTCCGTAAAAATATGCGCCAACAACGTTTAGTATGTAAAGCAGTGGCATTGTGTTTCGAGAAGAATCACTTAATTATGGTAAGTTGGTTAACTGTTTATAAAGATGTTGTAAATAAGCTCATGTTTGAATTTGTGAAGGTATTCTTTAACGCTACCCCAGTACTGAAATGGGTAAGGGAAAAATACATATAGCGGCTTAAAATAATCGTTAATTTATTCTGACAAGATAACTTCAGAGTGCGTTTCCACCACAGATGTTCGAAGAAGCTGAGTGGTGTAAAAAAGTGTAGCATTGAAACGGTGTGCCTTCCATCGAAGCTGTACGAGCTGAGCAGTGCATGGATGACGAATGGACTCTGCTGTACAAGGAAACGAACTTACATACACACAAGAAAAAATTAAAAACCCCGACACATTTTTATTTCATGCTACATAATTTACCTAGTAGTAGACACGCGATCGACAATCTATTAAACACGTAATTATGACACTATATTTTGCGAAAAACCCCGATTCAAACAGTAAAACGCACATGACTTTTGTACGGCTGAACCGATTTTCATCAAATAAAAATAATGAAATTAAAATCGGTTAATTTGCTTAGGAGCTATGATGCCACAGACAGATACATAAAAATATAGGTACACATGTCAAACTTATAACACTCCTCTTTTTCCATCGGGGGTTAAAAACAAATTACTCGAGATAGGTCGAACATATATACGCGCGTACTTATCCTCACATGCTTTATTCTTGTTACTTGTTTTATTTTCAAGATGTTGTCAATCACCTTAGGCTCTAGACAAGTAACAATGAAAACGTCTCGATGGCGATAGAAAAAAATTACAAAATGTATAAGAATGTCAAGTGCTATCGAAATTAGAGTTCAACCATCGCCTTCAGAGATAGAACACAGTGTGAGGCTAGGGAAATGACGTTATAATCCTATTGAAGTGTATTGCTCACATTCTTTGCTACGCATTTGTGACTGAAACTGGCATGGCCACCATCAGGGATATTAATATTTCTAACACAAAAAAATTGTTGCTAATTAGTCGAAATATTTCGCCAAATATCTTAATTTGTCGATCACTGGTTCAAAATTTAGAAGGGTTTATAGGTGGCCGATCTAGGAAGAATCGTCCCAGCTTGGCCACATTTATAACTTAAAAACTAGGGCATCTAGCGAAGATCTGTTTTCTCCCAAATTTAGTCGCTAATTAGTCGCAATTTTCGTCGCCAATTTGCATTCTCCAATTTACAGAATTAGTCGGGTCGTAGTTAGTTTATAAAATATAATGAGTTAAATTTTTAGGGTATACTCCAAGAGCTATATCGAAGAGTTTACGAAAAATTGCCAAGAAAAAATAGCTAACTCTTGGACTTTACCTGAAAAATTTAACTCATTATATCTGCGGCCACATAAAAACCCCTTTTAGCTTTTGAATCACTGACCGACCGATTCGTCAAATTTGGACAAATTAGCGATTATTTTTTGTGTCATGAAAAAGAAAATCCCTGATGATGGCCATGCCAGTGTCAGTAACACGCTACGCATCCCTCCATCTTTGTTGGAAACGTACCCTGGCTGGAAATGGGCCGTTTGAACTCTATCTATACTAACAAAACAAGTCTTTGAAAACATCAAAACCAAGCCTTTAGTTAAAGTTCGTTCCCTTTTAACCCTGTACTCGTAAAGCGCGATTGTAACCGGCTAATGGAAAACTTATAGATTGTTCGGTCCATAATCAGATGCATTAGACTAACAATGCCTCCTTCTACAAAGCAGGCTCTTTCCACAAATAATATAACAATATGCTTTCTGTTATGGTTTTGTGTAGGGTTACTTTCTGTATATATTTTGTTAGGGATTAAAAGAAAATATATTATGTTGTATGTTGATGTAAAGTACGGGAGTCTCTATTACTGCCCGATTTTAGGCACTTTGGATCGATTTCTTGAAAAAATATGTATTTGTGGATTTACTAGGCAAAATATAAGAGAACAGAAGAGGAAGACAGACAGACAATAGCATGGTGCTATTAACATTCTTGAGATACTGATAGAACTTACTAAGATCACCTATCCTACTATGCCAAGCGTGGCAATTACTGCAATTAAAACACTATCATAATAATTATAAAGAACATTTTCAGCATGCACATAGAAGTGCCTAATAACCTTTGAATAATATTTTATGTCCATTCAGCTCCTGCCTGTAGTGTAAGCCAAAGTCAACTTCACATACCCATTAAAGTTCCAATCTAAACTCTGCCTGCCCTCTAAATCCCAAGTATGAATATCCGTTCCCAACACGCAAGGAAGCCGCAAGCTTGTCAAAGCACACGTTTACACCGTTTTATCTTGTTTACCCAGAGCGGCCGCCATATTTGATTACAATTGAAATTCGTTGCGGCCCGCTTTGAAATTCGTTGCGGCCCGCTTTGATAAACACTGGAGGTGTGACGCCATACTAGCTATGTGGTACTCTTCTGTTTGTTCTGAAGCCCTTTTAATTTATGTAAGTGAGTTTGTGACGGTATTATCGATTTATGTGTTTTGTATAACGTAACTAACGTTATCTGTGAAGAATTCTCCGTTGTGGCGATCCACACTTTCTTAGAGTTCCCTATGAATTATTTTCTTATAATATTTGCTTTTATCCATAACAGGCATTTGTATTATATGTAAGAGTTCAAAGATTAGAGACATTTTTTCTGCTCTCAAAACGTCGAAGGAAGGAACAAGTCGTGAGGAAACCGGTACATCCTAAAACAAAACATTCGGAATCATAATGTATTGTGATATCCGCCAAAGTGCATTGGCACGTTTAGTGGATAATGTTGCATACCCCTCATAGGAGTGTACCCCATTGTTGCGATGTTCATTACCGCGATGTACGGTACTGCGAAAGTTTACTATCGCGACCGTCGTTATTGCGAAAGTTCTTTACTGCAATCTACGTTACTGCGAAAGTTGACCATTGCGAAGTACGATGTCACGAAAGGTCTTTACAGCGATGTACGTTAGTGCGGAAGTTTACCATTGCGACGTACGCTGTCGCAAAAGTTCTTTACTGTGACGATTACAGTTTCGATAATACGCTATTGCGATTTAGGTCATCTATCGCGACCGTCGTTATTGCGAAAGTTCTTTACTGCGATCTACGTTACTGCGAAAGTTGACCATTGCGAAGTACGATGTCACGAAAGGTCTTTACAGCGATGTACGTTATTGTGGAAGTTTACCATTGCGACGTACGCTGTCGCAAAATTTCTTGACTGTGACGATTACAGTTTCGATAATACGCTATTGCGATTTAGGTCATCTAGGAGGGTTGCTGATACTGGTGATAGTGGAAATATTATATTGTTGGACATGACTAACAATAAAAATAAACAAAATTCATGTACCTATCTATCTAAGTCAATTTATTAATATTCACATTCTTTATTGTTCACAAAACAAACATATACAAATACAGGTATTAAGTACGGTTATCTGAAAGCAAATAAAATGAGCAATGAAGCGATACATAAATTCTGCAAACACTTGAGCTTATCAAGAAGTTTCTCAGTCGCATCAAGGATGCAGACATAGTCAAGAAGAGGAATAAGAAGAGATTGAGCAAGAGTAACTTTAATTGAGAAAGGCAAGAACTTCTGGAGACGCTTCAGAGATCGAAATGAGTAAATCACCCTCCTGCTTACTTCAGCAATGTGAACATTCCAAGATAGGTTGCAGTTTAAAAATCAACAAAAACAAAATTTATATAGGTGCCTATCTAAGGATATCACACACTAGATATTTAATCTACCTACATAAATAACCTATCTATTTAGATAGGTCCATGAATTTTGTTTATTTTTATTTTATTATTATTATTTTTTGGTTCAATTATAATTAAATTTGCTTAAAATTGTTTCTCATTTGTTAGTCATGTCCAACAATATAATATTTCCACTATCACCAGTATCAGCAACCCTCCTAGATGACCTAAATCGCAATAGCGTTTTAGTGTAATCGTCACAGTAAAGAACTTTCACGACAGCGTAAGTTGCAATGGTAAACTTTCGCAGTAACGTACATCGCAGTAAAGAACTTTCGTGACAACGTACTTCAAAATGGTAAACTTTCGCAGTCACGTACATCGCAGTTAAGAACTTTCGCGACAGCGTACGTCGCAATGGTAAACTATCGCAGTAACGTACATCGCAGTAAAGAACTTTCGCAACAACGAATGTCGCGATAATAAACTTTCGCAGTACCGTACATCGCGGTAATGAAATTCGCATCAATGGGGTACACCCCACTGGTGATATATATCTAACAAGATAAAGCAAGTCCCTCCACCTGTATGCAAACCAAGCGTGCCACTTTTACACAATTTAAAAACAAAGTTATTTACCAATAAAAGAAAACATTTCCAATGCCTCGGCCAATTTTATCTGTACAGTCTTTACAGCTCAATATGGTATAATTAGGCATTTTTCTAGTTAACGGTGGCTTTCCGGTGCCGATAATGCAAAAATTTAGATTAATCGTAATTTTACTCCGTTTTTTGACACGCAAAGTACATACAATCTGCTTTTGTTTTCGCCGATTTCGCCGCAAATTGTGCAAATTATTTTTTTGTTTGTAGGAGTATGTTCCCAAATTGGTAAAGATCTGAAGAAGATCTTCGAAGATATACAACAGAACTTTTCAATAAATCACCTGAGATTGCTGCAAAAGCATGAAAAAAGAAAAAATACCGCTCAAGTGCGAGTCGCGCACCGAGGGTTCCGTACATACCTCAGCTTAAATGTATTATAGACCTGAGTATTTGATATGAATTTCAATTTAATACCTCTACGCGTTCATGAGAAAAGGGGTAGTAAATTTAAAATTATTAAAAATATTTTGATTATATGTTGTAACTAAAAATTTACGGTTTTCGCAATTTTTCCTTTATCTGTGCTATAAGACGTTGCTTCATATCAAATTTAAAGATTCTGAGTTCACGGGAAGTACCCTGTAAAATTTGCGGCATAAACGGCTGTATCTTTTGATTGCGTTGGCTTATAAGATTGTTTTTTTTTCACAGCTTTAAGGGACAGTAGACTTGAGTATTTTATATAAATTTCAACTTGATACCTTTACGCGTTCCTGAGAAAAGGGGTCTTGACAGACAGACAGACGGACGGAGAACAAAATGATCCTATAAGGGTTCCGTTTTTTCCTTTCAAGGTACAGAACCTTAAAAATGCCAGTATGCTCTAAAAGGGTACGCAGATGTGTACAATTCACTTTGGTACACTCTCATTTCACTGGTTATGTTCTAGTTTCATGATATTCGGGTAATATATTTTGGCATTATAGGTACATTTGCATTTTGCTATTAAGTACCAGAGCTAAAAAGAGAACAATTAAAATCATTTATACAATAAATACAACCGACTTACAAATAAAAATACTACAAAGTTAATAATAACTTCTTTTTCGGAAATCGGCGTCAAAAAACGAAGAAAAGAAAACAGGACCACCGACTGCCGAAAAAGAAGTTATTTTTCACTTTGTTGTATTTTTATTTAAAGTTGGTTGAATTTTTGTTGAAAAGGTTTTTTTGAAGGCTCTTCCTTCCTGATGTTGTCTTATAACGTAAACACTGTTTAAGAAATGAATAATAGAGAGCATTCTCCCATCTCATACAGATACCGAAACGCTTGGTTTTCTAGATACTTAGTAGTAATTGCGAACCCAAAGGCTTCTTACCTACACATCTAGGACATACGTCGTCGGAGGGACTTCCACATTATTATACCCATGAATGGGTATATAGTGTCAGTATGATTGATTGGTTCAGTACAATGATCCGATGTAACAATAAATAGTTACCTGAATGTTTTCCTGTGTTGTGTTGCTCATTAGTTCGTAATTGATGTTAGATAAGCATCTGTTTTAGGGATTTTGTTTGATGGAATTGGATATTTTGTTTTCGGGTTCTTTTCGATATTCTATAGTTCTAATTAGGTAAAGTGCTTTGTTATGTGGATTGAATATTTGGTAATTTACTTTGTTTAATAGATTAGGTGGAAAAAATATTCTTTTGACTTGATAAGTCAACAAAATTGTATTTATCTCAAAAAAAAACTGAAGGGGTTAAAACCTAAGATTATTATTTTAGGGCGTGAAACAATCCTTAAAGGTACAAAAGGTACTTAAGAAGCGCACGAAATGCACAAGTACTCCAGCGCTCCGGCTAAAGATACTTGAAGAACACCGTGTGGGTTTAGTCAGAGTCTGATAAACCCCTCGGATCACCCCGGGGCGGAGGACATCTGTGAAGAATGCCACACGTTTAAATAAAGGGTCTGAAGCAAACGGAGGGGTTATGTCGGATTCCTAACGACTGAAACCCTACTTTCTGTTCCTGCCGCTACCATGTGTCGGGGGCCGGGAGACACTCGTACATTCACGTGGAACCCCGACTGGTATCAGCCCACTTGCCTTACCGGTCTCAATGCGGCCGATTTTTACCTAGCAGACCTGTGGAATTACTAAACAGAAGCTTGAATACAACTCTTAACAAAAAGCAATAGTTTTACAACACAAGCCGACATCCATTCCGAAAAAATCGTTGTAAACCGCGTAAAACACAGCAAAATAACATACACAAAAACAATACCGGAGTATTGACACAAATTCGATGCACAATAAAAATATTTGGGATGAACGAAGATGAAATGCGCGAAAACATTGTTCTGTTCCTGGGTGTACTATTCATATTCTGAGTTATATTTGGTGAGGGCTAGTTATATATTTTCGCATGAAGATTCTATAGACCTATTTGAAAGAAATAAATACGTACTTATCTTAAGAATTTCACTAAGTAACACTTGTCCAGATTTATAACTATTGGAAGATTACAATTATGTGTACGGTTTTCCTGTCTTTCATTGTTCACCGTATATTACAAAATTACACGTAGGTCTAGTGGTCACACAACACACTAGAACTGAATATGAGTGCCTGGGTTCATAGGCGGCGCAAGTGATATTGGGTTTTCCTTGAGTTCTTTAGCAGCAGCTCGGAGTCGAGCTTCATGTCTGTTTGATGGCAATGGACTCGCCTCTATTTCTGGGAATTGGTAAAACCTACTAAAAGTATATCTTTTCTTAACCCTCCGAGTCATCATTATCAACCTTTTTAATATCCCCACTGCTGAGACACAGGCATCGTCTCTGTGAGAGGCAATGGGCCGTACTCCACCACGCGGCCCCAATGCGGGTTGATGGATGTGACATGTATTCGAATTTATGGTTCTAGGACATGCCGATTTCCTCAAGATGTTTTTCTTCACCGTTTTGAGAGCAGTAGTGATGAAATAATTTATACAAAGTAAAGCGCCTGCCTAGGTTTGAACTCACGATCTACAACTTATAAGTCGCGGCCGATAACACTAGGCCACCACTGCAATCCCTCCGAGTAATACTGGCATTATGTTACGACTATGTTATTTCAAAATGTTCTAGCACAACAAAAACTCGTATAGCAAACGAAGCAACATGAACGCTCCCTAACAACAATTGTAACAAATGAGTGCGCTGTAAAAACACACACGTTTGTTATTCGTCCGACGTTTACGTGCGAAAACATTACGATTCATTATTGTTCGCTTTTATAACGTTCCTTAGGGGATGAGCAGAACATAACAGAACAACACGTATATATTCCTCGAAGGGTTAAGCACAGGTTTACTTCCAGCAAACCCAAAAAATACAATAGCTAGCCAAATGTGAGTCCCACTTTTCGAACGCTTTGTTTCAGTCCCAGTAGGGTAGGGTAGGAACTGACGGACAGTGAAGCCGCGGGCACAGCTAGTGTATATCTATAATAGCTCATCATTTATCCTCTCCCAACTAAAACCATAGAGTCCTTTAAACTCAAACTCTATTTACGACATCGGCACCCTTTTAACAGCTCTAGTTAGAGCAAATAGTTAATCAAATAGAGCGTGGCTCTACATCCGCATACGGGATTAAGTAGAGCTCCTTACTGTCCAACTCTCAGCGCTATTCTTCCTTTAATAGCTTTTAGATATATTTGTTTAATAAAAATCAAACAAGAAACAGGGCAATCTAAATGAAACCGTTTAACAAGCAAGAAGTTTAATTAAAAACTGTAACCCGACTACGGTTTTTTATCCTGTTACCCGGGCTATAATAAGATATTGTTTGGCACCTTATTCACCAAAATCGGATGAATAGTTTAGGCGCTACGGAGGTATACATACGTAAATACAAACATACATAGCCTGCTAAAATCATAACCCTTCCTTTTGGCTTAACCGTAGTCGGGTAAAAAGAGCCTTTATTTTCCTTTTTGATTGGTGATTTGAAAGTTTACTTTGGTTTTAAAGTGGATTGTTTCTGATTAAAAACAGCTGGCTTTGAAATAATTTATTGCAACATTATTTAACCGTAATGGATTTTCATAGTTTCATATTGGAACAAACACAGCATTTAATTGGTGGGATGTAGGTACCATTAGGACACCTCTAGGTTAGGTTAGGTTACAACGTGCTCTATCTAATCCTCCAGGGAAAACAGGCGTAATGTTATGTTTTACTGTACAGAAGTCGTAATGTTTTATTGTACAGAAGTCGTAATAGCTCTATAACTATTAAGCTACCTAGACTTTCCCAACATTTTTGTTGCAGAAATCGGCTTCCAGTATAACCAGTTGCAATTGAGTCCCAGTACTTTACATGGAGCCCATCTGACCTCCACAACCCAGTAACTTGGTAAAACGTTACCCCGTTGCAAGACTGGTGTCAGATTTCACTGGCCTTTGACAGTCATTACGAATGTCAAAGAAATCAAATTCTATGAAGATCTAAGTCAAGAAGTCTAATCTTCAAACGACAGCCGGGACCAATGGTTGAATGTGCTTTCTGAGGCACGGCGGAATTCCGATATGTAAAACCTTTAACTACTCTTAATACGCTAAACAACAGAAATGAATAGCTGAGACATCCAAATAATCGCATGTTACTAAAAGAGTTATGAATACAAATGTGGATGGCAGGAGAGGGAGAGGAAGGCCAAAGAAAAGATGGATGGACTGTGTGAGGAGTGATATTGAAGAAAATGAAGTGCGTGACAGGACGATATGGAAGAAGAAAACGTATTGCGCCGGCCCCAAGTAACTTAGGATAAGGCAGGAAGATGATGTTGATGAACTAGGTAAACTTATAATTAACTGAAATAAACGGGCGTTAATTTGAGTTAATTATAAGTTTACCTACAGTAAAGTGGACAGTTACAGTTTGTTCTTGAAACCCGGTGAAAATATCTTCAAGTGAAAACTGAAAACCATTTCAATGGCAAATACCTATTTCAATAATAATACCTAGATGCTCTAAAAACAACACTGTGTCCTTGATAACGGCTAAGACAAACACATAATATACTAGATAATTACTACAAACACTGTTATATTAACGTGTCATTAAAGACATTTTCAAACAACGAGGCCAAATGAATACATCAAGCGAGAAGACTTAAATATCACCTACACGACTGTCTAGTATGGATTTAACTAGATCACTATAATTGCCCAATTTCTAGTCGGTAGGAACTAATATAATAGGCATGTTGCTGACGTATGGCCGACTGGGTTGTAAGGTTCTGGAATGACCGCGTATCGCAACTCAGCTTTGGAAAGGTCTCCGTCAAGGTGGACCTGGGTGCGGGCCACAAGCCAAACTACAATGGATGCAAGAAACACAGGACCGGTCGATGTGGCAACTATGTCTGTCAGCAGTGAAAGTCTTTCGGTGGAAATGATGATTTAAATGAAGTTTTTGGCAGACCGAAACTTTGGCTTCGACTTAGGCCACATTCATTCCCTACGGCCAAACTTTCGGCTTTGGTCAAAATAGATCGAAGTTTTGGCCGAAGCCGAAAGTTTCCAGTAAGTCCCATAATTAGTAGGTAATAGTTAATTCTAATTATCTCCATAAATTGTTCATATGCAATATCAACTATTAAAAACCGGCCAAGTGCGAGTCAAACTCGCGCACGAAGGGTTCCGTACCATTATCGCAAAAAAACGGGAAAAATCACGTTTGTTGTATGGGAGCCCCACTTAAATATTTATTTTATTCTGTTTTTAGTATTTGTGTTAATAGCGGCAACAGAAATACATCATCTGTGATAATTTTAACTATCTAGCTGTCACGGTCCATGAGATAAAGCCTTGTGTCAGACGGATAAACAGTCAGACAGACGGATCGTTGAGTCTTAGTAATAAGGTCCCGTTTTAACTCTTTGGGTACGGAACCCTAAAAACCATTATTTTATTTACGTTAAGCCAATCTTAAACTGAGTTTCTTAGAGTCATTAGACCTTCGGTTTTGGCTTCGGCCAGAAACAGGCCTTTGATCGGACACTAAATAAAGTGTTAAGTCCAAAAAGATTTGCTGAAATTAATGAGCCATGTCCAACCATGGATTTAGTGAAACGAAAAAAACAGTTTTACAATCGCCCAAAACTCTGCAAAGGAAACAATTGTCTGCGAAAATCGTGTGTCGTAGACATTAACAATAAATCTTTGCGAGCTAAATGCCTTTGCCTAGGCATTCCCGACTAAAAGCTAGGCGTAGATAAAGACTAGCAATTAGAAATAATGTTACTGCCATTCCACTAAACGTGCCTAAAAGTTTTTGGTCGTTTTGTTTGCAAAAATATCTTACTTTTGATGTTGAATTCTATGAATAATTAAATATTTGCGATTTTGTACCAAATACCACTTTGTCACACAAAAACACAACTGTGACACTTTTATGCGTTCAATTTAAATCAAAATCTAAAACTAGTAGGACTACCGCATTAATTTTTTTATTGCTGAATTAATTCAAGTTTACTTTATGCAAGGTCATAATCTTTTGTGGAGTTTTCTTTATTTAGTTTTAACACCGTCGCTCAAGTCAGGAAAATTATTATAATATTGATAATACGTCATAAAACTCATTGGAGTTTAGTCCTAGAGATATAATATGTAACATTTAGATAGTTTCAATCTAAGGCGCCTTCCGCACCGGGTCGATTGCGTTTTTGTTTCTAAACCGAATCTGTACAGATTTGCTGTACGAGTATGCGCTCGGTAAAGTATCTGTACGTCCGTCTGTGTAAAGAGTCGGTGAGGAAGGCGCCTCAGTTTAGTTTCAACTTATTGGTCAAAGGTCAATTGACTAATTTATGTGAATTAATCGGATTTTATAATAAAATATGTTGATTACCTATTCTATGGCGAATACAAAACAAGGTTTTGTAGGTATAAGAATTTATTACAATGATACAAAAAAATATTTTCCATGACCCCAGAGTTAAAACTATTACATAGTAGTTAAAATAATAACAAACCATTGAACGACCATGCGTCTACATATTTTCTATTATTTGGTAGAACTAGTCAATCGATTTTGACGTGATGTGTCATTAGATACAGTGGTTGATATCTTCAAATGATTGATGTGAAAGTCCTTGACTTCTTTATTTCGATATTAACGATTTTTTTTCATACATTATACAATACCTTGGACCTTATACTCATATTATAAAGAGGTCGAGTTATTTGCTAGTTAAAGGTAATCTTTGGCACTCATCATCATCATCAGCCTATTTATGTTCCCACTGCTGGGACACAAGCCTCCTCTGTGTGAGACGGAATGGTTCTTAAACCCCACGCGGGCCCAGTGGGGGTTGATGGATGTTTTGCTTTCAAATTTATGGTTCTAGCCGGTTACTTCACGATGTTTTCTTCCACCGTTTTAAGGGCAATGGTGATGAAATAGTTTACACAAAGTAAAGCGCCTGCCTGGGTTCAACCCATGACACGTAAGTCAGGGCTGCTATCACTAGGCCACCACTGATCTCTGGTTTTCTTTTTCATTGATTAAAAGCTAGACTATAGCAGCTACATTAGCTAGACTAAAGCACAATCACGGGAAATGCTGGTTTGTTAATCCTTGAAAGACCATTCCACCTCTTTACCATGTGATTCCAAAGGAACTAAACCAGTGTTTTTCAAATTGTGGGCTGAGATCTCCAGGGGGTCCTCAAGTCTTGCTTGGGGGATTGCGGTTGCAAGAAAGTTAAAAATTAAAAGCGAGGGTTAGCTGTCAGTGTAGGAACACTGCAATAAAAGTACCTATAACAATTTCAGTATGAAGGCTGTGCCTGTGACATTCTTCTATAATTTTTCTAATTCTAACACGCAAAAAGTCTTTAATTAGAAAAAAATAGCACACAGTTCGCCGCCCGCCCACCGCAGAGTAACAAGGACCAAGGGAGTCTCAGGTTTTTTTTTACTTAAAAAGGGGTCGCATGTTCTAAAAGATTGAAAAATATTGACCTATACTGTCAAAAACTGTACACTACTGAGAAAGTGCTAGTGAGAAGATATTGCTCAACCTGGGAATCGAACCCAAGATTTGCGATCAATAGACCAAAGAGATAACAAATCGTAATGTATCCTAACATTATGTAATGTTATCAAAACTAAACAAGCCTTAAATAAAATAGAACTAGCCTATTCACCATAGCTGTCTACTTAACATAATAATAGTGACACGTCCCACTAAATCTTGTAAATAACCGACATACTACTAACATAGTCTGCGGACATTTGTCTCCACCGGCTGCGTGATGAAATTCCTCCGTACTAACATCGTGGTCAACATTTGTTGGACCTAAACCTTACACATGAACGACATAGCTTGTTCGTTTTAGGACAACTTGTTTTGGAAAAAGGAATGTCACTATTTTCTTAGAAGCTTTGATCTATGAAAAAAGAAAAACAATATATTATTAATATTAAAATTTCTTGCGCAATTCTTTCAGATATTGGTAACCCTTGGTACAAAAAATAGGAATAAACGACAAAGCAAAAAAAACTAATATTATAAAGGCGAAAGTTTGTGAGTGTGTTTGTATGTTTGTTACTCACGCAAAAACTACTGAACGCATCTGGATGACATTTGGCACAGAGATAGATTATAGTCTGGAATAGCACATAGGATACTGTTTATCCTGGGAACATGTACCCTTGGGATAATTTGCAACTGAATGTGGGTTTACTATAGATATACTACTGTCAGACCCGGAGAAAACATCGGGCGAGGAAAACCATTGCAGCAATAATACACGCAGTTACAAAACATTTTTGGTGGTCAACGTGTGCCTACAACAGAAAAACAAAGATTAATTCGTAACATTTTTCTAAAATAAAGGATGCATTGAACTTTAAAAGCGAAAACCTTTGAGGGACTTTTTATATTTCAACTTTTTTTTCTAAAGTCACAAAAAATTCTAAGCTTACTGTAGGTACACTCATATACACTGCATCTGAAGTTTAAAATAATAATTCTATAATCCTTCGTTATTTAAATATCCCAAATTCATTTTATTTTTTTCATAAAGTTCTGTCTATTTACACGAAAGGATTTCTATTTTACGCACAAGTCTAAAAAGATTCAAGTACAAATACATTAATTTTAAAAGAGCTCCGGAAGGCGTAATAATAATTAAATTATTTCGCAATCTTTTACGCTCGCCATTCTTTTAGAATTCTTTCTTAATTTTTACCTACTTATCTTTTATAAGTAAGTGCGGAATATTTAACGTCTAAGTAACCAAAGAAATGTTCTTTTAAACTCAAATGTATCTTCATTGGCTGAGATTGTTTTTGTTTTGAGAAAATACAAAGAACCGGCTCATGCGGACCATTTTTTCCTTTTTTTGCAACATCGTCAACACTGTTTTGGTTTTCTGGCAAGAAAATTCATTCAAAATAAACCTAACTAATTTTAAAAACAAAACTAAACTTCAAACCATAATAAAAATGTTAACCATATTTCTTATCCCGTGAAACAATATCCAAACGTTTGCCATCAAAAATTCAGTCATACCTTAAATGAACACAAGTAATTTACTAACATATAATTTACATTAACTTAAACTAAACCAGCACATAAATAGGTTTCTATAATTTTTTCCTGATTCATGAAATAATAACACGACTTGCCATCAAAGATTCAGTCATACTCAACCTCACAATAAATACTACTATTTTCGATATTTTTACTAAACATGAAAAATACTAAAACAACTGAAACAAAGATATTTTCCTTATCCTTTAAAACAATATTACCCAAACTAGCTGCTAACTATAAAATATACTAACTAAAATACTAACATTCATAAAATTGAACAAAACTTGAAATCGTAAAATAATCATTCAGTTCCTTGAAGCAATATCTAAACTCGACACTACAAAAAAAAACCTAATCTGAACCTAAAACCGTATAATAATAATTTAGAAATAAAACTGACTGGGTTAACAATATTTACCCAAACCAGCCTCCAGCCATCCAAGATTCACTCATACCTATCCCCAAAATAAACACAACTAATTTTGAAACCGAAACTAAACTTGAAACTAACTTAACTTATCGAAGTTAGCGCGTATGGTATCAGATGTATACCTAAGACCTAGAACTACTTAAGATCGTTACCTAGATAGCGCAGATTGGTTTCGGTCGGGTCTCGCGTAAATCATCTTTAACCCTATATGAGCTAATGGCTAGATATTTAGATAGGCAAGCTTGATAAGGGTTCTGAAGACGTAAAACTTATCATCGTGTTTGGTGAGAAAGGTTTCAGACACTTTTGTGTGGTTCTTTGAAAGAATATGGAGGCAATAGTATTAGTACCTAAATGATTTAGATTACTTGTTTAATTAGGTTAAAAAAAATCTAGTGAACGCCTTGTTCTTTTTTAAATAAATTTCTGAAGATTCCTGAAGATAAATGATAGCTTTTTCCACGATATTTATTTCTTGTAGGAAGCCACAGGAACCATGCATTTTACCGACTTATAAAATAGACATCATCCATAACATTAGCTTATATATGAGCTAATGGCAAGATATTTAGATAGGCGAGCTTGATATGGGTTCTGAAGACCAAAAACTTATCATATTAGATGTTAAAGTTTTCAGACAGTTTTATGTGGTCCTGTAGACAGAATAAAGGGGCAATTTTACTGTTATCTAATTTCTTAATGATTTATGATACTTGCATTTTTTTTGCAAATAAGTCAAAAAAAAATCTAGCTGACTACTCTGAGAAGATAAAACGAAACTAACACAGACATCATTCTGTATTAAAAAACAACCTAGTACCTATACCGTGTAATTTCACTGAAAATTTGAATTCGAAAATTCTAAAAGAGATAAGTTATAGCTTTTCCCGCTCTTGTAGATTATCTAGCAAGAACCGTACATTTTACCAAAAACCGTAAATTTTACCAAGTACCGTACATTATATCGACATAAAATACAGCGAAAATGTAGTTTTTTACCAGTAACAGAATTTTCGTAATTAGATCAGTAGGTACTTCCCGAGATTACTTTTACAAACATATTATAAACAAACAAATAATACTAACTTTTTTACAATAATGATTACGGTGTCATATTATAAGTTAAGACTGAGTTTCTATTATTACAGAACTTTAGCCAATATCGGTCTGAAGATTGCTATTGGTTTAGACAATTTGACAATCAGCCCACGTTATTAGGGTAAGTAAAACACCGCCTATAATCTTATGGTAGACGAGGTTAACTGCTAAGGAATTAGCTACTGCTAGGTTTGCACGAGTGAATCTTAGTACACAAATGAAGATAGTGTTATTATTTCCAATACATATTTTATATGTATTTACATATTTTTTTAAAATAAAGATTAAATACAACAAAACCTACGAATTTTTTCTCAAAGTATTGAATACCAGCAATGGTCAATATGATGAGACTATTTGTAATGTTACCTTAACATTTATGTGCCATCTTTTAGCCAATATTTTCCAAAAAATATTAAATTTGGGTTTATCAATTTTCAATTCACCTAAGCAATATAATCAAGGTAACATAAATTTCAAGGTATAGAAGGACCAAAATTCTGCATCGACAATCGTCAAATAAGTTCAAGTCACGTTTAGCAATAAACGCAGGCCTAACTTCACATAATTACTTCAACTTGACTCTGAGTTAAGTCGTAACCAGCAGCTGACACGTTATGCACACGATATATTTTTAACTTGAACGCAAGAAAACTATTAAAACTTAACAAATTTGAATGAAGTTTTGTGAAACTTTAATCTAAGTCTGAAAATGTTTGGCATACTTAATGTACATTGGATACTATTATTATAGTCGGTAAAAATAGAAATAGCTAAGCACCTATTTCTATTTTTACCGACTTCAAAATAAAGGGGGTAATTTAGTAGTCACTTTGACTTTTTATCAGATAAAGTCAAAGTGACTACTAAACTAACTAACTAAACTTTGTTGTTTAGACAAAGTAACATTTCAAAAAAAGAACTAAGTAATAACATAGTACATAATAATATTACTAACTTTAAATTTACAATATCTAAATCAAAGTTACAACTATTTCCGAATATTCTGAAATTGTTATAAAAATCTTATCCCGCCATTCTCGAAATCTACATGCCTATAATAAACGTAGGAATACCATTAAATTCATTCGAATAAAAAGAACATAATATAATATTGTCTTTTATATAAAAAAAAAACATCAACTAAAATTCATTTCAACAATGTTCTAATTTCGTACTATGCGTACGAATAATTCTTCATGACACTGTGATGAGTCTTGAAACTTGAGGAAATTAGAATTAGATTTTATTATATTGTACCTATGTTTTTACAAATAATTAATTTGAATTTGAAATACTAAATCAGCTGACACGATGAATGTTCATAAACCTGTACTAGAATTCATAGTTGCACGTGCCTAAATAAAAAAAACAAAACATAAACGTTCGAAACATAAGCCTTTCCAATTCAATTCATCCAAAAAACACTCAATTCATATTTTCAGAACGCAGTTTCCAAAAATACAACAGTTGCCGAATGTTTTCCCTGTTTCATCAACAGTATCAATTAAATAGAATGTTGAAAACACTCCTGTATGAAGTATTTGTTTTTCATTGAAGCATGGTTTCCCGGAATTCCAACCGTTCACTGAATGTTATATTCGTTTGTAACATAAATAGTCTTCTTTTTAACAAGAAATACTTCAAACGTAAAATCAAAATTTTCAATCTGTTTACAATAAACATTGAAAACATAAATCGAAATCTTTTAATCGAAATCAAATCCCAGCAAAAATAACAAAACGGAGAATCTAAAGAAAATTTTCCGCTTATAAAGAACGAAATCTGAAAAGGCCCTTTAACTAATTACACAAAATTTTCCTCTTTCAACAGCTTTTCTCTCATTTCTATTTTCTTATTAAAATTTTCACTTACCTATTCAAATCCTTTAATAGCTAAACACGGCACATTAAAACACATTTATTTTAATCTAATTATTTACACTTAAAATAAAATTTACGAACACTCTAAAAATTAAACACGATACGATTCGTAAGACGTATTTTTTGGGAAAGACGCGCGCGGCCGTTCCCTCTGGCAGCCAGCTATCGACTGTCACAACTGGACAACACAACGTGGAACACCGAGCTGCAGTGAGGACTGCGCAGGCGTGGTGCAACTAACTCTTCTCTGAGAACATCTTACTGTTTACCAAGCACTTTTACACGTATTTCACGCAATTTTCAGCTGTAATCATTTGTGTTAGAGGTGTTGGATGGTACTTGTGTTAGGTATGCTGGTATGCAAACGGCGTGAAACGTTTAAAGAAAGTTTAGAACCACATGTCGGTCCAAACGAACTCGCTCCGAGTGAAGTTGTTGTTCGTTTTAATGAATGAAATCTGTGCGCAGAGAATGACGTCTTACGGGCTACGGGCCGTGTTTGAGTTTGTATTTTGTGCGAAAAGTTTCTGTGTTATGAGACGATTCGTTGTCTTTGAAGAGTTGTTTCCGGAATCTTAAAGCTAATAGAGGCTTGTAAAGTGGATTATTCTTTCAAGTTAGGAAGGGATTTGCTTTTGACATTTTGATACACTGTTTTTTCGTCTCAGACAAGAAATAAGATTATGAGCTTTTGATATAGAGAAGTTGACTGTTCTATTTCTCTTAAATATTTAGTCACTGGAGGATTTTTATTTGTAATATTCATAGGCTCGCGTTTAACTATCATTTCACCTGATGGTAAGCCAGATTTGGTCAACGATGGACCAACCTTGCCTAAAAGTTACCTAAACGTTTTCTGACAAAAAAGCTGCTTAAGTTTCTGACCAAGAAAATTATAGCTTTTCTAATTTAATAGAAGATAATTTGAACTCATTAATAACTGTTAATTAAATCAACCACACCACGTACATCACAATGAATACAAAATTCGCAATAAATCTTTCAAATATTTAATTACATTACGCATTCTACAACCACCCCATACAAAAGACGATAATACACTTAACTGCTTTTATAAACATGGTGCCCTGGTACACTCCGTCAAATTTAACGCTCTAGGGTTTCACAAAAGACCCCATATTCAAAATCGCGGAATGTCACAGGGGTTAAGTACTATAGATTTCGCACCCCTATATCACACCCCTAATGCAAGTCATGATCTATGGGGTTGCAGAACCACCCCTGCTTGGCACCTCATTAGGTGAGCGTGAAGGGTCGCGCTATGAATTTTTGTATATTGAATTAAATATGGATTGTTTTTTAGAGAATAAACATATTATTTTATCAAATGTATTCAGTTCTCGTTCTGTGAGAATATATTTATAGTAAGACATTAATTGTTTATTAAAACGATATAAAAAAAAACAAGCAACATCCATATGGGTTAGTAATCAAGAAAACAAGAAAGGAAAAACATTTACATCCTATTTCAGAAATAATGTTAACTTTTCTGCTAAAATGTAAAAGTGCCACAAGCTTCATATCACAAAATAAATCGTCAGAAAAACAATGACAGGTAAGTACGAGTATATAACATACATAGGTAGTAACAAAAATACTTAATTGATTGGTCTAATAACAAATACAATAGAACAATTTCATTATATTAAATCTGTATCAGAAATACCCAAATGCTATGCAAAAGTAATATATAGATTGTCTGCAAGAGACAGGTACAATCCTCCAATAATTTGCCATTTCGAAGCCAGTTTTTTCCTCTATTTACAGAATAGGTCATTATTTGTTTCAGTAAGTCTTCGGGGAAATAACGCAAGAATGAGGGTAGATGAGAAGAAGTGAAAAACAATACGAATGTTTTGTCTGCGTGTCTGTACGTTCGGTTTTGTATAGTTGAGAGGAAAATAGACGGAATAGAGATATTGGAGAAGGTAGCAAATGGAAAACCAATGAGGAAAGAAAATATTTTTGTTAAATTGTGGATTTATTTGCATCATACACGTAAATCCTACTGTGAGTTTCACACACTTTTGGTTTGTATGGAGTTTCTGGCGTGTCAATTTTTTTTTTACTGACCGATTCCTTGGAAACACAAAATAGCCTGTAAATAATACAGTTGAAAGACAGAGATGTTTGAGAAAATTCTAGCGGTTTTGAAATGAACGGATTCTTCTTCGCTCATATCAGGAAAAGCTCTTGCTTATCGAAAATAAACAAAAGTTGTAGCGTGCTCTATTAAATATAACTGTCGATGTGACATATTTGTCAAAAATATTTTTTATTTTGCTTTCAACTAATCAGAAACTATACGAAAAGAAATGTGCGTAGTACATTATTATCTCAATGAAAGAAATACAAGATTTTCCCCAGTCCTTCTTATGAATACTGGAGTTCCCTCTTCATCTGGTTACCTTATACCTAGTCCAAAATGGTTGGAAAAATCTAAGCAGACTTATTGACAGTCGACAGGGCTTTATTAGATTGGTCTCTGGGGACGTTCTTCTATGATACATTCTTCTACTGTAGATATTGACATATGGACTTAAAGGCAATTTATTTGAAACTTGGCTTTTCTAGGGTAATTGGATTAAGATGGTCGTCTTTTATACATTGGTATTCCATGCACTATTACTTTTACTTCTCCATGGCCCTCGTTTTGGAACGGAAGCTCGATCACATCCTGTGCTGTTATTTTTTCTTTATTGATGCAATTTCCGTTTTTTTATATGGAACTATAATTCAGTGGATGCCAGCTCCTGTTAGAAGCTGCTATTGCCACTGGAAGTAAACAAAATATTATGTACTACTACAATACTATGCATTACTATTGATTGTTTAACGGAGAGTTTATAAAATATATAGTTTTAAAAGTATTTTAAATTAACAGAAATAAAGGGAGGTTAATGTTTTTGAAGACTCAAATTTCTGTTGTTGAAGATTATTTTTTGACAGCAAATGAATCAAAAGTAAGAGTTTAAGCGATGATTTCTGAATGAAGTATTTTTATTTCAAAAGGTGTTTAATTATATTTCAATGCTTAGGTTTTCAGGCTAAAGTTTGGAAATATTCAACTTCAAATTCTTAATTCAGGAATCAGGCAACTGAATTCTGAAACACAGAATCTCTTACACTCCCACAATCTCTCTTTATTTTTTTATTTGTTCACAGTATTTTATGTCCGTACAGTTTCAAGTTCAAATCAAATCATTGTTTATTTGCCCAAACAAACATACAAAATGCCAGCATGAGTTGTTAAAATTAAAATATCATGCAATGTCAAGTTTGCCTAGGGAAAAGGCATACAAATGTTGATATAGAATACATTTCAATATAATTATTCTAGATTATCAAATTTAATAATAATAAAATATTTGCAAATATCAATAAAATAATGCAAGTCTAAATTACCATTCTAGAACGTCAGATAAAAAAGATTAATGTTGTACCATTAAGCCAGAATTAACAAAACACTTCATAAGCTAAGCCACACATAATAAATTTCCTCCTATTACATAATGCAAGTTAAGAGAATTTATCACGACACCGCGCATGGAACGCAAAATAAAATATGAAGAGAGCTCGCTATATCTTAACATTAGGCGGAGGGAACGCGCCCCGAGGGGCAGGCCCCAACTATTCATATTATGCGTTTTGTTTTAAATAATACATTCTGTATGAATTGGATGGTATGGCGTTTTATATGAGTGCCATTCGTAAAAGGTTTCGTGAAACTATGGCCCTATTTTTCCTAACACCCAGAAGAAGCCTATTCACTCTAACTCTGAAGAGATTCGGGTTGAATTCGTTCGGAAACACAGACGCAGGCAGTGAGTTCCACTCTTTTGCTGTGCGCATTTTGAAGGATGTTTGAAAGCGCTTGGTGCGAATTGATGTAATGGCAACTAGGTAAGGATGATACCTTGCAGTGTGTCTAGATGTAAGATGCTAGAAGGCGGCCGGTGGGATGAGGTCGTGGAGTTCTTGAGTACACTCACCGAAGTATAGTATGTAGAAGACTCATAGTTGGGTTGCTGAAAGTTGCACGGCTGCAGTCGACCGATACGATTCTTGTCATGTTTTTTTAGTTTTAGCGAATTTAGGATTTGTTGTCTCATTTTTTTTATCGACTGATTTATACATTATTAAAATAAACAGACGTTGAATTACGTGAACGAAGCCACGGGCATAGCTAGTACGTAATATATTTTGTGGCAGCTAGTAAGTCCATAACTACATCAAAGATCAACTACTGACAGCCAGCACCAACGGTTTAAAGTGATTATACAAGAGTTAATTTGATTTAATTAAGATTTAACAAGGCACATCCACCGACAGATATCAACAAGCAGTACACCTTTTATGACTCAGCCACGAGCTTCTCCCTATGAAACAAACTTTTTATTTTTATTTTACAGAAGTACAAACCTGAAGTACTTAAAGACATTTTAGTTTTCCCCAAAATCCTGACGGCACAGGGCTACATCTTAAACATCTGAAATCATCGGCCGGCACTAAAGTAAAGCGTCGTCGAAAACGCGCCATTAAAATGTAAAAGTCGACGCGCCGGTACAAATAAACTGTCTTCGACCCACGACAATGGGGCAGGTCTTAGGGCGAGATGAGCGAGGAATGAGGGTTTACTAAGTGTGTTAGAACGTGAAATATCTAAGACACATCATGGTAAGCAAGGGTAAAATAAGTGCAAATTTCGTGATATAAAAGTGTACTGAAACGATGCAATACTTGTAGTGCTCCTGAAAAACAATAAAAATAGGAAAGGACGGTTGTTATATATCCTAATTTTGTGTTAAACTTGTACATCAGCGGTGCTATTGTTATAATATTATGTTGGAATATTTTGTATTTAATAAATAATAAGAAGAAAGACCTCTCTTACAAATCAGTTCAAAAGTTGTAAAACTAAACGTATTTCAGATTTTATACGAAACTTACCTGAGCATTATTTATGGCTCTGTTTTCTTTTCATCCTTGTTCCATCTGCAAGTTAAAACAAGTCTACTAATTTGACTTCAACCACATCAGGCTAATTTTAGAATACATTATATTGCATAATTAAAGAAAAAAATAACACTTCACTAAACCAACCCAGCTCATTTCCCACTGCCACCGCATCTTACCAACCGAGATCTAATTCTTTAATTATAAAATGCAAATTGAACAAAATCTGAGACGGCAATCAATGTGTCCCACTGGGCGTTTATGGGGTGGAAACCCGATAGAGACCCGATGGACGGTGAACGCATTGTAACAACTGTTTGCGGGATTAGTTCGGAGACGTGTCTATGAAAGAAATTTGGCTCAATTTATGGGCCAGTGGAGTAGGAACTGTTTTTTGAGGTAGTGGTTTTAAGGGTCTTCTTTTGCGATTTTAGTGTTGTTTTGAGTGGAGAATTGGTTGATTTTTAAAAAGTTTGTACGTAAAATTGGTTTTTAGATAAATAAGCAGTAGATATCATAACTGTGTATTATAGATACACTGTGTTGCAAAATTCTAAGAAATCAAGTGCAAATCGATCTTATTGCGTTCAATGTGGACGTACCTACTTGTAGTTTCGCTTAGTAAAAATCGCTTATCGGTATAATCCCTACTAATATTATAAATGCGAAAGTAACTCTGTCTGTCTGTCTTTCGGTCTGTCTGTCTGTCTGTCTGTCTGTCTGTCTTTGCTTCACGCCTAAACTACTGAACCGATTTGTGTGAAATTTGGTACAGACATAGTTTGGAACTTGAGAATGGACATAGGATAGTTTTTATTACAAAAAATAAAATATAAAGTAAAATTTATTCCGGACATACAGCGCCATCTATTGGTCAAGAGTCGGCATCAGAAGTCACTATTCCACGCGAACGAAGTCGCGGACAAAAGCTAGTATAAAATAAATGGAATCGCCCCGAGCCATCAGAGGGAAAGTCACTTACTGTTAGATTTATTCCTAAATTATAATTATTAGATTCACTTTGCATAGCATAATCATCAATACGTGTCTGTTGGCTCTCGGACAATTCTCTACTGTCTATTTTATAAATCCTATTCTAATATTTACCAGACGCTTAAAAGTATATTTTGCCAGCCAGCATGCTAAAAGGTTTGTAACCCATGCAACCTGCGTCGCAGAAATATTAAAGTTTATTTTATCTATCTAATAAAATAGGTAAATATAGGTCAGTGCATCATGATTGTTTTCCTTCAAATATCACAACCGTTTCTTCAAGAAAATCTTCCCAAGGAGCAGGGAAGAAAAATACCACGTAAAAAGGCCAAGTATCCTTATGACAGAAAGTAACTTTTTGTAGGTATATTTGCTATAAAATCCCAACAATCCCGTGACAGTAACATTGTAAACAGTTGAATGCAGCAATAAAATCGTTCGCATTAATTCCGCTTCGGTTTAGCGCCCGAGGCAACAGATGTCGCCTTAATAAAACCAAATCATTGTTCGTTCAGCGCTCTGTGACATGGAGGTACGAAAGGAGTTGCAGTTTTGTTGTGTTGTCTAACAAAAAATTGATGTAAATAATATACAATGTTATAGTTGTAATTTGCTGTCAATGCAAGCATTTGCAAGCTTTTGGCGGCTTCATAATAGCATAGTTATTGAATAGTTTTCTTATATGCCACGTAAAAAATACGAGTAATGTTTATACAACTAACCAATAGGAAAAGGATTTTTTTTTTAGGTTTGTTTTGGGTCTATTCTAGGTCCGACCAAGTCGACGATGGAGTGAGCTTACCTAGAAGAAGCCTGTTCACTCTAACTTTGTAGACATTCGGGTTTTTAATGGAACTCAAAGCTGATTTCTATGGAATTGTGTTAAAAAAAAAAAAAATGTGTTTGGTCGGTAAAAAGGTGTACTGAAATTACATGAATACAAAATAACTCTTAGCTTTGAGGACTAACCTATATAATAAAGGTTATTTCCTCCAACTCGACTCTACCACGAATCATCTAATTGTCATTTTTAGGGTTCCGTACCCAAAGGGTTAAAACGGGACCCTATTTCTAAGACTCCTCGATCCGTCTGTCTGTCTATCTATCTGTCACCAGGCTGTATCCCATGAACCGTGATATCTAGACTGTTGATATTTTCACAGATGATGTATTTCTGTTGCCGCTATAACAATAAATACTAAAAACAGAATAAAAAAATATTTTAATGGAGCTCCAATACAACAAACGTGATTTTTTTGCCGTTTTTTGCGATAATGGCACGGAACCCTTCGTGCGCGAGTCCGAATCGCACTTGGTCAGTTTTTAGATGTTCAATTTATTGAGGGATTGTTTTGTTGTCATTCTGAGTCGAGTAGAGATCCTTCAAGCTATCCTGGAATATGAGCGTCAAACTATGGTCAGAAAAGTAACACGAAATAATGAAGAAATAAACTAATCTTTTATTTTTTTATAAACATCAAATCACTTCTTTGTTAGTGAGTTCTATTCCATCGTAAAAGTTTCGTAGCTCGCCTTAAACTCAAATCTATCATGCGAAGATTTCATAAATTCGCGCAAATCGTCCAGTGATCAATATCGTGAATTATGTTCCTTAACTATCACTTAGACATCAATCACACCTTACAGGAAAATTGCTTCGGGATTCGAAACCGATTTCTTGATGAAATCGGCTTCGAATCAAGTTTAATTTAGGCTAGATTCTTGGAAAACAACCGTTTTAAAATTATTTGATAATTTTTTGTTAATTAACTTAACTTAATAGTAATTTTAAATGCAAAAAGTTCGCAATTTTCTACAAAAATATTACACTATCTTCTTTAATCAACCAATACTAATATTGTAAATCTAAAAGTGTACCTATCTCTTTGTTGGAGTATTACTTCATGATGCAACAAACATATAAACAGTTTCTACAACAATCAGCAGTAAACTTTTAAACAACTCAAAGAAGAATAATTTTAAGTAGATAAACTTAAAATCCAGGTTCATGATCAAGAAGAAGTCATAAGATGCATATGAAACCACAGGCATCATAATCATTATTATCAGCAAGTCATAAAACATGCCAGCACTCAAACACACACATATTGACACACAGTAACAACTAATTACACACAGTACAGCAACCGCAGAGAAATTCATTAGCAACGCTGGCGACCGAAGTTTAGTGGTCTGTTTATTAAAATCGATGCGACCACGCCACGGCCACGCCATAGCCACGCCACGACCACGCGGCGACTACTGAGAGTATTTGCAAAGAGCGCACGCTCGTATTGTTTTGTTCACTTGCAAGCGTATAGATTTGAATGAGTATGAGACTTATCGATTCAACAAGCTAATAGTGAGTGACGCACGAGATTTTTCTTTGGCAAAAATGACAAACTTAATTTTTTCCCCTTTTTTTCAATGTTGGAACCCTTTAGGGTGTGTATTATCAAAACACCTCCTCACTAACGCGAGCACCATTTTTATACAAGGCACTCTTTTTAAAAATACTCTTTTTGACAAGTTTCTATTAGACCCAGTGGTTTATGCTGTAAAGACAAAACGAAATGTTGGAACTGCCATTTTAGTTTTCGCATTTACAGCGTGGGGTTTAGATTTTCGTATCTGATTTTTTGCGAGTCTCAGCTCACAAACTTTTTTTTAATTCAAGAGTCTCAACTTTTTTCTGCACTCAACATTAAGAAGTTAGTCGCATTGTACCAGAACATTCCACATTCCCTTGTCACGCCGTCGACTCTTCTCCTGACCTACCATACTCAACCATACTTTCCACATTAATTTTCAGAACCCAGTGACATCCGCTTCAAAAAACCTTATTTAAGAGTAGAGTGACGTAGCGTGACAGTCGATATTTTCGTATCATCCGTGTGATATATGGCTGGGGTGACAAATGACAATGATGGCACGCTCCTGGGTCTAGGCCAGGAGCGTACACAGTACACAGTCACACACGTACAATATATTTGGTTTTTATATTTGAAAATGATAAGTTGACGGTTTATAAAAGTCGTAATGTTATGTATTTAAGTTATGGTATTTAATTTTTGAGTTCTTGGCCTTTCAATATTTTTTTATTTAGTAGTTGTTGTGTTTCCACAAGACACATAAGAGGCAATGTTAGAATCACAAATAAATCATCGTGCTGTCTTCATATAAAAACAAACTGGCACAACACAACCAAACCGTATGTCAAGCGACAGCTTTTACAGAGTTTATTTCTGTCTGAGGCACTAATCCGATGCCGAACAGGGCAGAACAGGGCCCATAAATAGAATGACGTGTGCTTCAAAGTACTTACATAAGTTTTCTTAAAATTTTCAAATAGGTAACATCTTACGTGGTAAGTATGTGCTTAAATAACTTAATTTTTTGAAGTCGGTGTCCATAACGCAAAAAATGGTATCTACGAAAGACACCGACTTCAAAAAATTAAGTTATTTTTCACTTTGTAGTTTAGTATTTGGAAGTCGGTAGTATTTTTTTGCAAAAAGTTTTTTTATTTTTCACTTTTTAGTTGTACGTACCTAATAGGCAAGTTAGTAAGGTAACTTTAACGCCAAAATAGATTTCATGAAACTTGAACATATCCGGTGAAATGAGAGATCTGCGTACCCCTTCAGAGCGTACTGGCGTGATGTTATGTTATGAAATGGTATAAACAATAAACAGAAATGCGATTGCAGCAATCCCGAGAGATTTGCCGTTATTTATTGAAGAGTTCTGTTGTATATCTCCGAAGTTCTTCATCAGATCTTCAGCAAATTAAAATGGGACCAATTTCGGAACATATTTTTTCAAACAATAAAAGAATTTTCAAAATCGGTCCACAATTGACGGAGTAATCGGTGAACAAACACAAAAAAAAAAAAAAAAAAACACACTTGAAGTCGAACATAGAACCTCCTCCTTTTTGGGAAGTCGGTTAAAAAGTAATAAAACAGTTTACTCAAATTCATGAAGACAAAATGGCATGAATAATGACTAGTCTTACGGGGCATTTAACACAAAAAAGTAGTTATAAGCTTTACATCCTTAGCTTTGTATACAAAAAATTGGCAATACATTATATAACAGCACAGTGTGTGCATCAACAAACAAAACCTGCGCTCAGCTAGACACCCAAATATTTACGCTACAGGATTTCTCTTAGGAACATGCCCAATCTAGCGGTTCTCAGATGTGTTCACCCAATCGAATTAAATAATCTTTTTGCAATACAACTAAAACTCAAAATCATGTATTTCTCTTTTAAAATTTTTAGGTGGTGCCGGTGTGTTCTTATCATGGATTCGGTGAAGACACGAGCTGTAAACACTACTGCCGTTTAGTGTGAGTGATTTTCTGTATAACAATAAATCCGTGATTTAATTAAGTTTACATAAATTAGAAACACCAATCATCTAGATAGTGAAAACCTACAACAAAATAAGGACACTTTATTCTTTATAATCTCCTTTCCACTGTTTAAGAGAACGGAACGTCACCTCATAATCATATGCATTACACACTCTGAGCCAGCGGTTTTGTCCACCAGCTCCAAAATTACAACTCCCCAAGCCAATGTGATCGTTAAGCACATTACAAGTGCTATTAAACAAAATTATTATCGTCTGCACCGTGGAGATAATACCAGGACCCTTGATTACTGATTTTGTTTGTTTATACGAGTAATATAGGCAAAGGCATGAATGCTGTTAGGCAGTTTAAGATACCATATTTCCTTTCAAGGTTGAGTGGTGAGTCAGCGCTTATATTGGATTAGCGATTTCCTAAGGACTTTTGCAAATTATTGTAGATTAACCGATTATATGGGGCCTTTGGGCTAAGATTCGAGTTGAAAATCTTATCATATTCATTTGCAAAGATTTTTTTTATTTTAGGCACTTTTCAATGTTGGAAAATGGATGGCTTTCAACAAAACATCGGGAGGTAGTATGCTCAAACTCTACTTGAAAAATAGTGTCATAATTATTATCTTTCTAAAAAAAAGTCCTGTGTGAACTTTCCCTTATTATTTCAAGGGTTCTAATGGCTTTGCTCACAAAATAAATAAATTTAAAAGTTGAAAAGACAACCCGCGGTACTATACATGGTAGTATACATATACCTACAGTAGGTTACTTGGTGTAAGTACCGGCGTAGTGCAATTAATTATATTGCAGTAATCATCTAAAAGTCAACCACAGTCACTGCCACAGATGTCATCTACCAGATTGAAATGAAAAGTGTTAAAACCCCATGTTGATAATTTTAATACATTTACTTTGCGGAAGCCTACGCATGCATAATACTATGTTTTAATCACGCAAGTGCTAACACGTGGTAGCAAACACACTTTATTTAAATTATTATAATATGTGGTTACATTTGCAATATAAATACTATAAGTACGCCGAACAGGATCCTGTCAGAAAGAAGATGTCGCTAACATTGAAACATTTTATGAAGATCTACAAACGGTTATGTAAAATACTTATAGAAACTTAATCGTTATGGGAGATTTCAATGGACAAATAGGAATGTGTAAAAACAGTGGTGAAAGTTATACGGTGGAAAAATACGGAAATTGTAAAAAAAACAAAAATGGCTCTAGATTAGTGAATTTTGCTATGGAAAATAAACTCAGAATTCTTAATAGCTTCTATAAGAAAAAAAGAGATGGACATGGATCTCTCCAAATAGGCTTTATAAAAATGAAATTGATTTCATCCTGTCTAATAACACCTAATATATTAAGGATGTATCGATCATTCACAGTCTGAATTTCAACTCAGACCATCAAATGGTTCGCGCTACACTAACAGGCACACCGATAAAAAGGAAAAGAAGATTCCATCATGATAATACAGCTCTGGTATGTACTGGTAATAGTGAGAAACTCATAAATCATCTAAAAGAAGTATTAGGAAAGGAAAACGGGAAAGCACTACCAATCCAAGAAAAATATGATAAAATTGTAAACCTATTGAAAACAGAAACAAAGAAAATAGACATAGATAGTAAAAGAATAATCACAGACAAAACATTCCAACTATTGCAAGAAAGAAAAGATCTATTGCACAGGAAAGGAAATGAAAATTACCGTCCATAAATATCTGAACTAAGTAAAAAGATAAATGAACATATTAGAAACGACAACAAACTTAAAAGCCAAAAAACATTAAAGAAGTATATAGAAAAAAGTGGTGGAATCAAAAAGGCTTTTAAAGAACTAAATAGGAAAAAATACTGGATGCTAAGAGTAAAAACTAAAGAAAATAACTACACAAACAAATGGGAAGAAATATTGAAAGTAGCTACAGATTATTATTGAAACCTCTACCGAAGCGAGAATCTTAAATTAAGAACAAGGAACATAACGAACTATGAGTCGATCCCGGAAATACTCGTGAAAGAGACAATAAGGGCGATCAATACACAAAAACAAGACAAGACACCTGGAGCAGACCAGATAACAAATGAACTCCTAAAATCCATAATCACGGTGATTGCCCCCATTTTGACAAGTATATTTAACGAGATATTGGAGACCGAAATTATTCCCGAAGACTGGACAAAATCAACAATAACATTGCTACACAAAAAGGAAGACAAGGCAGAAATAGGGAACTACCGTCCTATCAGTTTAATGTCCAATGTGTATAAAATTTTCTCAAAAATTATTTTATCAAGGATCACCTGTATCCTGGACGAAAATAAACCTAAAGAGCAAGCAGGTTTTCGGAGCAAATATTCGACTGTAGACCATATTCATGCCTTCACTTGCCTCAGGGGCAAGTTTGACAAAAATATAAGGAATACAATAAAATATATTATCTGGGATATGTTGATTACAATAAAGCCTTCGACTCCTTAGAACATGAATATATTTGGGAAGCTTTGCGGATACAAGGAATACAAGACAAGTACATACAAACACTGGAAAATAAATACTCAAAATGCACAGCACAGGTCTGCCTGGAAACGACGGGAGAGGAGTTACCAATACAAAGAGGCGTGAGACAAGGGGACCCTATATCACCAAAGTTATTTTCAGCAGCACTAGAGGCGATATTCAGAAATCTACGATGGGATCATAATGGACTTAATATAAACGGGGAAAACCTAACTCATTTACGCTTTGCAGATGATCTTATCCTATTTTCGGAATGTCCTAAAAAACTAGAGCAAATGCTGCAGGAACTATCGGAAGAAACTGCGAAAGCAGGACTTACAATGAACACAGAGAAAACAAAAGTTATGACTAACAGTTCACAAACATATAACATTATTGTAATTTCCGGAAAAAAATATTATGTACACGAATACATTTACTTGGGACAGCTTATTTCTCCAAAGCATACTAGATATAAAGAAATTGAAAGAAGAACAGCCAATACATGGAGAAAATTTTGGTCGCTCAGTGAAGTAATGAAGAACAAAGACATGCCTATGAAAGAAAAGAGGAAAGTATATAGCATGTGTATTTTACCTTGTTTAAATTATGGATGTCAAACATGGGCGCTGACAGACAAACTAATGAACAAAGTCAATGTGTGTCAAAACGGCATTGAATGGAGTGTAACTGGTGTATTAGACGAAATAAAAAACACAACAAAATTTAAAAATGCCAAAATGCATGACTCTAAAATGGAGATGGACAGGACACATGTTAAGACAAAAATCAGATAAATGGACAAAAAGAATTACTGAATGGTATCCTCGGGACGAAAAGAGAAACAAAGGCCGACAAACAAAGCGTTGGGAAGATGACCTTAAGCGTGTGGCTGGTCCAGAATGGATGAGATTAGCTAAAGATAGAGAGAAGTGGAGGCTCTTAGAGGAGGCCTTTGTCGAAGGACAAGCTGTGGAAATTGACACCGATCGTCATTGATTAATCTAAGTTGAATTAATAATATTGTAAACAGCAATAAAGGCTTATTTTATTTTATTAAGTACGCCGATTGTTTAGTACCTGATTAAATGCAAGTAGTTTTAATTACATTTGATTAAAATAATGTTGATATAAAATTGCAATTTAAATGTGATCATAATCTGGACCGCATTCTTAGCATTTTAAATAAAGCCCAGTCAAAATCAAAATCATTTAATTCAATTAAACCATTCAATGGTACTATTGAATCGAGAATCAAGCACATACATTATCTCTTCTTGTGCTAGTTTTAAAAAGTCCTAATCACATAAACTCATTCATTTTAACTAGTGCATTTACAGGGTAGAGTGATGTTGTGTTTCCAAGGATTCTGAAAGTTTGTTGAGAGATTTTTCAATAACTACTCAGCATCTTGTTAATTGGGCATCCCACAATATGGCGGCCAAAATCCGCCATGTTTGTTTATTTTTAACGTCACTTAACTAAGAACACTTGGACCGTCCAAGTGTTCTTAGTTAAGACGTATCTAACGACTAACGATATTTAGATCCGTCTATCGGTTTGAAATATATAAGGTAATAAATAACATTACATAGATACAAGATACGCGCGAAAAACATAACCCTTTCCTTGCAGTCGGTTAAAACACAAGTCGCGTTCTTCCACCGCAAAAAGTTGAGAGATCGAATATAAAACCTACTCGTATAATTTAATCAGTAGGTACATTAAAAATTGGACAGCCAACAAAAAAACGGCCTGTGCATCAACTACGGATTTTCTCACGTCCGTGTTCCATTAGGTATGTACACTATTTACCAAGTCCCTATCTGTAATGTAAATGTAGGTTGCGCAGGTGATAAATAATTTTACAAACCGATTTTTTTAATTTATTTTTTATAGGCTATCGTTTAAAAATCAAATCAAGCCAAAAAAATCTGTGTGTTTATAAAATTAAATACCTAAGTTTAGTCTGCTATAAGATCATTAAGGGCCGGTTTTAGATCCATGGTTAACTCAACCAATGGTTAAATAAATATGCTAACCAATGGTTTCAAGTTTCGGTAAAACGCGTTTATTCTTCAATTGTTAGTCCAGCAAATGGTCAAAATAAGTAACTCTCCAACTTATTTGACCATATATGCATTTTCTTGTCTTCTAAATTGACTGTAATTTGGGCAAATGCTTACTAAAAAGGCTTCAGGCTTCTAGCTTTATCCACAATGAAGTAACAAGAGGGTCCAAAATGTCCTGAATGGATTCGAGTAAAGGATGCTACGGGTGAGCCTTCGTTTGTTCGACTTATTACTTATTATTATTTAGATAAAAGCTATAATCAAATTGATATTCTTATACCAAATTGCGAAGTACTCAAAATATGCCTCGAACAAAAAACAATTCTACAAGGAATAACATTACATTACTTAACACTACCTCCAACCCTTTCTCTACCGCAGCCTTACAAAAAAAATATCTTCTACAAACACTTAAAACAATTGAAAGCACGCAAACTGTCCTACCGTACTTTAACATTAAAAGTGTTCGCTAACCCGTCAGTGTACACGGACAAATTAACAGCAGAACGTGTCTTATCAGTTAACCCGTACAGAACAACCGGACCGGTTGTGTTCGCAACAATCGTTAGCCGGGAGCGTACAATTCATACGAATTGGCCCTCGGATCCCAGACGCAGCAGTCGAAAGGGGCTTTTATATGTTACGGCGTGGAGGATTTTACTGGGCTCCCAGATTTATATTAGTAAACAGTAACATACGCTCAGACTGTATGGGAAGTTTTGATACTACCGTTTCTAGTTAGCTGCCGAGGCGTCTACGTACTGGTTATGGCATGGACAGAATTGTAGGTATAAAATTTGACTACTGCCTTATTGAAGTGTTTCTGAAATATCACACTAAAGCATTAAGGAACAAGGCAAAAACATAAGTTAATCTATACATCTATGATGTAGGTACATAGTCCTGCAGTATGGAAAAAATCTGTTTGAAATCATCAGTTGAGCACCTTGACGCTTTGCATACAAAGCTCTCATGTTAGTAATGGATTAGAATACTCTACCTCATTTTCAAATCCAGTAAAATAACCGGTTTCATGATATCTACCAGACAACTTCAATAGTAGTTAGACTACAGTTGAAGTAGCCTCATTCTTTGTAAGTAAAAATAGAAAATTATATTTTTCGTATAACAAAAGAATCTACAAAAATACAAGAAAATCCAAGTGGAAAAATGAAATGCTTATGATCATAAAAATAAAAGAACAATCGTAAGGTATAAAGGCCTCATCCGTCCCGCGGGTACGACCTACTATTAATATTTCAAAGTTCATTTTATTTTATGGGTTGAAATGAAAAAAGGTCAAGTGCGAACCAGTAGTATAATTCAAGCTTGTTTTTACATTAAAAGTGAAGTAATAAAACGCATTTTATGTGAACACGTTTTTAAGTAATAATGCTTAATTGTAACTGTGAAGTTTCATTAGCTGTTATTTTTTTTTTATGTTTTTGACGTTTATGTTTGTAATAAATTAAATGATTAAATACTGTTTTGAGTTATGCTTATAACAGTTTTTTTTTGTTTGAGAAGAGGCGGCAATATCAGTTAAATGTGAATTTCATTGTATGATAAAAACAGCAATGCGGAGAAAACAAATCCTAAAGCTGTATCTATGAATTGCAAAAGCGTTTGAACAAGCTTGTTTTTACATTAAAAGTGAAGTAATAAAACGCATTTTATGTGAACACGTTTTTAAGTAATAATGCTTAATTGTAACTGTGAAGTTTCATTAGCTGTTATTTTTTTTTTATGTTTTTGACGTTTATGTTTGTAATAAATTAAATGATTAAATACTGTTTTGAGTTATGCTTATAACAGTTTTTTTTTGTTTGAGAAGAGGCGGCAATATCAGTTAAATGTGAATTTCATTGTATGATAAAAACAGCAATGCGGAGAAAACAAATCCTAAAGCTGTATCTATGAATTGCAAAAGCGTTTGAACAGTGATACGTGGTCGCTCAAAATTTTCCTCAACTGAAGGATTAAGGGAAACCAACAATGCAATGGAGGGGGGGCTCGGAGTTTCCTTGCTTGATCGAATCTGAAATGAAGACAAGAGCAAGAGATCCAGGGTTACTAACATAGCCCGAAGAATTGCCAAACTTAAGTGGCAATGGGCAGGGCACATTGTGCGTAGAATGGATGGTCGATGGGGTCGAAAAGTTCTGGAGTGATAATCGCTTACCGGAAGATGCAGCGTTGGAAGGCCTCCCTCTAGGTGGAGTGACGACCTGGTCAGGGCTGCGGGAATCTGGTGGGTGCGAGACGCACAGGTCCGACCAGTGTGGCTATGCTTGGGGGTCGCCTATGTTTAGCTGTGAACGTCTTTCGACTGAAATGATGATGATGTGTTGAGCAGTTAAGCTCAGCAGTAACGGCCCTGAATTAGGAGTTATAGATAGTAGGTTTGGACTCAGGCTGGTGGTGTACTTTGTGTAATTTATGTCATCACTATTGCTCTGTGAAAGATAATATCTGTGAATCAGCCGGTTCTAAAACCAGAAAATCAGACATGAGACATCTACTTATATGTCGAAGTCAACTAGTTAAATTAGCAAGCTAATTTGACGCCTAGAAAGAATGTTAATTGAATTAAAATGATTCAACGTTTAACAACTTGGCGTACTGAAAGTCAGCCTTTTGATGATGACTGACCAAGACCAAGCCAAATGATTCAAATTTAGGTCAGTTTTTTTGCGCTTCGCTGCAAAGTTCAAACATTGTGCTCAATGACATGGCTAGTTGTTCTTCAGCAATTTAATTGGATGCTGACGTTTAATGAACGGCCAAAGCATCCAATGAACTGGCTAATTTAAGGCTTATGTTTAACTTACCACCAGATATAGTAACAAATAGCAGACAAAAGTAGTAAATGATCACCAAAATGAAACTCGCATTTTAATGTTAAATTATAACCAAAGTTTTAACACTTTGCTATCCTATTTAAGTAAAATGACTCCAAGTAAATCATGAGTAACCCAAAAATAGTAAATGATCACCAAAATTAAACCAACATTTTAAAGTAAAATTATAACCAAAGTTTTTAAATTCTGCTATCCTATTTAATGAGTTTAAAAATGAGTAAAAAAATGAGTTTTGCTTGGAAGTAGCGCTCGCCGGCCGCTGCCGCGGCACCGCGGTCTACCAACGGCAACCTATTTCACCCGGTCAAAATAACCTATTTCACAACATTAATTTGGTGATCATTTAATAAATTTGGTGGTCGAATACAATTTAAAGTGGAGTCGTGACTAAAATAGCTGGTACTATTGTATTTTTAGACTTTATTTTTCTGGTGTTAAGTAGATATTTTTGGTTACAAAACTAAGGGTATCAAAGCATTTTATGGTGGTCATTATATTTATCCCCCTAATTTAACCAGATGGCCAACATCACTCTTAACGGAAAGTGTTAGATTACAGACCACCAGAGAGGAAGCCTGAGTCCCAGCTGTGGGAACATTATCGGCGGTTAGTGTTAATGCTAAGCATGCATAGCACTCTGAAATACATTGTTAAATTTACCTCTTGCTTGCCACAACTGAAGCAACGCATGAATTTGGAAAATTGGCAACAGCGCCTACCCGTTCCACTTCGCTAGTCATTCACGGCAACTGGATATAAAAACCGGAACGCCCGGAGGCATTATTAAAATTTCAAAGCATGATTTCATAGAGAGCCCTTTCATTAGGCTTAGGGCGATTAAATGGCCGTTCGAGCCTTTAAAATATTAATAGTTTTTATTACCGCCTGCGGTGCTTCCGATTTATGTAACATCAATTATAATGAAGTTAGGTTTATAGGAGTAATCATGGGCAAGGCGACTTTTTCCTCCTCCTGGGTAAAAGCGTCAGCAAATAAAAAACAACTCGCTTCTTCTTTATAGAAAATACTAGACAATTGAGTATGATAATTAAAGTTACCTTAGGACGGGGCGAGGATCGGGAGGTTCCTGTTCAGGATAATGCGGTAGGAAACGCCCGGGTGTCACCATTGTGTGGATCGCCCGGAGGACACGGTAGAGCATAAGGTGGAGTTCTGCCCGGCTTGAGCGGAGCAACGCCGTGTCCTCGTGGAGGCGATCGGCGGTGGCGACCTCTCGCGTCCAGCCCTGGTTCAGGCCCATGGTATCAAGCGAGAGGGCATAGGCAGCTGTCACCACCTTCTGCGGAGGAGTAATGCTCGCTAAGGAGGAGGCAGAATGTGCGAGGGAGACACAATGGAGACGCCCTCACCCCCAAGCCACCGTAGGAGATGCCCCGGGCGTCGGGAGTAGCAAGCCGATTCCCGGCCACCGTAGGCGCGGGCTTGCGGACGGCAAGTAATGGGGTAGCTCGCCGTCCGATAAGGACTAGGCCCGAGTCGACGGCGCGTAAGGTTCCACGCGCGCTTCAAAGAGATGTCAGCAAAAACTGACGGGGTCCGCTAGGGCCGATGCCTGTCTGGGTCGCGGTTAAATTTAAAAAAGGGTTACCGCGGCCCTGGATCAAGCAACTGAAGGAACACGTGTGGTTTTTAGCCAGTAAAAGTCTGACACGCACTGTTGCTTCACCCAGAGCGGGAGAAGTCATTGGATGATATCCCACCCAAAAAAAAAAGTACGGGGCAAGGATCAATTTGTTCGACTGTTTTTAGGTTTGTAGAAGGTTTTATGGATATTTCTGTCACTTTTGATAAGCTACAACATCACTCAGTGTCATATACTTTTTATGCCAAAAACATATGCATACCGTTCCTGCAGAATGGCCAACAAAGCGAAAAGGCGGGGAAAAACTAAGTTCTTTATAAATGCTATCACTGTTTTATTTTCGGTTTGCCAAAATGCGAACTGTCTTACATACACTGATGTACATATTTTTGCTACGACGTGAGCTATTCTCATGTCGCCGCAACATTTCTGTACAAAAAGGCTCTTTTCCCTACAGAAAATCAATAATGGGGCATTAATAAAGGATTATTATTACCAAGAAAACGCATCTATAAAATAAAATCTTAAAGCCTCCTGGCGCAACGTAGCAATTTATGCAAAAATCTAAAGTGAATTCACAGTTGCACGTGAAGACGGCACTCTGTCTCGCTAAAACTTGCCTCTGATATTTGATTATCTATTTTAAAACTTTGCTACATAGGGCGCGGTCATACTTGAGAGCTTTCCTGTTCTGAAAATACTTATTAACAAGAAATTTGTTTATTTTTAAGGTATTTTGTTACTATTGTCTTACTGCCGCTATTTCATTAAGGTTTTGACCTAGTGTAGACCATTCACTTTGCTGACACGACAGTTTCACGGCATCGTCGGTGGCGCATAGGTCACTTTGGCTGCTCTTTGGGGCCTACAGGGCAGGACAATAATTAGGGCATGGTTGGACTGGGCTCCACGTCCTCACCTCACCCTGCTACTATTCCGTCAAGGTAGCCCCACTAAGCGAGGTTGGACTTACAACTTTTTAGCAATTCTAGGACTTACAAGTGGACTACGGAAGGTAAGACCCTGCGGTAAGATGCTCTCTTGGAGAAAAATAATGAGTGGGGGGAGGAATAATTAGTACATTTATTTAATTATGTATATTTTACACTTATGTACGTATGTACTTATGATTAATTTCATATTATTCTAAAATTGTACACTGGACTACTTCTCGTCTTCCTTTTGTAAACTTTCTCTATTACCTATTATTTATTCTGTGCTTATTACTCTAAGGTTTGCTGGTAAAACTCTACTTTGAATTATACTCACCTTTGTACAACAAGTCTATAATCACTCTATGTTGTATGTCATTTTTGTGTACAATAAAGAGTTAAGAATAGGAAAAGTGTCTTGCCAGTTTGTTGCGGGTATGGGCCAGATTACCTAACTCGGGCACTTGTGTCTACTTCTCAATCTTTGCGTTGGCAACAGCTTTCCCAAAGAGGTTAGTAGTCAGACAGGTGGCTGACTTTGAAACATATTGTACCAAATCATATTTAATACTGCGAACACTAAGAATTATACATTTTGAAAGCATTCATCTTTGACAGAAATATTCTCAAGTAAATTTTCTTGAAATTTCTTTCAAAATACCAACTGGACATTCCTTCAAGAAGATATAAACAAGGACACCATTTCAGTAGACTTTATGAAGCTATTTCCTAGGTCATGATGACAAAGTAAGCTAATAAAAATGCTGTTTATTGTATAGCTTCTCCATCTAGTTAAGCTTTATAGACACTCAACCTATAAAAGAGTTCAGGATAGCTGTAAGAATACTAGATATCTAATGAGCACGGAGTTAGTGTCGCTAAACTAAGTTCAGAATTATGTAGTGTTATTCTGTAAATAGCTCACCGTGAAAACTTCGGTGAAATAAGCTTGAAATGAGCTGTCAATCACAGGTAACGGTGAAGGAAAACATCGTGAACACCTGGACTTATTATAGTTAAGTGTGAAATAGCCAAATCAGAGGCCGTTGGGGTTCCCAGAGGTGAAATAAATAACTCTGACACTAGAGGTGGCCACATCCTCACACGAAAAAAAAAAGAATACATAGGAAAACTGAAAACCATTATTTTCCTTGCAGTTCTTTACAGATCTCCCGACTTCACTGAAAAAATTAGTTTTCAATTTACCACTTTTGGGGACAATGGTGGTTTATTTGCACAGTTAATATTATAATCTATTTAATACATACCTTGTGCTTCAACACTTAAATCATTTAGCTTGGTTTTATTTTCTAATTCAATGTTTTAATTTAATTTCTGACAAGGTAGGCGTGCTTTTAATTTTTTAAATTATTTATTTTATTAACCTTTTTTTTTCCGGTGACTTTGCAAAAATCTAGCAGTATTTTTTGGCCACGATCATACCCATTATTAGAGTTTTGCAACTTCTTGATTTGTGGTGAAGATACCCTGATAGTAGCACGGCAAGTATGAAACCTCTTTTAGTTACAGGTACCATTGCTGGGCATCAACATCATTTGTGGATACATAATAGGAACATTACTTTAATGATTACTTTTTGATTTCTGATGACCCTTTAGACTTCTTCATGCACTTAAGTCGTACAATTACCCACTTGTATTGGACTAATAAACAGGAATGTTCCCCTCTCTCAGCGTGTCACTCAGTGAGTACAAAGCTTATACAAGAGCGGAATGTACTCTTTTATTTGTATTCATGACTCGCGGTCCTCCCCAGGGAATTAGCGGGAAGCGAAGCTAATCACGAAAACGCTGGCGCACCCCCGTTCCTGCTGACCTGTTATTGGGCTTAGCGTTTATATGTAAAGCAATTGCCTGCGATTTGTATGTTTATGCAATGGGAAGGTTAAATAAGAAACATTAATGGTGATTGCGAATAGGAGTAGACGTTGAAAGGCATATACTGCTATTATTGCCGCTCTTGTATCACTTGCTACATTGCTATTGCATCATCAAATATAGCCCGAATTCACCCATAGCTGAGTGTTACTCTCTCTTTGTTAATTTCAATCTCCATGTTCCGGTGCCAGCCTCATCCAGGTTCAAATTCAATTTAATGCATCCATAATGTATATACAGGTAGTAAATATAAGTTACAGAAACAATTATGGTCTCTGTGGGGCACAGCAACATTCAGCAGATACAGTCAGTGTCCAGGAAAGAGGAATAGCGCTAAATATTTTCCTTATGACATTTTAGTTATCTATTCCCTATTTATCTTATCATATCTTATGGAGGGGCCGAGAAATAACTCGGACACTTCGACGCATTGGGATCTTTTGTGGTCCCCTAGATACCCTACTCCTCCCTTATCTCGTTGAAAACTTTCTTATCTTCTTTTTGAGCCTATAGTATTCTGGTCTTGGATATCCTACCCCTAAGAGACTCATTCGCTTGCAAGGCAGTGCATCGCATGAGCACAGAAGGTGATCCATGCGTTCCGTATGTTTCTCACAAAACCTGCACATGGATGTCGTGGTTAGACCCATCTTCATGAGCATATTGTTGGTTCCAAAGTGGCCAATAAAGGCCCCAAGCAGGTAGCGGATTTGCCCCCTGCTTGTATTTCAAATGCATTCCCGTGCTTTGAACGTAGAGCCCAGGAATTTCTTGGAGTGTTCCAGACCGGTTCTCTATTTATAGAATAGAATAGAATGTACTTTATTGTACACCATAAAAGTCTTTATATCTGTTTTTATTTGGTTCAATCCATAATAACAGCAATGGCACCACCCATCTCGAAAAAAAACTAACTATAATTTTCCCAGTTTCTAGATAATTTTAATCAAAGAGTTACAATATAATCTTTGATTTTTTTTATCGTTAAACCAAACTGCAGTCTTCATAGATACGTACAGAATTTCATCCCGTAAATGTAGATCCAATTTTAGATTACCAATCCGGTTAGCCCAGTAACTCAATACGCACTAGAAAACTCAAAAAACTCATTCGCGAGTGTTTGCTGTTGGAGTCATCAATCAATCAATCAAGCCGGCTATCACAGTTTCACAGCTGCATACTCGCTTCTATGAGTGACGATTTTACAAAAATCAATTGAATTTTGATTGCTAACTACTTGCCTATAGTACCTACTGGTACCCAACTCACAGATTACGTTTAGGGTCATCATCATTAAGTCAAAACTTTTAAAACATAAACCACCTTTTTGTCTACTAACCAAATTCTTAGCTCTCAGTTATTTTGGTATGGTATACCTTAAGAGGGTGATAATCTGATGAAAATGCGTTGTTCCCGTGCTATTACTTAAAACAAAGGACTAAAAAAGTAAAAGGCAAACAAGCCGACTTTTCATTATGTACCTATTAGCCTATGAAAAGTCATGGTGTATCCTGAACCTGAATCCAATAATCTGAATAGAATAGAAAGCAGCAAAAACACGGGGGAAAGGGAAGTAAGGTCCATACAAGTAATATCAAACTCCTATCTCTAGAACAGGGGTCACCAATTACTTTCATTTAGGGTCAGTTTTTTTAAATAATATTATGACCGTCGCGGTCCGTACTTAAGGTTTAAAGGCCCACCCGCCTTAACATCGTCACGTGTATTTACTTTGAAATATTAAATTTTATTTAAACGTAACTAGAGATACAATCTTCAATTTTTATGAGATGACTAGCTGTCCCACGCGGCTTCGCTCCCGTCAACTGGCTACCTACCTACCCATCTACCCTAACTACTCTACCTACTCTACCTACCCTACCTACCCTACATACATGATTGTTGCGTAACTTAAACCGTTTACGCAGCGCACGCAACGGAAGCTCTCATAAAGTAATAATTTTGCCCGTTTTTGCATCATTTTTCATTTATGCTCTGCTCCTATTAGTCGTAGCGGTATGTTATATAGCCTATACAATTCCTCGATAAATGGACTATCCAACATGAAAAGAATTTTTCAATTCCAACCAGTAGTTCCTGAGATTTGCGCGTTCAAACAAACAAACAACAAACTCTTCAGCTTTATAATATTAGTATAGATTTGTCCGTTTTCAAATATCGACGGCGCTAAAGACAAAACGCGGGATGAATGATTAAATTACGTACTCAAGTAACACAAATAAATTGTATTGCACTGTTTTACTTAAAGTCCCCTGCTCTAGAAGGTAAAACTAATATCTTATTGCATTCGGGCGTGACTCAGTAGCTTCTCAGTAGATTTTGTCAACTACAAAATAGGAATATCTTCGCTCAGTTTAAACAAGTCCTTATGTCCGCGCCCTAACTCCGGCCGCCCCGGGGCCGCCGAGAGGCTAAATAGGTTAGTTTGAACTTAAAATTAGCCTGAAAGGTACCTCGGCGCCGTGCCGACATGACAATGAGGCGTCATGTTTACTGGCTGGGCGCTGGGGGAGTTTACTGGTTCTTAGAGGAAGGTGGGAGGATGCTGAAGTTGTGATTGTTTGTCATTTAACGGATACGTATTGCCGTGTGATCATTGTTTTAGACAAGAATAGAATAATTTATTAAAAATTAATTTACCTTTCCAGTGCGAGGATAAACGACAAAATAAAATTAAATATATTTTTTGTTGCGTTTGCTTTACAAAAATAACAAGTTTGTCTTCAAAGTTGGATAAATTATAATTATTTATTAATTTGGACTACATGCAGAAAGGTACAAAGGTGGACTAAATGCCTTAAGCATTTTCCAATAGTCATCCAAAAACAATGCATTTTTAATTAAACTTAGTCAAAACTAGTTGGAAAATAACAACAAGAAAGAGTACATTGTATCATAGTTATTTTCAGAACATGAAATATTCTTGCATTCACAATTTCGATGTTAAAATAATATTGCGAACGAAACTAAAACAATATAATCGCTCCAATTCACTCTAACAACATTATCAAGCTATCAAATTACATCGAAAACAACCAGCTAATAACTTAATTCAATCTAATAATTACGACAAAGTGATTGATTACTACTACATGCTAATTACGTTGATCGAAGATTAGATATTAAGGGAATTTCACTAGGAAATAAGTTTGTTAGTGAGTTCATTGAAGGCGTATTGTAGAAAATCAATTATAGTAACATAACATCACGCTGGTATTCGCCGAAGGGTTAGGTAGAGTGCGACCTACAGTTATGTAGCATTTCGCCAGTTATATTCAAATACCATGTAATAGTGGGCGAGCCAACAAGTCAAGAATCTGAGAAAAAAAATCCATCAACTCGAGCGCCCTAGGTGGCCACACCGATAACGGTATATGTGGCGAGCATAAGGTCTTCTTCGAGAACAGTAATGTCCCAGTGATACGCGACTTACGTGTGTGTACTTACTTAGGTCGTGGGTTCGAACACAGGCAGGTGCTTTAATTTGTGTAAGCTCTAAAGCTTACACAAATTAAAGCACTTTAGTGTGTGTTATTTAAACAACACTGCCCTCAAAACGGTGACGGAAAACATCGTGAGGAAATGCCGGTTTCGTGAACCAAAAATTCGAATACATGTGACATTCACCAACCCGCATTGGGCCCGCGTGGTGGATTACGCCCAATTCCCCAATTCCCTCTCACAGAGAGGAGGCCTGTGTCCCAGCAGTGGGAACATTAAAAAGGCTGATGATGATAAGGTCTTCCAAAGTGCGATGTTTGGGCATTTGGGACACTCCAGCATATGTGCCAATATAGCTGGTAAAAGGCTAGGCAGATTGATTGAGAGAATTTGTTGAAGACTGAGTGTTGTAATTCGATTACAGTAAATTATTGCGTTAATGGAGAAGCTTGTTAGGGAGAACTATTTAGTGTGGGACGTGTTTGTGGGATGGCTTGTTTTGTAGAAGCTTCATATCCGATTATACAGTTAAAAGGAAGGGTTATGAGTTGCCGTTTTTATTCTTATGTTTTACTCATCACAAATAGTTTGCGTTCTTGATCAGCCTAGCGGGATGATGGGTAGATGCATCGTGCTTGCCGCTCATATATAACCAAGGATCATGATGACAATAGTCGACCTCATCGATGATGTAGCACGCTTACCTACAAGAAATCTATGCTCCCTTGACTGAAAGACTCCCAGGTTGTAGCTTTCAGGAAATTAGGTTATCCCAAAAAAAACCTCAATGTCTTCATGAACATGTCGAACAATTTTCAAATTGCGAGCAGCTTCTTATCTTATTATTATTGGACGTGTACAGGCTTATATTATGATGCTAATCTCTTAATTAAAACCGAGCAAAGACATCACAATCATTATTCCTAGTTCAGCTAAACGTCATCCACTCATATCCACATGGCACCCTCACTCATTTGCTTCTCAAAGCGCTTCGAATTAAACGAAAATGTCATTAATGGTACAAATGTTGCCATGAAAATTTGCATTTTGAACGAATGAACACACGTGCCATGTACGGGTACCACTTCCTAACGAGAAAGAGTTACTGGCTTTCTTTGAAGGACGAAGTAATAGAGAGATTAGAATTACCTCCTGTCTTAGAATGATATCTTTAAATAATTTTAAATGTCTTGTCTTTGTGCGGAAACAATTTTGGGTGTAATGTTGGCTAAATTAATTTTGTTTAATCTTGTTACCTTGTGCTGTTTTGGTAAAATGTATAGCTAAGTAAGCAAAATTAATTGGGTTTACTTTTCAAGGTACTTGTACTTCCGACCGATGTACTTGCAAATGAGGACTGATGATAAATCCTTTATTCCAAGGATAAGTTTAATCATTCTAGTCTCAACTAATCGCAAATACCAACGTTTAACACGGCTTAACAATCATATTTATCAAAAATATTTGATGATTTTCGGAGAAAGTGGAACTAGATAGATATGGGTAGGTATTGAGCACAGAACACGGCGTGGCTAGAGGTCTCCATGCTCTGTGGTATTAAGATTAATCAAAGATCTTGAAATTAATCTGTATCTCCATTGATACCTACAAACATAAATTAGTGTCCTTTTAACAAGATTAAATTTTTCGTAGGTGCTAGAATAATTATTTAATTTTGTTAGCGCATTTCTAGCTGTTCTCAAAGGAGTTCGTGGTCAAGTAATATCAGCCGCACGGGGCGATCTTCAAGGTTAAGCAACGCTTGCCGAGGTCGGCCCGTGGATGGGTGGCCATTTATTACATACTGATATGTATTTACGGGTAGTCAGAAACCAGGAAATCTGACACCAATCTTGCTGAGGGTTATTGTGTAATCCAGTAACTGGATTGTGGAGATCAGATAGGCAGTCTCTCTATGTAGGTACCTAAAATAAGGACATAATTCAGACTAACGGCTCGCGTACAATTAATCCGTTACTGGCCGAAGAATGTTCGAGTGTCGTTGGCTAAACTCGGCAAATCAAATCAAATACATGTAAAATAAAGAGAGCGCGCCAACTACTACAACACTAAAACCGCCACCGTCCGATGACGCCCGAAAATGGCCGATCAAACGGCGAGTCCAAAATTGTGAGGATTTCCAGAAATCCCCATCCAATTGCTTATAGCAGTGTATTTAAAAAATTGATACTGAAAAATTTGGCCATCACTGTGGGACAAATATTCAAAAACTTATAATAATCGAGATATTGCAAAACCTTATGGGCCGAAGTTGCATCGGAACAAGATATAGCTGTAGCAGACATAAAAAAAAATGGAGCTACTTAAGGGACCAATTCCGAAAAGAATTTAACAGATTTAATGAACCAGTCAGACTACGCACTAAGTCCGGCAACGTCCGATGTCGGCAGTACAATTATACAGACGAACGTCCGAGATAATCGATCGTCCGATGAGTACTGTGAGGACTCTGCTTAACTAGAAGGCAAACTACTTGCCTATAAAAAACACTGGCAATTGGTATTACTTGAAAGGTAAATGAATTTCGAATAGAAAATAAGAGAATATGTTTTTGATTGTCAATTCTAGTGTAGCCGCCCAGAAGGCAGGCATATTGTGAAATTCGTGCAAAATATATGAACTATAAAAGTAATTTATCTACTAATTTATTAACCTCTGTCTGCGCCTTCTACATTTGGTGGATGCTCCGGGTACAGAATCCCAGAAGATAAGAAAATATAAAAAATAAATACGCGTGTATACGGCGTACAGTATACGTATAAGTGAGTGAAAGACATTGAAAGTGTTAAAAGACAGAAGTGCGAGATAAGTTTAACAGAGAGGGTTGTTAACTCTCATTCCCTCCCTAAAGCGGATGGAAATATAAGGAAGAGTCGGAGTAAAGCTAAGTGGTTTTATTATTTAGTGTAATTGAGCATAAAGCAAGCATGATGGATAGTTATTACACGGGAACGAACGGGTATTGTCTAGAGGAATTTTTAACCGAATTCAAGTCGGTGGCCGAAATAAATGAATGGAGAGAGCGCGACTACAGCCTGATCTTGGGAGGATTCCTGCAGGGGGCTGCATATTATTTTTATCATATGATTTTTAAATATGACATGGACTTTGAAGTGTTATACGATCGCTTGAGGAGTGAATTCTCTATATTTCACCGCAGATGTCGTTATTGCGAACAGCGCATAATAATTGCTAAAATAAAAGCATATAAAAAACAACCTGATGTATTGTGTGAGGATGTTAATGCACATTTATTTTCTAGTATCGTGATTAAGGACGAACAAACGCAAAACAATATACAGTGCAGTGAAAAAAGCGTTGACCACGTTGACGGAGAAGGCGACGCAATTGATGGCGATGACACCAACGGAGAGAGCTGCATGTTGGAGCACGAAGGTGACCAGACCAGCGGAGATGACGGCCCCGTCGATGTCCAGTTGGAGGTGGAGTCTTCGTCGTCGTTCCAGGGCGAGTGCGCGGACGGCCCGGCTAACGAGGAGTTGGACTCCCTATCCAACAGCGAGTGCCTGGACGAGGGTATTGTGATGTGTCGGTCCAGTCCAATTGTCTCCACTAATTCCATTTGTCTTGCAGAGAACAACGATAAGATTTCGTCGGAACAACTAGGTTTGGTTCCATCGGGACACCAATATGACTCGGATATTAAAATGCATAAGAATTCCATTGATTTCAACCATAAAATTGAAAATAACATTGAAGGAGTCATTTTGAAAAGAAAGGAGTTGACAGCCATTAAGAAAGGTTTTTCTCGAAATAAACCGAAAGAGATCCATAGGAAATTCAAAAGAGTCTTTAGTAAGATTTCTTATTGGGCCAACATAAATTCAAAGAAGGCGATCAATAATAAAATGATTCGAATTAAATACAAAAGAATTTATAATAAAACTTCTTGGGGAGCAGGGTGTGGTTTAAGTAAGATTACTATGATTGTTGCAAGGAAATTCACTTCATATTTTCCTTAGATGTAACATTATACAAAGATTTTTGCATTGCGAATACATAAAGCAATTCGAACTCGTAAAATGCAAATTATGGAAATTTTATAGAAAGAAGATTAGGTATAAAGTTTTGTAAATAATATATTTATGCAAACTGATTTATTTAATGTTGTGTCTTATATTTTGTGCTTTATTAACCAATGTTTTCTTTTCATGTCGTGCAAATGAATACGTCCAACTTAGAAGGAATTTGCGATGCGCGCTGGGCATCGAAAGAAACTAAATGCGATTGATTATTTGAATGATTTATCTGAATATGTTTTTATGAAATTAAATATTCCTCTGCCTTGTCTTTATTTACTAAATACGATTAGCTTTTGAAATTGCTGACGAAGTCCAAATACAAATCCAAAGGACTAAGTCAGAAACAGTCAAAAATTAATAGAAAAGTCTTATAAGCCTCTAAGGCGAATAAATGCTTTGAAAGCATAGATGTCATGGTAAGAAATGGTTTGACACGTAGTCCCATAGATAATACAAAAAAGGGCAGTGTCAAAACCTTGACAAATTTAAAGCAAATTTAAAGAATTGGTTTGACACATAATGCCATAAACAATATAATAAAGCACAGTGTTCACACCACACTGACCTCTATCATACATTGTACACTGGACTTCATATTATCGATGACAAAATGAAGACATTTGATTATCGCCATTTTGGCGCTGATAGCAACGCGACTTAACGTGAGAGTCGCATGGAACTAATATTAGAGATGGGACACAGCTTTCGGTAAAATACTTTTATGGGTTTTATCGATCGTGAGAATAATTTAATACGTAAGAGAAAAAAAACAGTTATTTTTATTATGATTAATTTTTAAGTAATAGAATAATTGCTGTCAAGGTTAACTGAAAAATATTTTCAGTCATATTGCAAGCTATAAAATAGTGGATAGCGTGCTAGTAAAGTTATAGCACATTACTGTCAGATCAGTGAGATTTAAATACCGGGGATAGGCTAACAACTTATCCTTAAAACCAGTATATTTGAGCAAGTATCTCCTCGCACACTAGTTAGTTAATACTTACAATCGTTCGGATTCACTCGGTTGACGCCCATCGGGTTCGTGAAGGGAACACCATTTATACAATAATAATAATAAATGAGATGAATAATCATTTACAACGGACGTATTTCTCGCTATCATCGCTGAGATCCTGTCTCTGTAGTGTTAAGGTGCAAATAAGAGTGGTATCGCATTCCAGCTAGGTGAAGACTTTAACTCTGTTTCAGACGCAGATAATAAATTATTTGACTTCAAAACATTTGTTAATATAATTATAACTATCATGATATTATTCCAGGCTCAGGAACGTGGTGATTGGTACAAGAGAGAGGTCTGTGCTCAGCAGTGAGCGAAGTCGGGCTGTGGATGATCATGATGATGATTCCAGAATTTAGTATTACACATCGCTTTTGAACATATTATTACTGATTATTAGGCATCCATATACCTAACATTCATCACCAATACCAATATGAGATATTTAGTTCCAACATACTACGAGAAGTCAATACAGTAAATGAGTGATACGCCTTGCCATGACTACTATTTTTGATATTAGTGTAATTTAAAAATATTACTAATACTGATATATTAGTTACAATATTATAATATTTCCAGTCAAATATATTAGTATTACAAAATTTTTGAAATATCGGTAGTATCCTATCTCTAAATGTGTCAATTTTAGTTCCTGATACGCTCGAGCGGGGCGTTTTGAATCAGCACAAAAATCAACTGTCATTTCATATAGTATGTTTAGTCCAGCGTACTTGTATAATAGAGGTCAGTGTCACACCATAATTAAATTTAATTTTACTCTATGCGCCGTATTTAGCCACAGATTAGTTGGCCGAACCATAGATATGAATAGTTATGTAGAGATATAAGGTCCATTCCACATAGAAATTGGCATTCCAGATAGATGCATGTAACGGAGCATAGCCTTTGCAAAGGATGTCGAGTTGACATCATTGGTCCAGTTTATGTCTGATGTTTAAAAGAATAAATTCATTTATAATAATAAACCCTGCTGCAAGCTCTATGAATAGGATTACAAATTCGATGCGATCCAGCCTTTCCTTCTCTGGCCTGATAAACGCACGAGATCGAAAAATTGTATCATATTTGAATTTTTGAGATTAAACCCCATCCGGGTCGATGTGAGTTGACGTGTCATTCTTGTTAGTGTTGGGAGGACGCCTTGTTCCTTTTTCAGAGGTTTTGGTCAAGAAGGTTCAAGCATGACGGCGTAGATTTGTTAGTGTGTGTGTGCACGTTAGCTGAAGTTAAAAACACATATCGGAGCGTCCGATAACTCGTTTGTCATGATTAAGCCTTCCCCTTTTAAGGGTCGTACCTCAATTGTAAATGTGATTCCTCTGTTAGGTAAATATTCGAGTTAGGATAAGGTAGGATTCATGTAACCTTTTAAGACATAGAATAGAAGCACTTCATATAATTCTGCGCGTCTATTCGTAGGGGCGTAGTGTCATGTGAGGACTCTGCTTAACTAGAAGGCAAACTACTTGCCTATAAAAAACACTGGCAATTGGTATTACTTGAAAGGTAAATGAATTTCGAATAGAAAATAAGAGAATATGTTTTTGATTGTCAATTCTAGTGTAGCCGCCCAGAAGGCAGGCATATTGTGAAATTCGTGCAAAATATATGAACTATAAAAGTAATTTATCTACTAATTTATTAACCTCTGTCTGCGCCTTCTACAGTACCGTTGATGCACAATAGGGGAATATATCTTCTTCTTAGGGTTTCGATGACAAAGTAAATAACACAATTATATTGTTGTGGCCTAATACTTGTACAGACTTGAAAGTTATTTTTAATATGTCTATACCGGAAACGGTAGTGTATGTGAAACTGTTTAATATTAAGATCTTAATGTACCATTATATTCAGCCGATCGGCCGATTATTCGGTTCTGGTGTACGCGTACCGTAAGCGCATTGACTTTTGATTTAATAATGTTTTATATTCGACTTCTCATAGGTGCTAATATAATTACATTTCGTAAGTGCATTTCTAGCAGTCCTCATCCATAAGCTATTTCCATTACAACAGAACGTAGGAGCAATAAAATGACGAACTCGAGTACATTGTAATTAAGTAGAGTGCAAGAAGTCAATGCAGTCGAGTGTACCAGTAAACGGTATCGCTCGCCCATAGTACTAAACACTAGAGATTCAATTTCATCGACAGGCCATTACCTGATTTACTTTGAAGGCAATAAATCTTGTTATAACAGGTTTTGTTTCAGTTTTCAAACTATAAAACATCGGCTCGTGAATTTCTCGTAGAGTGGCGTTTAATTTAATATCTAAGAAACATACAAAATGCTTACTTTTAATAATTATCATCAATTCAGCCGAAAGACGTCGACTGCTGGACATAGATCTCCCTCAAGCGTCGCCACACTAATCGGTCCAGTGCGTTTCGCATTCACCGGACCCCGGCAGCCTTGACTAGTAGTTAATAAGATTTTTTGTATGCCTTAACCAGGTCTTCGTTCCACCTAGAGGGAGGCCTTCCAACGCTGCTTCATCCGGTACGCGGTCGCTACTCCAGAACTTTTCGGCCCAAACGGCCATCCGTTCTGCGATCAATGTAATAACAATGTGAAAGCGTGTGTGTAGGTGTCGTTTTTTTAACCGACTTTCAAAAAAGGAGGAGGTTCTATGTTCGACTTCTTGTATGTTTTTTTTTTACTATATGTTCACCGATATCTCCGTCAATTGTGGACCGATTTTGAAAATTATTTTTTTGTTTGATAGAGTATGTTCCGAAATTGGTTCCATTTTAATTTGGTGAAGATCTGATGAGGAACTTCGGAGATATACAACAGAACTCTTCAATTAATAACTGCAAATATCTCGGGATTGCTGTAATCGCATTTCTGTTTATTGTTTACACCATTTCATAACATAACATCACGACAGTACACTATAAGAGGTACGCAGATGTGTACAGTTCACCTTGGTACACTCTCATTTCGCCGGCTATGTTCATGGTATTCGGGTAATCTATTCTGGCATTATAAGTACCTATCTTACTAAAGGCAAGTTGCTTAATAGGTACAACTAAAAAGTGTAAATAAAAAAACATTTAAAAACACACACACACACTTCGGTGTCCACCGAAGTCGGTGTGTACCAAAGCCACCGACTTCGAAAAATAAAGTTATTTTTCACTTTGTAGTGTTTTTAGTTGGAAGTCGGTAGATTGTTTTTGTAAAAAAGTTTTTTTATTTATCATTATTATTGTGATAATTATCTGTCTAGGCTTTTCTCAACGATATTGGAGTTGGCTGTCAGTCTAGCTAGAAAGCGATAGATTTAAACCAAAATTGCCACACAGTATCATTTCCGGGAAAATTATATGAGACTGCATACTACATCTCTACTCTCCTATCGGCACAAACTATACGGGAATGTCTCAGGCTGTGATAAAAAATAGACCGCAAGGCTGTCGCAAGACTTCTTCGGTAAATCTACTTAACAATATTCAAGTATGAAATTTAACCCACATAAAAAATACAACAATCAGATACGTAAAGCTAAATCATCAAAAATCAAATGAAGTTTAAGAAGAACGAACACGTTTGAATAAACAATAGTGTTTTCAGCGGCTGGTTACAGACGTTTTATTTAATGCTTTTAGTCGAAATGCTCTTACAAACACGTTACTAATGGATCGCGAAACTTAAACTCCTGGGGTGGGTTGTAACAGGGGTTGGTTTGGGACAGGTTTGAACACACGATTTATTGGGAGAAGGATTGTTTGGATATGTTTTTGAGTGGTAGTGTAAGTTGGATGTCGTTACGTTTACAATTGATAATTGGTTTTAAGGGCGCGGCGAACAAAGCTCGCAAATGCAATTCGAGGCGAGCGAAAAATTCGTTTGGAGTATTGCTATCTCTGTTTGCACGCACACGCGGTGCGCCGTACGTAGCCATGTGTGTGTGAGCAGTTAGATATCGCTACCTAATCATCCTATCGACTCGAAAGCCGGCCGACGCGAATGGCGCCCGCGTTCTTTTGTCTTTTTACCCGGCTGCAAGGAAAGGGTTATGTTTTTCGCGCGTATCTTGTATGTATGTTTGTATGTATGTAATATTCTTTATTACCTCATATCTTCCAAACCGCTAGATGGATTTTTATAATTAATTCATCGTTAGATAGGGCTTGGCCGCCCAAGTGTTCTTAGATAAGTGACGTTAAAAATAAACAAAAATGGCGGCTTTTGTGCGCCATATTGGGAGCGATTCAATATTTTCTTCGAAACCCATCGAGTGGGGTATCAAAATGAAGGATTTTTAAAGGTGATTACAAAAATATATACCACTTATATGTTTAATGCGATTCGAAAAAAAATAGGTAACTAAAAAGTTGTAAATAAAAAAGTTAATTTAAAAATCAAAAACCCGACTGCGAACTAAAAAGATGTAAACAAGTAGAAAATCATGCTGTGCAGTCGGAGGATACAAATTCGCGAGCTGGCTGACCACCTGATCCTCCGACTGCACAGCATGATTTTCTACTTGTTTACATCTTTTTAGTTCGCAGTCGGGTTTTTGATTCTTAAAATAACTTTTTTTTATTTATGTAGGTATTTCTTCTACTTATCAAATATGTTTTGTTATAATAAATAATGAATGCAAGTAATATATTACAAGTAAAAGACAAATATTCCAATAATGTATTCCTATTTACGCATATAAGTAGGTACAGATAAATAACAGCGCTCTGAGCTAAGAATATTTAAAATAAAAACAAGGATTTTGAATAAAAAATATTATTTTGTTATGTTCTTACTTTATAGATCATCATTCATCTGTTTAAAAAATATAAATCGAAACTTGATAAAGTCGTGTAGGGTGACCATAATTATATTATCGACTGAACGAAAAACAAAATACAATAATGGTAATCAGAAAACATAGTGTCAAAGATCCACACTAAACACGCTTATTTTCTTTCTTTCTAGTGTTTCTTTCTGAAAACTGATGGGCAAAGGCGTTTTTTCCTTGATCGTCGTGGCTCTGAAAATATTTTTGCAGTTTATTATGAAGTCGATTAGCCAGCCAGTTACCAAAGATTATTAGATCCTCTCCAGGGTAAGGGTCACCGAAGTCCAGATAAAAAAGAATAATTAAATAAACTAGAACGAATTTCAAAAAAGTCCAGCAAAAACTGGAAGGAGGGCATAAAACCGCGCTTGTGCATGCAAGTCCAATCGCATGGTCACCCTACCCTGGGTGAGCCGTAACGTCACAGTAAGTATAGAGGAGCAATGTAGGTAAGTCTTAGCGGTGTCCTTGAGATAATTACCTACGCCCGCTTTGTCTCATGACATGAATAAACAAACAAAAAAAACAAAGCTTCGTAAGTTGATGGATAGGTAGGTAGGTAAATACTAATTTATACAAAACTAGCTGCCCCCCGCGGCTTCGCTCCCGTCAACTGGCTACCTAACCTAATCTACATATCTACCTACCTACCCTACCCTACCCTATCTACATACATAATCTATACTACAAACATGATCGTACGCAACGCACGCAACAAAAGCTCTCAAAAAGGAATATTTTGCCCGTTTTGCAACATTTTTCATTTATGCTCCGCTCCTACTGGTTGTAACGTGAAGTTATAACCAATATCCTTCCTCAATAAATGGACTATCCAACGCAAAAATATGTTTTCAATTCCAACCAGTAGTTCCTGAGATTAGTGCGTTCAAAGAAACAAACAAACTCTTCAGCTTGATAAAATTAGTATAGATATACTAAGGTACCTATTAAATTAACTTATTGTATTATATCATTGGGAAATAGGTACTTCCTGTGAGAAACATCCCAACGTTCGGAGACCATGTCGGCAACCGAACCATATAGTAAATAATAACAAAGTCCGTAAACAACGCAAAGTTCGTAAAAAAGTAGATTACTCAATACCAAAGTTCAAATCACAAGGCAAATCTAAATCCAAGTTCAAAGCATTATTCAATAGTGTCAGAAATATTAAAATAAGTACAACTTATAAAATAAATAAACGCGCACATAAAGCATAGTAAAGTAATCATCTAATAATGACAACAAACAATCCACAGAACAGTAGAACAAAAAACAGTGAAACACACCCGAAGCACACCCGAAGTGCCCCGAACAAACCCCACGCCGTACGAACGATACACAACCGTGAGCAGTGCGACCACGCACACATTGACATTTGCTTGACGCGACAGCAATACTAGCTATTGGAAATGTGTGATTAATTTGATGTGTTCCGTAATACCAAAAATTATGAATGAAAACTTAATGTTTTTAAAAAAATTTGTTCGATGATTTGTAATTTGATAATATGAGCTATGTTCCTGCTACGAGATTAATAAAGATATTGTTTTTTATAATACAGAAATATCAAAAAGAAAACATGTCATTTACGCTGTAAAAATATACAAAATGGAATTCGCTAAAATTTCATTTTAGGTGAGTATTTAGAAAAAAAGAAGACGTAGGGACCTAGATAAATACTGTCTTAATCCGAATATCATCATAATATGGTGGAAATATGCTAAAATCACAAATGATTTTGGTATTATGTTTATATGGACAATTGATGCTTCGCCGCGCTCTTAATAGTGAAGCAAACACGTTTAAATAGATAGATTTTTTTTTGTGGTTCGGTAATCTTTATATTTCTTATGTTATTCTTATTAATGAAAAAATGTTTTAGAAATTTCAGGTAAAAATAGCTGGCAGACAACAAGATGGCCTGACAGACAAAGGTGCACAAGGCATATCTACATTTAAATATTGCCCCACTTGGAGCCAAATATCTACTATCGTGCTAGTTACAAAATTACTTTCAAAACTATGTATGGATGTAAAAAACATCGCCACTATAGTGAGGATGAGAGCACCTAAATCATGAAATTAATTGCTTTTAAATTTCAGACTGGGCTTTCTGCGTACCGACTGCGTAGCCGATTAAAATCTCGTAGCTGGTGTGCTACGAACCGTAGCGCCGTAGCATTAAGCCGTTGTTCACAATATATTATACAGCACATTTTTTTGCAATATAATGCTGGGATCACGCGTCACAAGAGATAACACTGCAAGTTTTTACAAGTTTTAATTTAATTTCATCTGTCTGAGTCCGTTATCAAATCTTGCAAGTTAAATTTGACTCACTTCCCAGTGGCCGATTGAGCTGAAATTTTGCACAACATGTAAAACCTTGATAAAATCTATTATTCATATGAAAACTTGTTTAGAATCAACAGCGGGATGTTGCCGTTTGATCTCAGCTTTACACTGCAAAATATCGTGCATTGAATCACGCAATGTAGTGTGATCCGCGGCTTACAGTAGCAAACAAAATCGCAAAATTAACATCGGCAAAGTTCCTAATTGCAACAGGAATTATCCCGTATTTCAGTGCAAGGATCGCAATAGTTTTTGAAGTTAGCTCCATTCCATATATCAGTGAGTTGGCGGGATACTCTGTTGGCAGTTATCCTAATCACTTTCGAGGCTTTGAGGCTTCAGTGTTCGAGTAGTGGGACTGTAGTAGAGCGCAAACTCGTTTGGGTTTTTCTAAATATTTATACGGTGCTATACATGAGTTATAAGTGCAACTCATACGAGGTTAAGAACTATTGGATTGTGAAATTTTAAGCTTATGAGGAACATTAATGTTGTGTTTTGGGGGACGTGAAATGTGATGCGTGCGTTGTTAGTATTTCCTTGTTTTGAGCGATATAATTTGTCCCTATGTTTTAATACGAATGAGGTTTGAGATATCTTTATTCTCATAAGAATACAATAATTTACTTACATGAGAATATGAATACAGACCGGTTACTGTTGTGAGTATAAAAAGTTTAACTTGAAATAACTATTAAAAAAAAACTATTTTAAATTGATGCTAATCATAAATTCAACTACCACTATTAGTCAAATTATCAATGGATCTTCCCGTTAGGCAGAAAGTAATATGTTGTCAGGAGAAAGAAACATTGACGTTATAGATAAAGAAAAACAAACCCAATTTTTCCACACAAAAATTCTGCAACCTACGAACATAACAATCTAACTAGCACACTAGAAAATGTACTGTCAACAAAAAGCTGCCTTAGTGTGAGTACAGTCGACATCAAAAATCAGTGATTCGACGAAGGAAGTGCACCGCCAGCCTATAAATAGCACGTGACCTTACTGCCAAGCTCACTATCTCCCCTCTGAATTATCCACGATCCCAATTGGTCATTATCTTTCTATTATGTTATTATCAAAGAGAATACTTTGTGGACATAAATATTTAGATATAGTTTTTAATAGAGTTTTTTTTTTACAAACTTTTTATTAACTTGCAATGTATATATTGTTCGGGTCAAATCTTTGCAACTGAATTTTAAAGCAGTTATCGTCAACCGAAGATGATGAAATTTTGCATACACGTTTGCTTTGAATGACAATGCACGGTAAGCTGAAAAGCTTGTTTAAAAAAAGTATTTTAATTGGGAAAAAATACTTGATAAATGATTTATCATTTTTGTTCAGTCAATGGGAGAAATAAAACATTTTAACTATATTTTATACTTGCTTTTTCACGTGGCTTTGCTCCAATGACCAACGTAATCACAGAAAACAACCTTTTTTCCAGGAAAGGTTACTCGTATTTAGCGATAGTGTAGCTGCCTGTCAGTGAAAAAGTTCAGTACTTTCAGAATTCAACTCCTACCAACATAAAATCAAATTAATAATATTAGTTTTTTCATTCAGTAAATTAGACACATAAAACATTTTTACAATATTTTTATCTAGTTTTGTACGAACCATCATGAAAGACTTTTATTTAATTATTTCTCAACTATAAAAATCCCGATTTCATGTCAGATTTTCCTGTTAGCAGAAAATTTGGAGAGCCGCCGCCATCTAAAGTGAGCTAGAGTTAGGAAGAAGAAGAATAAATGATTAATTTGCGCCTCCTTGTGTACTAGTTTGTGTAATTAAGTTTAGAAAGTGCCCACTATTGATATTAATTGGACGTGGACCCTTGCTTTGACCTTGATGACTTCAATAAAGGGCGATGCAGACGTGACTGGTCACGACATGCCTAAACAATGTGTCGCCTGGAAGCATGATGAGAAACGAAACCACGAATGGTAATTTAAGTTTCTTGTCTAAGTTTGCGTTAGATCTTTAAAAGCACCAATCAAAAATATTTAATATAATTAAGTTTCATTTCGAAGTCATAGAGCCATATTAATAACAACTGACAAGGCTCCCACAGCAAGACGCGACCATTTTTAACCGATTTAGAAAAGGTGGAGATTTTATTTCTACTGTACTTTTTTACGTATGTCACTTCAGAACTTTTTACTGGGTAAACCAATTTTGATGACTCTTTTTTTATTTGAAATTTGGTGTTTCTCATGTGGGCCCATTTAAATTTGGTCAAGATCTGAGAATTTTTGATATCCTTAATAATGCGTATTTTCATGGTAATACAAGATAAATTCGGTAACAAAAACGAACAAAATTAGGTACCAAAGACACCGACCTCCGAAAAGAAAGTTATTTTTCGCTTTGTAGTGTTTTGTTTTAGAAGTCGGTTTATTTTTTTTGTTAAAAAGTTTTTTTCCTAAAGAAATATCATCAAAAAAAAATCTAGAACAGTTTATTTCAAATAAACCTAAGAGATACTTTTGAATTGTAAAACAAAAAAAAGATGAGTCTAGTTGAAAATTCGCAAGCGTCAGTAGGTCTCAATGGAGAAAATTTGCAATAAACTCCAGGGACACTCTTTTCCATGAGTTTTAATTACAATTTTATGTTACACCATTCTTGTTGAAAATACATATATGTGAGAACAATGTAATAAGACATGCACGTAAAAGCTTCTAGAGTAACAAAGAATTAAAAAAAAAACAATAACAGACCGAGGCAGCAAAGTTATGACCAATCTCAACTGATGGCGCCCGTTCACGAACATGACGCACGGATTAGCACCACTCAGCTCAACCATCATGAAGGGAACCAAATGAGCCAATACATGTGCCACCATCGGAGAGGAATTAGGGGAAGCACGACACACTCAACTGCCAGGGTACACAGAAGTCAACGAAACGACACATAGGTACAGTGAATGGTTTTTTACATTCGGAACATAGTACTCACACATGTGCTGTGCAGTGATATAATATTAAAAGAAATTGAGTTTATACAATACAAATATATTCATACAGTCTTCAGCAGGTCCAACAATACTTTAAAACTTTTCTGCCCGTCACTTGTTCTTGCGCCCTAGTGGCTGCGGAGCAGGACCAGCATTGAGCCAAGCATTTTTATTAGCGATGTAATGAATGATCCTTATTAAATTTCTATAAAAAAAGGCTTATACCATCGTCAGTATGCGGGAGCATTCATTCAAAGATCATAACTATGCAAATATCATATTTCCCAGTACAAAATTTGACTAACTTTCACCTCAATTTGAAATACAAAATGCATCATTACAAACGGAAAAATAATCATGATACAAGTACTTTATTTTAACTTGCCCTGTTAATTCTCATTTGCAGCACAAGTACAGTCACATAGCCCGGGGTGTCTCCTCAGTGAGTAAACTCCCTGTTTGGAACATTGCCCACTGCTTCCGTTACATATAATTCTTGATTCAGCTCCACCTTTTAATATTATTGTATGTCTGTCTGTAGATTTATTGATATGAATTCAGTTGATCTTGTTATGGGCTGTTTGGTAACTAGGTTTACTCAATAGGCTATGACGTAGATGTTTTCTTTGATTTACTGTAGCCTGCTAGAATATTAAGGTTAATATTGGAAGGTGGAAAACTATGAAAAGTCGTGACTATTTGTTCTATATAAAAAATCTGCTGCAAAAGAAAAATATAATGACTCTTGTTTTTTTGGTCAGATTTTTTACCTTTACGTAGGTGTTTTCTCTTGATCGCTTTCTCACCTGCTGTTAATTAATTATTTCTTCAAAGACGACGCAAGCTTCAAGCTTGCCTTCATTAATTTGAAGACTCAGGTTTTATGTATAGCTACACATACTATAAATACCTAGAGATCGCATCATGCGATAAGGCCACCCGTTGTATGTTTTTTATTAGTTTCATGTTTTCTTGTACATTCTGATGTATAATAAAGTGTATGTCGTGGATTGATGGCGCCATGGTTCAACAAGCAGTGCATCTAACAATAAGTCTTGTGAACTAATAATATCGTTACCGGAAACGCAAGCGCTTGGACACGATCGTCGGTAGAGGGGATGCAGCAAGGACTGGGGCAGGGACCGAATGTTGCGACAGTCGAACTCCTACAGTCTTGGGAAGCACTCAGTACCAACGCACGTGTTCGTTTTTTTATGTAAAATCGTTAGTTCAAATAAAGTTACTTTGATTTGAATTATCTTTCGTTCGAGCGCCCACGACAGTGCCCACATTTATGTAAAACTATGTCGGCTCTTGAAGAAGACCCGATGCTTGGCATCTCGGCCACCCATAATGCGACATGTATATTAATAAAAAAATTACATCACGCCTTTTTCCCCGAAAGGCAAGCAGAGGCGCACCTATGGTACCTACCTAGAGTTTCATGTTTCTAAATTTATTTTTAAAACTGCTGCATAGACATGCCATGGCTGTTAAATTGAACAATAATAATGGGTAATCGCTCAATTAGGCATAATTTGTTTAACCACACGACTAACCACGAAGGTTTTTTTTTTAGCTACGATATCTGCACCGCCATAAGTTAGTGATCGCAATAGTATCTTGCGCATTAAGAAGCCATTTGTAATAACAGGCGAACAATGTCTTATCTTAATGTCTGAACTTGCGGAATTCCTTATGTGTGCAGCGTGGTGTGCGAGTATAGTGCAAGCGATGCTTTGAAAAGCTACATATATTGTTAGATATTTTTAAATGAAAAGAACTTATTCAAATACGCAGCAATATCTATTACAAGATACATCGTGTATACCTCAAAGCTATAATGTTTTTTGCGAAGCAATTCTGTGTACCTCCTGAGTATAGGCCTTCCTCCATTCCTTCCATCTATCCCGCGCTTCATTCTTCTCGCCATCTCCTATGTTTGCCGCCGCGAAACCGCGCTTTCGTAAAGAAATTATTTTAATCATGCAAAGCAAAATAATACACTATGCAATGGAATGATCATACACTTCATAAATTGCGCCATAGAGCACTAAGGCCTCGGAATAAATTCAGCAACATTTACACAAAAAACTGGACCATCCTATTCTTCTTAAACATTCATGACTATCCTCGCATTCAAGACATTACCTTAAACATAGCTTAAATATCTGATAGCCTAACCTTTGCTGTGAAGTCCCGACCTAACCCCGGAACAGTCCCATTAATGGATAACGATGTTGTTTTTCCCATCTACTTTACATTTCCTACGTTACATTTATTTTTGAACAAGTTTAATATTAAAATTATTCTTAGGAACTTGGTACTAGTACCTGTTCTTAGGAAGAAGTTTCGAATCATTTTTCCTCCGGCTAGCTTATAGTTTTAATAACTCGAATAATTATCTTGAACTGCCGAGAAAATGGAATGGGAATATAATGCATTGCCGCTGGTTATTTATTTAAACGATGGACACACAATGGTTTTGATAAAATGCATTGTGTGGCTCTGAATAGAGTTAGGTGTTATTGTGTTACTCATTGTATCTTTTAAAAAGGTAAGATATGCATAGTACCTAATTATTCAGCAAAAACATAACATTATAATAATAAATTTTAAAGCAGGATTTTCTAGTACAAGAGCCCAGGGATGCACTGATATTTTTATCCTGTAGTGTGTTAAATAAATATCATTTTCCTACATAAAAGCCCTCAAAATTGTTAAACTCGATACCTAAACAGTCAGAAAATTATTTGTGCATCACCTTAAAATGCATGTTGTCAAAAGTAGTAAATAATTAATATATCTTACTATAAGCCCGCGTATTCATTGTAAACATTTGTTGCACAACACGAGAGTTTCTCAACAACAAAATGTTTTCGCTTGCCGAGTGGCCACTCTTTATCATGGCGTGATCAATTCCGCAAGACAAATGTTGACAGCAACATGTTGACAGAAATTTAGCAACATGTTTATAAATATTTTTTTACAAATTATACTGGGGTTATACCTAACCAATATACAATATGTGACTACTATTAATGCAGCATAGAGAGGAAAGGATCAGTACATGTCTACCTTTGTCATTTTTAAATTGTGTTACTTTGCAATAACCAGCCTTGCCTAGTTTTTTCACATATTCTTGGGAAGTATATAATATTTATACTCTACAAAAACTTGAATAATAAAATGCTGCAAACATATAGTCCCTGCAGACCATGACACGTAATCATGATATATACGTATCATGTCTTGCTCTATGGTTTATTTCTTATTCTTCACCAGCAGACCGCGGTTATTCCTGATCTGTGCCAAAACGCACGTTTCCGCCTTCGCTTTCCAACATTCTTGTAGTTCTTTCAGGAACTCAGTCTTTGTTTTAATCAATTACAAAACTACACTGTTCTCAGAGGATGCAACTTGCTTCTGTAACTGAGAAACTAGCCAAGTGCATGTTGGCCTAAGCAAAATAAAGTGTTCCGTAGACGGAGTGAGTGAGTTTTTATATTGTATGGAATTTCGCAAAGATTCTCAGAAAATAAAAGATATTAATATAGTTATTGATAACAACAATACAACGAATATTGATTAATAAAAAACAATGATACCACGTGTCACGCACATAAGTGCATAATTTTGAGGGTTCCGTACCCAAAGGGTAAAAACGGGACCCTATTACTAAAACTCCGCGGTCCGTCTGTCTGTCTGTCCGTCTGTCACCAGGCTGTATCTCATGAACCGTGATAGCTAGACAATTGAAATTTTCACAGATGATTTATTTCTTTTGCCGCTATAACAACAAATACTAAAACAGAATAAAATAAATATTTAAGTGGGGCTCCCATACAACAAACGTGTTTTTTTTCCGTTTTTTGTGATAATGGTACGGAACCCTTCGTGCGCGAGTCCGATTCGCACTTGGCCGGTTTATTTTTTATACGATGCAAAAAAGCGATACATTTACTCATCGCGATGAGTAAATGTATCGCTTTTTCACTATCCCTTGTTGAACGTTGCATATAATACACTGCCCATCCTTTCATCGATATAGTGACAATAGTCTCCGAGCAAAATAACTGAAACATTCAGAAAGACGGAATAAACGAAATTATAATGGTTTCTTTTTCGCCTTTTGGCTACGGAGCCCTAAACATTTAACAAAAACTTAGTTCTTCGCCAAATACTGATGTTTGCAGTACAACAACTAAGTTTAAATAAAACAATGGTATACCTACATTGGTCTGTTGTACCGAAAAATGCGTTTCCTTCTACTAAATTTTAACTGAGATTTGGTTTGCAGCCAGGAATTAAATGAGTATTTTTATAGACGTTTCAAACGTTATCGAGATGGGGTTCAATTCCGGTTATTTGATTTTGATATGGTGGTTCAACGTGATTTGAGAGCGTTGTGTAAGCTTCGTAAGAAATCAATGGATTGAAAATGTTAGTTTCATATTTTCAAACTATTCTTAAAAGCAGATAAAGTTATTACACAGATATCTCACAGATAAGTGGGTTTATTATTTTATATGCTACATAAAGGCGATAGAGAACAATTTTAGGTAGGTATTTTTAGCTTTAAATTAGATCGCCAGATCAATATTGATATAGATATTACAGCAATGCAAAATTGGATTAGAAAGTAATTGATTTTAATTTATCACGAATTAATATTGTTACGAGCTGGGATTCAGGGATAAGTTAATTAAAACAGCAGACTTTAATTATTCACTCTTTATTACTGAAAAACTGTTTTAATAGTTATTCTGTTATTCGGGACGGAGATTAATCGAACCAATTAAAATTATGCAAATGGGTCCAACCGATATCGAGTTATAAATGGTGTAACTAAACCGACTTTGTTTTATATATAAAGATAATCATTACGTTAAATAAAACCACACTAAAACGCGAATTAACACTAAGGAACTATTCACTGCAATCACTTCCCCATAAAAGACGAATCACCCACAACCACACCACAACACAACCGCCGATCTATCGGTACCACGCGTAAGGAAATAATTACGCAGCGGTGGCGGCGCGCTGTCTCACGCGCCTAATCAACCAACTTTCCACAAGTTAGATGGAGTTACCGTGCGGCGTAAATTACTTCGATAACGCGACGTGACCCGACTAGGTGTGAACTTGCCCTTACCGTGACGTAATGCCTCTTTTATGAATGACTATTTAGCACGTACAAGATTAATGCGTTCGGAGTTATATTTGTTTTTTCGTGTGCCAGTATTATTTTATGGAGTTTAGGGATAAACTCATCCTGAAACGCCATAAAATCTAACTTTGGGTGAGTCATCACAGGTGGAAATGCTGTGTGTGTGAAAGTAATTTGTGATTATGCAAAATGTATAGTGTTTAAGAATAAATCAAAACATAGAATGTTATTTGCATTTATAATTTTAGGACTAGTTTTTATGTACTGTGCTGTAGAATCTTTTCTCTGCTCTCTGACATGTACTTTGAAAATACAGATCACTGCTAAAAATCTAACAAGAATTTTATTATAATATGCTGTGTGGTCCTTCGAATCGGATATGAACCAGGGACCAATGGCGTGGGGTCTTATCCCATACAAAGACACTGGCCCGACGTACTGTACTGATTATACTGATTATTCGATTTATCTATCGATATCGCTTGATTAATAAATGGTGTGGTGGTGGTGTCGCCGTGGAATGGAACTGAACGCGATCGATTTACAAATAATAATCGATATAATGAGATGAAAAACACTAGTTACTTAGCACGGTTTCTTTGTATGAGATGAGCCATCTGTATGCTAGTATTATACTATCTGTGCCTATGGATTGCCTTTGCAGCAAAATACACAAAACGTGCCACATAGCCTTTCGTGATTAATGGGTTCCTAATTCTAGACGATTTAACATTAAAAGGTCCACATATAGGATTACGATGCAATAAATTGCATAGTTTACTGGCTTTAATACAAAAAAATAACATAATTGTTCTTCTTTTCGTGTGAGGATGTGGCCACCTCTTGTGTCACAGTTAATTATGCCAACTCTGGCAATCCCACAGGCCTCTGACTTAGCTATTGCAGACTTACATTAACTATATAATTCCAGGCTTCCTCACGATATTTCCTTCACCGTTGCCTTTGATGGCCAAGGTAAACTTAGAAAGTACATAATAATATGAATTTGAAAAAGTCACATTGATAATTGTCCGGATTTGGACCCACGATCTCAAGCACGAGAGGCGAGGTCTTAGCCACTAGGCCACCACGAAGAGATATCAACATCATTTATGCATGCAGTCTATATTAATAATCAAGAACACCACATGCATATTTTTATTCTTCGGCAGTTTTGGATTATGTCTTCGCTGCTTTTTATTATGAAGGAGTTAGGTTAATTGTTTGTTCATTATGTTTGTAGGAGCATATGTAGAAGAACTGACACCATTTTAAATCATCATAAATTTATAATATTTTTTAAAAGTTACACTAGGGTAGTTACAAGTTAGGTGAGTGCCATTTTACATGTTCTATTTTTAAACAAAAATATATTCATTGAAAATATTTTAAACAAGCTTTTTTCGTATTCTTCTCAGCAAATCCTTTGATTTGATACCCATATCATGGCAGTGCACAAAAAACAAAGAGTCCGCCATCTCGGACCGTCCGCACTATTGGATTTAGAATTACGTCACTTAGCTGACCATGCATTGTCATCCAAACTAAACGTGTCTGCAAAATTATCGGTGGAGGATAACTGCTTTTAAATTTAGTTGGAAGATTTAACCCGAACACACTTACATACATACACTGTAAGTTAAAAAAAAGCTTGTAAAAATGACCAGCGGGCGAAGTCGCGGGCAGTCTTTACATATCAAACCAGAATTATAATCATAACAACGTTTCTCTTCACAATGAGTATCCTTTTGACATAAAATAAATTAAGCCTTCTATTCAGCTCCCACCCACAAGAAATAGTTGTCCATTTTTTGCACGGCTGCTATATTTTCATTGTTCACAATTTATAATATTCCCGACAGGGTACCAGGGAGGCAGCGAGCGAAGATGATCGCTTTTTCAATTTAACTTATCTACGCTTACTGTGCTCCGTCACTACGGGAGTCAGTATGTTGGTGTGATTAATAGTAGGCCAAGTTGAAACACTTATAATTTGGGAAGATATAAATTTTATGTTTCTTTTTAATGATGTGAAAAACGTTTGGTAACTTCATAGTATATCTACCAAGCCCGAAACGATACTAAACGAACGAACGATAGGAAACGATTTATAAAATTTCCTATCACTTATTTAAAGCAAAACATCGTAAGTATTGATTCCTTGAAACTAGAAGAGATTCTAATAGACTGCATTTCACATTCAAAATAAGCTAAACAACGATGATAATAAACATAATTTTATTTAAAGTTAACAGACATAGATTCTTGCTAACTGTGGACATCAAAAATTCATGGACGAATCAACCTACTGATCTTAATATCACAGTGGCGCATGCAATGTCCCAGAGTCGAGAGGGTGAAATCACACTGATAAGATTGTCAGCCTTCAGATAATTATATATCGCTATGATTTATTTTTTATACGTATGTCTCTACAATTAAATCAATTATGAATGGCTTTTCGAATAGACATTTTTTTTTTCTCCTTGCGGAAATGCTCCTGCATACTGCTCTACCACGGGGAGATAGTGCAGTTATGTGGGAATCTAACCCACTAAAACTCCACGGTGTCCTCCTGTGCCGCTTATGGCGGGAACACGGGCATGCGTTAGCACTCACCGCAAACCTGCCGCGGCTGTCCGTCACCGGACCCTCCTCGGAGGAGTACCCCCCATCACCGGCGCACCAGAACACACTGAATAGCCTGCAGTTTTAATTTATATGCTACATTATTTTATTTCTATGAGTTTCGCCAGTAAAGAACAATGGTGTCCCAGTGGTAACGGCCTAGACTTACGTGTCCTAGGTCGTGGGTTCGAACCCAGGCAGGCAGTTCACTTGTGTAAATTATTTCAACATCATTGTTCTCAAAAAGGTGACGGCATCTTGAGAAATAATAAGACAACTGCCATTTCCTGGGACCAAATAATGCTCAGACAAATATTGCATCCACCAACACAATCTGGATCTGAGTGGTGATTTAAAGCCTCTCACAGAGGCCTGTGTCTCAGCTGTGGGAACTTTAAAACCTGACGATGATGATCATGAGAAAAAATTTGAAGAAAACCTATTATAGAATAGAATAGAAAACATTAATTCAACATAGACATATCACAACAGCAACAATTACAAAGTAAGAGGGAAGCACAGTAAAAAAGTAAAAAGAAGGTTCAAGAAGAGTTGCGCTTGGCGGGCCCATACCGAAAGGATTACCGACTCAGCATTTGCTAGGCGTCCGACACCCAGCGCTGATTTTCGATTGGCATTCCGCTAGTGACACACGGACATGGGTAAATAAAATAGATACTGTTAATATGTACATAATGTTAATATGTAGGTGCTGAACTAATAAATATTAAAAATACGTATAATAGATAAATTATATAATTTACAATAATTAAAAAACCTTAAAAAGTATATATAGTGCTACAATAATGCCGGTATTTTTTTTTCAAAATACCCCAATAAAGCATTCAAAACATCTAAACTCCAATGTCGACCGGAACACAGAAACAGTGACAGTGTGGTACTCAGACCAACATTAAGCTGAGCTCAACTTCTTGCCCGACTACATAGAATTAAGCACATCACTTAAAAGGTATCGATAAGATAACATAACATACTACAATACTTGCATCTTAATAAGAAAAATACTTAAAAAACATTCACACACAATACATTTTACAAAGAAACATCAAATACACAAAATTAGGCTCAGAAATGCAAATGCCATACAATTATACTCACCACGCTCGAACTATGGCAAAAAATGTGTTGTACGAAGACGCTCCATTGTTTAATAAACTACCACACAACATTAAAAATGCTAAATCCATAATAATATCAATATTTAAGAAACACTTAAAATTACATATCCTTAAAAAATCGAGCTCACCTTAGTACATTACATACCACTTCTAGTTGCGCGCGCTCTGTGTATGTTTACGTTCTGGTTGTGTTATTTTTTTTTTATTACAATATACAAAAATATTCTAAAAGTGTAGGGCACTTTTGTATATTGTAATTTGTTTTTGCCAAAACTGTACGTAAATCAATAATGTATATTTTTTTTAAATCAGTAAGTAGGGTACTTACTAATCTAGAAAATTCAAATATATAATATTTATTTTTAAGAAAATCAACTGATACTTTTTAATTATAATCATAGTTACAGTAAATACCAATTTTAAAATAAATCAACGAGTACAGGCATATTTTTAGCAGAATAAGTACAACATTATTTCTAAGTGATACATATTTTCTTTTACACGAGATAGTATCACGAAGAGGTGTCGTCTCGATGATGGTGCATAGCCAGCGCAGAGACCTGCGCAGCGGCGTTCAAGAATTAGCTCACCTGGCGCGTCCCTCCAAAACCTCCGATGACGTTTCGTTTGAGACGCACCTTCCTTTTTCTGCGCGATCAGCTTTTTCGAAGGCGGGAAAGCAGGTGCGACAACAGTTAATCATTTTTCATGTAAATGAAGTAATTTCTTATGGCAAATAAAGACATTTCAACCCTCAACATCACACCTGGTATTACCAATTTACGTTTAAGGCAGAGGTTCGCCAATAGGACACCCACATTTCGAACACAGGACCTTATGCTCCGCAGAAGCGCTTCCGCTCGATTACATTAAGTTTATGACATCATTTTGTAAGTTTGATAGACAGATTTAATTGATTGATTGAAAACTAATTGGGATAGCTCGATGTTAAAATTCCTTACAAGCAAAAAATGGAACTATCATTATAACTTTTATTCGAAGATAAACTCGACTAAATTTAGGTTTTTTTTTTAACAATACAAAAACTTCTTTAGACATTGGCAGAATAGTCGACATCAGCTTTGCTTGCCATATAAAAATATAGAATAGAATACAAAAAATTTAAATAGACTAACTTGCTATGATTTCGAATTACTTTCTTTATTGTAATAATAGCTTTTTAGCGGCAGTTTCACTACCGTGGCGCATCTTACAGAGCTGTGCATTTTTCTGAGACTAAAAGTACTACATATATGATACTCAGTGATAATGTCGCTCTACACTCTACTTCACTAATTGAAGTATTCGGGTCAGTACTTACAGAGATAATATTTTTTTTTTTAAATATTAACTAACAATTTTACATTATAATAATAGCTTCGATTTATTTCGCACAGTTCGTATCTCCGTTTGCCAATGAGGGCTACCGCTTTTGTGCCTACCTGTTGGCGCCACTGGCGAGTAAGGTCCTTAAACATAGCTGTTAAAAGATGTTATTACATGCACAGAACCAAAGTAGGCATCAAAATCATTTTTCAATGCCGTAGAAGTGCGATTAAATATAACATCTAGAATGCCTCGCTCCGTTAGCCACAGTTTGAGCGATGGATTGTCAGACAGGACAGTATGGAAGAAGAAATCGTGTTGCGCCGACCCTAAGCAACATGAGATAAGGGCAGGGAGATGATGATGATGCCGCAGTTTTGCGCAGCCCTTTTTTTCGAAAGAAAGATAAGATTTTCCGAAACATAAAACTCTATTAAAGCAGTGGTTTGTAAAACCCGTACCTATCTTAATCTGCCATATTTGGAAAGTATTGACAATAATGTACTTATATATAATAAAGTACTTAATAAATCCAAAAATCTATGAAATTTGTCATTTTGAAGACCTCACTCTACACCAGCACCTCTAGCAGCAAATTTAAACGCGATAGCCCTCAATGAAATAGGTTACCTAACTCCTAAAAGATGAAAGAATCCAGATTTTCTTCTTCATAATGATATTTGACAACAACAGACACTCGCACCTTTTTGTAAGCATAACAACTAAAACAAAAATGACTGACGGTACGCCTTGAACACAATACGAATATGACAAAAGAAATAAAATGAACTAAGATGTATTCATCGAACATTCCGCCTGGATGGCACATGTTTATGTTGTACTTACAAGACATGAGCTGTCTCTTATCTTTTTGTTTAGTTATCTTTATTTTTCTTTTGGAGGTTTTACTTGATACATGTTATATTGTCAATGTATTTAGTTCGGTTATTTTATTGCTCTCTCCATTTTTGGTTATGTCTACCATCAAGGTCTAGCTTTTTCACAACCGAGGTGGGGTTGTCTTCCATTCTAAACGGATTCATTCAAGTATTTTAGAAGGAGATGCTACACAACCCATTAACCCGCAGGCTTATTACGTATGAAACAGCAATTAGCAATATTTGCGCAGAGATTGTACAATCATCGCGCGATTATCGCTTTACGTCAAAAAATTGGAAGACTTATTTTTGCGAATTAATTGCTCTTCAATCACGAATCCGCATTATATATGAGCTATAGCCACACCATAATAATTTTACGACAGCACTGCTAACAATAAAATTCTGCTAACTGAAATGTGCTATTATCGCAAGGTGATCGCGATCATTTCGTATTACGTATGGTTTTTGACAGCAGAGCGACAGCGATCGGCGAGCAAATGTGGCTGTCAAATTGCGATAACTTTTTCCCTTGTTGTTGGTCGATTGCCAATCGCTCGCTGATGGCTGAGTAGGTACAGAAGTTTTTTAGTATTTGGCGGCTTTTTTCGTGTGTTATTTTGTGGCTACTTTAATTATCCGCAAATTAGAATAATAATATAAAAGTAAATATTGAAATAACAAATTCCTAGTGAATATTGTAATGACAAATTGGTGTTGTTTTGTGTCTCTAATGTCTACGCAACTGGACTATTTGTTGAATAATTGAAACAGATGTGATCACGGTAAAGTGGAGGATTTTTATATACTGTAGTGTTCGCTACCTCAGCGAAGCTTATATGTTTACCTACTAAATACTTACAAACACATAAGATTGTGATAAGTCCGCAATAAGTATCTTCTATTATATTCTTTTTTTACATGGCAAGCACCGTTGTCGACTATTCTGCCAATGTCTAAATTAAATTAGAAAAATCTATTTAACGTTTCATAGCTCAAACACGAGATAATGTAGTCTATTAAGTGATGGCCTAATGCATTATCGATTCGATTTCTTATAACAATCAACAATTCGAAGAAATTTTAAACATTGACATTTTAGTCATCCAGTTTTTCAAATTAATTATTATATTATGTAAATAAAAAGAAAATAACCAATTTTCACTGCCATATTTACTTTACACAAATACTTTACATCTGCGCATATTAATTTACCGGAATATTGGAGCTAAATAGTAATCAAATTAACTATTGTAAAAAAACAGCCTCCACGAAGTGTTGCTCTTTCTTAAGCTGGTTAATGCATCAAATGATACATTTTATAAATCATCAGACAGATAAAATAGCTTCTGTTAAAAGTGACTGTCAAAAAAAAGACTTGACTTAAAGGCCTCAGTAGCCAGGTCACTAAATTGATCGCGCAATAATTGTACAATTATTGCTGTTCCTTACGTAATAAGCCCGCGGGTAGCTTAACAACCTTTCCGAGCCAAAGAAAGGTCACCCATCAACGGACTGACCCGGCCCAACCTTCTGAATTTAGTAACAAACCCCTATATTTGGTTATTCCTAATAATATAATAATTATATGTCGATTTCTTCGTTATTTTCGATTGGATATATTTCAATTAATATCATAGACCTGGAAAAAAGCAAACACAACTGTTTTTAATTACTTTTGCATTGTATTTCGCAAAATAAGCAAAAATAAAATTACAGCAGTATTAGGGTCCTAAAATGACCCAACTCAGACAATCTGATTACGATTAAAATAAAGGTAGAGCTTATTTTGACCATCAGCATTACTCTTAATTACAATGTAATATTAATTAATTCAAACCTGTCTTTTTACCTCCCTCGATGTATTTAGTTTATAACTTGTTTTTTTTTACAAAATAAAAGGCTTTCATGTAAATTAATTTTACTCAAAATCGTCCGTAGTTAAAAATGATTCCTACAAATTAATTAATGTGTCTGCGAAAAAGCAAAGTAAATATATTTTTCAAAAGAAATTTAGAAGTAGCTACGAAAATGATACCTACCATGTTAGTCTTGTGAAATTATTAACATAACTTTTTCCAACATAATGATGTTGTAAAATAAAGATTGAAAAATATAATAATATTGTAAGTACCTAAAAATATAAACTCGATGAAAGTTTTCAGACATAGAACGTGCTTGAAACTCGTACCAGTTTTTAATTTTACTCGAGAGTTATTTAGGTAACTCAAAAAAGTTATTCTGATTATCCAATAATAGTCTGGATATTTCGGAGCACTCTTTTTAACTAGAAGTAAATGTCTGTATAACTTTTTATATCGCAATAACCATTTTTAGGGTTCCGTACCCGAAGCGTTTTCTTTTTCTTTTTCTTCTATACATCTCAATTTGCTGTCATCTCAATACTGACTTTCTTTCAAAGAAAATTCATTTTTTTTATTTCAATTAGGTCACTAAGCGGCACATTAAACGTATAAAATTAAAATGTAATAATAATTGATTCTACCATCCATTCGGAAAAGTTGCTTGTTACGGAGAAAAACAGACAAGAAACCCTACACTTACTCTTTTGACAAAAAGAGTTTTACAATATTTACATACATACATTAATTTATATACAAGAGGATGATGCACGCAGACTAACACTACTATACTACGTATAGGTATATAGTATTCCAAGCACTAACAGGTAAATTCATTCATTTTATAAATAGGAACATGGTTCTCACAAACAAAAAAAACTTCTTTAATTCAGCCATTTAGCCAATTTAGGCCATTAAGCGGCACTTTTGAAAGTCAAAAATTTTAATTTATAAGTAATAATAATTGATTCTACCGTCCATTCGGAAAAATAGCTTATTATGGAGAAGAACAGACAAGAAACTCCATACTTACACTTTTCAAAAAAGTGTTTTACAACATTTACATACATACATTAATTCATATACGTGGGGACGATGTTCCCAAACTGATGCTACTATACTACGTATAGATATAAAGTATTACAAGCACGACCAGGAAAACTCATTCATTTGTTAAATAGAAACATGGTTCTCACATACTCACAAATATTGCAAACATACGTAAATTACCTAATTCAACAACAACGGAACAGTGTGCGAGTCTATTTCTAAAAGAAAAAGCTATAATTATACTATACTATATACTTATACTATACTTTATGTTACAAAGCGGAAAGATTTGTATTTTTGTATGTTTGTATTTTTGTATGTAACGAATAAAATTAAAAACTACTGGACCGATTTCAAAAATTCTTTCACCGTTGGGAAGCCACACTATCCCCGGGTGACATGGGCTTTTTATCCCTGTATTCCCACGGGAACGGGAACTACGCGGGTGAAACCGCGAGGTGTCCGCTAGTGTAATATATTTATATTACCGGCTAATTTTAGCCAGTCCGATTTTGTCTACACTGAAGATTGCCCTATGGAGCAGGACCAGCATGTTTCATATCAATATAACAATCTTATTTGTAATATGCTTGTTTATAAAGTGTGCTTTAAACAAAAGTTTTGAATTTTCTTTAATTTAGTTGTAATATATCACGATATATTTTGTTATAGAATTTAACACAGTACCTCATGAAAGATGTGTGTACTTTAGCTAATCTATAAGATGGTTGATCTAAATCTGTATTTCTAGTATTACAATTACTACTTTCTAGCATTAGGTATATTATAAATTTTACACAATCCGTCTATCGTTTCTTTGGTCTTCCTCTGAAACCTGCCTTTAAACCTTCTAAAAAATATTTTTTGTTATCTTCATTTGCATGTTCTTTCTCATACATCCTATTCAATCGTTTCTTTCATTCATATTCTTCCTAACACAAGCATTTTGATGGACTGATATACATAATAACGTTAGAAATGATATCCAACACGTCTTTACAATATCGATGCTTCATTGCGAAGGAAAATGTTCACGTTCCGAGGAAATTGGATTCTCCAATGAGGTTCGCATGCATGAGAACATGCTGAGCGTGCCGCTATTGTACACATACGAGTACGTTTATGTTGGTAAACAGCTCGACGGTGGAATACTCAAATAAGGAACAGAATATTATTGTTTTAAAGTAGGCTTTGGTATTTAAACGTTAGATGATGTCGATTTTAATGGCTACATCAATTATTATTAATATTGCCTTTTACTAACTTTTTTTTATAATCAATAGATTCGCCAGTATCGCACCTGATGGTAAGCTATGATGTGTTCGACGGTAAAGCACGCTTATCAATAAAGTATACTAGCGACCTGTGCTGGCTTTGCACAGATCAAATTATATACTCAAACTTTCCTCCTTAAATGCTCTTTCTTATTCGTGAAAACTTTATCAAAATCCGTTAAGAGGTTTTGAAGAAGTAAGCGGAGAAACTGTCAGAGGCAGACAGTGAATTTGTTTTATACTATTTAGAGACTAGAGAAGTATGATTTCAAAATCACCTAAATTGCAATGATCTTCTTGAAAAAAATATTTAATGAATATATTTACTGACAAACAATTAAAACAACGCACAATCTAAATGGCATGGAAGAGTATTTTTATTACAAACATAAGCAAGGATTTAGAAAATTGTTTTCCCATAGGAGTTACGAGTTTACTCTTCCTATAAATAATCAAATAATATGCTTCTTGTAAATTATACAATTCATTGTTGCTCCTAAAGATCCAAGCTTAAAGAAATGGCCATGATTCCACCGACGAGACAAACACACATAAATCACTCCACTACCAATTGAGCCGAGACTTAACGAACCCGCCAAAGAGGAACTTAAACAAACAACAAACACAGAGTCAACATCAAACTCTTTATTTTATTTTCCGTTCAAGAGAACAAGGTTGAAAGTTACCTACATCAGGGACTTGGGAACTCGGGACAGTCCACCTACGAAATCTCCTCTTGAACGTTGCTTAAAACAATTTCCTGCTATCAAAGTTGAACAAGTAGTTTTTATTTGTTCATGTCACGTAAGTCCCTGGAGTTGTTTTGCTGTTAGTGACGCTATAAGCGAATTTACTGGAGTTTCGCTTTGACTAAAATGGTGCATGGTAACGTATAGGTAAGGGAGAGAATGGTGATCTAAGACTAAGAAAATTTGTTTCTAATTTTATCTGCAAATAGGATGTTTTTTTTCTAAATAAAGGAGTATAAAAATAATATGAACGAGCGTCCGACAATTTACATGTTTTTCTTCTGGGATACTTTCTTTTTTTTTTTCGATTTCATTTGGCAATCTCCTCCTTCGTATACTAAACCCTATACTATGCACCGTGCACATCAAATCTGTGATCCCATTTTCTTTAATTAATATCACAATACATAAAATACACAACCTACTCATAAGAACAACATACAAAGATATCTAACCTCTTAAAAATCTTCTAGCGTCATTTTAGCGGCCCGGCTACCCAGTACGTGCACGATCCCTTGGGCCTGCAGGAGTCCGCGGGTCACGTCGCGGCCCTGGATATACTCTGTTTATTGTTGCCTAATATATAACCTAATATTATTTACTCCACACATTGACCTCTGCTGGGATCAAGGCTAAACGGAGGAATTTTGACGGATAACCTTACGCTAGGGTTATCTTAGCCACATGTTAACAAACAAAATTTAGAGTTAAGAATCGGGTTCGACATATCCATCTCGCATTTATTTGCAAGAAATGTATGGATTTTCTTGCCTTCTCCTTATACATTCTAGAATGGACAACTAGAATCTAATGTTTTTCTTGTTCTGGTTCAATCAAAAGTGTAAATTGTCTATTTGATATATTTTGCTACTTTATTTATTTACACCAATGGTATAATTAGAATACATACATTAAAAAATTAGATGTCAAAGTCACTTATTCACTTTATTAGTCACTTTATTTATTTATTATATACTTTATTGTACACCATTTAAATAATTACAGAACAAAATATTTAGTAACTACTTATACAGTTTATGTATGACACAATGTATAAGATGAAATAAATAAATTTGTATTTGTACTTACTTTACTTCGTTAATCAAAATGGTAAGAAATAAATTGTTTACGTAATAACACAAGGCTCTATAGGCAATCATAGTATATATTTACCAAAAATAAAATGTCATGTAATCAAATACAAAAGTTGTAACCACAAGACCCAAATCGACTACCTTCTCGTCAGACGCAAAAGCATACAGCACGTCAAAGATTGCAAAGTGCTGCCAGGAGAAGACTTGGTCTCCCAGCACAGACTCCTGGTTATGACACAAGTAGAACAAATACGGTGTGCAAAAAGCAAAGAGCGTACTCCTCCTAAAACAAAATGGCAAGTGCCAGAGAATAATGTTTGTGCGAAGAAGTTTCGAGAACGAGTCGTAGACAAAATGATAAGATGGGAGACATAGAAGATCGAAGTGTAAATGAAAGTTGGATGGGGATAGCTGGGTGTATTAGGTATGCAGCGAAGAATATTTTGGAAGAGACGAAAGGAAGGGGCACGATAGATAGGGATACATGGTAGTGGTCAACAGAAATACAGAATGTATTAAACGAAAAGAGAAAAACATCAAGGAATGGCAAAGTGTATAACTGGAAAAAGCTAGTTTGAAAGATGAAAAAAAGGGTGAGTATAATGATGCGAAGAAAATATATTTAGCGAGAGAAAAAGCTCAGGACAAGGCCAGAAGGACCTGTACCGGCTTGCTAGAACTAGGAAGAAAAGGGCGAGATATCTTTCAGATAAGATAAAGCTGGAATGATTCTTTCTGATGATGAAAAAATTAAGGATAGGTGGAAGGAATACTTTGAGAAACTGATGAATGAGGAAAATAACTGGAGTGGTATGTTAGAAAATAAATCTGTGAATGAGGGGTTATTGAAAATGGTTAGTATGGAGACAGTAAGAATAGTAGTAAATGGAATTAGGAATGGTAAGGCAGTTGGTGCGGACGGAATACCAGTTGAAGTGTGGAAGATATTGCGTGTCGATGGATGGACGTGGTGAGCTTTATCCTTCAATAAGTTATTACGGGAAGAAGCCATACCTGATGAATGGTGCAAGAGTTCACTGGTGCCCATTTAAAAAAAAAAAGTTAATTTAAAAGTCAAAAACCCGACTGCGAACTAAAAAGATGTAAACAAGTAGAAAATCATGCTGTGCAGTCGGGGGATCAGGTGGTCAGCCAGCTCGCGAATATGTGTCCTCCGACTGCACAGCATGATTTTCTACTTGTTTACATATTTTTATTTCGCAGTCGGGTTTTTGATTTTTAAATTAACTTTTTTTATTTACAATTTTTTAGTTACCTATTTTTTTTTCGAATCGCATTTAAACATATAAGTGGTATATTAATATTATTTATTTACTTCAGATATGAAATCCATAGTTTTGTTAGTACGTACAAATTCTTATATACTATGTTAGTCAGCTAAAATTAGATACACTTACAATACATACACATCATGTCAAAAGTAAAGTACACTAAAATCAAAACAAAAAGAATAGGTAATCAATTTATGCATTTTGATACACTGTATGTAATACATTTAAAATTAATGTCAATAAAATAAAACAAAATGCCTTGAAAAAACTAAATATAATGATCTAGATATGAGGTAATAAAGAATATTACATACATACAAACATACATACACACATACAAGATACGCGCGAAAAACATAACCCTTTCCTTGCAGCCGGGTAAAAAAGGTGATGTTCTGGAGTGAAACAACTACTCTATAGTTGTTGCACTCCGATAAAGCTAATGTCACATAGTATGAAAGCTTGGGAGAAAGTTATTGAAAGGCGGCTGAGAGAAGAGAGTGAAATATCGCAGAACCAATTCGGTTATATGCCTGGTCGGGGTACAACGGATGCCGTTTTCGCAATCCGCCATTTATGCGAGAAATACAGAGGTGCACATAAAAACTTGCACATGGTGTTCATTGACCTCGAGAAGGCATACAACCGGGTGTGCCGTGAGATTATGTGGTGGGCCCTTAAGAAGAATGGTGCGTCTGGAAAGTATGTCCACTTGATCCGAGCGATGTACAGTCGATGCAGTCCCCAAGTTTGGTCTACAATGGGCACTACTGGCGGCTTCAGTGTGGCTTGTCGGCTCTCAGTCCTTAACTCTTCCTAATGCTAATGGACGCTCTGACGTCGGACATACAGTAAGAGGCACCCTGGTGTATGCTATTTGCTGAAGACATTGTGCTGGTTGCCGAGAGTGGCCTAAAGATCCAGAGCAGATTGAAGAGTGTTGTTTTTTTATATTTTGTCGGCTCGCGCTTGACCACTATCTCACCTGTTGGTAAGCGAGGGTGTGGACGACGGTGAAACACGCTTGCCTAGAAATAACCTCTTCACTCTTGATTTAAAGACTCCTAGATTGTAGCTGTCGGGAAACACATACTCTGGCAGGGAATTCTTCTCCTTAGCTGTACGCATAATAAAAGTGTTTGCAAAACGTTTTGTGCATATGGGTGGGATTTCCACCATGTACCGATTAGAGCATGAATATCGGAATCTCGGAATCTCGTAATATCGGAATCTCGGAATCAGAGAAAAACTTATTTTAGCTCCTTGTGAAGCGTTGAGCGAGAAAGCGCGGTTAAGCCCGTCGACTACGGCGATTAGCAGTGTTTGAATAACCTTTTTACTAAACGGGCGCTTATTTACTTAAACTTCACTACATGAAAAAATTAAATGCCAAAAATTAAATACTAACGTGCCCCCGTGCTTCAGATTTCTTCAGATTGTAGATCAGACAGTATTTTGTGTACTGTGAAGATTCCATCACAGTAAATACTTAGAAGCGAATCAAATTATCAGAGTAGTTAAAATATATTATGAATAACATAACAGAAATAAACTATACACCGCTGCACTGGAGGATGTCTTCAAGGTTCTGGACTGGGGAGTGCTAGGCATCAACGTCAACGGCGAGCACATCACTCACCTTTGGTTCGCCGATGATAAAGCTGTCAAGGAGACCATGGAGGACCCCAGCACAATGCTCGATGACCTCAGTAGAGCTTCCAAAAGAGTGGGTACAAAAATGAACATGGACAAAACCAAGGTGATGTTGAACGCCCATGTCGCACCCACTCCTATCAAGGTCGGTGAATCCACAGCCGAAGCTGTGGACGACTATGTCTACCTGGGCCAAACGGTCCAGCTAGACAGGTCCAACCTCGAGAAAGAGGTCAAACGTCGAGACTGGAGAGGGCTAGGCATCAACGTCAACGGCGAGCAAATCTCTCAATCAAACCTTCGGTTTGCCGATGATATAGCTGTCAAGGAGACCATGGAGGACCCCAGTACAAAACTCGATGTCCTCAGTAAAGCTTCCAGAAGAGTGGGTACAAAAATGAACATGGACAAAACCAAGGTGATGTTGAACGCCCATGTCGCACCCACTCCTATCAAGGTCGGTGAATCCACAGCCGAAGCCGTGGACGACTATGTCTACCTGGGCCAAACGGTCCAGCTAAGCAGGTCCAATCTCGAGAAAGAGGTCAAGCTTCGAGACTGGAGAGGGCTAGGCATCAACGTCAACGGCGAGCACATCACTCACCTTCGGTTCGCCGATGATAAAGCTGTCAAGGAGACCATGGAGGATCTCAGTACAACGCTCGATGACCTCAGTAGAGCTTCCAAAAGAGTGGGTACAAAAATGAACATGGTTTCAACGTGATGTTTAACGCCCATGTCGCACCCACTCCTATCAAGGTCAGTGAATCCACAGCCGAAGCCGTGGACGACTATGTCTACATGGGCCAAACGGTCCAGCTAGGCAGGTCCAACCTCGAGAAAGAGGTCAAACGTCGAATCCTACTCGGCCTGCCCAAACAGATTTGAGTTCCCGTTTGGCAATCGGGAAGCTGCGCGGTATCTTCTCGTCCAACTTACCACAGTGTCTCAAGACGAAAATCTATGACCAGTGTAACACACACTTATGACCTATGGCTCTGATACGTGGTTGCTCACAATGGGCCTCATCAGAAAGCTAACAGTCACCTAAAGGGCAATGAAGAGGCAGGGCTCATTGCTCGCAGAACAGATGACCGGTGGGCAGACAAGTTTTGGAGTGGCGACCGCGAACCGGAAGACGTTGCGTTGGAAGGCCTCCCACCAGGTGGAACAATGACCTGGTGAAGGTTGCGCGGATCCGCTGGATGCGGGACTCGCGGGGCCGATCAATGTGGTGACGCTTGGAGGAGGCCTATGTCCAGCAGTGGACGTCTTTCGGCTGATATGATGATGATGATTGGGAGTAGTGGTGGCTCAGTGGTATCGGCCGCGACTTACAAGTTGTAGGTCGTGGGTTCGAGCCCAGAAAGGGCTTTACTTTGTGTAAATAATTTCATCACCACTGCTCTCAAAACGGTGAAAGAAAACATCGTGAGGAAACCGACATGTCCTAGAACCAAAAATTCGAAGACATGTGACATCCACCAACCCGCACTGGGCCCGCATGGTGGATTACGGCCCATTTCCTCTCACAGACAGGAGGCCTGTGTCCTAGGAACATTAATAGGCTGATGATGTGTGATGTGATGATGATGATGAACAGAAAGAACATGAGTGAAACTATTGTCTTTCATAAATCTTCCTATACTTACTTGAACTTGTAGAAATAAACATGAAGTAAAATAACATGAAATGAAATAAACTTCAAGTTTGTTTCTGACATTTAGGTGTTGTTGATGTTTTGCTCGTCCGCCCGTTGTACCCGTCCCAGAAAAAATCCTGGATCCGCCCTTGTAAATAAGCGCTGGATTACCCAGTCATTGGTGTTATGAGAGAGAAACGTGTTTTTTTATTTTATTTAATCCAACCTCATACTGAATTTGTGCAATTAACAAAAAAAATGGTGATATTTAATTTCAAGTGGGTAGACGAAAATTTACCTGTCAACATCTTCCGCGATATCTCTTATTTTAAATAATATTTTTTTAGTTTATTAGTGATCTAAAATAATATATTTCTGACAATTTAATATAAATAACCGCATAAAGTGTTTGTGGAACAAAAATAAAGGATTTATACTTAAAAGACAAACAGTTTGTGCATAGTGTAAACAGTGACTAAACTCAGAAACAATGTATTAGTTCGTTGCTATTGACGCAAATATCTAACACTATCAACTAAAGTGATCATTCGCAAATAGAGTGGCGTATAATCAAAAATACTTTAAGTGAAAACTTTTGAAATTACTAAAGAGGGACGTTAATTTGTTTGAATATTTGATCATTTGGACTTTGAACTTTGTTTACCATCGACAGTACAGCTACATTGAGTGCATGGAAGTAGAAAGTACTACGGACATTTAATGCATGGACGTAAGTGCTATAAGTGCATGGAAGTAAGAAGTACTGCGCACATTTAAATGCATGGACTTATTAAGTGCTGAGATTGAATAACTTGTGATGGAATGAATAGATATTCTCATAGCCCTGACATAATACATCTGTTATTTTTCTTAGTTTGATATTTTGGTGTTACCAACGTAAAACAATTACCAGAAATCTGGGGAAATATTAAAAATTGATAAATAAATAAAATGGATATGGAGAATATTACCCAACGCAGGTCTAAGAGAACAGCCCTTTCACCAAATATTTCATTCATGTCGACGCAGTTAGAAACTCTATCGAAGTCTCTGCCCGACTTATCAACTGACAACATATACAATGAGGAAACCGAAGAGCTGACGGAAGAAATAGAAAGATTACAACGACAACTACAGGCTTCTCACGCTGAAATTGACACATTGAACCTGGAAAATATAGCCCTAAAGAAGAGGACTATAGAGCAAGATAATATTATCAAAAAATTAAAATCTATTTGCACCGATTCAGTGGGCAGTTCGAAAAAAAGTGCAATTAAAAACAAACGCAAACAACAGCGTAAAACTTTGGACAAAAAAACCTTAAATGTTAGTTGTGCAGACTTAGGCTTACCACTTGACGACGATCTCACAACAAACGGGAGTGTTGCAAACACATCAATTATTATTACGACGTTAAATAATGACAGCGTAAACAAAAATAAAATAGCCAAACCAAACACACCACAAGTCATAAAAAAGGTAAATAAGATTTGCATTTTGAGTACTAACGATAAGAACAAAATTCTACCTATAGCAGAAACTACATTTTCCAAAGATTTCCAGCTGTGCCACTACCTAAAACCTGGAGAAGGAACTATGCGGCTTCTGGATGGAATACGGTCAAAACTGGCCGGTTTTACCATGAATGATTTTTGCATTATATTCTTAGGCGAAGAAGATTTTAGAACAACTCAAAATTATGTTGGTATGATCCTGCACATTAGAAAAACACTGCAAGATATTGAACATACAAATATCATTGTGTGTTTGCCAACATTTACCTTGGAGAATTATGAATACAACTGGAGAATCGAGACTTTTAATAATCTATTATATCTGGACATATCATCACATGGACATGCATTTCTCTTAGATAGTAATTTACATTTAAAATATGACAACAGTATGTTTAATAAATCAGGTGGAATCAACAACTTTGGACTACATGTAATATTTAGGGATATGTTTAATTTAATAACTGACTTACAAAACTTTGACATGCAAGCCAGCGAAGAAGACATTAGCAACGATGACAACAAAGAGTGTAACCGATTTTTTCTTGAATAATCGCCTATATGCAATGCATCAAAACATCGCCGGGTTGATATCGAAAGCTGACTCTCTATCTGTATGTTTGCATGAACTATCCGAAAAAGGCATGGAAGTCGATGTATTATGCATAACGGAACATTTTATGATGCGGGGATATGAAAACCAATTAAGCATAGATAATTTTTGTTGGCAGCGTGTTTCAGCAGAAAAGAAAGTAAGAGGGGTGGGTCATATATACTTGTCAAGAACGGACATCAATGAAGAGAATTGCCGAAATTTTCTCAAATATCTTCTATCGGTGTATTCGAATGCTGCGCCATTGAGCTTATTAACCACAACACCGTTTTTGTATGTATTTATAGGGTTCCTAACAGCAGGAATTTCTCGGAATTTCTAGATAAATTGTTAACGCTGTTAAAACTATTAGTTAAGAAATCTCATAAAATTGTCATAGCAGGAGATTTTAACATTAAAATATTAAAAAGAAACAATAATTCGATTGAATTTGAAAATCTGCTATTAAACTTTAACTTAAAACTAGCACTTAACGAACCAACTCGAATGAAGAGCAAAACATGCATAGACAATTTTGCGCATAATTTCCATAAGCCCTGCAAAACCTTAGTAGTAGAATTCGGATTATCTGACCACACAGCGCAACTTCTTAAATTCCCTGTCAACAAATTGTGCGCGATAAATAGGTGGCGTATTTATAGACGTGATTATAGTAAAGAAAATTTGAGTAGGTTTGAAAATCATTTAAGTTGTTTGACATTTACAGAGGTTTACAAAGCTGAAAACCCCAATACGGCATATACAGCTTTCTTAGATTTATTTATTTTGCTTTATATCCTATGTTTCCCTTATATCTGGATAACAGTAAATATTAAAAAAAAAGTAAATTGGATATCACGTGGTATTAAGATTTGCAGCAAAAAGAAACGTCAACTGCTGTGGCAGTATAGGATAAAGCCTACTCAGATAAATAAAACTCGTCTTAAAAATTACGCCATGAGATATAAAAAAAATATAAAGCTGACTCAGCTCGCTCAAAATAATTATAAAATTAAGACCTCAACGAACAAATCAAAGACTACCTGGCAAATTATTAAACAAAATAAATTAAATATACCAAAGCTTGCTATAGATAAAATAAAAAGTAATAATGAAACCATTACAGAACCAAAACATATAGCGGATGTCTTTAACAACTACTTTATAGAAAAAATGAAACCCATTGTCAGTTCTGGAACAAGAGTGACGCAACATATTTTAAGTAAAAAAGATTCTATGTTTATGGCACCTAGCACACCGGAAGACGTTTTAAAAATTATTTCAACGCTCAAAAATACGAATAGTGTAGGCTACGATGGCATTTCCACAAAAATACTTAAATTGGTAGCTCACGTCATATGCTCACCTTTAAGTTACATAATTAACTTGAGTATCAGTTCTGGTATACATCCAACAGCACTCAAAACAGCTGTCGTGAAGCCGCTGTTTAAGAAAGATAACAAAGAATTGATGGTAAATTATAGACCGATTTCGCTCATCCCTGTAATTTCCTAAATTTTTGAAAAATATATTTACAAGCAACTTAACTCATATTTAGAACGCAATAACATCCTCTGTAATGAACAAAAAGGTTTCAGAGAAAAAAAGACTATAAACATGGCAATTTATGATTTCTTACACACGGTGATGACAAATATGGATCAAAATAAACCAGTTTGCAGTATATTCTGTGATATGATTCAGGCGTTTGATTATGTTCGACACAGTATTTTACTTAAAAAACTCGAAGCATATGGCATTAGAGGTAACATACTAAAGCTTTTTGAGTCATATCTTCAGCACAGGAAGCAAATTACAGAAGTCAGTAGGGTAAACATAACTACTCAGCGGGAAGAGTCTCATCGGTCGCAAGAGCGTGAAGTCATGTATGGTGTTCCTCAGGGCAGTGTTTTGGGACCTCCCCTGTTTACAATATATATAAATGACTTGCCTAAATCCACAGTGCAGCCGATGAGCCTCTTTGCCGATGATAGTGTAGTGACAGTTAAGTGTAAAAATAGAGAGACATATAAATGCGACATTAATAATTCACTGACTGCAATAATAGAATGGCTTAGTAATAATAATTTAAAAATAAATTTGACTAAGACTAAAATTATGCACTTTAGTCAACGCTCCTTGACATTTTTAAATAATCTTACATTACAATAATGATAACATTGACGAAGTTGATACAATCAAATTTTTAGGACTAATTATTGACAAAAGGTTAAATTGGAAGGCACACGTCGAGACTGTCTGTAAAAAAATTAGTAGCTCAGCGTATGCTCTATACACACTTGCTTCAGTAGTTGGGGTTGATGCTTTGCTCACCGCATACTACGGGCTCGTCGAATCTATATTAAGATACGGCATAATTTTTTGGAGAAACTCGACTGACAGGGAACTAGTCTTCAAAACCCAAAAGAGGTGCATTCGGTCGATGTTCAAACTTGAAACCATTGAGAGCTGCAAGCCTTATTTTAAAAAATTCAAAATTTTGACATTACCTTGTCTTTATATTTTAGAAAATGCCATGTTCTTGAGAGCTAATCCGCATTTATTTTCTCGCATGGCAGATCAATTTCCTAGGAACAGACGAGACAATACTCAAATTTGTCAACATCAGCACAAAACGGAACTTATGCGTAGAAGTGTCTTTTGCATGGCCCCAGAAATTTACAATAAATTTCCTAAAAGCTGGAAGCAGTTGAATGATTTAGCATTCAAAAAAAAAGGTTAAAGATTTCTTAGCAGATAAGGCGTATTATAATATAAATGAGTTTTTAAATGAAAAATTTAATATTTTGTTGTACTAATTTATGTTTTATATTTTTGACATTTTTAAAATGTAATGCTGGACTTGTAATTTTTTTTATCTGGTATGTTATTTTTCTATGTTGACATTTTTATGTTTTATTCTGACATTCTAGAACGATAATTTTTAATTGCATTTTTGTTATTATTTTTAATAATTTGGCACAATGTATGACAAACTGGAATATTTTATTATTATGATTTAATTTAATATTTTGACATTTTTAATATTTCTATTCTGACATTCTAGAATGTTAATTTTAACATTTACATGACATTTTAAAATAATTTGAGTATATGACATGATATTTTAGATTTATTATTTTGATTTGTATTGATTTCTATTATTAATATTTGCATGCCATTATCTAAGGCAAACATGACGCGCTGTATTTTTTAAAATTTTAACATGCCTTACATATTGACAATTATTTGTTGTGTGTACTGTACTCATGTTTAAGCAAATAAATGATTACTTACTTACTTACTTTAACGATAGTGCGCAATTCAGATATTAATTTCTCACCATTGCAAGGATCCCCAACTTTTTGGCAGCCAACTGATCCTTTGCCTCAATGTAAGGCCCAAAATCGAGAGTCAATGTCGATGACCCACGGATGCCCCTCAAGTTAAAAGGGAATATTTACGAGTCCATGATTAGGCCTATCGTACTGTATGAATTAGAAGGCTGTGAAAAAGATGGATGAAAAGAGATTGCATGTGGCAGAGATGAGAATGTTGAGATGGATGCGCGGGGTGACGAGAATGGATAAAGTGAGAAATGAGAATATTAGAGGAAGTTTGAAAGTGGCGCCAGTGACAGAAAAGTTGAAAGGAAACCATTTGTCCTGGTGTGGCCATGTGATGAGGAGGGATGAAACGCATGTTACTAAAATAGTTATAAATATAAATGTGGATACATGGAGAGGGAGGGAACGGCCAAAGAAAAGATGGTTGGGCTGTATGAGGAGTTATATGAAAGAAAAGGGTATCAGTGATTGCGTGACGGTGGACAGGACGGTATGGAAGAAGAAAACGTGTTGCGCCGACCCCGAGTACCACGGGACAAGGGCAGAAAGATGATAATAATCAAACAGTATCTACATATTCGACGACTCGGTAGGCGCAGTGGTTGAACAATCGGCTGCTGCGCTACGTATCGCGGGTTCGATTCCCGCACGGAACAATTATTTGTAGATAGTTGTTGTTGTTTTTTGTTTGTAGGTAGTTGTTCCGGATGTTAAAATGTTTGTGAATGCACCCACGATACAGAACAGAACAGGAAATTCCTAGTAAGGGATGAAGGTCTATAAAAAAAATGTAAAGATACATGCAAGTGTTAGTAGGCAAGTCTTACCAGTTTTTTACCATGATCTGACGATCAATGACCGTCATAGTATGACAACATTATGTAACAACTAGATATTAATTTTATTATGGCACGTGTAAGGATCAAGGTAGTGTTATTGAAATATTCTTAGGATGGCCATGGCCACAGATGGGAAGTTAATTCCTTAAATCAAACTTAAACTAAAAGCATTTATTTCAATTAAACCATATAAAGGCACGCACTTTTGGAGTCGAACATTCAGAATGACTACTTATTTCAAAACTTTTTCGTAGAGACGTGGCTCTATATGTGAGAAAGCTTTATTGCCAAATTTCAGTGTGCCGAAAACTCTGTTCCAGTTCTGAGTCTTGCATAAGCATAATCGTTGGCAGCAGTTTTTGTCACCTTAAGATTGTGACCTTGATCTTCAACTGTTACTCGTGCAAGAAAATACACGCGTATCATTTTGTTGCGTCGACCCGGGGGAATACTAGGAATCATAACGCAAACATCCTCTGAAGGCTCTACATAATAAAACAGATATGTTCTAGTAATATGGTAGTCACGTTTACAATCAATATGTCACAGATAGAAAGGCAATATAAATAATAATATTCACTAAATTTCTAATACGGTTACGTGGGACAAATATACAAAATAATTCAATTTTATTTACTTGAAGATACTACGTAAGATACTTTACTAACTGAGAACCCACTCATTGATATCTGTTTCAGCTACTTTATCTTCAATAAGATAGTTTACATGTTTTACGAAATGTCTGGATTTGAGACCTTGACCTTTGAGATCGATAGATCTGAGGTAGTTAGGTTAGAAACACATCTTTACCTTACGAAATAAGTAGTACCTATCTTAGATTTTTTTGTTCACCATAAACTTGAGACTCATCATTAACAACTTAATTTTTGAACCGCTGATTCTCAGGGTCGATTCTATCAAAATTCAACATAATAATGTTGAATAATAAAAGCCAAACATCAGCCGAACCTTTATTTAAGTTCTTTTTAAGATCCACTCCACTCGACAAAATTGCCATGACAGTGGCAAAAGGCATGCTCATAAAACAATGTGTGTGTTTGTATATGTGTGTTTTATATATAATTAGCTAACTTATAATAGCCTATTTTAAGTTTCCTTATTCGTTTCTACACACTGTGTCTTCGTCTAACATCCAACTTTCTTGTTGCAGGTTAGCTGGAAGAAATTTCTATTGAAATAAGCAGTATCTTTATGCTCTTCTATCTGTATTTTTTGTTTTGTCTGTACATAAATCAATAAATAATAAGCCACCTATAATTGTCACTTTGATTGAAGGAGGCTGAGTTGAGATTGAGGCGAGGGAAGCATATTACATAAAACATGAATGGTATTATAATTTGTTAGTTCATTACAGATTAACGTAATGTTGTTACCACTGATTTATAACCTTAACTACTCTTGACCCATTAAAAACCAAGCATCTCCATACAAACGCAACCTCAAAACACCAGGCTCACATAAGCACAGGCGGGGTAACACAACACCGGTAACAGAGCTCGCGTCAGACGGCGGCCGCGGTAACAAATGTTACGTGTGCGCGCTGAAATATCGCGTCGAGATCAGCAAAGGATACACAGGAGGTTTGTTGTTGAGAAATTAGAGAAACTCATTCCGGTAACGTCTTCTATCCTTCACGGGAAAGAAATGTGGGGAATGTTGTGCTGAGTAGCGAGTTGAAGATGCTTCAAGAATAGTGATGCTGCATTCAGTATGTGGCCGTAAACTGGTATATAACAACCATCTTTAGTTAAAGTTAGTTACAGCGTTTATAGGGAGGAATTAGGAGATGCCTTCATTTGTTTTCCGACTTCAAAAAAAAGGAGCTAATCAATTCGACACGTAGGTTTGTATGAAATATTGTTGGAATTGCACAATATTCACTTATGTTATAAACGCTGCCATATGTCACATAATTACATAAGCGTATGTATTTTTTTTTGTATGTATGTTTGTCCACGCATTTCTCCGAAACTACTCGCTCCAGCAGTTTTCAATATATGAAGCATACAACCGAAGTTTTGAGCGACAAACAGCACGAATGTGTAAATTGATATATTACGGGTATTTTGTCAATCCTTTAGGTACCGTACCGTAGAAATAGGTTACTTTTAGTGATGGTGTACTAAAACTTAAACGAGAGTGAATAGGTTACTTCTGGGTAAGCGTGCTTCACCGTTGACCACATCATCGCTTACCATCAGGTGAGATAGTGGAAAAACATAGCTTCACTAACGCGCTAACTGCGCTACTTAATGTGGGATATTATTTTAGTATTTATTCATCTATTGTTTCGAAAATGATTTATGTACTTTATTAGTTAGGTAGTTTATTAATATCTCACCTTAATTATTGTTCTTATTTTTTATTGTGTACAGCTATCACTGTTATGTCCTTTTTAACCCAAAGGTTGACTGGTAGAGAATGCCTTGCTGCATTAAGTCCGCCATTGTACATGAAGTTTAAATAAATAAATAAATATTTACAGTTTAATATAATATACTTGTGTTTCCTAGCCAGGTGTACTCCTGGCTGTTATTCAGGCCTCGTGTGATGGATGAAGCAGCAACACTTGGCGCTGATGTAGACTGAACGTCTAGCGTTTGATTACCGACGCCACCCCTGAGCAGGTGAGATAAAACTGTAAATATGGCTGCTGTTACAAGTAGCAACCTTCAATTGCATTGAGAGTTACTTTGAGGATAAGCTAAATTGTAAAGAAGCAGTTGAAGATAAGGTGGTAAGTCGCTTAAGCCGTACAAAAATTACCAACAAAATTTTCTTTTACAAAATCATTATATTTTTTCGTTAAAATAATTCGCTATCTCGCATTTGCAGCATAGAAAACTTTTTTTTTTTGAAATTGTTTGCCTCATCTCCTCCGTTAGTAATAGTTTCAAAAACGTGGTTTGAATATCGTAAATTTAATTATTCCATCTTTGTACTCCAAACGTTAAATCATGGCTATCTTTTATGCCATTAACTGCACAACAGTTTTGAGGAATTATGGTGATATTTAACAGTTGTCTCAGGCTTGGACAATTAAAGTGAGGATTTATTGCAGTTGCCAGTGCAAAAATAGCGTAAAGTTGCCAATAAAAATAAAATAAACTTGCGGGAGCCGTTACATTTAAATTAAGTGTGAGCTCAATGTGTGAATGTATGCATTGTCACGGGTTTCTCTCGTAGAGATCGTGTTGGCTGCAGTTCGGTGTTCGTTGCTACTTTTGCATAACGATCTTTATAGTTAGTACCTAGATCTAGAATGACAGGGCTCTCCGAGTAGGTACATACTGGTCGGACAAAATATGAATGGTTGAGACTATGGTTTGAGTTAATCGACACAAAAGAAGAAAAAAAAGTTTAGACAGCAGAAGGGTTGTTTATTATTATTGATATGCTACACTAGCTTCTGCCAGTGGCTTCTTCCGCTTGAATAGTGTTATTTTTATCTCAAAGGAACTTAATAATGAATGAAAGTAGTCAATTTGCTATTCCAGACTATAATCTATATCTGTGCCAAATAAACAAACAAACATAAATCCACACATACATCTATGCAAACTTTCATATTTATAATATTAGTAAGATGACAATACAATAAAACTGACACTCACGACTATCACGACTTTTTCTCATGGTGTAAGCAGAATGTTCAAAACATCTCCTGCTACGATTACATACAATGACGTAAGGAGGTGGTGTTGCTACTAAAATCAATGTAAAGATAACCTGCTTATTTGGTTATGATTGATCCAGCCAATTAGCTCGTTTAAATTCATAATTTGCAGACATTTCGCAAAACCACTCATCATCTGCCTAGCCTTTTCCCAACTATATTGGGGTCGGCTTTCAGTCTTACCGGATTCAGCTGAGTACCAGTGTTTTACATGGAGCGACTGCCTATCTGACCTCCACAACCCAGTAACTGGGTAACAGCGGTACCCCTTGGCTAGACTGGTGTCAGATCTCAAGCTTCTGACTACTCGTAACGACTGTCAAAGATCTTCAAATGACAGCCGGGACCAACGGCTTAACGTGCTTTCCGAGGCACGGAGGAAACTCGGTATGTTGAAATGGTCACCCATCCACGGTCCGACTTCGTCAAGCGTTGCTTAACCTTGAAGATCGACCCGTGCGGCTGTTATTATTCAGCCACGAGCTCCTCAACACACACACACAAAACAACTGAGAATTAAAAGTCGAGTATTTTTAAACTCTACGATAACCTCGAAGAAAACTAATTTACCACATAGCATATCTTATTCTCAAACATATTGCAATAGTTCTCATAACTAGGTATATCTGTCTAATTATTTACTTAAACTTTATCGTATCTATTCACACAGTTAACAGATAACTCAGTAACACAACACTTGGCAACGTATTACTCGCCGCCGATATTCTCCGGCTGATTTAGTGGCCCGGGCGACTTGATACATGGCCCCTCGATTCACTCGATATGTGACACATTACCGTAATTGGGACCATCCAACTACCTAGGATATCGGACGTCTAATTCTAATATAGACGTTTTATTTACAACAGAACTATCCATACGCCATGCTAATATAAATGGAATATATATTTTTTAAACAAGCTTTATTTATACTATTAAGCGACTAAGCCTTTTTTCTTTGCCTTGCTTTTTCAAATTCTTTATTTTTGCATTATAATATTGTATTCTCCCGTCAGCACTTCGTTTAGGCATTTTATTTTACTTTAAAAACTTTTATTCCGGAGATTAGTGTGCTTGTTGCCACGCACGAAAAAATAATGACGAGCCAACTTAGTGCCTGCTAGGAGGTAGGAACAAAAAAAATAAAAAGGTAACTAAATTACTCTTTACCAGTACGAAGTTGCCAGTAGGATAAAAATTACTACAGTGTTGTTATTATATCTGAAGAATGAAACATCGAAATATAATATATCTCTGTAGTTAAGACTTCCAACAGTGGTCGTTTTCAGCGAGATATTTCGCGTTAGGTTTAGCCCAATTCATTTTGTTCAAATAGAGTTCAAAATTGAATCACATTTTAAAGGTCTTTTATTTTATTCAACTTAGTCCCTATCTTTGGAACTGTATCAGCAGACCATTTCAGTCCGACCTTGTTTAAAGGTTTTTTTATAAGAAATCTGTACAAATGACTTCCAATTCTGCGGCGGGCGGTGCGAAACTACGCATTTTACTTTTTGTACGTGAATTTTATTATTTTTATTACGTCTAGTCTTTGATTATATTCGTGTGCTCTAGTTGGACCCGAATTGAATAGTTCTAAGCAAAATAGTTTTTTTTTGCATTCTTTGCTTCACACAAATAAAATCCTAGTTCAACTGTGCTATTTATTTATTACACTTCGTTTTCGCTATGCGTCCCTTATACTTTTTTCACCCCCTACGAAAAAAAGGGGTGTTATAAGTTTGTCGTGAGTCCCTGTGCGTTTGTGTGTATATGTATTTGTGAATCTAGATGTCTGTGGCATCATAGCCGGATGGACAGACTTTTTGTTTGTTTGAAAGGTGACATTATCGGGTGTTTTCTTAGCAGCTATGTTTGATAAAAATCGGTGCAGTCATTAAAAAGGTATAGGGGTTTACTGTTTAAGTCGGGGTATTTTCGTAAGATATCATGTCGGGGTTTTAAAATTTAATGATGAAATAAAATTTCAAGTTTTTTGAAATCCAGTTGGATTATTTTTATGGGATTTTTGCCGCGCTTCCCAATTTTATTCGAAATAAAAGTTTAGTAAAATTTCTTCAGTTATATAAGCTTAATATCATCAATAGGGTAGATGACAAAAAAACATTAAGGTTGAGGCCAAACGAACCTGATTTTGGTCGAACGAACGTGAGATGTGTGTCGCGGCATTTACTCTGCATTCGGTTTCATTCTAAAGACCGCTTTGTGCCACACGGCGACGGAAAATGAGTTGTCTGCTGACTCACGCACATTATTGCAACCGAATTGCGCTCGAGGTGAGGGAAGGGAGCGAGGCAAGCGACAGCGCCCTGTACAAACGTAGAATAGCAACTGAATTTACATCCGTCCGTCTGGCAGCCTAACCGAATTTCAGTTGAACGTAAATGCCGCAACTCATTCTATGCGACCCACAACTCAAAAATTTACGTTCGTCTTGGTCAGAAAATAAGCATTGCCATACAACGTGGCAATGTTACCAGTCTTTTGGGCACATTACCAGTGGACAACGATGTGGAGGAGTCCTTCGACGCCATATTTTAGTTTAGTATATTTTTAG